>OY755244.1:15665021-16865021 GCA_963576725.1 Azorinus chamasolen | reverse complement strand
TTATATCCAGCCAAATGTTTTACAGTAAGATGACTAAGATCTGTCTAATACAGCCACTCCAAAGAAGTACAGTAAACCCCCGCTAATGCGACCACCTAAAATATGTATAATTCTGGGTGCTAGATGCATGTGGTAGCTTAATGCAGGACAAAAGTAATGCAGAAAGCTCCTAGAGGAGCTTTCTGCATTACTTTTGTCCTGCATTAAGCAACCACCTGCTTATAAGGGCATCTATGTTTATTCATTAAGTGGTCGCATTAAAGGGGTTCTACTGTATATTCTTGAATTTTAGAACATATGGTAGCTTAACACAGGAAAATGGGTACACAGAAAGCTTCCATATATGTGTTGCATTGAAAATTCCTATATTAATGCATAATGTGGTCGCATAAGCGAGACTGAAAAAAGCGTAACGTGCACACAGCAAATGAGTGGACAAGATGAATAGATTCAGGTGCATTTATTCGGGGTATTGTTTATACTGATGGGTCAAACAGAAAGATGACTTCCTGTCTAGGTCTCGATACTGTAAGAGGTTATTGAGAGATCAGTACTATCATTTTAGACAAAAACGTATGCCTCTTTCAAATAAGAATGTATTTTATGTGTATCACATATTTCCCGGGATTTTCAGTTTACTGAATCAGATACATACAATGAATTTGTAAGGTTCGTATTGTATACGAAAGGGGAACTAAACGGGGAACATCACTCACCAACGATTAAACAATCGTTGATGGGAAATAATTAATTGTAAAAAGGGATTTTACAGATCACATGTATAAAGGATAATGAAGTTATTTTAATAGTATACCCCCATGCTATTATATGTTAAATTCAGTTACTTCAATTGATGCAAACTGCACACAAATATGCCAACTTTCATTTGAAAGGAAAACAGTATGCCTTTATGTATTAGTTACAATAAGATGTACTACGGTTATATAATGCTATATATTGCTATACAATGTAGATTTTTGTAGGAGTCTTGGCAAACAGAGTAAACCAAGATTAGGCAGAATCTGCCGCAGTTGTCTAATTAATCAGGTTTCGCTATGTTTACTTATGGAATGATAAAAATATGGTTCTACTGTCTCAGCCGTGACTAATGGATTAAATGGACCAGTACAAAACAATCCTCCCGTTACTGATGACGTAATATTTCTCTCTAACATGTATATCCATGTGGTAATGGCTAAGCAGAACATCAGGAATATATGATCGTAAAGAAATGGGTCTTTAAAAATTAGACACCTTTCAATGCTTCATTTCAAGCTGGAATAGCTCATCAGTGAGTGCACTCAGTATGAAAGGCATAAGCTTTCTAGAGGACTTTGAATGACAAACTGGAAATACCCTGATATAGGGCTCCTCTGTGTACCCTCTGATCTGGGACCTATACTGTTTGCAAATGATGGTGCATGAGTGTACCAAATTCACAGGGTTACCACTGCCGAACCGTAGTTATGAACTGAAATTAATTTAATTCATTTGCTCCCAGTGGATTATTCCATGTTTATATATTGGATTAGTCTATCTTTTATCTAAGGGGTGCCTGGCCTAAATTTTCAACTTCGTTTTGTTTTATATTGAAATTCCTATCAGCAAACAGTGTAGACTCTGGTCAGACGCCGCATTATGCGGCGTCTGATCAGAGTCTACACTGTTTGCCTACGTCCCATATATGGGATCGTGGGAGCAAATGGTTTAAATTACAGATACAAGGTATTACTCATCAGTCTCTTTCTCTTGGATATTGTTTAGTATGTGTCAATATGTTACCGTTATCTGTATTTAGCAGCACAGGTTCGTGCATAATGGAATATTTACAATACAAGAATATGGTGCTAAGAATAGTATCTCTTTAGATCAGAACAGTTCAGAATATCAGTTCTCAGGGTGATACTAGAATTTGTGTTATATAAACCGAGGATATGGTAATCCGTAGACATTGAAACAATTAGTCAAGAAACGACTTGATATAATGTCATACAAATCTAACTCAGATGCTAAATGTAGGACTCGGAACGAGCATAGGGGCTTCTAAAATGACTATCAGGCATGCACTGCTGACATTGAAGCTAGAATTACCATTCACTTGTTAGTTGCTATGTCCAGGGATACTTGTATGGACGTTGTGGGTGTCTAGCTTAGCCTTACGAGATTTGGTATTCAACCTCATAATACTGTAACCCTAACTCCGCTGCGAAAATATATTGTCTTCTCAAATTTGGATCTGATACAATTTTTATTACTATTATTTCAATCAGACTTTTTATACACTACTGACCGAGTGTCAAACAGATTGGATCCTGATGAGACGCCGAGTTACTGGGATCCAAGCTGTTTGGTCGTGAATAGTGGCAAAAAGGTTGTCATTCTCACCCAATGATCATTATGGTACTGACAATAATCATTTCTTCTAAATCCCGTTCTGTTGCACACTTTACGTACTTCCAATTTGTTCAAGCTTTTAATACATAATTTGGCCGAGTAGTTTAACCCATTCCCTCATGTTGATCCTCTTGGTGTCACTGTGATAGTATGGGTTTGAAACCATTGTGATAAACTTAGCATTTACTCCATAGGAGCGTATGATCAGTTTATCACAATGGTTTCAAAACTGCACAATGCTATAAATCTGCAAATCTGTAAATCTGCATAATCCTTTTTATTCTTGTAAATGTCCCCTTTCAATAGATTTATTGAAAAAGAATGGGTCTAAAAATAGCCTATGGGATAATTGGTTAAGTAAACGAGTTATGATCATTATAAGACTAAGAATAAATAGGCATTTCTTCTTGATTAAAGTACAGCTAAACACCTCTAATGCGACCACTTAAACGAGGTATACTTATGGGTGGTATATGCAGGTGGTAGCTTAATGCAGGACAAAAGTAATGCAGGTAGCTCCTAGAGGACCTTTCTGCATTACTTTTGTCCTGCATCTAGCTACCACCTGCTTATAAATACACCCATGTTTTTTCATTAAGTGTTCGTATTAAAGGAGTTCCACTGTATTTTGAAAATGCAGGTTAGGTAACTATTAGCAAGATTATTGTTAACGCTTGCCCTGTTGTATATTCATGTAAGAAATAATGACGTCATGAATATTAATAAGATTATTTTTCATAATGGCGTATGAACACATGACATTTTGTCTCAGGCAGAAGCTATAGAATCAGATCTATATTACACCATACGCAAACAGAGCAGACCCTGATCAGACGGTTCCTATAGGAGCCGTCTGAAATAGGTCTACCCTGTTTAGAGGTGCGTGGAAAAGCGCTTACATAAGGGAAAGTGTTATTTTCATGCATTTGAAGAGTAGACCCAGATCAGGGTCAGCTCTGTTTGCTTATGGTACGATATAAATCCTTCTGCCATAATAAACATTCAGCCAATAGATATCCATGGCAGCATTATTTCTTACATAAATATTAAACAGTGAAATGGTTAAACGTAAAACATAACTATACAATACATATGTATTTCACTTGCTTTTTGACACTCAAGTTTGCACGTACAATGTTTTCGCTCAGTTTTGACAGAGTATTAATATTACTTTCTGGTAAACTAATTCGATGTTTTCAAACAATACAACCTGGAAATGTACATATAGATTTAGATTATATTTAATGATTATATATATTATTTGTTACATATGTCATTTTGATTGTTAATTCACCTTGTAACTGTTTCAGAGATGTTATTACTGGAATTTTACAAACAGCTTGGATTCAGATGAGACGCCGAGTAACTCAAGATCCACTCTGCTCGCAACTTGTCAATAAGATAGATAAAACGTTTAGCTGATATTATTTTTGATCGCATGAGATGACTAATAAAATTACGATTGTAGAGTTTTATATATTCCGATCGTTTTCAAAGACGATAGATATACAGTCAAAAGATAGACAAGGATACTGTTGTTGTAAAGCCTTTCCCTCATATAAACACATTTTCACCATTTGCAAACAAAGCAGAACAAGATCAGACGGATCCTATAGGAGCCGTCTGATCAGGGTCTGCTCTGTTCGCTTTTGACTTTATATTAACCTGATTTTACAGTTTTTGCCAGAACAAATTTTAAACATATTCTAAACTTTCAGCTAATAAATATCAATTACCAGTTACTTTAACAAAGAAACGGAGAAGACCGTGATCGTACGGAACCGTCTGATCTGGGTCTACTCTGTTTGCAAAGGTGTGAAAAAGAGTTTTATGAAGGGAAGGGTTACGTATGTATGCAATTATTTGAAAAGAGTTTGAAAAGAGGAGTACTATACCATTTTCTATTGACAATATTGACAATGAAAAGAGGAGTAATATACCATTTTCTATTGACAATATTGACAATGCGATTTATTTAATCCTTTACTCCTTATACACGTCTTTCTGTGCCGAGAGCCAGGCCAGGGGCTCCTGAGAGCCGTCTGATCAGGGATTACTCTGTTTGCTTCTGATAAAATATGACTACGATTTTACAGTTTTTACCATGGCCAAAACGTCTCGTGTCTATGTGCTATTATAACAATAAACTAATCAATATTTATGATGTCATGTAAAAAGGAAATGTCCGAACAGTCGTCGTTTTAGACATGTTCTGTAGTTGAGTTGTAGAACACCGACACAATCATAAACTAGAGAGAAAATGCAATTAAGGTCTGGGTTTTTTCAATGCGTAATTCATTTACATTTTATTACTATTTCGGTGTAGTAGCTTAGAATAGGGCGTATTCGTTACACATTGTTTCAAACATGCATCATTGTGCATTTGAACTAATTGTAAAAGTTGCGAGTCACTGAGCGTTAGCTTGCAGAAAGGTTGGCCCTTAAAGGATGTGTCTAAAGTACCTGCAATACTACACAGTAAAACCTCTCAATAACTGCCACTAAATTGTATTTATTAGTTGGTATTTAGGGCAGGTGGCTGATTAAAGCAAGGTGGAAGTAAAACAGAACGCTCCTATAGGAGCATTCTGTTTTACTTTCACCTTGCCTTAAGCAGCTACCTGCATTTAACACTAATACTTGATTTAATTCAGTGGCCGTTATAGAGAGGGTTTACTGTAAAACAATATGTAAGGGTTCTTATCTGGTGCAATTTTTCGATCGATTATATTATGCTTTGTTATTTGCCTATCAGGGTTCTATTTTGCTTTGTTATTTGCCTATCAGGGTTCTATTTTGCTTTGTTATTTGCCTATCAGGCTTCTATTTTGCTTTGTTATTTGCCTATCAGGGTTCTATTATGCTTTGTTATTTGCCTATCAGGGTTCTATTTTGCTTTGTTATTTGCCTATCAGGATTCTATTTTGCTTTGTTATTTGCCTATCAGGGTTCTATTATGCTTTGTTATTTGCCTATCAGGATTCTATTTTGCTTTGTTATTTGCCTATCAGGGTTCTATTATGCTTTGTTATTTGCCTATTAGGGTTCTATTATGCTTTGTTATTTGCC
Organism: Azorinus chamasolen; assembly: GCA_963576725.1. Taxonomy (NCBI): domain Eukaryota; kingdom Metazoa; phylum Mollusca; class Bivalvia; order Cardiida; family Solecurtidae; genus Azorinus; species Azorinus chamasolen. Next base: position 16,859,558 of record OY755244.1, on the reverse strand, counting down.
TATCATGGTTCTATTTTGCTTTGTTATTTGCCTATCAGGGTTCTATTATGCTTTGTTATTTGCCTATCAGGATTCTATTTTGCTTTGTTATTTGCCTATCAGGGTTCTATTTTGCTTTGTTATTTGCCTATCAGGCTTCTATTATGCTTTGTTATTTGCCTATCAGGCTTCTATTTCAAGAGCAAGCGTTATTCGTCAAACAATCATAAAATATCAAGATATCCCTATCAGACTAGTTCAATGTGTTAACGTTTGCAACGCTGAAATATCAAAGTGGAATAGCCCATCAGTTTTTACCTATTAGCGTCCAATCAGTTTTAAAGACTTAAACTTGCTAGATTATTTTGAATAACAAACAGTGCATCAATGACGACTGATGAATTCCATTCCACTGGTTGCAAAAGCAATTTTTAATTCATGACATCCCCCGGTACCATACATGGGGCATAAGTAAACACTGTAAACCCATATCAGAAGGATCTTGATCAGGGCATGCACTGTTTTCTATACCAGTCAATGTCAGAAGTTTTCACCAATTTATACAGCAAAGGTCCAGATAAGATGCGTACATTAAAGCATTTTCAAGAATAACTCTCGAAGAGACTTTCTAAAGAGTTGTCACAACACACGGTTTGGTGGAGAAATGACGATTTCAGTATTTCAGTATACACCTTTATCTGTTGCTATGATATAGTATATTTGCCTTTGCAGGAACTCATCACTTATAACATGAATGGGTTCCATACTGTTTTGGTTATGGAGTGAACCCTTTCTCTGTTCAATAGTCATGTAAGAAACACATGACATCATGAATGTGTATTAGCTTAACTTTTATAATGTACACTTTTCATGAAAACGTTTTGCTTTGAAAACCAAACTGTAGAGGCAGACCTATATCATGTCAAAAGCAAACAGAGTAGACCCCGATCAGACGGCTCGAATAGGAGGAGCCGTCTGATCTGGGTCTGCTCTGTTTGCAAATGTGTGAAAACACATTTATATGAGGGAAATGGTTAAAGGGATAACTATACATAAACAAACCCGAGTTTCCTCCATAAATACGCCTTTCTACGCATTTGCAAACAGAGTAGACGCTCATGAAATAATATAGATACGATTCTATAATTTCTGTCATAGCCAAACTTCTCTGTGTTTATATCCCATTATTGGAAAATAAACTAATCAAAGGGCTCAATTCTGACCAATCAAAAGCTTGAGAACGAACTCAGACTCAACTAAAAAGCTTTATAAGCATGGACCCAGGATCCAATCTATTTGCAAATGCGAGTCAGGTCAGTATTAGCTGGATAATGACTGTAGGATTCAGTAGACATTTCTTCAACAAAATAAAACATATGCTCGGTTTCGTCTGTATCGCACTGAAAGATGTGGCTGACGTAATAAGCCTTTGGCACAAGCATTTCAATGTATAACCCTTCAATTTAAAACCAATATAATTGTTATGCGGGATTTGTGAAATAATTCTGATCGTTTCCAAGAACAATTGCCCCATGGGACATGTCTTGAAATAAACAGTGTGTTTCATTTTTTGTTGATATTGCAGATTGTTCGGATTCTTTCTCGGTAAAATTTGAAATCAATATATATTTATCAGAGTTTGGGTTGTCAAACCCATTCTGCTGTATGTCATCTGTCAATACGAGTACGTATGATTTTGACCGAGAGAAACGCTGTTCTTTTTCAAAACAAGGTACCCTACAGTGTTATTGTTGTGACCAACAACTCGAAATCTAGGTCTTTAACCTATTCCCTCATAGCTCATAGGCTATTTATCTACAGAAAAAGAAATTTCAGAATTGTATAATTTAAAAACCATCATGGAGAGCAAAATTTAATAATCTTTTTGTCACAAACGTTTTAAAACACGACTTTTACAAAGGCGCCAAACGGTGTCATAATGAGGGAGTTTGGTTATCCCTTTAAGTATATGAATATCCGTGCAAGAAGCTGACAATAATAATATCCATTTGATGTTTTTAACACGGGAACCATTTGTCATGGCAGAAACTGTATATTAAACATACCTGCAAATTGCCACAAGCAAACAGATCAGACCCTGATCAAATGGCTTCCACGAGAGACTTCTAATGAGGTATTCTCTGTTTGCAAATTAAGTGTAGTTTTTGAGATATTCTATTGCATGTCATTGCACGAGTGATGTTCGAAACGTATTGCAACTCCATTTGTATTGCAATTTACTTGTGTTTTCTATGTGTCAAAACGCTCATGAACAAATTTGACAGTATATAAACCTTCTTTGAAATTCATTGAACTGTTTAGTCATAGCAACAATTCAAACTACACAAGAAACAATTGGTCGGAAAAGTCTGGCAAATGTGACTGCAGTCCGTACTTAAATGAAAGTTAGGCTTACACTTGGCTTAGGGACAAAATAAACTTGTTACAGTATGGGAACAATGAAGTATAATCATCATCATCATGGATTGGCGTAAGTACGAAGGTGGTGTCCCACGTCTGTTGCATGCACACTGATGACTGACAAGGTCAATGCAGGGTAGGCATTCCCTCCTGCAGCGGCTGCACCTGTATGTCTGGCCAGGTCTGGTTGGAGAACCGATATGGTTCTTTCTTCTGTCCTTGGTCTGGTTTCTTCGAGAATTCTCAAAGGATGTATTAGCACTGCTGATTGTGCATCTCCATGCATCACGTCTGGGGGCAGACTACCTCTGAATCCCTTACATTGCGTCGCCACGAGGAGGCACTGTATAGAGCTTATCCATGAAGCGGCTATGTTCTGGCAGGGAAGGCATACGCATCCGGCTCCTTTTTCATCTAAGAATAGGTTATCTAGCGGTGGGGCTGCAAGCGGAAGGTGACAAGCACACAACACACAACGTACCACACACTTGACGATGCGTCAATGAAGTGTCATATAGCACTGTTTACTCGCTGTGTTAAACGTTTTAAAGCCAGTCAAGAGGTTTTGAAAACCAGCAAGAAAAGTGTTAGATCAAGAACAGCTTCAACAAAAGAGAACATTGAGAAAATCCTAAATAGTTAGATAAAATATGCTGGACTGACTGTTCAACACATAGCTAGTGGCACGGACGAGTGGTTACCCTAAGCTCACTCCAATTTGTAGAATCTTCTAAAATCTAATATTACCATTAGTGCACCGTGGATTCTTCTTTACTTAATGAGGGCCAAAAACTCAACTGAGTTTTGAAGGGCAGGAGTTACTTAAAATATATAACTAACCGTATACATGCTATTATAATTTCCAGGGACTCGTTATTGCAAAACAAACACAGTCGGTAAAATGTAGTGTAATACGACCAATGAAAAGTTTTGAAAACAGCAGTACCAAAGAGCAAATCTGCGAAAGGTCTATTCTACAAATATATTTTCTTAAACAAAAACCTTGAAAATATTTCTAAAAGCGTCGACCTGGAACAGAAATGAAACACATTTTACTGAATCATGGTAATGTCCCTTCCCACAAGGCAGTCATTGGTAAACAAATCAAAATCAAGTAACTGAACTTGATCGCCCAACCAACTGTTCAGACTTAGCCCAGAGTGACATTTTCTTATTAGCCAAACCTGACGGGTCAGCATGTTTCAGTACATGAGCAGTATATCTGGACTGACTACCAATCTGTGTTAAAATCTCGATTAAAATATGGCAAAGGTACGTACAGACTGATTATTACCTCAAAGGTTTATCGTGGTTTTAATATATAATAAATCTATTATATAACGAAAATGCTGTGAAAGCGGTTTCATTATTTTTAAATCACCCTTCGCAGGCGTTCAGAGACAATGGTAATCTACAAACTCTTGAAACGAACTTTGACGATGTTGTCCCTTTACTCCATAGCTACCCATAATAACGTATCTGCAAATAGGGTAGACCAAATCAGACAGCCAATGTATGAGCATTCGAATCAGGGTCTGTTATGTTTGCTTCCTAAATAATATAGATTTGATCCAATAGTTTATGTCATGTCAAACTAGTGTCATTATAAAAGTTCAGCTGACTGATATTCGCAATGCCATTATGGTTTACATGAATATCAAGGAGTAAAGGGTCAAACATGTAAAAGAAAACACAGATACTCTCTAGTTTTCCTAAAAGAGGTTTTAATCGAAATAAAAACTCTCTACATGTCCATTTAATGAATAAGATTAAAAATAAAAAAGAGACAATGAAAGCTAGACAGGATATACCACACAAATGCGCGCGTGGACTGGTAAATAGTATTAATTTAAAATATAGATAATTCACATTTAAGTAACCAGTGTTTGGAAACAAACATGAGACCTTATCGCACCCCAAAATCCCTAAGTATTAGGACAAATATGAGCAAATAGTGCAGACTCAGATCAAACTACGCTTGAAGGAGCAGCCTGGTCAGGGTTCTCTCATTTTGCTATTATGCCCAAGTAATTTAACCCTTTACTATGTAAATACATCTTTATACGTTTTAGCACACAGAAGACTGAGATCAGACGGATCCTGTAGGAACCGTCTGATCAGGGTATGCCCTATATGTTTATGAAATAATATAGGTATGTGTTCTACTATGACCAACAATTCCCGCGTCCATGCGTCGTTATGAAAATAATTTAGTTAATATAAAGGAACGTATGCATTTGCGTAAAGATATCCTTGAAATTGCTGCTTTGTGATTCAAATATTTATTTTGTTAATTATGTTTGTCTTTGCCATATTTCATGTATATAATTGTTAATGGTCAAATGCAATATTTATTGCCGATATACCAATAAAATGTTAAACTGTTAATATTGATAATATGATTCTTTATTAGATGAATATTAACACAAATTTGGATGAAACTCTATGTAAACAAACATTCGTTCACCTTTGTTTGTTAATTGTTTGTTTGTATCGGAGTCTTACAGAGTTATGGCCTAACATCTGGTTATATAGAGAGTGCAGTCTTATAGGACTAGAGATGACGACCTTATGTAATTTAATACATCATACAAAGGTAACCATGCAAAGGGATGTGAGCTGTTCTCTAGGAAAATATGAGTTTTATTGCAAACAGGGTAGCCAAAGATCAGACATCACAGCTTTGTCGGAAAATAGCTGTTACACCTAATGTTTATTGTTATGTGGTATCCGACGTAAACTATTATTTTGTATCTTGTATCTTGACATCACAGCAATGATGATGTGTTTGTTTTTTTGTATTGGGATTTTACTTCGCAATAACATTATTTCAGTCATACAGCGACGTCCAGCTACTTATAGGTGAAAAAGACACCAAATGTTGTACGTGCAAAGAGCACATTGCAATAGGACACCCGGGCAACTTAACGCAAACAAACTGGAAGGCTTCCTCACATAAAAGTCCAAATACCCAGACTGGGATTCTCACCACAGCGGCGGGGGTCAGCCGAATTGTTAGCCGAATACAATAACTCAGCTGGGAGGCCCCATTTGATTTGATCAGCATAAATCATGTGATTTTATAATTGTATCATTTAATCGGCATAAATTATATTAACAAGGCGCATGTTTTCCAGCGCAAATTATTACTACATGTATTGTTTTTACGCAACACTATGTTTTATCTTTGATATTCACGATAAAACAACTCTCATACTAAAAATTGTAACCTAATAGCATACTGCATATTGTAACCTAATAGCATACTGGATATTATAACCTTATAACATACTGGATATTGTTACATGTACCTCATAACATACTGGATATTGTTACCTCATAACATACTGGATATTGTTACCCCATAACATACTGGGTATTGTTACCTGATACTACTATTGGTATACCAGTACTATAAAAACATGTGGTTTAAAATAACATCTGCAGCTCTCTTACAGAAAAGTCACTACCTTGCAGATTAAGCAATTTCCTCCGAGCTTTAATAATACAATCATGTAGTTAAATGCATACGTTTGGTGCATCCAGATGTATCGTGTGTTGTTAAAAGGTGGTAATTAACGCGGTTCTACCAATGTTTGCTTACCATACACATTGGGTTCATTCGATCAAACCAATTATTTAAGCATAGATATTAAAGGATAAATATTAAAGCATTCCAGATACAGCAAACACTCGATTATTCGAACACTCAAATATGTTTCATTATTGATCGTTAAGACAGGTTTCAGCTTAACACAGGGTGAAAGTAATTCAGAGCGCTTCTCTAGGAGCTTTCTGCATGACTGTTACCCTTCATTAAGCAGCCAACTGCCTAAAAGGCATAAATTCTTCATTATTAAAATTTAAAAGTATCGAATTCTTACTGTATGCCGATATTACTATGAAACCACCGCTATTTATATGCACCTGTATCCCAATAGGTGTTAAGAGCTATTAATCGCATGATTGGTGCATTGAAATAATGTGCAAATACTCAATTAGCTATTAAGGACTAGATGTAATGTTGAATACCCTGCAGTTGTTTCAATCAAATAACTGTGTCGTATTGATGATAGCAATTTTCATATTGTTGCAATGACAATAACATACCACCAGCAGGGATAATAACAAGAGCATATAACTTATTCTATAAAGAAACTTTTCTAAATTATCTGAAAACTGTTTATAATAGATAAAATGAAGAACTAACTTCAGATTTTATTTGTTTTTAAAACAAAATACTTTTTCTCTCTGAAAAGTGTTTGTAAATTGGATTTGATAAAGATTTACCGCAAAATGTGAATTATTGAAAGGCATACTGTATTAAAGCGAGAAAGAAAAGCCGATGTGATGTTTACATTAGGACATATCAAATTATTTGTCAAATATCAAATTAGTTGTCTACCGGAAAGGAGCATTAACTAGAGAAAATGAATTTTTTTCATAAATTGGTAGTCTGAAACCATTGTGATAAATAGAGCATTTGCTCCTATAGGAGCAAATGCTCTATTTATCACAATGGTTTCACAAAGTGACTTTTACAGAGCAAAAGTCGTCAATATGAGGGAAAGGGTTAACGATAGAATCCACTCCGTATTTAAGACAATAACCTCGCAAGAGGATTATGAATGAAAAATAGTGCAGACCCTGATCAGAGGTTCCTCTAGGAACCCTCTGATACGGATCAACCATGATTGCAAAGACAGTGCGTGCGTGGCCAGCTTGATCAATTACAGGTTAGTTACAGTTTCAATAATCAGATTGGAGACAAATTGTTAGAATCAACGATACATTTACCCTCAGAGTTTTAAACTTACGTGTATTTTCTTTGGAAGAACGTTTTATGACTCATAACGTTGATCGCAGCCATAGAAACATTTAAGGATTCTATCGAAACGGTTGTTTTATTATGCGTTGAAATCCCACTAAAGTGACCACTTAATGAATAGATACTGTCTTATTTAAAAGCAGGACGAAACTAATGCAGATAGCTCCTGAAACTTTCGATAGTAGTCATTTCCAAACAGTGTACACCCAGATCAGAGGACTCATAGCGGAGCCCTCTGATCATGGTCTGCACTGTTTGTCATTCACAATCGCACATCATAATTTATCCTTACATGCTGAGTGGACTATGCAGTTAAACACGGATGGGTCATTTCACTTTGAAAACTTAGCATTGAAAGGGTTAATTACTAACAATCGAATATGATTATAAGAATATATCTCAAGTTTGCCAACATGCTGGTACCATGGTAACATTTATCATTATTTATTGATATAATCAGATTTGATTTACTGCTCCACTTTACGTAAGCACACACATTCATTATTAAGCAACTTTGTTGACAGGCTAAACACATTTTCATTACAACTTAAAAGCATGTGACTACTATTGCAGACGGAAAGTAATGCGGAAAGTTTCTCTGGGAGACAATGTTCGAGCTTCATTACGTTAGTTAGCACCTGTCGCAATTCTTTACCGCATACAAAATTACGCTTTTTGAAGTCTTGACAAACAGAATAGACTAAGATCAGACCAAAATCCTGTAATAGTTATGATTCTATAGTTTCCAAACTTAAAAATTATGTGTTCATATACCACTATAAGGCTAATAGATATTCATAAAGGCATTATTTCTTGCATGATTTTTCTTCCGGTAAAGGGTTGCAGAGAACGTATGTACAAAGTCTTTGTAATGGTTCTTGTATAGAGGTTTTGCTGTACGTTGAATCATATATTCCTTAGAATGTTGAATTACAAAAGTACAGTCCCTGGTCAAAGGGTTCCGTCTTAGCAGCCTCCTTATCCCTGTATATATGCTTAACTCATTCCTCATATCGACACCTCTTAAACCCTCTGTAAAAGTCACTTTTTTAAATCTTTTTGATAGATAGAGCATTAAAAATTTTGCTTTATAGGATAAAATGCTCTATTTATGACAATGGTTTCAAAAATACACAATTCTAAAAGTTTCATTTTTTCCAGTTAACATTTCTTTTCAGTAGATTTATTGAAAGTGGTTGTGTCTACAATAGTCTATGAGGGAATGGATTAAATGTAAATCACGTTGCTAAATTTCTGCATTCAAAGGGATAACTTAATATAAAGATGAGGATGTAAGGATATAATATGTCGGTCTGGATTAAATCAAAACTCATGTGTAATGTTCACTTAGCTACTTAGTTTGTTATTACGCAGAGGAAACACTTTCACTAAACTGACTGCTTTGAATTAAAGTAAATCCTGTTTAAACGTATTACGTCGTTTTCAATGAGGTTCACTGAGATTCTCTTAAAAGATAAATATTATTTCAAATACACTCGAGTCATGTATTGTGGCGTCAGGCTATACATATATCATGCAAATGTTGCTTTTCTACGAGACAAGTGCTAAAAGCATCATGGTTTATATTCACATATACTATCTACATGGTAATAACATACAAAACCTAGTATTTGCTTCTAAGAATTTCTTTTTCGGTTTCATGCCCTATTAAAGAACGTTGGGATCGAGGAACCACCTCTCGCCGTACCCTATAATTTCAGTAGAACCTGTCTTAAGCAACCATTAAAAAATGTCTAAATAAAGATATGTATGACAGGTGGTAGCTTAATGCAGGTCAAAAGTAATGCAGACATCTCCTATAGGAGGTTTCTGCATTAAATTTGCCCTGCACTAAGCAACCACCTGATTTTTAAGAATCCTGTGTCCAATCAATATCAGGTCGCTTAAGACAGGTTATACTGTATATCTACAAAATAGAGTTAGAGTCTCTGTTTTTACATAAATAATATCCATTAGCCTGCTATGTCAATTAGGTCTACTTGAATTGCAACCTGTTACTGTTTTCACTTACTTTCGTACTTTCATTCTTACGATTCATTCAAGCTTCTGAAAACCTATTGACAGGGTGTCAAACAGCTTGGATACTGGTGAGACACAAACTATTGACAGAGTGTCAAACAGCTTGGATACTGGTGAGACACAAACTATTAACAGAGTGTCAAACAGCTTGGATACTGGTGAGACACAAACTATTGACAGAGTATCAAACAGCTTGGATACTGGTGAGACACAAACTATTGACAGAGTGTCAAACAGCTTGGATACTGGTGAGACACAGAGTTATAAGTTGTCTCATCATGATCCAGGCTGTTTGCCATTGTATGTGCCCAGGATTGTTTTATATCAGTTTCATAAATCTATCTACGTTTTTTAACATCGACCTGTTATTCCTCAACAACATTTAGTATATTCAGTGCATTCCCCTTCCCTATCAAACGCAAGCATTTTTACGATACTATAAGCAAGTAAGTAAATTGTTTATTTATTTGACATGTCCATTACAACAATACATATATCATGCATCATGTATATGTATCATGGTATAAATTAGAATCACATTGCCTCCCTATGTTTAAACAAATGCTACTTTTAAGATTTAAATGTACTACTACTAGGTTTACTTTAGTTGATTTGGCACTGGAAATGTTAAAACTTAATGAAGATTAAGACTTAATCTTCATTAAGTTTACATTTCCAGTGTGAGTATACAATTGTTTTAAAAATCGCAAGTGGTTTTATAGTCTAACAGTATTAGTTTAATCTCAAGAGGACCACTTTCTTGCATTGCAATAGTCAATAATTAGCGTAGAAAACAGTAGGAAGCAGGGAAACCTCCAACTGAATTACCGCTTATCCCACTCTGAAAAACAACAATAACAACTTAAGATCTGCTCTAATGTAATGTTGACTGCTTTCGATTCGAACGAACTTTTAGTCCATTACCTCATAGGCTATTTTTAGATACAACCTATTTGAATAAATCTACCGAAAGGGGGCATTAACTGGAGAAAAGGAAAAACTTCTAATTTTGTAGTTTGAAACCATTGTGATAAATAGAGCATTTGCTCCCATAGGAGCAAATGCTCAATTTATCACAATGGTTTCACAAAGTGACTTTTACAGAGTCGTCAAAAGTCGTCAATATGAGGGAATGGGTTAAGAAACTAATGCCAGAGCACCAGTTAGTTTTGATCCTGATGAGACACAGAACTGTTTGCCAATGCGGGTCAGGCCACGCACAGCGGGGTACTGGTTGGTCGCTGTTTGTCGTCGTAACGTTTTTCACTGGGGGGACACGTATCCCGGATATTGCTAATAAATGAGCTTTATTTTGACACAACGGAGAGAACAGGAGGGCAACGAGGGTAAGTAAATGCGTATTTTCTCTTAATTAGTTCTTTTTCGGCAATTGATAGGTGGTGCTTTAGATTCACCATACTCATATTATACACGCTATATACATGATTTGGAATCAAACAATGCAAACGATGGGGAAAATCACAAAATGAACGCCGTGCTCGCGAAAGAATGCATAACCATCTCCCAGATTTTTTTATGTTACTGAAAGATGGAATCAAAATATAAAATTCTGAATTGAGCGATCGCTTTGAATATCATTCAACTATGTATACTGAAAATTTCAGTCATATTGGTTCAAGTTTGCCCAAAATATGGTCACAAACGAATAGTCGGTTAGTCACTATTAGGGTACTGGGGATTGGTAGCTCAAAGATTTTAATGTACTGGGTATTGCATGATAGTGTACTGGGTATTGCATTTCATTTGTTCTCTTTTTCCGTTTTATTGAACGTTGTTAGATATTTCAGATATATTTCTGTCGTCATAAATGCTGTTTCTAGGCAATCGCACATTCTAGATAGATCTATATGCATCTGTATTGAAATATACTTAATTTGTCACCTACATCTAATTTGTCAAACGTGACCTCATTTCCTAAACTTGGTTAAAGGTATTAAAGATGATCTTTCCTGGAGTCATGATGATGATGTACATCACTCGATGGTCACTGACTTATTAAAAGCCATTATCTATAAGTACCTGTTAATAATAGTTTTTGTGTAGCAGTGCCGTAAAGGATCTAAAAATACCTATTATAGGGGTTCATAACTGCCCCTTTACCTCAAGCTAGTTAGCACAGTAGGGTTCTAATTGATAGATGCTAAACCCATATCATGCAGCAATATATGTACATATTTTAATTGAAAAGGTCTCAGAGACAAATGTATTTTAAATCTAACAGCCTGGATCTAGATCAGACGCGGCATTATGCAGCATCTGATTTGGATCCAAAACTGCTTGCAAATAACAGTCAATACACGACCAGCGGGATAAGGGTTAGTTGCAATTTATCCTTATCCTGCTGGTGGCCACTTGACTGACTGTTATTTGCAAACAGTTTGGATCCAGATCAGAGGTAGCATAGCATACAGCATCTGGTGTATGTACAAATCGTATTTAGATCTAAATACTTTTTGCAGACGGCAGTTTCAAAGCAGACGAAAGTACTGGAAGATATGGGAAAAAAGAAATCTTACTTTACCTGTAAACTTGATCAGAATAAGAATGATTCTAAGACATTGTGGAAAACTTTGAAAGAGCTCGGAATGCCTTCTGAAAAAGGGCTCGCTTCTGCTAGAAGTATAGGACTCAGTATTAATGGTGACATTTGCTTTGATAAACTGAATGTTGCCAAACATTTTAACTCTTTTTATGTCAATATAGCGTCTAGTCTGGTTGAGAAGCTTCCAAAATGTATAGGCAAATATGGCCATAAATTTGTGTTTGATTACTATTCTTCTAAACGTGTCATTCCTAATAGTTTTACCTTCTCAATCGTAAGTGAAGATAGTGTTTTGAAATATTTAAGGAACTTAGGTCTTAATAAAGCTACAGTATTGGATGACATTCCATCTAGATTTGTACGTGATGGTGCTCACTTGATAGTTTGTCCTCTCACTCATATTATTAATTTATCAATAATCCAAGGGTCCGTCCCTGATGATTTGAAACAAGCTCGAGTTGTTCCTTTGTATAAGAAAAATGATAGATCTGATGTCAGTAATTACATGCCAGTATCCATTCTTACCATATTACCTAAGGTATTTGAAAAAGTTATTTTTGATCAACTTGAAACATATTTGAACGATAATAAGCTTCTGTACAACTTCCAGTCCGGCTTTAGACGAGGATTTTCTACCGATACTTGTCTAATTCATCTTTCTGACTTTATCAGATTCCAAATGGATAAAGATAATATTGTTGGCATGGTACTCCTTGATTTACAGAAAGCTTTTGATACAATTGATCATAGTGTCTTACTTATGAAACTTAAAGCTTTAGGTTTGCACCAATACAGTATTGACTGGTTTAGATCTTACCTTTCAGACAGACAACAATTAGAGGTTTTTGTCACAAAAACGGATGTCTGCCCTCTAATAAAAACAATATGTAAAGGGAAATCACTAAAAATGTTATGGACCTGATGAGTGATACTTCCCCTCATTATGCACTTTCCAAACAAAATGGGATAACAGCTAATAACTCCAAAAATACTGATACCAGAGGTATGGCCCTTGTGCATGACACTTACTTTCATCATGCCCTTTCCATAAATAAAATGTCATTCCAATAGCATCAGTCGAACAGGAGTTATTGATCGGCCAAAAATGTAACAAAGGGCATCACTCCAAAAGTATTGAAGCAAGAGTTATGGCCCTTGTTCATGACACTTTCTCTCATCATGCTCTCTCCATGTATGAAGTTTCAATACGATGACTAGAGCCATGTAGGAGTTATCGTCCGGACAAGAAAGCGTTAAACAAATGTACAAGGGATAATAACTCTAAATTTATTGAAGCCCAAGTTAAGGATCTTATGCATGACACTTTCTCTGATTATGATCTTTCCATGTATGAAGTTTCACTTCAATGGCATGTGCCATCTAGGAGTTATCGTCCTGACAAAAATTGTGATATTTTTTACAAAGGGCAATAACTCCAATATTAGTGAAGCCAGAGTTATGGACCTTGTGCATGCCACTTCCTCTCGTCATGATCTTTCCATATATGACGTTTCAATCCAATGGCATGAGCCATATTGAAGTTATCGTCCGGACAAAAAGTGTGACGGACAGACGGACAGACAGACAGACAGACGGACAGACAGACAGACAGACAGACAACTCTCACGAAAACAATATGTCTCCCCCATATAAATATGGGGGAGACATAACTAGTTGATGTGTCGGGAACATTTTCATCTCGTGAAGGTATCTCTTGTGGTGTGCCTCAAGGCTCCATTTTGGGACCACTTTTGTTTTTAATTTATGTAAACGGCATGCCGGGTGCTGTATCAAACACGCTTTTATGTATGCAGATGACTCGGGTATTTTAGTATCTGGCAAAACTATTTCCCTAATTGAAAGTTGTCTGTCTGAAGGTCTGGATGAAGTTAGCAAATGGTTCATTGATAATAAACTTTCTCTTCATCTAGGTAAGACTGAGTCAATCCTGTTGGGTTCTAGGCCTAAATTAAGAAATCAGCCACATTTAGATATACCTTGCAATGGTCAACATATTAAGTCTTCTATCTCTGTTAAATATCTGGGTGCTATTTTTAGACCAATTCTTATCTTGTGAGGCAATCGCAAGATCGGTTATTACTAAAGCAAACAGCAGGCTGAAGTTTTTGTACAGAAAAGGCCAATTTTTAAGTTTTCATACAAGGAAACTTTTGGTTTTAGCACTTATTCAATGTCACTTTGATTACTCTTGTTGTTTTTGGTACCCTGCTCTTACTCAGGATTTGAAAAATAGACTGCAATCAACTCAAAATAAATTAATCCGCTTTGTTTTAAATTTAGATGCTAGAGAACACTTAGGCACATATCATTTTAAATACCTCAACTGGTTGCCAGTATCCAAAAGAGTTGATCAAATCACTCTTTCTCATGTTTTTAACATTTCTAAGGGCACTGCTCCTGTATATCTTAGTGACTGTTTTGTTCCTTTAAGCTCTGTACATAACCGCTGTACAAGATCAAACATGTCAGCTGTTCGTGCTCAAGAAGATTCGTTTTCTTTCACTTTTACAGATAACAGACGCTACGCCATTCCCAGAGTTAACAGTTTTGGTAAGAAATCATTTCTTTTCAGAGATGTTCACTTGTGGAATGGCCTTCCTCAGACTTTAAGACAAAGTAAATCTTCAAGTCAATTTAAATTTTATGTTAAAAAGTTTTTGTAGATAAAGAATAAATTATACAACACTTTTCTTTAAAATGATGGCTCTTCTGTATTTATTGCATTTTCTTGAATAGCAGGGCTTAGTTTTATTAATTACTGTTTTATCTTTGTTAATTTGATAAATTTGTATCAATTTATTCTTTAATATGACTCTTATGAATTGTTGTGATACTCTGCGGTGTTAATCTGTAAGCATGTTCATCGACATTCTATAACCGACATACTTTGAAATTAACAGTGTTTATAGGGATATTTCTGTGATACTTATATTTTAAGATAATACCTATGATAGTTATTGATAATGATACCGTGGCTCACTGTGTCTTGCCACTAGAAGCAAGGACCACAATGGAAATAAGGAAAGTATTTTCCTTTTTTGTGTAATCCTTAGTTTCTAGTGCGCATTACATGGCTTTTTATATGTTGTCTTAATTATGTTTTGCCATGTTATGTACACTTTTTACCGAAATAAATCTATCTATGGGTTAATATGATGAAATAACTACCAAGCATGTTGGGACCGAACCACAATAAACAATCCAATTAACACCCCATCAAGTCACAACTAGACCTTTAAACACTACTTTATCATGAAAAAAGAAGAATATTGCCTGAATAAACTTTTCAGAGGTCTTTTCAGATTATTATGCTGGTGAATAAGCAAATAAACAACTATAGTGTAATGTACAATCCCCAGTACACCAAATTTAGACAATATGCAATACCCAGTACACTGTTTATCAATCCCCAGTACCCTAATAGTGACTAACCGACTATTCGTTTGTGACCATATTTTGGGCAAACTTGAACCAATATGACTGCAATTTTCAGTATACATAGTTGAATGATATTCAAAGCGATCGATCAATTCAGAATTTTATATTTTGATTCCATCTTTCAGTAACATAAAACAATCTGGGAGATGGTTATGCATTCTTTCGCGAGCACGGAGTTCATTTTGTGATTTTCCCCATCGTTTGCATTGTTTGATTCCAAATCATGTATATAGCGTGTATAATATGAGTATGGTGAATCTAAAGCACCACCTATCAATTGCCGAAAATGAACATTTATATAAAATACGCACTTACTTACCCTCGTTGTCCTCTTGTTCTCTCCGTTGTGTCAAAATACAGCTCATTTATTAGCAATATCCGGGATACGTTTCCCCTCAGTGTTCTTGTTTGAACGCAAACTAAAGGTCACGTTCGCTGTAGTGACATTAAAGATAAGTTTCTGCACAGTCGTACTCAGGCCATATCATGGAGACAAGGGATACTTTGATAAACATCAGCAGGTACTGGATACCCACGCTAAGGTTTAGCCCAGCTATGAATGAATCCCATGATAACAATTACAAATTGTTTGGCTTCTCATCAGGATTCTGTTTGGCACTCTGGTCACACAGTATAACCTCGCTGTTATTCCGAACACTGAAATATGTAGTATTATCGGTCTTTAATATATCCTGAAAGTGGGAGATCTTTCGAAAGAAAAAGTAGCAATGCGAAAACAAGAAAACTGCAGACTCGGTTTTATTGAGTCTGTTCAGGAGTAGTAATTGAAAGTGCGACACTACTCACGCCCCTAGCACCGGTTTAAGCAGTATCTAATTTTCAAAACTAATAATATCAAAACTAATTATCCCGAAGGGCCTGCAAATATTGACAGATTACATCTTAATTGAGGACAAAGGGCATGCAGAAATCTCCCGTTGGATTTTTCTGTACGACTTCCACCCTGCATTAAGCGCATGTCTAAAAGGTTCTTGTATTAATCACCTGTCTAAAATGTTATTGCATTAAGCACCTGTCTAAAAGGTCCATGCATTAAGCACATGTCTTAAAGGTTCATGCATTAAGCACCTGTCTAAAAGGTTCTCATTTTTGTCTTGAATAAACTTTTGGATTAGCGAGGTGCTGCTGTATTATAAACGGCATTATTGAAAATAGCATGTTTAGATCATCGTACTGAAGGTCAAAAGAGATTGCGTTTCGAGGGTTTGGTGCAAAACTATTGTTACTCCTTCACAAAGTGAAGGAGTTACAATAGTTTTGCACCAAGCCCTCGGTTTCGTGTCAAAAAAGATCCTTACCTTGAGCACGCATGCACAACTGAAAATCGTTGGTCAAATGTATCATTTGAATTAATTGGCAGTACAGTAAAACCTCTCTGAGCCGGATGTTAAAATTGGTATAACTATCGCATTGGAGACAGATGGCAGGTCAATGCAGGGTGAACGTCATGCAGAAAGTTTTCTGCATGATCTTCACCCTGCATTTAACAGCAACTTGCTTAAATGACATAACCCTTTCGGCGCTAAATTTCTAATTGTCGTCTACAATCCAAGTTTGTTAGGAATAAAGCACAGATATTGAAATAGAGTTTGAGACAAAAATCGAAGTCACGGATCAGACGTCGCACTGAAAATGCGACGTCTGATCTGGGACTGCACTATTTGTCGTGGTGCATTTTTGCGACATTGGCGGTGAAAGGGTTAATTCTGCTCTACTAGAATTCCGATTTAAAAGAGTGTTACAGTATATACAGTAAACCCCTCTAAAGTGAACACCAAACAAAGATCCAATGTGGGATTGTACAGGCTGGATTAACTTAACGTAGGACGAACAGTACGCAGACAACTCCTATAGGAACCGTCTACAGGTCTGCGGTCCTTATTAATCTGTCAAATCTGTGTGATCATTTAGCGGTTAAAGGGGGTCCTACTGTACCTTATTTCCCTATACTTTTCATATCCGCTTGCATTATGTCGGTCAAACAACTGGAATTATGAATAGGTTATATCTCTTTCAAATTGGCATCACTGATAACCCCGTCACATATTAAAGGTTCGTATGTTGTAACAAACAATAACAAATGCAGCTGACAAAATTAGTAGACTAGAATGCATTAGTTAATGTATAAATTGATACCAGGGTGTGTGGAACAGGTAAACCTTCCTGTCTATATCTTCAGACAATTGAAATATCATCCGTGAGGGACAGAATGCCCTTTAGAATCAAGTACCGTGGAATCTGCCTTAAGCGGTCATTCTTTTATTGAACACAGCAGTTGGTTGCTTAATGCAAGTCAAACGTAACACCAAATGCTCCTATAGGAGCTTTATGTATTACTTTTGACCTGCATTAAGCTCCAACCTACCTTTACAGACCTATAATTAGACCTCGTTCTGATGATAGAGTATGATAGGTATCACTGTATGAAGCTGCAAATCCCCATTTATGCAAATTTCTATCATCTCAGGTGTAAGAATATTGTCACCTTATATAATCCCATCAGTATTTAGTTTTTATTTGATTTATCTGATTATGTACCGCGTTCTGAAAAAGAGATATAGGTTAACAGTGTAGACCCTGATTAGATGGCCCTAAGAATAGCCATGAAATAAACCAAAGGAAGCGTGTCTGAGAATACGGACATTTAACTCCTTCGCTGCCAATCTATGAGTACCTAAGCAAACAGTTTGTATCCTCATGAAGCACTGAGTACCTCAACGTCACATCACGATCCACACAGTCTGTTACTATGGCAATGTTTTTTTTAAAGAAATGTGATTAAACAAAGGGAAATTGTAGCAGACAACAATTTTTGTAGCCGACAATATTTGACAGCAAAAGAGTTAATTAGCATCCATCAAGTTGGTGATATATACAATCGGTAGAAACTCAGACCTGTACATCGAAATGGCTTAGCAACATTCCCCTGAACAAACAAAAAAACATATTGTGACGCAATTGCCGCCTTCAATTTATCCTACTTATAGCAGCACACATCCGATAGGCAAGTGTCAGCCACCTAGAATAAGGCCCGGTATTAACCCTTTCCCTGTTCTATATTTATCCCAAATATCCATACCTACTGAATATTCATAGACAAAGTAGTTAGAGCAAACAGAGCAGACCCTGATCAGGCGGCTTCTGTGGAAGCCGTCAGATCTGAGTCTTCTCTGCAAATGCGTGAAAACACGTTTATACGAATGAAAGCGTTAAAAAGAGATAAAAGTCGGATTATTTTGAGGATCTCGTTATTAATACATAGGAAGTGCTAGACTGTGTCTCGGCATAAATGCGATATAGTAAGATTGCAAACATATTTTTCCCGAACAAATATGTCCCCTTGGTACACTCTAATTATGTTTAAAACATTAAACATGGACTTTTTACTGCCATATCTATTGTCTGTCTATATATTCTATATATCCATAAGTTTTACTTTAGACATACCTTTTTAAATGCAATAGATAGAGAATTTATAAATGACATGCATACTCATCTATTACAAATAACCATGATCAGATCAAGGTCATACTTTGTTCGCGGTCAAAACATCAATGGGAACAAAGTTTTTTTTTACATTTACAGTTGGCTGTCTTTTCAGATTTCCACAATATTAAACACTTTTCTTCATATAAACGTATTTTCACTCATTTCCAAATAGAGTAGACCCAGTCTCTTATAGGAGCGATCCGTTTGATCAGGATATGCTTTGTCTGCTAATTGGAATTTGAATTATTGTCAATGTATCTGTTTCTTTACTTTCTAAAATGGCTACAATGTTCGATCTTTCACATTTCATTATACAGTAAAACCTCTCTATAACGGCCACTAAATTACATCAAGTATTTTGTGTTAAAGGCATGTGGCTGCTTAAAGCAAGGTGAAAGTAAAACAAAACGCTTCTATAGGAGAGTTCTGTTTCACTTTCACCTTGCTTTAAGCAACCACCTGCCCTAAATACCAACTAATTAACACATTCTAGTGGCCGTTATAGAGAGGTTTTACTGTACATATTTTGTCTATGGATATTCAGTAGATATTGAAATAAACATAAAACATGGAAAGAGTTAACATGCTACTTCATACATATTCATGTTAGAGTAATAGCACCGTGAATACTAATTAGATAACTTTAATAATGGCGAATGTTGGTTATGGCAGTAACCGTAAAATCAAATCTATATTAGTCCATATGCAAGCAGAGCAGACCCTGATCAGACAACTCCTACATGTACGTTTGATCTGCGTCTTCTCTGTTATTTGTTTTTGTCAGATTTAGAAAACATACCATTTAATGTTGTTGGTACCTTTGATGATGTAAATGATGCATACTGAGCATACGAAGCGCTGTTCAAGGAAATTCTTGATGAACATGCGCCAATTAAACACAAGAAGCCAATGACACCCCCCACCCCACCCCCCCCCCCCCCCCATATCTGAATACACAATAACGGAAAAGTATCTATAAAACTAGACAAGCCCATAATAATTACTTGAAAAATAAAAGTAACAGAAACTGGGTAACATACAGATAGCTCAGAAATATGAAGACTAAACTTAAACGCGAGTTCATCAAAATTTAGTTTTGGAGCGATGTGGTGGTGGACCTAAATCAAAAGATTTTTGGCCAACTATTTAACCCTTTTTGTCTCAAAAGTCAACTTCAAAATCCACCAATGATATAATTTTAAAGCATGATGGGAAACTTGTATCTGACAAAAAGGAAGTGTGTGAACTTTTAAACAATTTCTACGTGAACATAGCTTAAAATATAGAAATTGATTCATCAACTAATACAAATGTAGACCATCCTAGCATTGCGCAAATTAAACAGAATTGCTCTGATGTAAATGAGTTCCATTTTAAACACATTGAAAACTCTCATATGTTAAACATTTGGAAAGTCTGAATCCAAAAAGGCAACTGGTAACGACATACCACCTAAAATCCTAACGTGTTCGGCAAGTGTAATTTGTGTCCCCTTATCTACAATCATGAACAAAAATTTTGACACACATTCCTTTCCAGCAGACCTTAAAAGGCATAGGTAACTCCACCTTTTAAAAAGGATGACCCTTTTACCATGAAAAGTTATCGCCCTGTTAGTATACTTTCATCTGCCTCTAAACTGTTTGAGAACGTCATAAATGAGCAGCTTTTAAGTCACCTTGAAGAAGTTTTTAAAACGTTTTATCTGCTTTTTAGGCCAAAGTATGAATGTCAGACAACACTTCTACGTTTAGTTGAAGACTGGAAAATAGCC
Organism: Azorinus chamasolen; assembly: GCA_963576725.1. Taxonomy (NCBI): domain Eukaryota; kingdom Metazoa; phylum Mollusca; class Bivalvia; order Cardiida; family Solecurtidae; genus Azorinus; species Azorinus chamasolen. The sequence goes on along the minus strand of OY755244.1, from coordinate 16,838,984 downwards.
CTCGACAACAATGAGCACGTGGCAGCCATTCTCATGGACCTATCAAAGGCATTTGCCACATGACCTCATCATTCTCAAACTGAAAGCTTATGGTTTGTCTGAAAATGCGTGCTGTTTAATTCAAAATTATCTGTTATGTAGAAAACAATGCGTGAAACTTGGACAAGTTAACAGTTCGTGGCTTGACATAACTACGGGTGTACCACGGGGATTTGTTTTAGGACCGCTAATATTTAACATTTTCATGAATGATATCTTCTTCTTCATTGATAAATCCAGTCTGTACAATTACGCTGATGATAACACTATCTCATATAGCAATTCAAATATTAACGAACTCAAAACTACCCTTGAGACAGAAAGTAAAATTTTGATTGACTGGTTTTGAGATAATCAGGTGCAAACAAACCCAAAGCTATTTCCAAGCTATATATGTTGGAAAGAAAACAAAAAATCAACTGAAAGAATTTGAATTTGAAATCTCAATTTTAACAAGCAGGTGACTAAAATATGCAAATGAGCTGCTGGTAAATTCTATTTAGAGTAAGTGTTTACCATTGGATTGCAAATGTCTCATCTACAAGTCATTCATGAGATCAAATTTTAACTTTTGTGCACTTATTTGGCATTTCTGCTCTAAGGCAAACACTGAGAAAATGGAAAAAATCCAACACAGAACTCTCATAATAGTATTCAACGATTTTACATCGAATTATGAAGATCTGCTACAAAAAGCTAATATGCCAATACCGCATTTAAGCAGAATTAGATCTATGGCTATTGAAACATTCAAATGTCTCTACAAAATTTCTCCTTCCTATCTGCATGATTTAGTCAGCTTCAAAACACATTCATCATCTTACTCTTTTCGGTAAACTCACATGCTTAACATGTCAAAAGTCAGAACAAGTTCCTATGGAAAACAGTCTTTCAGGTTCCAGGCCGCCCAAGTCTGGTACAGCCTCAAACCACTTGTAATGAGACAGACAACTATAGTGAGTTTGTGAGGTTGGTACGGACTTGGTGTGGTCCAACCTGTAAATGTTCTGCATGTTCCTAAAAAATGTCATTACTTTTTTCTATTCAATGTATATGCTAGATTATAAAAAAACAAAGAAAACAAACAACAGACACGGACTACAAAATAATCAGTGTCTGTGATAATGTATTATGTTTTAGCCATCTACATCATTTGTATATATACTGCATGCTGTGAGGCCACTGTTCGTAAAAGGTTTCGCTACTTTTAATTTTTGGAAATTTTGGAAATGATTGTGAACTCTTATTTACATATGATAATGCTGTTTATCTTTTTCCCATAATACAAGTTTTTCACTAAACAAAATTATCTACTTCAAATCTTGAGACTATACCATCAATATTGTTTAAATGTTCCGCATGTGGTGTATGTGTTGTTCTTTTATTTACGGATTAATTAATTGTTATTCTTATTTGCTCTGTTGTCGGAAATAGCTATAAAGCTAATTTCATTATGTTCTACATAACCAACTCTAAATAAAGCTTCGTGTGTCTTGTATCTTGAATCTTGAATAGGGTTTTCTTTTATTTCGTTCATGCTGTATACATGTAGTCTGTATGTCTTGTTGGGTTAGTGTTTGTTTTATAACAAAGTGTCGCTAAAAACGACATATTTTCTTAAATCATTGACTGTTTAATGATCATTTGTAGATTTCTTTAATGGTATTCTATACAATTTGCTAAAGGTTCATTACATTGCCTGGTTCACATGATACAGGATAGTTAAAAGCTTTAAGATTGTTCCCAGAATCTGCTGAATTGATTCCAAGATAATTTGGTAGAAATGTTCCTGAGGTGCCCCACTACATAGATTTACGATCTCTAAACAACATGACCACCAGGGACGAACACAGTTAGTGTGTCTTGAAAGTCTGCATGGGAAACCTTTAACCTTTATCCCGCTATTTGCGACTTGATTCGCATTTTCAAACACCTTGGGACCAGGTGAGAGACCGAGTATCTCGATGTCTAAAAAGGATGCAAGCTGTTTGGCACTCGGTCAATCGTATCTCAGAACCCTGGGCACTCGGAAGCAGTTTCATACTGCACCAGATCCAACTTTGAGCAAACATTATTTTTGCACGGAGCGCTAACGGCTCGAGTTACAGTGACTAGCACATTTAAGCAAGTGTACAAACTGCAGTTTGATCAATGCCTATAGTAAACTCATTTATATACAGTAAAACCTCTCTAAACCGGAATTTTAGTAGAGAAGAATTTAGATACGTTTAAGCAGATTACTGATTAATACAGGGTCAAAGTAATGGAGAAAGCACCTCGAAGAGGGATTGAACGTTAAATGCTTATATATCGGTTATTATTCAAACCCTTTAACCCTTTCCTCCATAAAAACGCCATTCTACGCCTCTGTAAAATCACTTTATGAAACCATTGTTATAAATAAAGCATTTGTTCCTTTTCATTTCTCTAGTGAATGCTCCTTTTGGGTATATTCAAAGAGGTTGGGTCTAAAAATAGCCCATGGAGGAATGGGTTAAACTATCTAAATTACAATGTATTTGGTGCAATTCTGATGACCTATACAACTCGCCGTCACATCAGGACACAAACTGTTTGACACGCTAATAGTGATTTACAGCTGGAATGAAAGAAACAGCGCAGACATTTACGAAAAGACATGTTATAAAGGTTAATTGATATAGTTACAATACTACAGTCTTACATTCAGTATCTTCTTAATATGTTGGACTAGTAAAGGAAATAATTGTAGGTTGTTGAACCAAAGAAATGTTTAACTAAGCATTATCATTGATCAACTTTGCACATGGGATACATATATCATATTAAACCATGGAAATGTCTCACGAACATTGCCGACAAGGGTAAAGTTACAATGAATAGCGTGTTAAAATTGTCATTAAAACATCATTATCTAACACTATTGGCTTAATATGAATATACATGGGGTGTCTTTCTACCTTGCACGAACCAATATTTTGTCAAAACCATGGATACTTTGGGTTACACAGTTGGCTATACATTTGATCAGCTGTTCTTGATTCACAGTATATCGTATGACCTATTGATATAGAACGACATGGTCATCGGCCTTAAACGTTATAATTATTCTATGCCATACGTTCGGATAAGCGATGTGAATAAGAACTTTCCCGTTTTATATACAACATAAAGCAATATTTCAAACGGTCGCTTATAAAAAAGTATGTATCCATTCCCTTCATGTTAACGCATTTTCATGCCTTTACAAACAGAATAGATCCATACAGACGGCTCCTGTCGGATTATTTATCCATCTATCTATCTATCATTATACAATTCAGATAATAGAGATTCATTAAGTCATACTATGCAACAGGGAAAGTGTTGTACCATTTTCATCAAAAAGAGAACAACACGTACTCATTTTAATCGCTTTCTTACATACATAATCATGTTATTGTTGAAATAGTACTGTAATATACTGTACTGTAATATACATTCCTCGTACTCATTGTTAACCCTCTACTCCATAGAGACGCTTTTTGACACATTTGCAAACAGAGTAGACCTAGATCAGACGGTCCCAATACGAACCGTCTGATCAGGGTCTGCTCTATCTCATAAAGAATATCATCGGAGTTCTGAGTTTATGCTATTGGTATAGCTATTTATTCACTTGTGATATGTGATACTTAAAATAATTAATCAATGGACATCTGAATATCCATAGGATAAAGACTTAATGACAAAAATCATTGACATATGATTCGATTGAGGTCAAATTTTCCATGGTAACATAGTTTTCAGAATTACGGTTGACTATATTTCAGATTTCAACATTTTATGTATAACCGTTTTATTATAAATATTCGTGTAGGAAATAATAGCATCATGCATATGAATAAGAATTTTCATAATGGTGTATGCAAGTGGGAAATATTGGCTATGGCAGAAACTACTGAGGGTTTTAGTGGGACGGGAATAAAGAGTGCTGTTTGACTGTTTTGCATGATGGGAAAACCTTAATTATCTTACGTTTTCGGACTCCCGCGATTCCATCTCAATGGGTTTTTAAAGCTGAATAAGTCAATTTGACACCATTTTTATCCTTTAAGAAATTATCACACCATGAATATGATATAAATTATTTGGTGTAACAGCACATGGGCACGTGTATATTTTGACCATGGCAGAAACTGTAGAATCATAAGCAAACTTAGCAGACCCAGCTCAGATGGTTTCAATTGGAGCCGTCTAATCTCGGTCTACTCTGTTTGCAAAGGTGTAGAAAGGCGTATTTATGAAATAAGTGGTTAATAATTTAAATCAAACTTAGAAGAGCTTTCTCTCTCTAGAGGAGTCCCCTCAGCAGAGACTGCACTGTTTGTCATGTTCATGTTAGACATTTCTTAAGAACAATCCCTAAATATTCACCATAAGCTTGACCTGTTTGAATTTTGGAATAGTCCATTTGAACATGCAGCGTAGTAAGGGTTGGTGCTAATCCTTCTCTCAAGTAAATTAGTTCAAAAAGATTAGAGAATTGCACTTGAAATTGAAACGTAATTAGTGCCCATACCTCGGTAACGAAATAACATCTTGCTTCAAAATGTTTTTATAAATGATTTTAAAATATAATGAATTTACGAATGTATTTTAAGTAACCAATTAAGAATGCCGCCAAAGGCCACTCGTCTAGTTTTAATTTTATTAATTAAAAACAAACTATCAAGTACAGTATTAATGACATTTCACCGAAAGCTGTAATTAATTGAACTATGAACATTCAGTCAATAGTTTCTCAAACGCTTAACACTTTCCCTGTTAAATATTCATGTAAGAAATAATGACGTCATGAATATTAACAAGATATTTTTTATAATGGCATATGAACACAGGACATTTTGCCTCAGACAGAAGCTGTAGAATCAGATCTATATTACACCATAAGCAAACAGAGCAGACCCTGATCAGACGGCTCCTATAGGAGCCGTCTGATCTGGGTCTACTCTGTTTGCAGATGCGTCAAAATGCGCTTACATAAGGGAAAGTGTTCAATAAACCAGCATATTCAAATCCCAACATGTTCATGAGTTTTCTTTATAAGTTGAGTTCAAACTGATTGACACTTTTATACATAACATGCCAAGAACATTTTCCCTTATATAAAGGCATTTTCACGCCTTTGCAAACAGAGTAGACCCTCAGATGTTTCCTATAGGAGCTGTCTGATCAGGGTGTGTTATGTTTGCTTATGCTATCAGATACATCTACCGTTTCTCTCACTCAAACCAAACTGGCCAGTGTTCATTTGCCATTACAAAATACATAGTCTAATAAATATTCACGATGTCATTATTTCTCACAAGACTATCCATCAGGGATATATGTTTTGTCCAAACCTGAGTTACTCGGCATCCCAACTGGGTCCAAGATGTTTTCAAATGCCAGTCAGGTCGTCGCTTAGCATGAAAAAGTTTAACCCTTTCCTCCATAAATACGTATTTCTATGCCTCTTTAAAAAATCACCTGTTGAAACCATTGTGATAAATAAAGCATTTGCTCCTATAGGAGCAAATGCTCTATTTATCACAATGGTTTCAAACTACAAAATTCTATTTTTCCTTTTCTCTAGTTAATGCTCCTTTTTGGTTGATTTATTCAATTTATTCTAAAAATAGCTTATGGAGGAAAGGGTTAAAGGATATTCTAGCATTTGTTCTAAGCGTCGTATCATGATGGTCGCTTTGCAAGAAAGCAAGAACATTGATACGATATAACATGAGGTAGAAGGGCAAAGAATATTTCTTATCAATAGAATAATAAAGCAATATCATTCGCAACACATCGGGGATTTCTACGTACATTTCCGAGCTTGTGCGAAAGCGCCGAATAATTACAATTGGAGTTGCATAAGCGCATGTGATTTACCTATTCCATATCGATTATTTGTTTATTCATCATAAAAAAACATTTCGTCAGTTCAACAGTAATACTATCTGGGAGAACGTTACAATAACGTGTCGCTTACTAAAGGTCGTATTGTAAATCTACATGGATAGGTTTTTAAGTAACTGTCAAATAAACAAACAACATACTTAGATATGTTTTAAGTAACTGTCAAATAAACAAACATTCATCATTCATAAAAAAGATATCCGCCATTCGTGAAAGGGAACATGGCGTATTTAGTATGTGTTCAGAAAATGATTCATCAGAAGATTAGATTGAAAAATATTATAAAATATATGAAATATGAAATACTTTTCAAATTTATCACACAGGACTGGGCTTGAGCCTATTGAATCGTGCAGAATGTTTGTATATAAGCAACATGAGTGGATGGGTGAGTGAGGGAATGAATGAGTGAGTGATAGTGAGAAAAAAATGGATGAGTGAGGGAATGGATTAGTTTGTGTTTAACACGTCGGCTACTAAATACTTTACTTCCAGAGTATGGTTATGTTCCTTTTTATTTCAAAACGAATAATCACAATGTCAACAATTTTGGATCCGGAACACTGCGTCTCATCTAGATCCACATTATGTGTGCCTATGACAACGATAGTGTCAATGGCACTGAGACAGACAGATGTATAAGGGGATATGTGGATCTCTGAGACAGACAGGTGTATAAGGAGATATGTGGATCTCTGAGACATACATTTGTATAAGGGGATATGTGGATATTCGAGACAGACAGTTGTATAAGGGGATATGTGGATATTCGAGACTGACAGTTGTAGGCCTATAAGGGGATATGTGGATCTCTGAAACAGACAGGTGTATAAGGATATGTGTGGATATCTGAGATACACAGTTGTATTGCTGGATATGTGTATTTCTGACACACAGTTGTGTAAGGGTATATGTATATCTCTGAGACACACAGTTGTATATGGGGATATGGGGATAGCTGAGGCATGGTTGTATAAGGGGGGGGGTGGATTAAGACAATGGTGATGTGCAAGTAACACAGATAAAATTATATGCACTGCTTATTATAATGGATGGGCGTTATAACAACACCTTTTGGTGAAGGTCGCATTGAAGTGCAACATTCTTTTTATCGACGCTAGATTCCTAGATATACGGCACAATTTCCTATAATTCGACTACGAAAACGAGGTGTAATTCTTCGTTCTAGAGACATGTGGTAGCTTAATGTAGGAAGAAACTTATACAGAAACCTACTGCACAAACTTTCGTTTCGAGCTAAGCACCATCCGCTTTTATAGAAGCCAACGTACATTCATCACTTCAGAGATATTTTACTGTAAATATATTCAAACCGGCCGATGCAAAAATGCTTTCAGTATATTACAGACGTAGAAAAAACACCAACAGCTGCCTCAGGGACTTGATCTAGTTCTAGAGATATGGGTTACGATAAAACCATGTTTATAAACGATCATATACTGATTACACGATGGAATCTCAAAAAGCACGTGATTGCGTAATCCAGTACCAAAGTAATACATAAAGCTTGTATCCTGAAAGATGCTTAAATGGCTATGACTTTTTATGGTAGCTTAAAACAGGATTGTAGAACAAAGGCTTTTGCGGTTTAGTGCTGAGTTCAGCAGACCTTTATCAATAGCTGCCATCGACCCATTACCTCATATTGACGCCTTTTGATGCCTCTGTTAAAATGCACTTTTTGAAACCATTGTGATAAATATATATCTATCTATTTATCACAATGGTTTAAAAACTACACACTTCTAAAAGTTTCCTTTGCTCTCTAGTAAATGCTCCTTTTTGGTAGATTTATTAAAAGCGGTTGGTCTAAAAATAACCCATTAGCGAGTTGGTTAACACATACACTTTTCTGATCCCATAAATGGGACATCCGCTCCTGAGGAAGCATTTGATCACAGTCTGCACTGTTTGCTATACATATCATTTTCTTCAGTGATAAATTTTGATACAATTAGATGTTTGATTAATAATTACAATGTATTATCCGAAAGGGAGGGGCCAGTTCTAAGTATTCAGCAGGTTAAATATTCAGCCCTGGCCCTGAGGTTATAAAGCTTTTTGCTTGAGTCTGATTTCATTCTCAAGCATCTGATTGGTCAGATTCCGAGCTTGCTCAGAATATGACCAATCAGATACTTGAGAATGATCTCAGAATCAGACTCAGAAGTTTTATAACCTTGGACTCAGTTCTTTGCTGAAATATAAACTTCACTGTATCAAACTCAGTTGAGATGTTTATAAATGGATCAAATAAGATCTTAGGAAAATAATTTGTTCGACTACTCACTACAGTTATTATGCAATGGAGAGTGTAATTGCACTAACACCACCGTGTCTCTAATGGGATATATCCATTATCCTATAGCCTGCTATAAAACATCATGTCTGCTCAATCTCCGATCTGTGGCAATTTTCATTTATTTGTGATTCGTTTAAGTTTTTCACAAACCACTGGCTGAGTGTAGAACAGCTTGGATCATGACGAGATGCCGAGTTACCCGGTGTCTTATCTGGATCGAAGCTGTTTGCAACTTTCCTATAAGCCAATGGTTAAGAGATTTAATTGACGGTTAAGATTTAATTGCTTGAAGAAAACTAACTTTCAAGGCTTTTCACCAAATGCATTCCCCAAGAAACAAACAAACGTATTTGTTTCAAGAGTCGTTCTTAAACTTTAACCTTTGAACTCGAGAAACAGATGTACATGTACACGACATGTGCTTGCATTTGTGAACAATATAAAACCAGAACAACCAGAGGGTTCCTAGAAGGGCATTGTTCGTCAGCAAATGCAAATGGTTCTTTAGTTCAGCACTGAAAAACTCTTCAACATTGTATGTTCAAAAAGACTATTCCAAAATTCAAACAGGTCAAGTTTATCGTGAATATTGAGGGATATTTTCAAAGAAATTTCAAAAGAAAAGTGAAACATGATAAACATATGCAGACCCTGGTAAAAGAACTCGCTCCTCTAGAAACCCTCTCTACACTGTTTGCAAAGAAGATCAGTGACTCGTTTCCCGCACCGAAAGGGTTTAGCCTTTGAATGCTGAATGTTCAAAGTGGAATGGTCCAATCCGCATGGAGGGGTATGTTTACTTTGAGAAAGTATTTCAAATAACAAATAGTACAAACCCTAGTCAGAGATAGCCTCGAGGCTTTCCCAGTTCAAAAGTTTAAAATATATCACCGGATAGTAATTACATACAGTAAAACCTCTCTATAACGGCCACTAAATTACATCATCAAGTATTTTGCATTAAAGGCAGGTGGCTGCTTAAAGCAAGGTGAAAGTAAAACAGAACGCTCTTATAGGAGCGTTCTGTTTAACTTTCACCTTGCTTTAAGCTACTACCTGTCCTAAATACCATCTAATTAACTTAATTTAGTGGTCGTTATAGAGATGTTTTACTGTACTTTGAATTTGATTCATGGATATTGTTTATTTGTTTTACTTATTGTCGTTTTAGGCAGTTAAGTCTGCACTCTTTTTTCATATAAACGTGTTTTCATGCATTTGCAAACAGATTAGACCCAGATTACGCGATTCCTATACGAGCCGCCTGACAAGGGTCTGTTCTGCTTGCTTATGGAATTTGATAAATATCTGTTTCTTTACTTTCTAAAATGGCTACAATATTCCACCTTCCATATTTAATTATAACTATTTCGTCCACGATATCAATTGTTATCAGGTGATGGTATTCTTTATTTCTGTGTTAGTTTCCATAATGCTTATAGTGTATAACTTTACACAATAGTATTTCTAAATTGTGGCATTACTTTACACTATTTTATTTCTGAACCACATAACTTTCTTGGGTTTTTTATCGCAATTTCACTGCTGTATTTCTGCATTTCTTTGCACAATTTTGTTTCTGAATCACTTTAAACAATTTTATAAGAGGACATTTATTAAATTAATCAACTGATAAATACATGTCGTCAATGTTACCCCTTTGTATGCTGAGTAACTACATTCCGCTACACTTGTGATCTGCCACAATATTCAGTTATTAATTTCTCCAAAGAAGATACAGTCATAACGTCAAACAGTTCGGATCTCTAGTGTGACGCCGAGTTACTCGGCATCTCATCTAGATCCAAACTGTATGTCTAGGTTACCGGTGTCACAAGTTCGCTGCTATAGTGTGCAGAGGTCATGAGTCTATGTTGTGATAATTATACGATAATTTATACAGTAAAACTCCTCTAAACCGGAATTTTATAAAATACCAATTTAGGTCTTTTAGGCAGGTGGCTGCTTAATGCAGGGTGAAATTCATGCAGAAAGTTCCTTTGGGAATTTTATGTATGACTTTCAACCTGCATTAAGCTGCCACCTGTCTGAAATTTTAACTGTATATAGAAATACACGGTGAATATTGTATTTGACATATAAATTGGTTATTCTGTCAACCATATCCGATAAATGAAAACTCGAAATGTGCGACCACTGTAGACCAAAACCAGCGAATGTTCAAGTATACTCTTGCCCCATGGCATTGATTTCATACGAATATATGGTAATGTATTTTAAGGTCAGCCTTTAGGATGCTGTAAACGAATGTAATGAAACTTGCTAACAATGTAGAACCAGCCCAGACGGTTCCTAGAGAAACACGCTGGTCTCTGAGTATGCACATTTTGTCATTCAAACTCATTTGACAAAGTATTGCCGTTCATACGGAATGGACGTTATAGTTATACATTGGTCGGTCATTTTGCTGAAAAAGAACTCTTCTTTAAAAACATAAAACGAAAACGGTAAAACATGGCATGCGGCTAACACCACAATGACATGATAGGTTTTGGTATCCTATGAGATTGAGGGGGTAAACAGACGTCATTCTGCTCGTCCCCCCGCTGGATTCTGCAAGAACTTGAAACGTACCAAGAAAAGCTGACGGTACGTAGTATTGTAGATGTACAGAAGAATCTGTCTTAAGCGACCATTTATTGAACTTATGAGTCTTAAAATGTAGGTGGTTGTTATATGCCTGGAGAAAGTAAAGTAAAACTTCGACCAGTATTAACCCATTTGCTCCCACGATCCCATATATGGGACTTAGGCAAACAGTGTAGACTCTGATTAGACGCCGCATAATGCGGCGTCTGATCAGAGTCTACACTGTTTGCTGATAGGAATTTCAATATAAAACAAAACGAAAATGAAAATTTAGACCAGGCATCCCTTAGATAAAAAATGGACTTATCCAATATATAAACATGGAAGAATCCACTGGTAGCAAATGGGTTAAGCTACCACAAGTCTCAAAGATCCCTAATTAGACCTGTTTGTAAATACCGCTTATGACAGGTTCTGCTGTTTATGAATGCAATGTAATGAGGACGTCATACACATTTTAATTTGTCTAAACTGATACGAACTCCTCAGATGGAAGACCAGCGTCAAACTAGCATTACAAAACAGAACAGAACATATTGTTTATTCTGGTTACAGTTTACTAAACATAATCTATACATTTTTGCAACATCTGAAAGAATAAACGGAAATGTTAAACATCATGATGTAGTGGAATAATTTAATTGTTGTGATATATTGATTAGGTATGGTTATGGGTGGAGAAGGTACCAAGATATTGATCGAAAGACGATGAACTGGGCACGTATTTTGATATACACGTTTTTACAAAGAGTAATTACTCTCTCTGTAATCTAGGATTACCAAGCTTAGAAGCTATATTTGGAGGATAACTGATTATGCTCTGAATAAAACAAATATTTAATGTAGCCTTTAAGTACAAACGGACTGTAATATTTATACGTAGGTATCCTTTTAACGCGTAGGACTTCATTTGCCCAAGATATATTTGGGTGCCAAATAATCTCCAAAAGTAACTTTTTTACTTCTCCACCAGTAATCTCCAAACCGGAAGTCTAGTACAGAAGAAATTAGATACTTTAGGCATTACTGTAAATATAGTATAGTAAAACCCCTCTAAACAAGGCGTTCAATTTAGTATAAATATCGGTCTTCGAGACTGGTGCCAAATTAATGCAGGGTGAAAGTCAAGCAGAAAGCTCCCGTATGAGCTTTCAGCTTGACTGTCAATCTGCATCAAACAGCCACCTGCCTAAAAGAATCTAGACTTTCCTCTACTACAATTCCCGTTTAGGAGGGTTTACTGTTAATGTCATAACGGTATAACAACCCAAGGAAATTGCATTTTACCGTCTCCACATGAAGCAATTGTCGTATGCTATACATGTCCTCTGCTTCGATTCTATAATTACCATTTTCTTCCATTCATTTTAAAATAACGATATCAAAGTGACGAGTAGTTTGGATCCTGATGCGACGCCGAGTTACTGCGTCTCATGCGGATGCACTTATTGTTTGTTTACATTTTCTCTAATTCCTTTGTAGAGTGCTGCAGGTTTCAGCGTGTCGTCGGTGATCATCTTGACTTGCAATATAGTTCAACCCTTCTCCGGATAAGCCAAAGCTTTCTACCATTTTCAATCATCTTGTTTCTAATGCGACGTCAAGTAATCGACCCGGACTTGCCATCAATATTCAAGCTGGTGTTGACACTGTGTAGATAGTTTTTCAAAAGATTGAATGAAGTTAGAATAAGTAAAACTGCCACAGATCAGCCTATAGTTTTACAACAGATTAAAAGAGCTCTGCATTCTTACGATATTACTTGAAACAATGCATGTCAAATAAATCACGCTGCATTGGTGCATAAACGTCAGCAATTCGTAATATAGAACCACTTCAATCATGTACGTAATTAATATTTATATAGCTTCGTACATGGCTAGTACAAATAAATAAGTTGCCAAAACACTAATGTATTAACACTTTACTCCGTAATACGTTTTTAAAGCATTTGCAAACAGAGGAGACCTAGATCAGACGGCATCTACATGATCAGAATATGCTCTGGTTGCTTATGGAATAGGAATAATATATTGATATGATTTTACTGTTTTGTCATAGGTAACGTTTCCTGTATACATTTGCCATTGTGAATTCATCTAATTCATATTAATGACGTCAGTGTTTATGGATTCTTTGGAATTCCATGAACGCAGTATATTCCACAGTTAGTTGGCTGAAATAATGCCGTCTTTGTATTCAGTGCAGAAATATTTTATCTAACTTTACACTGTATGAAACTGGATCATGGATCAGATCTGAGTCAAAATTCATGGCCTCGGCCTCAAGCAACGTGTTTTATAGCCTCAGGACCAGTTCAAACGTCTCCCTTGAATCTAAACTATGTGTTGTACAAGTAGCGTGTTAACCCATTCCCTCATATTGACGCCTTTTGACGCCTCTGCAAAAGTCACATGTTGAAACCATTGTGATAAATAGAGCATTTGCTCCTATATGAGCAAATGCTCTATTTATCACAATGATTTCAAACTACATATGTCTAAAATGTTCCTTTTCTCCGGTTAATGCTCCTTTTCGGTAGATTTATTTAAAGGGATTGGATCTAAAAATAGCCTATGAGGTAAAGGGTTAATGTTAAACACGTCTGGCATCTCATCAATAGTCAAGCTGGTTGACGCTCGGTAGATAGTGACTCAAATGATGCTTGAGCGAAACAGAATTTAGTAAACTTGCAGCTGGCATAAAATTTATAGCGGGTCACTATTCAACTCTTTACCTGATGAAGGTGCATTTGCACACCACTGTAAACAGAGTAGACCCATATCAAACGGCTCCTGGATGAGCAAATACGCCTTTGTTCAAGTCCAATGCGGAAAACGAGTCAGGTATGGTATTTGCAAACAGTGTAGACCCAGGTGTAGATACCGGAGAAACCCTCTCATTTATCAACTTCAGTTGATAAATATTCACGATGCAATTATTTCGAACATGGTTATTCATCAGACCCTGGTAAAGGATTGACATATGGGATGTATTGGCGCAATGTGTTCTAGCAAAACTTTATTTTCTGACACTGATAAGAACTGGGACGGTAACTAGATCTGACTGTATACATCAAATCAACCAGTTCAACGATAATCTCTGTTGCATTATTTGTCGGTCTAACTGGATAAACTTATCATTGGCTGTCTATAATTCATTTGTCGGTCTAACTGGATAAACCTTATCATTGACTGTCTATAATTCATTTCCAAGTCTGGCTTTCCCTAACAACTATGTCAAACCCGAATTTACTTAATCCGTTTCAATATCAGTGAAGTGTATGTGATTTTAGATTTATTTTTGTGCACAAATTTATGTCTAGACAAATGCATAATTGATACCCCCAGTTTTATTTTGAGAACTACATTAACGCAATACGCTTATCAAAAGTAACAACAGCCCTGTGTTTTATTCAGCATCTGATGAGAATAGAGTGAATGGGTCTAAAGAGGACAAACCTCATTTCAAACTTAATTATACAGAAATCTACCTAAATAGATCTTTCCTAGTAATCAAATATTCAATAACCAATCAATAAATCAATAATTGCAGCTTATGTTCTCAAGATGTATCAGGCAAACATCTTTATTAAACCATTTAAACACTGGAAACTTCAACTGGACTAGTCTAAATTTACAACAGATCAAATTTACCGTGAATATTCATGAAATACCTTTTTAAAGAAACATGTAACATGGTATATAGTGCAGCCCTTGATGATTCATCGGTATCTACATCTGGGTCTACACTGTTTGCAAAGGCCATACCTGACTCGTTTTCCGCATTTAAATTGATTAACCTTGGCATTACGTTAATTGCAACATGGGACTATGTAAGCATCAGCTGGTGTTCGAACAAACAACCACCTATAGCTCTTATACGCTTAACCACTGAGGTCCACATGCCCAGGTGTCACTTTTCAAGTTAATTCAACCTTTCACACTTTTAGATATGTACACTACACAAATGTAGATCCAGATAAGACTCACAGGGTAGCATTGTCATCAGGGTCTAAGACCCATATGGTAGCCTTGTCATCAGGGCCTAAGACCCACAGGGTAGCCTTGTCATCAGGGTCTAAGACCCATAGGGTAGCCTTGTCATCAGGGCCTAAGACCCACAGGGTAGCATTGTCATCAGGGTCTAAGACCCACAGGGTAGCATTGTCATCAGGGCCTAAGATCCACAGGGGAGCCTTGCATCAGGGTCTAAGACCCACAGGGTAGCCTTGTCACCAGGGTCTAAAACCCATAGGGTAGCATTGTCTTCAGGGTCTAAGACCCATAGGGTAGCCTTATCATCAGGGTCTAAGACCCATAGGGTAGCATTGTCACCAAGGTCTAAGACCCACAGGGTAGCCTTGTCATCAGGGTCTAAGACCCACAGGGTAGCCTTGTCATCAGGGTCTAAGACCCACAGGGTAGCCTCGTCATCAGGGTCTAAGACCCACAGGGTAGCATTGTCACCAGGGTCTAAGACCCATACGGTAGCCTTGTCATCAGGGCCTAAGACCCACAGGGTAGCCTTGTCATCAGGGTCTAAGACCCATACGGTAGCCTTGTCATCAGGGCCTAAGACCCACAGGGTAGCCTTGTCATCAGGGTCTAAGACCCATAGGATAGCCTTGTCATCAGGGCCTAAGACCCACAGGATAGCCTTGTCATCAGGATCTAAGATCCACAGGGTAGCCTTGTCATCAGGATCTAAGACCTACAGGGTAGCCTTGTCACCAGGGCCTAAGATCCATAGGGTAGCCTTATCATCAGGGCTAAGACCCATAGGGTAGCATTGTCATCAGGGTCTAAGACCTACAGGGTAGCCTTGTCATCAGGGTCTAAGACCCACAGGGTAGCCTTGTCATCAGGGTCTAAGACCCATAGGATAGCATTGTCACCAAGGTCTAAGACCCACAGGGTAGCCTTGTCATCAGGGTCTAAGACCCACAGGGTAGCCTTGTCATCAGGGTCTAAGACCCACAGGGTAGCCTCGTCATCAGGGTCTAAGACCCATAGGGTAGCATTGTCACCAGGGTCTAAGACCTACATGGTAGCCTTGTCATCAGGGTCTAAGACCCACAGGGTAGCCTTGTCATCAGGGTCTAAGACCTATAGGGTAGCATTGTCATCAGGGTCTAAGACCCACAGGGTAGCCTTGTCATCAGGGTCTAAGACCCACAGGGTAGCATTGTCAATAGGGCCTAAGACCCATAGGGTAGCATGGTCATCAGGGTCTAAGACCCACAGGGTAGCATTGTCATCAGGGTCTAAGACCTACAGGGTAGCCTTGTCATCAGGATCTAAGATCCACAGGATAGCCTTGTCATCAGGGTCTAGGACCCATAGGGTAGCCTTGTCATCAGGGCCTAAGACCCATAGGGTAGCATTGTCATCAGGGTCTAAGACCTACATGGTAGCCTTGTCATCAGGGCCTAAGATCCACAGGGTAGCATTGTCATCAGGGTCTAAGACCCACAGGGTAGCATGGTCACCAGGGTCTAGGACCCATAGGGTAGCCTTGTCATCAGGGCCTAAGATCCACAGGGGAGCCTTGGCATCAGGGTCTAAGACCTACATGATAGCATTGTCATCAGGGCCTAAGATCCACAGGGTAGCATTGTCATCAGGGCCTAAGATCCACAGGGGAGCCTTGGCATCAGGGTCTAAGACCCACAGGGTAGCCTTGTCACCAGGGTCTAAGACTCATAGGGTAGCATTGTCATCAGGGTCTAAGACCCACAGGGTAGCCTTGGCATCAGGGTCTAAGACCCATAGGGAAGCATTGTCACCAGGGTCTAAGACCCATAGGGTAGCCTTATCATCAGGGTCTAAGACCCAAAGGGTAGCATTGTCACCAAGGTCTAAGACCCACAGGGTAGCCTTGTCATCAGGGTCTAAGACCCACAGGGTAGCCTTGTCATCAGGGTCTAAGACCCACAGGGTAGCCTTATCATCAGGGTCTAAGACCCACAGGGTAGCATTGTCACCAGGGTCTAAGACCTACATGGTAGCCTTGTCATCAGGGTCTAAGACCCACAGGGTAGCCTTGTCATCAGGGTCTAAGACCTATAGGGTAGCATTGTCATCAGGGTCTAAGACCCACAGGGTAGCCTTGTCATCAGGGTCTAAGACCCACAGGGTAGCCTTGTCATCAGGGTCTAAGACCCACAGGGTAGCCTTGTCATCAGGGTCTAAGACCCATAGGGTAGCATTGTCATCAGGGTCTAAGACCCACACGGTAGCATTGTCATCAGGGTCGCTACTGTAAGTCCTGTTACAGTTATTCGTAAAACAGCATCCCTAAATATTCACGGTTAGTATGGCCTTTTTGAATTTTGGAATAATCCATTTTGAATATTAGCGTTTAAAGGATTAATGAGTTTCGTTATTCAAATGTTTTCCAACGTGTTTAATACTTTTATTAAAGGAAAGTGACATATTTCTTATCACGAGTTAGAGTGTATCTTGCAGAACTCAAATGAAATAGTGGCTTCGAGGAGAAATTAAAATGCTATAAAATTCCAAGAACGCCATTAAAATGTTTGATTGGCTTCACTCAGAATCAACTTGTCGGTAATTATATTTTACACGCAAAGACACAGAGGATTTGCATATCCTCTTTCAATTCTACTGTAAAGTATGACTTCTTGTTCTGAAAATTGAATACCGCTTAAGCCGGTGCTAGGGGGCGTGAGCAATTTTCTCTTTTTGTGTTGCAATTTTTGCTCTCGGGGGATCACCTCCCTTCAGAATTTACATGTAAGCGACCGATTGCGGGTTAACCCTTTCGGCGCCAAATTTCTAATTGTCGGCTGCAATCCAAATTTTGTTAAATCATTTGGTTCAATAAGGAAATGGGATACATAAATGCAAATTTCTAAAGAATAAAGCACATATATAGAAATAGAGAATAAGACAAAAAATGAAGTCCCTGATCAGACGCCACCTTGAAATGACGGCGTCTGATCTGGGACTGCACTATTTGTCGTGGTGCATTTACGCGACTTCGGCGATGAAAGGGTTAAAACAGATGAATGATTAACCCTTCGCCTCATATAGAAACCTTTTCACGCCTGAGGACAAACTGTTTGCATAGGTAATCACAGATCCGGCATTGACAGCGAAAGGGTTAAACTAATTATATACTTGTTGTCTATTTATCTTACTAAATGCTCATAGGGTAAAAATTTTAAAAGTACGAGATCCTTCGAAAGCAAAAGTAGCTATGCGAATAGAGATAATTGCAGACGCGGTTTAACTGAATCTGTTCATGCGCAGTTATTTAAATCGCAATACTACTCACGCCCTCTAGCAACAGTTTAAGCCGTATCCAATTTTCATTAGTAAAAGCATTGGAGTTTTTATCCCGGAGAAACAGAAACTATAACAAAACTGAGAGTGAAATGCGGGACGACTTTTTACGGCCACCACACAGACACTTAATAACTGCTGTTGTAAGGTACATGTATATTCTGAAAGTAGGAGATCCTTCGAAAGTAAAAGCAGCAATGCGAAAGCAAAATTGCAAACGCGGTTTGAGTCTGTTCATGAGCAGTTACTTACAGTGCCAACACTACCCACTACCCCTAGCACCGGCTTAAGCGGCATTCCATTTTTATAACTAAAAGCATTGAAATTTGTGATCCAGAAAGACTAGAAACAAGAAATATATTTTAAAAATATATTCAGCGGCATCCAAATATTGACGTAATGTACAAAACAATAATGATATTAAATCTCTGCCAACTTAATTTCAATGTTTGGAGATTCTGTCAGTACAGGGAACTAGATCTATGAAGGGTTGTTTGTTATTATACTAGCAGAGAAGTATGCAATGGAAATGACTTGGAGTAGAATAAGCAATTATGGAAAAAAATCAAGTTACTTTTATAGGAGATCACTATTAAAATGTACAATGTCAAAATATTTTTTTAAAACTATCTGAAGTTAGTTCTTCATTTTACCTATTATAAAAATTTACTTGAAAGCATGTACGTATATTTATATTGATATGAAGATAACTAATTGAATACACTTTAAATAAAGCATACAGAATTTAGTTTTTGTTTGTGCAGAGTCTGTAATTACTTTATCTATAGCCTGGATCAACGCATTAATCGACGTGTGTGCATCATCATTAGTGACATCATTAACTGAATATACATGTATTTTTAAAACAATATAAAGTTAGCAATCTCAACCTACTACTCGATCCAAAGCCCCAGGTGATAGAGCCGTAACAATAGCCTTCAGTAAGTAGCTTTATATCACAGAGAGCGAACAACCAGAGCCTTAATTGGTGCTGTGGTCGGGGATAGTGAATTATAGTGGTTTCGGCAAACTACCTGTTCGTCAAAGTGGATGTGATCAAATGTGGTATTAAATTGATAGCAAAATGATAATAAACGTTTAAAAGTTTAATAGTGGTTTTGGCAAACTGGCAATAATGCTCAGCAATCATTACCATGAGGTGATAAGTACGATAATGGGTTAGGAACTGATATAAAGTATGACACACCAAAAATTGAATAGTCAAAATTGATCCACACCTTTTGAGGATAATATATCTATCTAGTTTTATTCAGTAATATTGTTTATGTATTATATGCTCTAGTTTTTATAATGACCAAAGTAATAAATAATTCATATTGTTTTACTGGTCATGGTAATAAACAACTATGTGACTACAGTATTGTACATGTATTTGAATCCACCAAAAGTTTAACTAAACAACATTTTGACTGAAAACAAAAAGCATAAAGTGAGTGGCAAACAGTTTGGACCAAGACCAAAATCAAAACTGAATGGGCTAGTAAATCATTAGTAATGTGTTATGTGGCCTGGGGCTGTTTTAATGACTAAACAATGTGACTATTGTATTTGAAAGCACCTCTTTATCACTCCTTGTACCCAAGGTTGAGTAAGTGTGAATATGTCACCTGCTTAGCTAATATCCTGATCTGTATAAACCAAAAAAATTGGACCACATATCAATATTTAACATATAGATAGTTATTTAATGATTTTGATTATTCAATTTTTGCTTTTTAATACAAATTTTCAATTTTTGCCGAAACGTCCTAGGCCGAATAAATAGATGGCCAAAACGTCCAGGGCCGAAACATCCGGAGCGAAACTTCCTAGGCCAAAACGTCCTACATTCAGTTTGGCCATGTGTAGAGGCATTATAAAAAGGCTGTATGCCAGTCAAGGGATTAACTAATGAAAATACGGTTTACTACAAAATACTAGTAGGTCATATGCAAATTACAGTGCAACATAGTTTCTGATTGGTGGAAAACTAGAACAAAAGTGAAAATAGACAGCTAGCCGCTGAAAAATATAACAACACTGAGAATGAGGTACGGGGCTGCATTGTACGGCCACCACCACCACACTAAACGCCTGCTGTTGCTCTTAACATATGAGATTCTTCAAAAGAAAAAGCATTAATGCGAAACACAAATAGAAAATTGCAGATATCGGAATTTGATGTTGCGAAAACTTATAATCATGAAAGATATAAACATGCAGAAATTTGATTTATAAATTATAAGACTTATATCTACACATCAATACAGTATAGATTATAAACTAGTTCATCTCCTATATATCCAGCTGCGAGATTCCCGCCAGAATGTCCCCCACTTAAATTTGAAGCCGAGACAAAACTTATGTCTTGATATGTTGGTTTTTCAAACCGTAAATATTAATGTTTTTGACTGACTTCACTTATAATTAAAATTGAACAGAAGTCAGATAGGAATTATAGGAATTGACAAAGTCCACAGTAACACCAGACTTGCTAGTAACCAGATTTGTACACAAAAAGACACTGAGCTTTGCATCGCATCTGTCAATGTCAACAATATTTTCAACTTGTCTTACATTTAAGCGACCAATTACTGATTAAACTGTTCATGATATCTGCTTAATCTCTGATCTGTTACAGTTTTGACTTACTTCCGATATGTTCAAACTTTTAAGAAACTACTGACCGACTGTCAAAAGGATTCAGTCCTAATGCAACGTCGAGTTACTCGGCACCTCATCTGGATCGAATCGGTATCCATGCTTATAAAGCTTTTTAGTTGAATCTGAGTTCGTTGTCAAGTTTTTGATTGGTCAGATTTGAGCCAAAGGCTCAATCTGACCAATCAAAAGCTTGAGAACAAACTCAGACTCAACTGAAAAGCTTTATAAGCATGGACACTGGTTACAGATCCCAGATGGGCCGCACTCAGCAGACAAACGGTTTTATGCATGTTTCGTAGAAACCAGGTGGTTGCTTAATGAAGAGCAAAAGTAATACAGAATCTTTCGTGAATTTTCCGCATTTATTATACCATGCATTAAGCTGTCATCTATCAAAAAGATCCATCATTAGAAGGCTCTTATATTCGCCTGTCACAGGTTTTACTGACTAGACAGTTTATCGGTCAGTTTTTTTCTCAATTAACTCTTTACTCCACGAATATTCATGAAGAAAATTGTCATATTAGCACATAGGCACTTGCAGTTGTGACCATGGCAGAAATTGTAGGATCATATCTATATTATATCATAATCAGAGTGCTGTTCATACCCTGATCGTCTGATCTTACTCTGCTCTGTTTGTAAGTGTGTGGAAAGGCTTAGAAAGGCGAATTTATGGAGTAAAGGGTTAAAGAAGTGGTATACAGTAATAATGACCTAACTACATGTACATCGATGTAAGTAATGTACTTCAGTATAATATTAACTTTTAGTTTTACCCAGCTTTGATAAGAAATGTCCGCTAGATTTCCATCTGTTCAAGCTTGATTACTTCCGAATCGAGCAAGCAACTATTGACCGAGTGTCAAACAGCATGTATCCTGATGAGACGTCCACTTACTCGGCTTCTCATCTGGATACAAGATATTTGCAAATTTCTCATATTTTCATTTAACCCTTTCCTCCATAAATACGCCTTTCTACGCCTTTGTAAAAGTCACTTCTTGAAACCATTGTGATAAATAGAGCATTTGCTCCTATAAGAGCAAATGCTCTATTTATCACAATGGTTTCAATCTAAACAATTCTAAAATTTTACTATTCTCTAGTAAATGCTCCTTTTGGGTAGATTCATTCAAAGAGGTTGGTTGGAGAAACTATTCAGCAAGTGACATGGCATAATCTTGTGAGCACCTACTGACCAAGTGTCAAACAACTTGGATTCTTAGAATTCACCGTTACTCTTAATAGTGACAGTGAAAGCTTCATGCAGGGAGACATGGTAGACATCGTGCAGGAAGCTCCCAGGAGAGCTCTCTGTGTGACCCTACATTAAGCTGTCATTTGACCGATGATGATCATTTGAGTGTCCGGATTAACGAGGTGTTGCTGGACTTCATGTGTATATTACAATACATAATGTACATGTGTATACATGTAGTTGGTAATAACGCACCGGTATAATGTCACTTGCTTTTGTCACTCGATTTGAATCGATCTGTTTTTTATTTCAGGACAGGATGAACTTAAAACACCTTCGCTCGCATCGGTTTTGTTTGTTTTGTTTTGGGTTTTTTTGTCTTTTTTGTAGCTGTTTTCTTTCATTGTTTATATACTGTTTGTTGCAGATCTTATGTCCATGCGGTAACTAAGCATAAAACCATTTAAAATGCATTTTCTACATGCTATTTTGATC
The DNA here is from genome assembly GCA_963576725.1 of Azorinus chamasolen. NCBI lineage: Eukaryota > Metazoa > Mollusca > Bivalvia > Cardiida > Solecurtidae > Azorinus > Azorinus chamasolen. The sequence continues at coordinate 16,816,423 of OY755244.1, read as the reverse complement.
AGTTGTTTCCCAACAAACGACCACCGTATGATGTAATGCGAATGCACAGTGTAGCGTACCATTTGTTCAAAAGGGATTATTTGCATACTGATATGAAAATAACTAACGCGGTTCATATATATATGACGCCAACATTCTACGAGCTATACAAAGCCGAGTAACACCTCAGAAAAAAGATTCATTGCTGTACTGCTCCACTTATTTCTTGTACAGTCGACTGATCGGTTATTCAGACTGAAAGTAGACTATAACTCGGTACTTTACCTTTTTTCAAGAGTTGATAATCTCAAATATACGTTTCAACCAGCTATAATGTTAATGGTACACTCAGATTATAACGAAAAAAGGCCCGAGGTTATAAAAACTTTTGCTTGAGTATAAGATCATTCTCAAGCATACGATTGCTCTGAATCTGTCCAATTAAATGGTTTATAACCTTGGGCCCAGGCATTCAAAGCTGACATTTGCAAACATATTGGATCCATATTACTCAGGGAGCCAATAGTGCCTACCGTGCACCCCCCCCCCCCCTAAACTTTTTTTCATAGGTACCAAAATGTTCAGAAAAATGTCCTGAATCAGAATCACGAATGTACTCAAACTTAAATTCTTTTAGGCTATGTGTATTTTAACCGTTTCCATGGCAACACCCCAGTTTTCGTAATGATGACCCATACCTACAAATTCGCCCATATCACAGCCAGTTTTTGTCCTAAAACTATAAAACTAGTACCAAATGGAAGATAAGACATTGTGCTTTTATGTCCAATTTGTTTTTTTAAATTACCTTATTTGCATACTCAAGAACATTAATGAGAACATTAAAAATAGTAAAAAAAAGTATAGAAATAACGTAAACCTTTCATTTTTTATCCTACAAATATCAGAAAATAACTTAAAATGCAGTTTAACATGATGACACCCCCGCCCCCCCCCCCCCCCCCCCCCCCCAGGAAACAAAATATCCAATTTGAGGTACCGTTTCCATGGCAACACCCCAGTTTTCGTAATGATGGCCCGTACCTGCAAAATCGTCCATATTACAGCCAGTTTTTGTCCTAAACTTATAAAATTGGTACCAAAGTGGAGATACGATATTGTGCTTATATTTCCAGCTTGTTTTTTAAAATTACCTTATTTACGTACTCATGAATATTAATGAGAACATTAAAAATAGTAAAAACAATATAGAAATAACGTAAATAATGTAAACTATTCACTTTTTATCCTACAAATATCAGAAAACTACTTCAAATGCAGTTTAACATGATGACAAAATCCTCAGAAAATAAAATATCCAATTTGAGGACCAAAATTTTGACTCTACGTAACTTTTTAACTGTTTCCATAGTAACCATTCATTTCAGTCTGTTCACACATATTGTGATAGTTGACACCTACCTGCAAAAATCTTCCATTTCACAGAAAGTTTTTGTGCTAACTGTATAAAACTGGTACCAAATTAAAGCCAAGACCTTGTGCTTTTGTTTAAAGGCTATACTTAGGAATTACCTTATTGGCATACACATGAATATTAATGAGAATAATTAAAAAATAGCAAAATATACAGAAATAACGTAAAAATCTCATCTTTTATCCTACCGATATAAAAAACAACAACTTCAAATGTAGTTTAAATTGATGACAAAATACTCAGAAAGCAAAGTTTCTAAATTGATACCCAAACAATGAATTGGACAAATTATATAGCACTGATGGTGATATATCTGTTTCCTAGGCAACCATTCTAACCTCTTTGTTCATATTACAGAGTGATTAACTACCAATGCAACTTACAAAGACATTGGAGCCTACTTTGGCGATAATTATAAATGATATAAACATATACCCGGTAGCTGATGTATTAATCTTAATGTTTGGTTTACTTTATGCAAATCCCCTTATTTGCATCCTCATGAATATTAATTAGTGATATGAAAACAAAGAGAAACAATATTGAAAATAACATGTTTGGCAGTATGCCGACCACAACATTACACTATGCTCCAAATATAGCTTGCAATAATAAATGTGCCTTTTGGTGATGAATAAATATTTTTTATGTCTAAAACTGTTACCAAAATGACCATGCACTGCTTCCATGGTAACTGTTGAAAGCCAAGTACTTATGAGACTCCAAACAATCTTCTGTTATTGTTTTTAAAGTGTTAAGAAAACAAGGAGAAACAATATTGAAAATAACATGTTTGACAGTATGCCGAGCACAATATTACTCCATTCTCCAAATATAGCTTGCAATGACAAATGTACATTTTGTTGATAAATAAATGAATTTTAATTCTAAAACTGTCTAAAAGATGTTAAAGGGCATGTATACATCTAGTAAAGGGTTAATTCCACTCTCTGCTTTAAAACACCTTTACAGAAAGCTTCTTTGAGTATGCCAACTCAAACAAAATAGATGAGTGATATCTCACTTAACCCTTTACCAGCTGAATATTCAAGTTAGAAATAATGACATCATGGGTATTTATCAGCTAATTTATAAATTGAAGGTCTGACTCTCAGGGCATAATAACATTGCTGTTTATTGTCAGTCGGAGCATACCCTTATTATAGGCCACAATGTAATCATTTCTGTTGATTGACTGTCAGAGTTACATGTTGACAACCATTCTTCCATCTCTTCCAAAGTATCAACTGGTAAATAACTCTTCAGGTGTGCTGTATTAAGCAGGCCCTACAAGGGGGGTAATGTTCCCATATCATCATTGCGCAGTGCATCTGTTGGCTTATCTTCACAGTTCTCCTTAACCTTAAACAATATCAATCCATTCAGTGTGAAATCTAGGGTTGCCATACATTGCACACGTAAATTCATCAAAGTCTTACACAAGATCTCCAGACACATCCCAAGTGTTGCCCAAACCTGCTAATGGTTTTATAAACATTGACCTCGTTTCAATAGTCTTAATGGGTGTCAAATGTTCTCTGCCATTGAATGTACTTGTAGAATCACAGTCACAGTACAAATGGAGACCCAGAAGTGCTGATCGGTAATCTTTATTATTTTTTGATGACTGCCTGAGCCAGTATCAAACAAGACAGTAACACCTTCAAACCTGTTAAGGTAATACAGAAGAATTGTTCTTTTGCATACATTGTGTAAAGAACGATCCTTGTATCATTTTCGTCCTGTGTTGTATTCAGGGCATCAATACTGTTTCTCACTGTTCATATACCATAATCTGGCGAAACCTGGTCAGCCTGGACTGGACTGCAACAGATATACTCATCAGTGCAATAAGACTAGATGAAGCAGGTCTGGATAAGTAACATTTTTAAAAAATCACTTTGATTTATCAGGGTGTGGGGATTGGGGAAATCCTGAGTTTTTCATTAAAATATTTAGACAAAGAATAATCGACTGTAATTTACAAAACTGGAACGCAGACTTATCTGTGACAAGTAAAGCCGACACATATAGGGGATTTAAATCACTGATAGATACTTAAAGTTACTTCAACCCTTACTGAGCAGAGACAGAGTATATTAGACATTTGCAAAAAGTGTAGACCCAGAATAAAACACTCCCAATGGAAACCATTTGATCAGTGTCTACACTGTTTGTCATAAATACTTTCTTCACTGATAACGTTTCAAGATGCGTTTCTTTGTTAAATCATAATTAAGTAATGTGGGAGTCAGTTTTAAACTTATATAGTGAAGGAAGGTTTAACGTTGACATGTTATCCAAAAGGAAACAGTCACTATCAAGGTTTCGATGGTCGAGTCTAAATCTTATGGTTGCCCCTTACCCCGCTGTGAAAGTATAATACCGAGCAATATATTCAGATAGTAAAATCGTTAGTTCTCCACCAAGCCCTGTGTTGTGACCAGGCTTTAGAACCATCTATGTGACTCTTCGAGACGATTCTAAAGAGTGGTCACTGGTGGAGAGGAAAAAAAGTTAAATTTGAAAATGTTTTAACTCTTTGCACGCTAGCGGTGAAACTGTGATTACCTATGCAAACAGGTTGGATCCAGATGAGACGCCGCATAATGCGGCGTCTCATCAGGACCCATACTGTTTGTCTCTTTGACCATAATTTTGCAAAGAAATTAGAGAAATTTTATTTTTAGAAACGAAGCAGACGACAATTGTTGCAGACGAAAAATTACTTAGCATGCAGAGAGTTAATCTATCTGGACCGCTGATAATATCTGCTCATAGTTGGATCCGATGTAGTCCTGACTACTTTCGCTACCTTCAAGCTTTTAAGAAACTTCTGACTGAGTGTCAAACAGTTTGGAGGCTGACGAGACTCCGTTTTACTCAACGTCTCATCTGGATCCAAACTATTTGCAAATACCAATCAAAAGGCGCCTAATATTAGATGGCTCTAGTCATTTACTGTCGGTAAAGCGATTCATAAAGCTTGCTGCAATAGATGAACCTGTGATTACCTAGGCAACAGTTTGAATCCGCACGAGACACCCAGTTACCTAGCGTCTCATCTGGATCCAATCATCACGGTTTCGCCTATGGTGGCAAAAGAGTAAAACATCCGACTTTAATGCACCGTTTCATATGTTTTTTGAATATGAATACAAAATGAGACCGATGTCTGTAATTGTGTGTGTCATGCAGGAAATACTACAAACAAAACATACTGTCGTCCGAACAGCACCATGACAAATAGAAAAGCAACTTGTAATGTATGTCCATAAAAGACAAAACCTCGATCTAGTCTAGTCTCTTTGCAAATGCGTAGAAAGACATAAATATGGAGTAAATGGTTAAGCCTTATCTCGCTGTATACATAATAGCGTGTGCTGAAATCTGAATATCTTCATTCTTCTCTGCGTCAAACTAGTGAAATACTATTAACCGAGTGTCAAACAGCTTGGAGGTAGATGATACGCCGAGTTACTCGTCTCATGAGGATCCAAACTGGACCCGAGCTTTTTGTAGATGCGAGTCAGGCCACGGATAGCGAGTTAACTCTTTCAGCGCCAGATTTCTAATTGTCGTCTGCAATCGAATTTTTTATTAAATCATTCGGCACAATAAGGAAATGAGATAAATAAATGCAAAGTTCAAAGGAATAAAGCACATATATAGAAATGGAGATTGAGACAAAAAGTGAAGTCCCTGATCAGACGCCGCCTTGAAAAGGCGGCGTCTGGTCTGGGACTGCACTATTTGGCGTGGTGCATTTATGCGACATGGGCGGTGAAAGGGTTAAAACAGCTACTTATTTTACACGTTCAGGTTGAAATAGATGATACAATACATTATGCATGAACATATGCTAGAAACTAGATATCATTTCCTGTTATAGTTTGTTTTAATATGTTTATTTTCTCTTCATTACAAAGAAACTCCAGCGTGCACTACCGAAGAACCTCGATAAAACGACCACTTAAGAAATACGTGTGAGATACTATACTAGCAGGTGGTTACTTGAGGGACGAAACTAATGCAGACAGTTTCTTTAGGAGCTTTCCGCAACACTTTCGTCCTGCGTTAAGCTATCGCTTGTCTTTAAGACCCATATTTATATATCTATTTAACCCTTTCGCTGCCAGTGCCGTATCTGTGATTACCTATGCAAACAGTTTGGATCCAGATGAGACGCCGAGTAACTCGGCGTCTCATCAGGATCCAAACTGTTTGTTGCTGTTACTATGTTTTTGAAACAAAAATGAAGAAAATAAAAAAAATGAAAATTTGTAGCAGACGACAAAGTTAGCAGACGACAGAATTTGGCAGCGGAAGGGTTAATGGCCACTTTTGAGAGGTTTTACTGTATTACAAGATGCAAGTGTGACATTGGCTTCACGCTCTTATAGAGAAGGGCGATATTACGGTAAAAAACCTCTAAACCCGAATTATAGTACAAAAGAATTCAGATAATTTTATGCAAATGACTGCTTAACCGATTTGCGCTCAGTGGATTCTTCCATGTTTATTTATTAGATTAGTCCATTTTTTATCTAAGGGGTGCCTGGACTAAATGTTCCATTTCGTCTTGTTTTATATTGAAATTCCTATTAGCAAACAGCATGGACTCTGATCAGACGTCGCATTATGCGGCGTCTGATCAGAGTCTACACTGTTTGCCTATATCCTATATATGGGATCGTGGGAGCAAATGGGTTAATGCAGGATGAAAGTCATACCAAAGGATAATTTATCCAAGGCCGGTATGCATGCCAATGTTAACGTCCGGGTTAAAGGGGCTTTACTGTTTGGCTGCATGTCCCAATAAAGGAGGACAACATATCACATTATTACCACCTGTCAACCACTGAAATGTTTATGTGTAACATGTTCAATATTGAACACGTTTTAAAACATCAAATCATACGAGCTGACGGATATGAAAGAAGTGCAACAATTAAATTCGGCATATAAAATGACAGAAACACATAAAAGGACACAGCCGGTGGCAAATTATTCCATCTCCATAAATCCCATGTTAAACTTTTACTTCATAGTCCGCCTTTTTATTCCCTTGCAAACAGTGAAGACCTGAATAAGGCTGTGTTATGTTTGTTTATATGTTACAAATGTGATTACAGATGTCAGAGATGTGACTCGCTATTGTTTTGCCATAGCAATACATTACTTTACAATATATTTTGATATCAAACTTAGTCCATACACCCGCGTGATCCCATATACATGTACAGGACACATGGAAACAGTGCAGACTCAAATCAGAAGGCTCCATATGAAATAATCTGATCCGGATTTACACTGATTACTACAAGTACAACGATTGCTACGCCAACCAGTGCCAAAGAGTGTCATCAGAAGATAATGCTTTTTGAGGACCCCTCCGTCATGAAAACTTCTTGACTTTGAAATTTTAATTTTGACGAGAGTACCTAATATAATATGGTAGTTAAAGGGTTAAATTACTTGTCTTAATAATAAACAAACAAAAGGTTCATATGGGTACAATTGAAACGTTTCGAGCTTCATTTTGTCATGTTTAACCCTTTAATTTAATCCAACATTTGTTTTGTAAACCCGTCCAAATTAAGAACTAAGGAGCCCTGTGACCTGGGTCTACACTGTTTGCCTATGTCCCTTGTACGGGAGCATGGGTGTTTATGGGTTAATGACTTTACTCTGTTACTACTATATTCAGAGTGACTTAACCCTTCGCTTGCTGAATTTTAAAATACATGTCTCCTTCTTTACCCATGCCCTGTTGTATAATTACATATATCTTCACTGTGTACACGTATTGCGCTGTGCAATCACTGCTGTGGAGTGCGCTGGTTGCACAATCAACTTGTAAATAGTGCAGACCCTGATGAGACCGCTCCTGCAGGAGCTGTCTCATCGGGGTCTTCACTATTTACAGGTAGGTATATTGACGTGAATAGCAAGCGAAGGGTTAAATATAAAAATATATATGGACGTGTTACACAAATTACTAAGGCATCTCTTTTGCTCTTTAGAAGTATTCGTTTGTTTGTTTGGTGGTGTGTTGTTTAGCCATTTCCCTCATATAAGTGCCTTTTCGCGCATTTGCAAACAGAGTAGACCCAGATCAGACGGTTTCTATAGGAGCCGTCTGATCAGGGTCTGCTATGTTTGCCAATAGAATTTGATAGATAGAACTGTGTCTTTACTTTCTAAAATGGCTACACTTTACCATCTTCCATATGTCATCATAACTATCTTGTCCGTGAATATTTAGTAGGTATTTAAATCTGAAATAAACATAGAACAGGGAAAGGGTTACGGTTTATTTTTGTTTTTGTGTTGTTTCTTAAGGGGGGGGCTTAGTGTGTGTGTGGGGGGGGGTTGTTCTGTTGTTTGTTGTTGTTGTATCTGTTTTTTTAAACATGGTTTTGACAAATATTCTACTTGTGAAACTATGTATCTGGGATATGATTTACCAGAATGACAAATGCTATTATGAACACATGATAGATGTCTGGTCTGAAAGTGTTAACCAGTTTATACACTCCGATATTTTATTATATTTTTAAAACTTAACGCTTTCGCTGCCATTGTCTCATCTGTGATTATACATGCAAACATTTGGATCCAGATAAAACATGGAGTAACTCTGTGTCTCACCAGGATTCAAACTGCTTGTTACTGTGCTAATGTTTATGAATAAAGGAAAATAAACAAATGAAAATGTAGCAGACGACACATGTTTCAGACGACAATATTTGACGGCGAAAGAGTTACGCCCTCAGACCACACGAACACTTCTGCGTTTACTACCTTTAAAATGTACACAGAGCAAAAAACCAATTCAGATAATAAAATATGTGTTACTATATAATATGATATATTACGTTATTATTTGTTATTCATTACGGCGCCAAAACTAAAAACTTAGTGATAGAAAAAGCTGACATTCCGGCGACACCACAATTATGTATGTTTAATATACAGTAAAACCTCTCTATAACGGCCACTAAATTATGTTCATTAGTTGATAATTAGGGCAGGTGGCTGCTTAAAGCAAGGTGAAAGTGAAACAGAACGCTCCTATAAACTACTTTTAAAATGAAGCACACAAAGTCATGTATATTATAAAACATTTACATTTCAAATCTCGTTGACGCCAAATGTATTGATTATTCAAATATCCACCGCCAGGGAAAAACAAATGCGATCGTAGTGTAAAAAAGCAATGTAATTGTACATCTTGATTCAATTATTCTTGAAATACAAATTTGATTCCAATATTCCATTCACACAGGGTCGGTAAAAGCAAAATAAATGATTTTGCAGAATTTCAAGTAATACTTAACAGACTCAATTACCATAGTTACATATCAATGCGAAAAGCGGGGACACATCTAGATTACAAAAGCTCACATAGTTCCAAGATTTCAATTTTCAAGATTGATCATTAACATTTGTTTATATTAACAATAAATCTTTGCTATACAGCATTAGGTTTTTGTGATCACTCATTAACCTTTAGCTTGCTGCGGTCGGATGAGCTATTACCTGTGCAAACAGATCAAGACGAGACACAGTGTAACTCGGCGTCACATCGGGATTCAAACTGTTTGATATCCTGACAGTGTCGTTGAAAAGGAATGTATGAAAATTAATCTTTGACAACAGAAGTTTGACCAACAAAACTTTCCTAAACAGGCTGAAGCTTAATGGGTAACAGTATTTTTTCCAAAATTCAAATTACGAGTAAAGGCAGAAACCATAGTGAATGGGTTTAGCGAATGGAGATTACGCTCAGCTGCTGTCCCTTGGTGTCGCAAATGGCAATCTGGACTGGTGCCAGGTCATATGTTCCGTCGAGGAAATGATTTTGACTGAAACTGAAATATTCTTCGCATCAGAGGTCAAGATAAGATGCGTAAATTAAAATGGTCTTTATTTCTCCAGCAAACCCGGTGTTGTAACCAACGACATTAGTATTTGAGTACGCACCTTTATCTGTATCTCTGGTACATCACAGTTAGCTGACCAAAGACAGCTATGAGGTTCTTCACGTGATTATATCACAGAAAAACAGAATATATGTCAATAATTATTTCGCTGCCAAACATTGTCGTCTGCAAAATTGGTCGCCTACTACAATTTAAGTTTGTTTAATTTACTCCTTTTTTATGCCCCCAAAGGCGGGCATATAGTAATCGCATTGTCCGTCCTTCCGTCTGTCCGTCTGTCCGTCTGTCCGTCTGTCCGTCCGTCCGTCCGTCCGTCCGTCCGTCCGTCTGTCCGTCTGTCCGTCCGTCTGTCCTTCCGTCCCAAATTCGTGTCCGGTCTGTAACTTCTTCATCTATAAATGGATTTCAATATAACTTGGCACAAATGTTCACCAGACAGAGACGATGTGTCGCGTTCAACTCCCCGGTCCATGGGTCAAAGGTCAAGGTCACAGGGTACAATTACTTTGTCACAAATTTCGTGTCCGGTCTGTAACTTCTTCATCTATCGATGGATTTCAATATAACTTGCCACAAATGTTCACCACACAAAGACGATGTGTCGCGTTCAACTCCCAGGTCCATGGGTCAAAGGTCAAGGTCACAGGGTACAATTACTTTGTCACAAATTTCGTGTCCGGTCTGCAACTTCTTCATCTATCAATGGATTTCAATATAACTTGGCACAAATGTTCACCACACAAAGACGATGTGTCGCGTTCAACTCCCAGGTCCATGGGTCAAAGGTCAAGGTCACAGGGTACAATTACTTTGTCACAAATTTCGTGTCCGGTCTGTAACTTCTTCATCTATCAATGGATTTCAATATAACTTGCCACAAATGTTCACCAGACAGAGACGATGTGTCGCGTTCAACTCCCTGGTCCATGGGTCAAAGGTCAAGGTCACAAGGTACAATTACTTTGTCACAAATTCCGTGTCCGGTCTGTAACTTCTTCATCTATCGATGGATTTCAATATAACTTGCCACAAATGTTCACCACACAAAGACGATGTGTCGCTTTCAACTCCCAGGTCCATGGGTCAAAGGTCAAGGTCACAGGGTACAATTACTTTGTCACAAATTTCGTGTCCGGTCTGTAACTGCTTCATCTATCAATGGATTTAAATATAACTTGGCACAAATGTTCACCACACAAAGACGATGTGTCGCGTTCAACTCCCAGGTCCATGGGTCAAAGGTCAAGGTCACAGGGTACAATTACTTATCACAAATTTCGTGTCCGGTCTGTAACTTCTTCATCTATCAATGGATTTCAATATAACTTGCCACAAATGTTCACCAGACAGAGACGATGTGTCGCATTGAACTCCCTGGTCCATGGGTCAAAGGTCAATGTCACAGGGTACAATTACTTTGTCACAAATTTCGTGTCCGGTCTGTAACTTCTTCATCTATCAATGGATTTCAATATAACTTGCCACAAATGTTCACCACACAAAGACGATGTGTCGCGTTCAGCTCCCTGGTCCATATGTCAAAGGTCAAGGTCACAGAGTACAATTTTTGGGGGCATTTGTCACGTGACTGTGACATCTCTTGTTTCTTTCAAAACCACTACCATAGTAACACACAGATTGGATCCTCTTGAGAGGTCGAATTACGTCTCATGCTGTATACACCATTGACAGTGAAAGATTTAATAGGAATACAGGTGGTGTCAAATTAGTTGAATTCTTTCCTCCATATAAAAACATTTTCATACATTGGCAAACAGTGTAGTCCCCGACCAAACGGCTCATTTAGGAGCCGTCTGATCAGGATCTGCCCTGCTTGCTTATGACATTACAATATATCTGGCTGTACTGTTTCTGCCGATACCAACAATACATGTATACATATGCTGCTGTAAATATTTAGCTAATAAATATTCATGATTTCATTATTATAAAATGAATATTCAACACAGAAAGGGTTAAAACATTAACAGATAGCGTTAAAAATCAGGAGAACTATTCATAATGATGGCCGGGCATGAGTTCAATGACAAATCGATTTAATTCGTATGAATAGGTGAAACAGATTAACTTTTACATAGAGAAACCTTATGTCATTGTCTTACATCTTAAATGCCATGAATATTGGTTAGAGATATCATATGCAAACAGTTTGGATCCAGACGCAACGCAAAGTCATTCTGGGTCTAATCAGGATTCAAACTTTTTGACATTCTGTTTATCTTTTATAAGGAATTTGAAGAAACACCTTCTATAAAGGTATCTTTCAAGACTGAGGTGTGTTCAGTAGGAGTAATTGTCTTCAACCTGTTGGATACAGACGCGTATCATAAGTATCTGTGCTACATTTTTTCACATACAAAATATATAACATTTTGTAGCATTGCTATATCTTAATTGATAAGAAGGGATGGCTAGAACGGTGACTCTTTGTAGCATTGCTATTTCTTACTTGGTGAGAAAGGATGGCTAGAACGGTAAACGTAATCGTTGGTGATACCCATGCCAAAGGCGGGGAACCTGAGAAAATGCCATTAGTCTTATTAGTCACCCAAGCAATGCCATACTATGGATCCTCCTTAACAAACTGAAGTCAATGACTGAATAATACTCTCCGAAGAACAAGCATGCTTTAGAAAAGGAAGAAGCACCACTAAGCAAATATTCAGTTGTAGAATACTTATCGAAATCACCTTAAACCCAACGCGAATTGTTCCAAAATTTCATTGACTTTAAGAAAACGTTCGACAGGGTTTGGCATGAGGACTATTGCATGCTCTGAGAGAATATGGAATCAACGAAAGAACTGAGAGCATGATAAAGGCTCTATACAAAAGCTCCAACAGTGCAGTGCTCATCAAAAACCAACCAGGGCAGTTTTTTAGAACGACCGTTGGTGTCAAGCAAGGCTGTATTCTCTCCCTTGTCTTGTTCAATCTATTCTTGGAAAGACTAATGAAGGAGACATTTGAAACATAATACTTCTATCTCCATTGGTGGCAGAAAAATATGCAAATGATATAGATTTGATGGGAGGAACGAAGAATTACAGCAACTTACCAATATATTTGCCAACAGAGCTGACGCTTACGGAAAGGAAGTAAACACAGAGAAATCCAAACCCATCATGGTGAGTAATGAGAACACGGACCATGCCGCTATTGTCACGAACGGAGTAAAACTGGACGATGTCGGAAACTTCAGATGTTTGGGGGAAACTCTGACAAATGATGGACGCTGCAGGGTAAAGAGATACAGAAAGCTCCTAGAGGATATCCTAAGTGTATCGAACTCGTCCTATATTAAGCCACCACCTGTTTTAGAAATCCATATTTAAACTTCTTTTTTAATGAGTGTTCATGACAGGTTCTTCTGTATAGTGAAACTGAAGTATGCCGGTGTTATGAAGTATCGTGTCCCACGAAATATAACGGAGGTCTGTATATTTCATTGCACCCGCTACAGATAGAACGGCGTACATCTAATGACGCTTAACCTTTACAGAACATATGCCAGATACAGATTGAAAGATATTTAACCTTTCGCCTTCTGGACAAACTTTTGTTGGTAGAAAATGTCATCGACGTCAGCTGACGCAGTTGATTTATCTTGCATTCTTTCAAACAACTAGACCGGGATATCAAACAGGTTGGATCCTGGTGAGATGTGATCCAAACTGTTTGCATAGAAAATCACTCATCCGCTGGTAGCAGGTTGAAGGTTAAACCCAAGCGGACCACAGTTCATGTTGTTGGCAGGTCATTGGTTCATATTTTGGCATTTCGATTGATTTTGTAAGGCAAATAATAATCGATTAACTTCATATAGTGGATTTTGCAATATTTTCCTATTCCTCGAAGAACGATTGTGTGGTTTTCTGATGGAATTTGTAGTGTAACGACATAACGGAGTGTTTAACGTGTACAATATGAACACGACTTTTCTAGTAACATTCACATTTGTTCTAGAAAGTTTTGCAATGTTCAATGAACGTTTGTAAACCAATGTATAGTTCAAACGAGCATTTGCAGGTTATATAATGTTTGTTCAAATGATCGTGGTATGTTTTATATAACTACCTGATGCAAATGAACAACTATTTTTTGTCAGTGTATAGCATTTTCTACTTCATCGAAATGCCGTAGTAATAGCTACAGGCAATTAATCACTGTCTGTCGGACAGAAATTTGGCTTAATCAGGTAACCAGACTGTGTCCGGCTGAAAATGACAGGGTCAATTTTGCTACATTAATTTATGAAATTCCCTCATTTCCTCAAGAATGGTAGCTAGCAGCTCTACACTCAGGTGGTGATAAGATTTTAACGACTAAAACATGCATAGCTACCAGCTTATTTCATGATATAGTACATAATACGCCAGATCTCAGTGTTGGGAATTGAATCCAAAACTTTTACCCGATCATCGGCACATGTTCGCGATCGATCATCAATTAAATATCACGACTAAATGCTAATTTGAGGGGCTTATTTGGGTTTGGGTAAAGGCCACGTATGTGTTGCAGGTTTGGAATCAATGTATATATCCAGACCAGTCTGTTTGTTTTAAAGTGACAATTGATAAGGGTAAACTCTATTTTAGAATAGAAAATGAGCCTGCTCAGTTAAAAAAAACCAATATGACAAATACTGTGCAAACCCCTACTCATATGTTTGGCCTTGTCTGACTTTTACTGTTTGCCCAATTGCATGGTCTCCAAATGGTCATGTACAAATCGTCGACGATTGCCTGTCCTTTGTCAATCATCACGTCGGAACCTTCACGACGTGATCGCTGAGAAGGGCGATTAATCGCCACATCACTATCAATGACAGATTAAATCTAAGTACATACAAACGCTGAACGCAACTTACCGTTGGTATAGACGTGTAGTAGAATTTATCCGAATGCTCTTTAGTACAACGGACCCTAAACAACTATATCAAATCACATTTAACTAATTACCGAATCAAATAGCAAGAACATTGAATTAAAAAGCTAATTACTCTCCCACGTCACTACATAAGTTTAACCAATTAATAATATTTTAATGTTTACAATATTACACTATTCATCAACTGAATTTGAAAAACAGCTTTTACTAAAGGGTTTTTTCAATAACTATGTAAATAACTCCATAGAGCAGAAGGGTCTAAACCATGAAACTCATCTGTTTGTAAAGGGAACATGTCGCAGACAGGAATCCCGATATAGATTATAATGAGTTTGCCATCAGTAACTCAGGCAAATGATTGGACTCCTTTAGTTTACCCCTTTCCCCGTTCCATGTTCATTCAATAAATACTGATATCATGAATATTTAATACATGAATACGGGCCCTCATACAAACGTTTATTACGCATTTGCAAACAGAGTAGAACCACACCAGACGGTTCCTGTAGGAGCCATCTGTACAGGGTCTGCTATTTTACCTTATGACGGATGCATTTTTGACGGTATCTTTCCAAGTAATCAGGGATGGGGAATCCGCGTTTTCAACATAACTGATTAGGATTTGCATCAATCTATATTTTAAAAGATCCTATCTGGTGACACATAGGGCCTGGTTGAGAAATTTGAGGATGCACATTTACATGTTGCTCTGGATAACGTAAACATTATTACCAATACAATGCCAAATTAACAAACAGTAACATCTTCATATTTCTGAACTTATTTTAACTTCTTTCAAGTATAAAATGGAAGAAGCCAAACGACGTAGAATATTGAGCTAAAATACACGTATGTTTAATCATTCTTAAGTCTGCTGCTTAGAAACTTTTTTCACAATTTTTGAACCTTTAAAATTCAAGCTACATGTATAAGGGCTAAAGGTTAATGAGATTTAAGCGAGACCGATTCAGCTGGCTTGAGAAGATCTTAATCATTCACATTTGTAAAATGCATAAATAAATATAATACTAAATAAGGATAATTTATTTTTCAAAGAGTATAAAAAATCAGAATTCAATGAAACAATGCGGGCAAAGACTTTAAAACACAAATCAAGCCTATCTGCACGTTGCCAGCACGGTATTCTATCAATACCAAGGCCAACATGATTTAAACAGTGCTAAATAGGGCTCATGAAATAATGCATTTTGTTTTAGACCTGGTGAATATTTCAAACCGAGGAAACATCTTGCATTTAACCCTTCCCTGATGAATATTCATGTTGGAAATAATAACGCAATGAATATTGATAAGATTATTTTTATATAGGTATATGCACACAAGACATTTCGGCTCAGGCAGAAGCTGTAGAATCAGATCCATATTACACCATAAGCAAACAGAGCAGACCCTGATCGGCTCCTATAGGAGCCATCTGATGTGGGTCTACTCTGTTTGCAGATGCGTCAAAATGCGCTTACATAAGGAAAACGGCTGAAAAGAGGAAGTAGTTTTACACGTTTGGCCTCTTAATAAACATTTTACCTTTTAAACGTTTTAAGCAAATCCACGGAATAAACATAAGGTAAACCTGTAATTAGCTAGACGTTAAGTACTGTTAAAACGAACGTAACACCTTAATACAAGCAAAACATTTAAGCGCAAAGTTGTCAGTTTAACTAAGATATACATGCTGTAAACAACAAATGAAGAGCAACCATGAGTCCAGCATGACGAGTATCTTAACCCATTCTCTCTAACTGACGCCTTTTTACGCTTCAGTAAATCTCATTTATTCAAACCTTTGTGATAAATAGAGCATTAAATTTGCTCCATATGAGTAAATAATCTATTTATAACTATAGTTTAAAAACTACACAATTCTAACGTTCTCATTTTGTATAATAAGTGTTCCTTTTCGGTAGATTAATTCAAAGAGGTTGGGTCTAAAATAGTCTAGAAGGGAATGAGTTAACCCTTTCAACGCTGAATTTTCAAATGGACTATTCCGAAATTCGAACAGGTCAAGCTTACCGTAAATATTCAGGGATATTTTAAAGAATTATTAAACAGATGCGAGAGTTATCTCTCCCTAGACGCTATCTATTCATATTGTGTGAGGGCACTACGAACATGTGTGAATCACTAGAGGTGTCAGTGCGCTGTGTCCAAGCCCTGGTACAATCCATATCGTGTCTGTTTAGCAATCGCGTTTACGATAGCTACGATACCAGTCTCCACAAGAAGTGACTGGATAAGTTACATGTCTCCGGTTGCGTAAGTCTTTTAGTTCCGTAACATTGGTGAAAATCCAGCTTCCAATTCAGAAGTGACATTTTAAATGCAGCTTCGCTGCATACATTTTAGCCTTTTTCTTGTTGCAGGCTGCACAATTATCTTATCAACATGCGGATGACACATGAGCAGAAACAATACACATCCCGAGTCAAAAACATGCCTGTAGAACATACAATTCATTATATAAACGCCTTTCCACACCTTCACAATAAGAGTAGACCAAGAACAGTCGACTGCTGTAGGGGTGGTCTGATCTGGGTCTACTCTGTTTGCTTATGTAATTACAGTGAAACCTCTCTATAACGGCCACTGAATTACATCAAGTATTTTGTGTTAAAGTCAGGTGGCTGCTTAAAGCAAGATGAAAGTAAACAGAACGCTCATATAGGTCACCTTTTAAATATCCATGATGTCAGAATTTTATTATATAAATGTTCACGAGGGAAAGAGATAAAAGCATATAATTCATCGGACTAACAGTATTTTTCAATTTAATCATCTCTTACAAGTCCTGCACTGCAATTTACCAATTTCCGTCCAGTAGCATTCGGGAAACTTTTTAAGTAGTACCACCAGTAGCGTGTCAGACATTAAGTCTTTTCTATACAGAATGGCAAGTGGAGCTCTTTAACTCTTTCGCCGCCATCGACAAATCTATTATAACCTTTGCAAACAGCTTGGATCCAGAGAGGAGACGGGGGCGTCTCCGTAGGACCAAAACTGTTTGACACCGGTTATAATTTTGTAATGAAAATAGACGATTACGCCAATTCGAAACCCGATGCATATTATAACCATAGCATATGAAATTTAATGGCGCCGAGAGGGTTAAAATAGTATTTGTGTTGCACACAATTTCAGATAAGAAATCCATTAGTGCCAACAGTGGCGTGTTACTGAAATATTAAGTCTTTCCTTTACAGAATGACTAGTGGAGTCCTTCAAGATATTCTCTATTGTGCTTAAAATGAGATATCAATTAACAAAAGCACATTTAGATAAATAGAGCAGTTCCAACGAAATCTACGCGTTTCAAGTCGGTGGTCAGCAATGTAAACATTGTGTATTTGTTCAACCAAGTCTAGAAGGGAAGAGATATGGATTGTACAGTAAATGTGGCAAATCTTCAGTATGCCGTTTTGCTAAACACTTTTGAACTAACGTCGATGGACACGAGCACATTGACTCCGAACACCCCGGGGCTATGGCTCTTTATATAGTTTTGATTTAACACTGCTCATGTTTAAAAAAGAAAGTCTGTTTCAAAACTGATCTACTTTATCGTTCAAGTTGTAGAGAAATACTGTATATGTCAAACAGCCTGGATTCGGATGAGAAACAACGTTTAGTAAATCGTATGCATTCCAGCTATATGCTATACATGCATTTTCACGTGATATGGGAGAATTACAGCTCTTATTCACCCATTATTATGATTCAGAATGAGCATTTGCTACGCTACGCTTTAGAATAAACGAATTAAATAATAGTACATTGTAGATAATTGACTCTTTAATATTTTACTCCATAACTATTCAAGTAAGAAATCATGACAATATGGATATTGATTATAATAATGATAATGGTTCTTATAAATTAAAAAGAGCTTGTGTCCATAGAAGAAGGTTTATAATCAGATCTATATTATACTATAGGCAAACAGAGCAGACCCTGATCAGATGACATCTACTGGGATGTTGGAGCCCTGTGATAAGAGGCTACAGTTTGTTATGCAAATAATTTTTTCAGTAATAGATGTTGATACCATGTTATCTTTAGTTAACACTCTGGAAAGGAGGGGCCATTTTTAATTATTCGGCAGATATCGGGTTAAGAATAGTTTAAATAAAGAGTATTGAAATGTTATCAATTTAATACATTTTTTACTGAAGAAACGTATATATGAAAACCTAAACAGTTAAGTGTTTGATACAAGCCATGTGCGTCTGCTGTATGTTTTATCCCCGTCAACGAAGTTCATCGGATACAGTGTTTTGGTTCTGTGTTGCTTCTTCTAATTTTAATATTGTTTTACTTTCGTTAAATGTGTTGACAATTGTGATTATGACGATGATGATGATGATGATGATGATGATTATGATGATGATGGTGATTATGACGAAATATCTAGAGTTCAATACCAGCAATATTTGGTGGAATCGGACGGATGTATGCTTATCAAAATTAATACGAATCCCTTTTATACATTGAATAACTTTCACTTGTCAACTTTCACTTTTCTCATTAATTTTGAAATATATTGTAGATGTATTGGCATTTTGAATCAAAAAGTAATACACACGACACGAAAACATCAAACTAGAACAAAAGCACAAGCACAAAGACACCCAACAAACAATAAAGCAAGGATGAAAAAGAGTACCGCCTTGGAACGGTCAGTGGCAAAGACACCACGCAGTTAATAGAATGGAAAGATAAACTGTGCGACCACTAAATGCAAGCATGTTAATTAACAAAACATAAAAAAGAAAACACAGTATTAAAAGTGTGTTAGTACCAAAAACATACGGTAAACATATGCAGCGGGTACAAAACTCACATATAGTATATCATAACTATTATATAGTAGTGTGTAATATAGTATAAATCCTGATAAGATGAGATCCTTCGAAAGCCAAAACAGCAAAGCGAAGAGCACATTGCAGTCTTATCATAAGCAGTAATTAAAAGTGCAACACTGCTAACGCCCCCTAGAACCGGTTAAAGCGGTGTTTAATTTTCAATATTTAGGGCACTGAAATTGATTATCCCGAAGGACCAGAATAAATAACAAAACTGAGAATGAAGTACGGGGCAACTTTGTACGGCCGCCACACACGCATTTAAATTGCAGACTCGGTTTTATTGATTGTGTTCATGAGCACCACTGCTCAGTATAGTATAGTATAGCAGGTTCAATAAGTTATCATATACCAGGCTCATATAGGATCCATCTGATCAACGTCGACTCTTTTTTGCATATTCGTGAAAACACGTTTATACGAAGGAAAGGGTTTAGCAATCACCTGCTTTTAAATATACCAAAGTCTATTTATCAAGGGTCGCTTTGTAATGGTTCTACCGTATTTTGAAATCATTTAGTGCTTCCTTTGCTTCATCAGAATCCATTGCTTTATCAGACCTAATAAATTATTTACTTCCGATATCGCACTTATATTTTCCCAGACAAGTAAGACTGTATGTCTATTTAACACTTCCGCTACCAATATCGCAACCGTGATTACCTTTGAACACAGTCTGGATCCAGATGAGACGCCCAGTAAGTCTGCGTCTCATTAGGATTTAAGCTGTTTGTTACTATGTTAATGTTTTTTAAAGAAAAAGGGAGGAAACTAGCGAAACTTGAAACAGACGACGAATTTTGCAGATAACAGTGTTTTGTAGCGAAAGGATTAAGTATTGCTTAATGTTCTGCGAGTGTTGGTCAATTATTTTTTTTTATATAAAACAAAAGTCAAGACGGATGCATAATTGATAAACTTTATTATATTTACACATACTCGAAAAATGAAATACGGTTACCTGACATATAATTATACTTGTCAGACGATCGGTATAAAAATGGAATATCCAACACTATGTGGTTTGTCATTTAGACATATAGTTACCCCCGTTTATACCGGAATTCTTGAGAAGAATCTAGATACTTTTAGGCAGATAGTTGCTTAATGCAGGAAGAAAGGCAAACTGAAAGCTCCTAGAGGATCTTTCTGCATGACAGTCACCATGTATTAAGCTGCCATCTGTCTTTCAGACCGATATATATTGTATTTTTCTACGAACTGAACACGTGTGACAGTTACATAAGTGTATGAATCATAGCTCTTGGCGATTTGTTTCCTAATCCTTTGTTTGATTAATGTTTATGTTGGAATATGTAACATCAGGAGTATTTATTGGCCGAATTTTATATTGATCTATGAAAACAAGCTGTTATGAATGTAGCAGAAGCTGTATGATCAGATCTGTATGCGTAACTCCGTAAATAAATAGAAACGACCATGTTCAGACGGTTCCTACAGGAGTTGTCTGATCCGTGTCTTCTCTGTTCACAAAGGTGACAAATGGTGTTCTATCAGGTATAGGGTTAAGAGTATGTTTGTTAACTTTAATGTCACCGTGAAACGTAAGGGGCAAATAGCGGCGGTCCAATATTCGTAAAAATGCAGAACATAGTTAAATGAAATCGTTGTGTCATTGCAATACCATTGTGGCCTGCACTATTCCATTTGTCCTACATTCCGATTATTTGAAGAATTCTAAACTCGCATATTTCTTACTCTATTTTGAAGACAGTAAACTGCATTACCCCTTAGCATGCTGAACTATATTGATATCTGCTCAAATTCTGACCTTGGACAATTATACTGGCTTCCCATTTGTTCATGTTTTTAAAACAAATACTGACCGACTGTCAAACAGCTTGGATCCTGATAAGACGCCGGGTAAATCATTTGGATCCAAATTGTTTGCCAATGCCAGCCAGGTCGCGCCTACCATGATAAGGTCAAGTATCCCACATATCGATATATCATTCTGTATTGTATGGTATTTAGTACAAATTATTCAATTAACAGAGAGATGCAGGCAACATTTTCCCCAATTTAGATGTAATTCGTTTTGAATATTATGTCTATAATAAAGTGTTCTCTTTGCAAGAAACATTTAACAATTCGTTTTATTTTCTCATTTCTGAAGAGAATACCATCTTCCTCTCTGTGTTTTGTATGTATATGACAGTAAACAGTACAAGCTCTCTACAACGACCAACATAAAGGACTAAATGTGGGACGTTTAAGGCAGGTGGTAGCTTAATGCAGGATGGAAGTTATGAAGGTATTTCAAACCGGAACATTATTTCTGCTTTACCTTCGTTCTGCATTAAACAGCCTCCTGCAGTTAAAGATGCGCGTAGTTAAAGATGCACGTGCTTATTTATTAACCCTTACACTTATACAAACGCATTTACGCATTTGTAAACAGAGCAGCCCTAGATCAGATGGCTGATGTAGAAGGAACCGTATGATAAGAGTCTGCTCTGTTTGCTATAAATGAAATTATAATATATTTTACTCGACAGATCCTGCAAAACATCCTGTGTACAGTAGAATCCCTCTTAACCGGACAAGGTTGGGGACTGGTAAACATTCCGGTTTAGAGGGGATTCCGGTTTGGAGAGGTTTTTATGTATGACCATATTTATCATCCAGTGTACATGTACACATACACCTATTTTAATAACCAAACAAATAGTATCCAGATTATCCATAAATCAATAATTAAAACCAATTTCACAGTTTGAATACCTTATCTGTTCAGTTCACATAATTCGCTTTAATAATTAAAAACAAGCATCAGCGTTTTTCTGGATGAAACGACTTTCAAAATTATATCAGCAAACTGCCGACGATTTCCTTTGGCATTGGTTCCTTTTTACTAAGAAACCTGGCAATGGATGGTATGCCAGCAGTTTCTATCGTTTTTCTAATTCTTCCACGCTTAGATTTTGACATTTGTTCGCGGATTTTTCGACCATAACGCTATATACGGAGAACTCGGATTTTATCGTTCATAGATTTTTGGGTTCGTAACAGTGCGATAATGGTATGAGGTGCAGTTTGTGAGTGCGCAGTAACCTCCCTTTTCTACCGGTGCGATAGTAAACATACGAAAAACAAACCTTCCGAAAACGACGGCATCTCCGAGCAGGATTAATTTTCCTTTTTTGGTTTTCGTTTTTGAACGATAAGAATTTGAAATCAATTCGTTTTTCTTGCCAATTAATTAGTTAAAACGATAAAAACGAAGCTTATATGTTGCTCTGCACATTAGTTAATCTTACGGCACCGACAGGTCATAATCGAGACCGAATAGACCATGATTTTCCGTACCTTGCGATAAGGTGTTAAGTTTTACTGCCCCAGGCTGTGATTAAGGGACGTGTCAACTGA
The DNA here is from genome assembly GCA_963576725.1 of Azorinus chamasolen. Lineage (NCBI taxonomy): Eukaryota > Metazoa > Mollusca > Bivalvia > Cardiida > Solecurtidae > Azorinus > Azorinus chamasolen. Next base: position 16,793,880 of record OY755244.1, on the reverse strand, counting down.
CAAGCCCTTAGCCTGCTGTCCGGTATGTAGGGGAAATGTGTTGTTCATATCTTTCAAAAATGTTTGAAGATTTGTCCGGTTTCCGGGGTAGAGGGGTTTCCGGTATTGAGAGGAATTTTGTATAGAAATAAAGAAGGAATAAAACGGGACCGAGAATTTTGTCCGGTTTAGAGAGGATTCCGGTTTACTGAGTGTCCGGTTTGGAGGGGTTATCTCTTTTGGCGCCAAATTTAAAAGTGTCGTCTGCAATAATAATTTCTTATTAAACATAATTCTAAACTAAATAATAAAGGTATATTAGTAAAACATTTGTTTTTAAAAACCTGTATACTTGGGCTAAAATAATACAGAAAACAATGAAGTCATAGGTCAGATGCCGCCTTGAAAAGGCGGCATCTGACCTGGGACTGCACTGTTTTCAATGGTGCCAACAGGCGACATTGGCGCCGAAAGATATATATGCCATTTTCAAAAATACAACTGAAAAATACTCATACTATCATTATTTCGTGCATGAATGTTGATCAGAGACAGGGTTAAATGGTAGCTGTAGTGTGGATTTACTCTACGGGCTGTTAGTTTTACTTTTATTACACTGTCTCCGAATATTTAACAGTCCCGACAGCTTGTATCTACTTACGGAAAATAAGTTACACACCCTCGATAGTCTCTTTTATGAATAATTTATTTATATTTTCCGGAGTCAATTTGGTGTCATTTATCAATTAAAACGCGACAGTTGTCATTAGAAACGAATATAAATACTTAAACATTATTTTCCCATATACGACATATGACCTCTTTGAAAAAGTAAATCCAGATTGGAGCTGCCAGATCCGGATCTGTTCTGTTTTCTTAAAGCCTCTCTATAACGGACACTATATTACATCAAGTATTTTGTGTTAAAGGCAGGTGGTTGCTTAATGCAAGGTAAAAGTAAAACAGAACGCTCCTATAGAAACTTTCACCTTGCTTTAATCAGGCACCTGTCTTAAATACCAACTAATTAACACAATTTAGTAGCCGTTATAAAGAGGTTTTACTGTAGATCTGATTGTGTCACAGCCAAATAATCATAATTAATGATTAATTACAAAATTAAATTTATGAATATTCATGAAGTAATTAATTCTTAAATTAATATTCATAAGCAAAATGTTAAGCATAATACAACGCGAATTGTTCCTTATACTTGGCCATGTTGTAATTCAAAGATGTTCAGCTATGTCTACATTATCGTTCTTCAGACATATTTGACTGCGATTTTTTTATTGTCTCATTCACCCTTTTGTTAGGTAGTACGTGTACAAGTACTTTTCTCCATCTTGCTAAGATAAACGTACTCCATCTAATATGCTTTAACCCTTACAGTGCGGGACCCGAGTCACTAATGTCCTTTGTGTAGACCCGGATGAGAGGGCTCCTAGGGGAGCCCTCTCATCAGGGTCTGCACTGTTTGTCATGTTACACTTTTCTTTAGAAAACATCCATAAATATTCACTATAAGCTTGACCTATTTGAATTCTGGAAGAGTCCATTTGAAAATTCAGCGTTGTAAGGGTTAAACCTTTCAATGCAAGTTGTTACCCTTAAACACCCATCGAAAACCCCATACATTCATGTTACATGTACATATTGTACAGTAAAACTTCACTAACCAGAGACAGGGTCTGCGTTGTTTGTCTTTCAAAATCATCTTGCAAATTATACTAGTATCCGATTTCGAACCGTATTTACATTGTAAACAGACGTAGCCACGTGCCGTCGTTGTATGAGCCAGCGCATCATGTTTTTAGAATAAGTGATTGATGCTTGCGGAATTTGCGCAAGAATACCATCATCAGTAGTTTGTTTAGCTCTTGACCTCATAAATACTGTGTAAGAAACATTGACACCATGAATATCAATATGCTGAAATTGTACACTGGTACAATGAACAAGACCATTTTTTATCATGGCGGAATCTGTAGGATATATATTATTTCATTAGCAAACAGAGCTGACCCTGATGAGACGGCCCAATAGGCGTCGTCTGATCTGGATCTACTCTGTTTGCAAAGGCGTGACAATGCATGTATATGATGGAAAGGGTTAAAGTAATAACAGCCGCGTGTCCCGAGAGGTTTTTATTGTCCAAACTCTAAACAATCGTGCATTAACCACTAACCTAAGATAGACGCTTATCAAGACCTTAGCAATAAGAGTAAATCATACGGCTCATGTAACTGTCTAATCAGCATCTGATCTATGTGTTTATGTTCCTATATATCTGCTTCAACAGCGTCTTCTGTGGCAAACTGTTGTATATCCCTCGATAGAAATTTAGTTTATAAATATGCATCATGTCATTAATTCTTACATGACTATTAATGAGTTAAGTGGTGAAGTTAATGTTAATGTCGGAAACAATCATTGTTTGCATTGTGTTAATTTGTTTGTATCAGGGTCTTACATCAGTCATATCGTGAAACCCACAAAATATAGGACTGGTGGTGTAAGACTTCTGAGTCTTTTCTGTGCACGGAACAGCTTCGGTAGCTACGCTTTCCTCTTTGCTTGCGCGATGACAGGCCGAGGGTAGTACTCTATGATGGTATACTCTTAAACTCAGATACGGGATGAGCTTACCAGACTCATGTATTACTTTTTCCCTATCGTGCCCTTAACGGCTTACATGCAGGTGCTCTGACTTCAGCAAAGTCATTGAGTACATATTTGACGGATTGTCACAGTTATTATGCTATGTTTTACATGTCCTGTGTTCACCGTCGTCTATGTTGTGGGTAAGTCCGGCGGGTATACCTTTATTTACACTATTTATAAAGCTAGGGTGACTTTGAGAGAAGTGTGAGGTTAGGACATCCGTAAACCGGTTTAAACCCCCAGTGGTGTTTTTGCTACTGACCGTGCCAAGGCGGTACTCTCTTTGTCACCCTTCCTTTTGTTTGCCTTGCGTCTTTGTGCTTGTGATTTTGTTCATGTGTGGAGTGTTTGTCTCTGGTTCTTGTGTGTCTGTTGGTGTTTTCTGTATTCATCTCGTGTGTGAGTGTGCGTTTGGGTGTGTGTGTGTGTGTGTGTGTGTGTGTGTGTGTGTGTGTGTGTGTGTGTGTGTGTGTGTGTGTGTGTGTGTGTGTGTGTGTGTGTGTGTGTGTGTGTGTGTGTGTGTGTGTGTGTGTGTGTGTGTGTGTGTGTGTGTGTGTGTGTGTGTGTGTGTGTGTGTGTGTGTGTGTGTGTGTGTGTGTGTGTGTGTGTGTGTGTGTGTGTGTGTGTGTGTGTGTGTGTGTGTGTGTGTGTGTGTGTGTGTGTGTGTGTGTGTGTGTGTGTGTGTGTGTGTGTGTGTGTATGTGTGTGTGTGTGTGTGTGTGTGTGTGCGTATGTGTGTCATACTGTCTATCGGTGTTTTGGTGGTGGTTGCGTCTTGTATGTGGCTTTGCCTGCTTGACTTTACTACTTTTCCATTAATTATTTCGGGCACAGTTCCACCAATCTACCACAAGCTAACCGGAAGACGTACTCACATTACAAATCTACGCCCACACCTAGATTGGAGCTACATCGGTTAAAAACCATGAGTTTATCAGTCTAAGACCATGACCATTCGACCATTTGGGCCAATACAGTACAATCAATTAATGAGAACCATCGTGTATTTATTGAGTGTAGCTAAAAAGCATTATGGATTGGAGGGAAAAGAAAATAGTTTGTCTAGCTTTAAAATGTAAGTCAATGTGTAGAACACTGCATTAGATTGCATATGACAGTGTCCATTACATAGGGAACTACCAACGAGACAACCTGTCAGTTATTAAATGGAACTTGTCACAAGCACTACTGGTGTACAGAATCAATAAAATGTGTATATTTTGTAAAATACAAGTGATCAAAAGAATGAAACCAATTTACTTGACATTTCGATTTGACGAAATGTGTCATCTGGACTTATTTCATATACATGTATACTGAATTACTCGTGACTACGTGAGATTGTACAACAAAAACAAATAGCGAAACATGTCATTTCACGGTATGGTTACTTTTGATCAAACTACATTTGTCATTGATAGTATTTACTCTTTTATTATATCCACTCACAGTTCTCAACATAGACTGCAAACTGTACAGAAAATAATAATGGAAATATTAATAGTTTCATAGATTTTTAACGCATTTGCAAACAAAGTAGACTAAGTAAGACTTTTTTTATCATATTCTAAATAATTACGCTTAACGTTTTTGCAAACAGATCATGTAGGAGATGTCAGATGAGGATCTGCTCTATTTGGTTATGCTATAATATAGGTAGATATGATTCTACTGTGTGTGCCATGATCAATCAGCCCTTGTTCATAATGCTACAATCCAACATAATCTAATTGATATTAGTGCAGGCATTATGTTCATGAATATGTATCATGAATATTCATGAAATAAAGAGTAAACCCTAGTGGTGAGAAAATGCAAAAAGCATTTTGACTGGTTTAAAGAAATGTGTAATAAATAAAATTCGTTGTCATTCTATAGGCTTTTACTGTAACAATTTCAAGCAGTGTAGACCCAGATGTGTCTTTGAAAAAACTAGATAATGTGTTTGAAATAAAAATCAAAGAATAATTTAATTGGCAAACTGGTGTAGATACAGTAAAACCTCTCTATAACGGGAATAATTCCATTAGCAAACTCATGTAAAACCTCTCTATAACGGCCACTAAGTTGTGTTAATTAGTTGGGTTTTAGGGCAGGTGGCTGTTTAAAGCAAGGTGAAAGTAAAACAGAACACTCCTATAGGAGCGTTCTGTTTTACTTTCACCTTGCTTTAAACAGCCACCTGCCTTTAACACAAAACCCTTGGTGTAATTTAGTGGCCGTTATAGAGAGGTTTTACTGTATTAACCATTCTTCCTCTAATTACAACCTGGCTCGATTGAGCAAACGATTCGACTGTATTCAAACTTGCACCAGGTCCACATGTGAGCAATCATTGTATTGTTACTACGAGGTAAAGATGAATAAATATCAGAACACGTTGTGTGATTTTGACGGAAACAATTGAAGCCGTTCGTAAATTAGCATGTGTAACTCAGTCAAATGGAATTGTGACTGTTTCATTTGAATATAATGCTCTATAATGTTTACAAGAGACACCATTTGGTAGCAGCCACAAACCTTTCAGGCCATGTTCAACAAATTTTATAAATTACAGTGGAATATTTATCATGATTAAAGCGAAGCCATATTGGGACAAATGTTACCCGTTAGAATCTCTACAAATGTAAAATCATTTGACATTTTGGATTAGATTGCATGTCATTCTGACAAAAACCATTACGGTGTTTGTGTACTTTAACTCTTTACCTTAATGCATATTGTTGTAAGAAATAATTAATTCAAGGATATGTTCAGCTGAATTTTTATAATGAATATAAATACATGCTATTTTGGAAATGGCAGGACTGTAGAATCAGATCTATAATTCCCTACGCAAATCTGTCTTTAAGTACCTTAATTCTTTTCTCGACTAGAATTCCGGTTAGAGGATTTTTACTGTCAACTTCTGGTGGAAATCCATTACTCTAGCTTGTTTCATCGGAGGTTATTCCCATATTATTTATAATAAACGTGCCCAGTTTGAAGTTTTGAATCCATTCATTTGTGAATCCATTCATATCACATATTTCTGACAACAAAGGAATTAAGTGTTTGAAAACCTTTCACATTAATTGCCATAGAAAGCAGTGTTATATATGTCCCAATTATGAAACCGCGGGAGTAAGTGTGTTATATTTAGATAAAATTCAATGATACCCGGCATCTTATCTATTTTCATGCTAACCTCAATTTCAAAACCTCTTCACATTCCTTTCTATGGTTCAGTCTGTCAAGTACAACAATTGCGATACTTCAGTGTTGATTTCGACTGACTCTTAGTCATAGTCATAAGAGTTCAAAGTCCTCCGATATGTTTTTACAAGGTAGGTTAGACACATTGGCAAATGTTACGAAGACAAAGGTGACAGAATAATTAGTCTGGTCCGATTAAATGGCACACTATTGCAAACATAGCTTAGTCGGGATGTGAAACAGTAAGAACACAATCTAAATCACAAGCATGGTAAAATGAAAATGTATGAAAATCATACTACTAACTGACCGTTACTAGGTTATGCAAATGTTATCGAATCAATAGTGACATAACTGTTACACTGACCTTAAAAATAAAATAATATTGCAAACTGATTCAATTTGAAAATTAGGTCGTTTTAAAATAGACCATATTCCAGAACATAATAATAAAATCATCCCATACATCTTACCTGAAGTTCCATGGTAGTTATCCAACAACAAGAGTCTACAATGAAAATATTGTAAAACCGTAATGCTATTAGAGATGAAGTTTGATATTTTTAGGCAGATGGTTGTTTAAAATGCAGACTGAAAGTCACACAGAGGAGCTTTCTGTATGACTTTCGGTCTGCGTTAAGCTTCCATCTGTCTTCAGGACCGATATTTATACTAAATTGAACGTCCGGTGTAGAGGAGTTTTACTGTACATGTATATAAATATCGGATTGAATTGTTCGAGTTTTCACTTCAGAGCCAAATGTCTTCAACGTTAAACAAATTCCTCCGTGCATATTCAGGTAACAAATAATGACGTCATGAACGTTAATTACTTGGGTCAATGCTAATAAATAAGAATTACTATGCTAGTAGTTTGGAAGTTCAGCTGTATTTTGGCGAGTTGGAAAAGTTGTTAAATGCGAGCCTTGATGTTTATGTTTAATTATGCCTTTTTTCGTCCTTCTGTTTTCTTCCTATTGGCTGAACCAAACTTGCATTCCAGTCGGGTCAGTACACATGCACCATACCTCACAAAATACAGCGTCGACGTGGAAAATATTATGCTAGTAGGAAGTGACTGTATTTCGTGACGTTGCATGATAAAGTTTTTTAGTTAAGTCTGAGTTCGTTCTCAAGCTTTTGATTGGTCAGATTTGAGTTCTCAAGCTTTGATTGGTCAGATTTGAGCCAAAGGCTCAAATCTGACCAATCAAAAACGTGAGAACGAACTCAGACTCAACTAAAAGTTTTATAAGCATGGACCCTGGCTTTTTATAACGGCATATGAGCACAGGCAGTATTTGGCAGAAACGGTAAAATCAGATCTATATTATTCCATACAAAGCAAACCCTGATCAAACGGTCTCTACAGCAGTCTTCTTATAAGGGTCTACTCTGCCTGCACATGAATTGAAAGGCATTTTATGGAGTAAACTGTTAACCCTTCGCTTGCTATACACGTCAATATACCTACCTGTAAATAGTGAAGACCCAGATGAGACAGCTCCTGCAGGAGCTGTCTCATCAGGGTCTGCACTATTTACAAATTGATTGTGCAACCAGTGCACTCCACAGCAGTGATTGCACAGCGAAATACTTGTACACAGTGAATATATATGTAATTATACAACAGGACATGGGTAAAGAATGAGAAATGTATGTTAAAATTCAGCAAGCGAAGGGTTAAGAGGCATTGCATCTAGCTGCAGATATATTTTAGTACCCCTTATCCCACTGTGAACAAAATAAGTATTAAACAATTTAACATTACAGAAAAGGGATTGAAACGAAGGAATGTTTCTTTCCTTCAGAGAATGACCTTACAGTTATTGGCCGAAGCATTAAAATAAATAACCTGATAAACAAGATTGATACTAACAGATACAAGATAATCTGATGTATAAAATATATGGAAAAGGCAATGGCAATAATAAGACGTGTCGAATAGCAAAGTAAAGTATTAAAGTACCTAGTTATAGTCTACTTTCAGTCCGAATGACCGCTCAGCCGACTGTACATTTACTCGCCTGGTCATTGGGCCATTCGCTTATATTATTGAGCACTGCTAACATATCGCGTGATTACGCAGCCGCAGTACCGGCTAGTGGTCATCAGGCATACCTATTTTAACCTCTGTGAGGAGAGGGGGAACATCGTGCTGGTCGGAGACATTGCAAAGCGTCTCAGAAATTTCGAGCTTGCCCAGCCGGGATTCGATCCCCGGACCCTTTGGTCATCAACTCAATGCTCCACCACTAGGCCTCTGTGAAAACAATGTTGTGGGACAAATTATAAAATAGTGTAAAAAGTGTTTAGATACACGTAAATAAATCAGTTATCGAATATATTTGTTTGCATAATGTACCACTGGACTGCTTCAAACATCTTACACTTGGTTGTGTTAGGAAGGGATTCATCACCAAACAAAATGTTATGTAAGGAAACCTCGGAATACAGATAAAAATTGCCTGCAGTCGATATATAACGGACAGACAAAAAATAATTAATAAGTAGTATCGATACCTCCACAGCTACGGAGGGGGATCTACTATGCATTTTGGATATTAACCATTTCCCTGATGAATATTCATATAGGAAATAATGACGTCATGAATATTAATTAGATTATTTGTTATAATGGCATATGAACACATGGCATTTTGGTTTAGGTAGAATCAGATCTATATTACATCATAAGCGAACAGAGCAGACCCTGATCAGACGGCTCCTAAAGGAACCGTCTGATCTAGGTCTACTCTGTTTGCAGATGCCTCAAAATGCGCTTACATAAGGGAAAAGGTTAAGACAGTGAGCTAATGCGTAACATTGTGTGAAGGGTCTGAGCATATTGTTCTCCTGTATAAAAAATAGTTTGGTGTTGGATTTAAATCGATTTTAAGCTTGAAGGTTTCTAGCGTTTGAGAGTTTCTGACTTCGGGTGATAGGTCATTCCAACCTCGTCTGGAACAAATTGGCTTCCTTTTAAAAAGAAGCCAGGGGGAGGTCTGCAGCAGTTTTTTTTATCAAACAGTTGCTATAAACAGGCGCCGTATATAATGCTTTAACATAATGTTACGGAATAGGATTCGGCTGACATACGGCGTCGGCCCCTGTATGCGTTTACTGCTGGGTCATTGCAAGTAGTTCTTTGAAAAAAAAGTATTCTGTGTATTGGAATGTATCCAGTCACCAAGCTTCTCTAGTGACGTAATAAAGGGGTGTTGATAAACTTAGGTTTCTTAGAATAGAATAGAATATATATTAGAACAGGTTTTATTTACTAACCACGGACCCTCTCGGGATACAACTGAATGCATACTAAAACATTTATGATTAACGTAATTGACATGAAACTAAAGCATGTGTATCATAAATAAACTTAGGCATATATTGGTAAATCACATATAAACAGCATTACATTTTATTCATCTTGCTGCCTCGTGAAGATCTAAGGCACATGGACACACCAGTCAAAACATTGGTTTATATATCTAGTAAGCACCTCCAAGTGAGCCAGATCCTCCTATTAGGTTTCTTCCGGTAGTAGGTTTATTAGGTTAGTAATAGTAGCCGTTTCTATGGAATAATATTCCTTTTACAATATAATGACAGTTGAACTTCGATAACTCGAACTTCAAGGGACCGTACAAATTAGTTCGAGATAACAGGTGTTCGACTCATCCTATTTCTAATCTGAACATTTTTTCAATGCCAAAGCTTAATACAGGTCTAAAGTAATGTTGAAAGCTCTTATAGGAGCTTTCAGCATTACTTTAGACCTGTATTAAGCTGTCACATGTGGTTCTAGATATCTGTAGCGTTACATTTTAGAGCAATTCTGTATTGTAAGTTTTGGAAGGATTAAAGATTTTGTTCGAGTTATCCCGAAGTTCGAATTATCCGAGTTAGAGATATCGAAGTTGAACTGTATTTCAATTCTCTGTAAATATGCATATGTTGATGGAATAGCAGGACAATCACCAATAGAGTTATACAAATAAGAGAAAAGAAAGAGAAGAAGAAGAAAAAAATGATTTTAGGTGGACTCGAACCCACGCCAGGTCATACAAAGAGAAATCTTGAAACACTTCCCACCGCCTTAGCCCATTACGTCACAGTCATTTATAGTAAACAGCGCTAATTAATCAGTTTTATTAACTTAATGCACCGCTGGAGAAACGCGGTTTTAATAAGAATAAGGTCGGGAAGCAAATATCAATCGATAAATAATAGATGTGTTATTTTTACTGGCATGATAATTAGATTAAGAAGCTCTTAAAGGGACGGGAAATGGCATAGACCTAAATAATATGTTCAGCTCCATCGATTTATGAGTAGAACTATCTAAAAATAGAAACTGAACGGACAGTTACTCGAATACGGAATAAAAAAAAATGCACTTTGTTCATAGAACGTCTGGGATAAAATAATCATGTCTATTTGAATTAAAATATCGACATTCTCGATTCAAATGATCTTTTTTTTCAAATTCAACCACGTATTCTATAAATACTTTAATATTCAAACTCCTTATTGGTTAGTGATAGTTTGACTGCGTATTTTTTATATAGCCTTAACTCGTCACGTCCGGTAGACGATGATATTCTTTTTACTGTCCCCATTCAAAACTCCTTGAGATAAACTGTAAACCATCCCAGAATAAACTGAGGTCTGGTGATCTCTCTAATAAGCTTAAATATACAATACGTACACAATCAAACCAAACCACGTGTATCAATATTATATAGTGACTTAATAGTGACTTTCATATGTTTGAAATTACATCTTTAAATCAAAAGTAACAAACATTACTTTAAACCATGAACAACTTCTTTGTTCACTGATATCCCTCAATTTCCGTTACCCTATTGCTGGTAGTGACTATACGTTATGTTGCTATGACAACAATATTCTTTGCTGTGTTTATCTGAAGGATAATTTCCTGGTTTAAGCGTTTTATCCTTATCCTGCTAAGCGTGGCGTGGCTGGTATTTCCAAACATCTGGAATCCAGATGAGTCGCCGAATAACTTGACTATTCATCAAGATCGAAGCTGTTTACCACTCAGTAAAAGTGTGTCACACGTTTGAATGAATCGGAAGAAAGTACAGTAAAACCCCTCTAATGCGACCACTTAATGAATAAACCTTGATGTCTTTATAAGCATGTGATTGCTTAATGCGGACGAAAGTTATGCAGAAAGCTCCTATAGGCCTTCGGCCTTCATTAAGCTGCCTTTGCCACTGTAAATCATGTTCCTTTTTGCTGGTCGTATTAGAGGGGTTTACTGTAAATATCGCAACGTAGCCATGTTTAATACTTATTACGCGGGGAGCAAGTGCCCTGATGTTGGAAACAGTGAAGACACAGATAAAACTACTCACAGAGGAACCATCTAATCTGGTCTACACCGTGCACTGGTGCCAGGCGCGTGACAATTTCATAAAACAAGTTTCGTAGAGTATAATATTATATAAAGGTATTTTACTAAATGGTCCAAAATGGCAGAGTAATCGCGCCAACTAAATTCCACGTCTTGTTACGACGTCAATTTTCGCTCGAATCTAATAAAATATAATTCATTACAAGCGGAAATATCCAGTCGTTGAAATACACATCATTGACAGCCGATCATAGGCCGAAATGTTACGGTACTGAGGCGATAAACTCCAACTTAACTTTAGTCGACTGAGTCGCTACCGACACGCACCTGTACATTTTCACGACTGATGACTTCGAAAGCCACATTGAATCTCATAGTATGGTCCGTTTTCCACTCTCTTTCAATACATCTAAAATAAAAAATAAACTTGCTGTCGATGTCAACCACAAAGTTACTTCGTTTCTACGACACTGGAGAGTTTCCGGAGCGTCTTGCGACTGTCAACATATGTACATGAATACATGTGTGCCCTGACTTGAAGGACCGTCATATCTCGTCTACACTGTGCACTGACGTTTAACACAGTGTAGACACAGATAATAAGACCATTGAGGGACCCTCTTGTACCAAAATCTGTGTACATATACCGTCATAAAAATCAGCTAATACATATTCGTGATATCATTATTTCTTACATTTCTATTCAACAATAATAATTAATAGTTAAGCAAGCATCATTTTACAGCAAGGTAAGTTTTAAGGTATCTCACTGCAGTTATGTTCAAAACGGTTGAATTGCATGTTGTTATTGTAAATTTGGCCTGGAATAACAAATGGTTGGTGTTGAGCCATACTATTTTATGATCATGAAATTAGTGAACACATTAACCCTTTCACCGCCGAAGTCACATAAATGCACCATGACAAATAGTGCAGTCCCAGATCAGACGCCGCCTTTACAAGGAGGCGTCTGATCAGGGACTTCACTTTTTGTCTCATTCTCTATTTCTATATACATGTATGTGATTTATTCTTTTGAAATTTGCATTGATTTATCTCATTTCCTTATTGTACCGCATTATTTAAAAAAAAAATTGGATTGCAGACGACAATTAGAAATTTGGCGCCGTAAGGGTTAATATAATGGGTGTGTAAGTAAAATGAAGTAATACTCATTTGATTGAACCTAGATGTCCTGCTCCTTGTCAAACACTGGATGACAACGGCTATTAGAAAATCCGCAATAGTTTATTGCATAATATGTATCCACTGTACTGGGTTTTGTTGTTGCATATTTGGGTACTCTCTCTGAGGTGATTCTGATGAGTGCTCACATGATGGCGTTTGGTAGAGACATTCGAGAGAAAGTTAAATGATGCATCTCCTTGGTGATCCTTTGTATAGTTAGATTAACCTTTAGTCTGTTTTGGGCGGACGAGTGCATGTCTATGCTAACAATTTGGATCCAGATGAGTAACTCGGTGTCTAATCAGGATCCAAACTGTTTGACACTGATTGAATTTAGGTAGATAAATTGATTATAGCTTGAATTTTGAAAATGTAGTGGTTACAAAATTCTGTACAAATAATATGCTCAGCAGGCTAAAGGTTAAATCATTAGAATTTATTCATCACCTCATAGACTATTTTAGACCCAGCTTTTTTTAAACCATTGTGATAAACAGAGCATTTACTCTGATTGGGCAAATGCTCTATTTATCACAATGGTTTCAGAAACGGACTTTTACAGAGACGTCAAAATGCAGCAATATGAGAGAATTGGTTAAAGGGGCAGAACCCACGCCTTTGGCGTGAATTCCCAGCCGATTCTTCTCAGTGTGACGATCTTGCTGAGTATTTTCAGGATGGGATTTGCCTCAGAGACGGGAAAGATGGAATTACATTTATTATACAATGCTTATGCTATAGTACATGTAATATGTATTTGTATTCCATTCAATATGACTTTGGTTTTATGATAATACTTCTGAATTCCCAGATCAGAAGGACACTTAAACAGTGCATGGTAAATTGTTAAACCATATCACAAGATGCTTATGTCTCAGTGGACAGTGCTGGTTTCTGTAGGGTGATGTTTAGCTGAGAAAGATGGAATTGTACGTACTTTATTCAGTGTTATGTTTTTATGTTTGTTGATAGTTCGGTGAAATGACCGTATGTCGCGATCAGCTAGATAGAGGTAAATATCTGTTACGATAATTTCCGGATTTGGTGACAAGTTCTATTAGAAAGAATATATGCTTAGGGCGATGCTAAGGGCATGAATAGTGTTGCACTTTTAATTACTGCTCATGAACATACTCAATAAAACCGAGTCTGCAATTTTCTCCTTTCTCATTGATTTCGAATGATCTTCCACTTTTAGAACATCACGTGTTAAGGGATTGTGCTGTAAAATGTTGCCTCGTACTTCATTCTCAGTGTTGTTATATTTTCTGGTCCTTCGGCATCATTATGTGTGATGTTATCAGTTTTGAAAATTGAATACTGCTTAAGCCGGTGCTTGGGGGCGTGAGTAGTGTTGCACTTTTAAGTTCTACTCATGAACAGACTCAATAAAAGCGAGTCTGCCATTTTCTCTTTTCACATTGCTACGTTTTGCTTTCGAAGGATCTCCCACTTTCAGATATGCGTTGAGTCCGTCTGAAGGGCCATTGAACGAGGCCTTGTTTATTATAACTCTGCTAGGCTCGCATTTGCAAACAGCTTGGGTCTGGATGATTTCACTAGGTCTAATGTTGATAGAACTTATGGCCCAACCCCTGCAGTCTTCATTGAGATAAAATATGTTTAAAGTATCTCATCAGGATGCAAGCTATTTGGCACTCTGTGAATAGCTTCTATAAAGCATGAACGAATCTGAAGAACAATAGATCAGAAAGTAAGCACACACCATTAAATTTTGTACAGTAGATTAAGAGTAAATTATCAGCTAGATAGGGGATAGCTGTAGAGTTCATATCCAGTGGTTGGTATGAAAAACAATTTATTTATTTTTTTATTTATTTATTTATTTATTTATATTGCATGTCTATATTAAAATTCGTCTCTACTAGAATTCCAGTTTCGAGGGATTTACTGTGTTACATATTGTATCTGTATGTATGCATATTTATTGTGACTTGACTAGGTTTAAAGTTGACCAGATACCTTGCATAAATACTTAGTGGCTGTTTAGAAATTTGATATATTCTATCCGACATTTTTTCTGTGTTTCTTGTATTTATTCAGATTATTTATACCAGTTACGTCTATTAAATATTGTAACTTTGAAACATACTATTCATACTTTCAATTCATCATTACGAGTTAACATGTCTGGGTATATTCAGTGTGTTTATGCTAAGACTTCCACCATGTATTTATTTCTTTTTTCAGAAACTTAACCAGTACCCAGCTATCCGCGACCTGATTAGCAGTTTTAGCACTCTGTGTGTCATCAGGATCCAAGCTGTTTGACACTCGGTCTGTAGGATCTAGGTTGTTTGACATCCTATCAGTAAGATACAAGCTGTTTGACACGGCCAGTAAGATCCAAGCTGTTTGACACTCGGTTAGTAGGATCAGAGCTGTTTGACACCCGTTCAGTAGGATCCCAGCTGTTTGACACTTGGTCAGAAGATCAAAGATGTTTGACACTCGGTCAGTAGTTTGATCGAATACGTGGTACGAGATAGATTGCAAATATCCGAATTTAATCAAAATCTTTTTCAGTTGGTTAACCCTTTCCTTCGTATAAACACGTGTTCAAGTCTTTTTCAAACATAGTAGACTCAGATCAGATGACACCTATATGAGCCGTCTGATCTGGTGCTTTTCTATATACTTATCGATTCTTATATATCTGATTCTACTGTTTTTGTCTAAGCCACCAAATCATTTTTAATTTTGTACCATAACTCCCTTTGTAAAAACATGCTAGCTGTAAGCTACATTAACAATGCTTAACTAGTTGGGACAGAGGCAAACAGTTTAGCTTCAGATCAGAGAGCTCTCTCAAAAACAGAAATATTGTTTCAAATTTCTATTCGGTCAAGTTTCTAATAATGTCTGAGTAAATTATTTAAATTGTGTTAAAATGCAAAGCCTTTCCTCAGGTTGTCGTGAAAGTTAATACCATTTTGAGTTTTAAACAAATTGTCCACGAGGTAATATCATTTTCTTGATACTAATGTGACGTGTTATATTGTCAAAGTGCATTCTAATTGAAGACAAGACATACGGTAATACATTTAAAATATAAGACAATTAGTCCGAGAATTAACCCTTATCTTTCTGTAAAAAACATTTCCACTGACATTTGGATTTGGCGCAATGTTAAACACTTCCGATTCGATTAAGCTTTAAAGAAACTATTGAAAGTCATGACACAAGCTTTGGATTCGCTTAAATTGGACCTGGCACAATCTCCTTCTCATTCGATCAGGCTTTTGATAAACTTCTGAACTCGTTTCAAACAGTTCGGTGTCGTATCTGGATTTAAGCTGTTTGAAAATGCGACTCTGGTCGCGAATATCTGACTAAGCGTTGATATAGTAATTTATGGGAACTGCCAGAGAACGTAATAGTTATATCTGAGATTCCCCTAGAATGGAACCATGTAATTAATGAATCAAAATGATTGAGTGGTGCACACACTTTAGTTAATAAAATCAAATTGCCAGCAATGTAGGAAAATAACATCATCCGGCTGTAAGATCTGAATCGGGTGAATATATCGTTGAGCATTTGATGTTCTATCTATTCCATCATAATCAATCAGTGAAATACAGGGATGGGTATTAACATATCCAGATGATGACAACATAACTTTTAAACATCCTGGCATAGTTTGATGACCGCAAATGGGACGTTTAGATTTTATAGCAATGTCCATCAGCCCTTTACCACATCAGTTTTCATCTAAGAATAACTGCAATGCCATCTTGAATAGTTATTAGCCGAACTTGTGTAATGACAGTGTGAGCAATTGAACCTTTACCAGAGCAGAAACTACAGAATAAAGAAAAGTTCTACTTTATTTCATAAGCAAATATTCCATATTCTGATCAGACGGCTACTTTAGGAGCCGTCTGACCTGCGTATATTCTGTTTGCAAATGCGTCAAGAAATGTCTATATCAGGAAAAGGATTACCCCTTTGTCAGGACATGGTAATTAACCGTTGGTTCTAGTCAACCATTTGACAATACATTACATAGGATATGCTAATAAATCATCAATAAACTCACAAATAGTTCTATTTCAGTACAAAGAAATGCATCCCGTGTGGTTGTCCTTTAACTATGACACCAACGTACGGACGTGACAGAAAAACACACTTGTGATATGTCTATTGGTTGACTGTCTTCAGTCTAACACAGCAACGCGTTATTCAGAATCTCGCTATAGACCAAACGTCTAAGTGAAAGCATAAATAAATCGCAAATCAACAAAAGAAGCTGTCAGACTTGACGCCCTTTGTGCTCTCAAGGACTTCTTTTTGAATCGTGAATAAAGCCCGAATTGATTTCTATTTGCACTGCTTCATTCACAGAAATACAAAACAGCATGTCTAAGGCGACCACTTAATTTATTAACCATGGAGTATCTTTGAAATCAGGTGGTTGGTTAATACAAGGCATAACCAATGCAGAAAACTCATATATACTTTATCCCTTATTAAGCTTCCATCGGCTTTAACAATCAATAACATGAAATATTTTGCGGGATCGCTTAAGATAATTTTAACTGTATTTTTTCTGAATCTAGCCATAGGAGAAGTTGTCTTAAGAAAAGGGGGTTATTCCATTACATTCAGTGTAGGGCCAGATTAGACATCACGTTTATTGTGGGGTATCTGAACATGTTTTACATTGTATGGAAAGACAGTGAAGACATTGCTACACGTTTTGACGAGTAATACACTGACCAGACGCGGGGTCGGAGACGCGTCGGGTGATCTGGATCTACATGGGTTGTAATATGATAAGACCCTTCTTTCCCTAGAGAGCGGCTTCACGTTGAAAATATGTCTGTCCGAAGGATATAGTATTTCGTGTCCACTACCGACATTCGTTGTTGTTGGTTTGGCTTTGCCGAACCTTCTTCTTTAAATGTGTTCAATCACTGCTTCAGCGGTTAATTAATTACACGCGACATGCCATCATCCATGCGTACGGCACGCGCTGTGGGGTGTTGGTTGATAGCTTGAGACACTTCAACACCAGGGGAAGTCTGTGTGTATACTTGTCACTTAAAATGACATATAAACAAACACGCTTGAAAGGGCGTCGGCTCGAGAAAATTTAGTAGTCGGAGAAATTAAGGGGTGTCGGATGTTCGCCGCCGACAAAGGTCGAATGTCGGGTCTATCATGCGAAAAGGGCATGGGGAAAGCCCATGTATAATACATGTATAGTTGCTTTGATCCTTTACTTCATAAAAAACTCTTTTCATGCCTTTGGAAACAGTGTAGACCCAGATTAGATGGCTCCTGTATGAGCCGTCATATCAGAATTTATTTTGTTTGACTATGAAATTATAACAGATCAGACTCTAATAAATATCCATGATGTCATTATTAATTACGTAAATTACGTAAATATTCAACAGGGAAATGGTTAACCAGTGTACCCCTGGTACAAGTATTTAGTTCAAAGCTCCACTTCTCATGAATCGACATTGGTGAATGGGCAAAGAAACCTTTTTTCCTCGTATTAACCATTTCCTTCATATAAATGCATTTTTACGCATTTGCAAACAGTAAAGACTCAGATCAGACTCAGATCAGACGGCTCCCTAATGGAATTTGATAATTATTATTTTAGTTTCTAAAATGGCAAGCATGTTCCGCCTTTCATATTTCATTATAACTATTTTGTCTATGAATATTCATTCAGGTATTGAAAGTTGTAATAAACATAGAACGGAGAAAGGGTTAAAACTACCAACTATGCCTAGATACATATAAATAATCTATGAAATACAAATTCATAGTCTCCTGATACCTTCATTGAAGATGCACATGCTGACGGCAACAATATTTATTAAACCTTTACTTCATAAATATTCCTCTTGGAAATAATGACATCATGGATATTAATTAGATCAGTTGATAGAAAAAGACATGTCTGGCCATGATAGATACCGTGGAACCATGTCTATATTATTTCCTGCAGGAGCCGTCTGACCTGGGTCTACCCTGTTTGCAAAGCACAAACAGGCTTATATAAGTATGGAGTAAATAGTTAAACGTGAAAAGTACATTTATAACCGATGACATGCGCATGCACATATGTCAGACCATAGCAGCGAATGAAATAAGTATGGTTACATGAGAACATTGCTAACAGTTCTCATTGAATATTATAATGTCTCATGATTATCGTTATTCATGTTGTGAAGTTGTCTGGAGGGGGAATTTTATTTACATTTTGACTTTGGTGAAAGTGGGATAAGGACGAGGTTGGGTACCCGTAAACCAGGTTTAAGTCCCCTAGTAGCTGATTTTGGTTACGGACCGTTCCAAGGCGGTACTCCTGCTTTCAGCCTATGGTCAACTTTGTTGTTCAATATGCTTAATGTTTAATGTTTTTCGTCTTGATATGCGTCCTGTTATGTTTTGTCTTGTGGTTATACCGTTTCTTGTTTGATGGTGTTTGGTGCGGTGTCATTTCGTATGTGGCTCTCCCTGTTTGACTATTTTTCCATATTCAGTGTCTACACGCTGACCTCCCTAACCCTTCTCATTCTGAATAGTCATATACGACTCAAAATCTGTATAAATAAGCATTAGATTAATCATTTCGAAGGTAAATCACATGTAGCCCCTAAATTACTTAATTACTGTTGATTTCTACAGTTTTGGATATTCGCATTTTCTTACATAAGCAAAGTTACAAAATAAGCGAAAACAAATAGTTTCGAAGACATAAAACTATTGCACTGTCTTGATAAACAAAACTCAATGTCATGAAATAGATGGCGACGGTATTACCATGTTAGGAGAAGTCTGATCATAGTCTATTATGTCTGCTTATGAATTATATAGATCTGATTTACAGGCTTTATCAGGACCAAACTTTTCTTGTCCGTATACCAGTATTACTATTAAGGACATTAATATTCATTCATCCGTTATTGTACGTGGGTATTCATTTAGTAAAGGATAAAGACTACTTAATATCAAATTAAAACATAACAAGGTTCTGTAACAAGTCGCCCTGTACTTCATTCTGAGTGTTGTTATATTTTCTGGTCCTTCGGGGTCACCAGTTTTGATGTTATTAGTTTTGAAAATTGAATACCGCTTAAGCCGGTGCTAGGGGGCGTGAGTAGTGTTGCACTTTCAATAACTGCTCATGAACAGACTCAATACAACATAGTCTGTGATTTTGTCTTTTCACGTTGCTGTTTTTGCTTTCGAGGGACCTCTCACTTTCGGAACTTTTTATGTAAAATAACTATAAAGAAGGTGTTTCATCTGTAGTAGACAAAAACAAAAGACTTCAGATTTTTATGATTCAAAATAAGGTTTTGATCCTAAAGTACTACAACATACAGGTGAACAGACTCAATAAACCCGAGTCTGTACTTTTGTGTTTTCACACTGCTGCTTTTGAATTCGAAGGATCTCCCACGGAACTTTTTATGTAAAAAAACTATAAAGAAGGTGTTTCATCTGTAGTAGACAAAAAATACTTCAGATTTTATGATTCACAATACAGGTTTTAATCCTATAGTACTACAACATACTGCATGTCTGGTTGTCAACCCTTTTACAGTTGGCAATCACGCTGCCCTCTTTTCATGTATGCCGACAAGAAAGGTTTCGTACTCCGGAAACGGCAGGAGGACGTCGGATATTTGTATCTCGTTTTTGTTGTACAATTTAGGTGAAGGATAGAGTTTGTTTCACTTAAATATATTTCCGTTTTAAATGCAATTCACCACTGTATTTCCCAGCGCGGTTGTAATAGATTAGTTGGAAAGGGGATACGTTTATTTACACTGTTTGTCTTTTAGGGTGGGAAAGTGTGAGATTGGGCGCCTCTAAACCGGGTTAAACCCATGTGACTACTATCAATGACCGTTCCAATGCGTTACTTCCATATTCCCCCTATTGTTTGCTTGTTTAGTCTCTGTGTGTCTCTTTGTGTTTTAGTAGTTATGTACATTTGCTGTTTTCTTGTTGTGGTGCTGTTCAGGCGGCTGTTTGTTTTGTATGTGGCGTTTCCTGCATGACTCATATTTGTACATTTAGTAATTATACTCTTGAAAAAGAGACATGGCGATATGTTTTGTAATGCTATAGACCTATCTAAATTCATAGTTTACATGCAATGAATAATGATACCTTAAGCCATCCAATATACAGTACCATTCCTCTAAAACGACAACCAAATAAATATGCATGACTGTATTTAATAGCAGGTAGTTCCTTAATGCAACACGATAGTAATGCAGAAAGCTCCTAAAAGAGTTTCTACATAACGTTCATCCTGCTGTAAGATATTGGCTACTTCCACGACCCAGAAGTGGATCTCCTTTTGGTGGTCGTCTAAGGGAGGTTTTACTACTGTCTGACTTGACTCATTGTCTAGGAATCCTAGGATTAAGTGGTATCAGACAGAAAACATGTGGCTCTGACATATGAGGGATATGGCTAATAGTTTCCACTGTAGGTCTGTATTACTTGGTTTGTTTATATACTCTGCCTTGTGTTTTTTTCATCTGTTGCGTTAGGACCATACTCATGAAAGACAAGTGTCGATCGGCACAAACAAGATGTAACATAATTGAGTCCCGTCATATGGACACCAGCTGTCAGGTTCTGCAAACAGTGAAACAACTTTAACAAATCACCGACACTTCGTGGCGTCGAAAACATTGCCTCTGATCAGGCTCTACACTGATTGTCACATCATTCAACAACCCAGATAGGTTCATACTCATGACATGATAAAAGCAATTATACAAATTTACGATCACTACAAACAATATATAATATATCATTGAGTCCCGCAAAACGAAAACCAATCTTAATTTTAAGGTCTAAATGTTGAAATCGTTTTGCGGAGGCCATGTGTGTATATACTTCATATAGCGCGTAACTAATTTTGATTTTCCAATAATTCATTGGAGGGCTAATACATTTTTAACACTCTTTAACCATTAAATGCCGGAAAAGATGGAACCATCGTTTGCAAACAGCGCAGACCAAGATCATATAGTTCTTAGATGAGCCGTCGGGTCACTTTTCGTCATTTAAATTATTCTTGCAATTCTAAGCCTTGCCTTCTGAATGGATTCTACAGTCAAACTGTGACTCAAACAATGATGGTTGTGTCCGCCTAGTATGTATACACGTCATTCAAAATGTAGAGGTATAGGTAGATAGCGTTAATAAAATTTCCCTTTTCTGTTGCAGTAAGACCCGAATACTTTGTATCATATGATTATTAGTGTCAGTGAAAAAAAATTCCTGCCGCCTTTACAAACAGCAGCTTTAGATCCGACCAGAGTAACTCAGTTTGAGGTCCAAGCTGCCAAAGCTGTCTGACACACGGTCAATAGTTTCTCAAAAAGGTTGAATAAACCAAACCACCAACCATTTGAGTATAAATGTATTACACATTCTCAATAACTGCAAATGGCACCCTTTTACAGGATAAATTTAAAATGAAAGAAAATGATGAACAATGCAATTTAAACAAACATTAAAGCTGATAGAGTGTCCTGAACCATTATCGTATTCAAAATCGACCAGTTGCTATGTTTTTATTCCATTTTAATATATATTGCGAAACTGTAAATGTTTACAAGATAATGCATATTTGCATGCACGAATATTTGGAGTAAGTGTAAGGGTTTAACAGAACAGGAAAAGCTGGGACAGTTTAAGACAATATATTTGACAGCATATACATACATTTATTTTAATTTTATTGTTGCATGTCTGACTATTGTACATGTATTAAATAAAAACACACAGAAGCAATAAAACACCATCAAAAGATTTGCGACCTAATCTTCATTCAACAGTTATTTACACAGCAATTTGAGTACCTGCATGTACCCGTATACATTGTACTTAATTTATGTTTCCATAGATACGTCTTTAAAGTATTTGCAAATAGGGTAGACCGAGATCTAATCAGAGTTTGACCTTTTTTACTTATGAAATAATATAGATTCGGTTCTAAGATTCTGTCATGGCCAGAATTTCTTGCGTTTGTTTACAGTGCTCCCTCCCTACAACGGCCCTCTCAATAACCGCTCCAGAAACATCCTTTTCCCATCGTATTTTCTTTATGCCTCAATCAAACCCTATGTTGTGATCACTCTTTAAAATCGTCACTTTGTGACGATTCTAAAGAGTGGTCACAACATAGGGTTTGATTGAGGCATAACGGTTTTAGTTCTCGAAATACACCTTATCTGAGGAACTACAAACAAGCTAATTATGTTTGATTTTCCCTCCCTATAACAACTCCCTCTGAACAACACATACAATCTTCGTATCCCAAAGGGTGTCGTTGTAGAGAGGGAGCACTGTACTATTATACGAGCGTGAAATTTAGTCTAATAAATATTCAAGGTATCGTTATTTCTTACATTTATACTCATCGAGTAAAATGTTTTGGTATTTAGTTAGATTGATTGCGTCTGTATTTCTACAAAGTAAGACACTGGAAATCAATACCTATATACTGACGCAATACACAAAGGATATAGATAATAACAGTGATAGTAGGTGGTTTACATTAATCTAACCATTGGCAACTAACGATATACAATAAAGCAAACTATGAGCTTTATCCTGCCATTCGCGGGATAACTTACGAAGAGCTCACCAAGGTCCATACGGTACGATACTCGGTCATTAGTCTATCAATATAATAGCAAAATGCTCCAGATCAAAGTCCGTGTAGATATTATATACGGAAGGATAAGGACTAAAACACGGTTTGAGTTTCACTATTGGAAATCAGCAAGCAATTATAAAAACTTAACAAAACGAATTACCAAATATGGCCAAACAAACTGTTCAGTACATTTCAATATAACAGTAATCTATCAGCACATCAAACGGCACCACGACCAACTACAGCAGGCTATTCAGAGAGAATGCATCAATTTGTGTTGAACAGAAATATTTGAAAACTAAATTTCATCTTTATATAAGGCATAATGAAACCATGACTTTCGATCAGCTGGGTTATGTTTCATTATGACATATGAACAATTGAACACAGGACTGCATTGCCACAGAGTACATTGTTGTTGTTACTATTGTTGTTTCTTTGTTTGTTGGTTGGTTTGCTTAATCGGGACTTTACTTCGATCTAACATTATTTCATTAATACCGCGACGTCCACATAATTACAGTGGGATGCAGATCCCAGAGTTGTTTAGTTTTATTTCTGTGCATGAAACACTCGTGCACCGAGAACATCCGAGTAGAACCACCGATCTACCGCAAGTCAACTGGAATTATTGAAGACAGTCAAATACTATTTAAAATACATGTATCATTTACAACACCATAATAACACTACTTCCACTAAGTTCAACATCCATCGAAAGACAATCAGATTATAATATCAACAGAAAGTAAAGTACTTAGTTAAAGTCTACTTTCAGTCCGAATGACCGCTCAGCCGACTGTACATTGACTACCATGGTCATTGAGTCATTCGCCTACAATATTGAGCACTGCTAACATATGGCACAATCATGCAGCCTCAGTACCGGCTAGTGACCCTCACATGTGCCCAATTAACCCCTGAGTTGAGAGGAGGTGCGGATTGGAGACACTGAAAAGCGTCTCTACATTTTCCGGGAGTGGCCGGGATTTGAACCCCGCACTCCGGACTGATAGTCAAGCGCGTTACCACTAGACCACCGCACACCACAGAAACCATTGTAATAGTTTTGTTTTCTAATTCAATTTGCCTTTAACCCTTTTACACTGTTCATATTATATCGTTCAATATCATGTTATTTTTCTTGACTAACTGAATAATCACACGAAGTCTTGTGATTGTGATATGACGTTTTATCAGTTCAACAACTTGAAATACGGAATATAAATTGGAGAAACCATTAACCAATTTTCTCACATTATGTTTTTGTATGACATTATTCAAGTGAGCACATGTCGATAACAACTATTATTACATTTTCCATATCGGTGTCCCCAGCTTTACGTTTCTTTTGGTTGTGATTGATTTGCTTCATTAAAGTTCTTTGATGTCTAGAAAGATATTCTTAATATTGTGCTGGTATATTGTAACCAATAAATGTGAATTTAGTATGCTGTATTTGCTTAGGACATAATATAGCTCTGATTCTACAGTTTCCAATATGCCATTGTAGGGAATATAAATTGGAGAAACCATTTAGCCTATTTCTCACATTATGTTTTTGTATGACATTATTCAAGTGAGCACATGTCGATAACAACTATTATTATACGATTACATTTTCAATATCGGTGTTCCCAGCTTTACGTTTCTTTTGGTTGTGATTGATTTGCTTCATTAAAGTTCTTTGATGTCTAGAAAGATATTCTTAATATTGTGCTGATATATGGTAACCAATAAATGTGTATTTAGTATGCTGTATTTGCTTAGGACATAATATAGCTCTGATTCTACAGTTTCCAATATGCCATTGTAAATTATCATCTAATTAGATATTCCAGACATTACTTCTTATATACATATTCATCAAACAAGGGGTTAAGAAATCAATATATGTTGGATTTGCGTAAGACAGTGTCATATACTGATTGCAACACGGAGATGTTGAAATGGCGTCAGTCTACACCAGAACAAGTTATTCACTTTAAGCGTAGTATTTCTATAATATTGAAATCCATACCCATTGTACCCTATGTTTTTGAAAATAAATAAGTTAGCAAGAGATACAAAGGATTTTATTTCGGAGCAATTTGGAAACAAAACGACCATTATACGTATATGATCGACAAAATGGTTGTTATGTTGTTTACTGGAAACTATGTGTGAAGTGTTATGCATATTATGTAAGGTGGTGTTTTCGTTTAATTTCAATACTTGCATTGTATACTGTTTATTAGATTCAATTTTCACTAAATATATGTATTTTGCCTAACAGTAAATAGGCATACTGTTCTCGCAGCATTTATATAATTTGCTAAACAACAACAGTTGGTTCTAGACTACTGAGAATAAGAATACAGTTTAATGTGCTTCTAAGGCACGGATCTAAAACATGGGTTGTCCTCTAACAATTCATCCTAAAAGCAAATACATAGTAACTGCTGTGCTTTTACTCACTGTTACTACTCGATTTGAATCGGAATTCGTTTATTTCAGGACAGACTGAAATTATATTCACCTCATTCGATCGGATCGTTTCTTAGAAACTCTCATGCTAAATATTGCATACGGTAACAAGGACGAATACACCTAAAGTATTATATACATGCTTATTCACTCAGCTATTCTCAGCTATAAACGTCCGCTATATGACGAAATGCACATGCACGACAGAATGAACCATATTTCAATATGAATGAGTTGCATACTGATATGAATGTACCATCAAACAGCTTGGATCGTGGCGAGACGTCAAGTCACGGATAGCCTCATCTGGGTTCAATCTGTCTTCAAATGTCATTCAGGTCACTCTTAGCAGAACAAAGATTAAAACTGGTATGTTGCAGGTGGTGTTGAGGAAATGAGCAATAATACATCACATAATGTCTCATATGTATATAGTTTTATACCATTGTTTTGTCAGAGCAATGGAATAATTATTTAGAGCACTTCAAATGGACCTCTTCTGGACCGACCTTTGCGATCATAACTGAGATCCACTGGAGGATGTAATAACTGAAAGTAATTAATGATTCGGAAAATTGATGAGAGATCGGCTGTCAGTGCTACACACAGTGACTTTAATTAAGTGATGCTTCCAAGAAATGTAACTAGGGAGTCACGCATTTGAAACTCAATATAGTAGGCGATCTGAATATGTGTAAATTATCACTGTGATCACTCTATTGAGCACTAGATTGATGCTCTCAGTCTATCATAGGTAGTCTCGCCAGTTATTTAAATGTATATATCTGATCTACACGACCATCAATTTACATATCAGAAGCACGCGAGACATCCGAATTAAACTTCCATATTTAATTTTGTTTTTGTTGTTAACGATACATGCGACTATGAAGTATGCTTTGTGTAATTAATCCTTACATTGGTGAATTTTCAAATGGACTTTTCCAAACTTCAAACAGGTCAAGCTTATAGTGAATATTTAGGGATTTGTCTAAAGAAAGATATACATGAAAAACAGTGCAGACCCTGCTGAGAGGGCTCCTAAATGACATTAATGACTGGTTTCCCACACTGTCGGGGTTAAGATTGAAGGCCAATAGGACTTGAATGGGTATATAATGACATTGTGTGAAATAAAGCTGTAGTAAATAAAGGTCATAAGGAATTATCTAAATTCCAAACTACTGCATCTCGCCACCATGTTTAAGCTTTCTATGCGTGCGCTAAACGACCAAATTACGTAACAGAAGTAAGCAAGGAGTGGTAATATTTAACCTTTTTCCAGATGAATATCCATGCATGAATACGTCCAATGTAAACATGAACTACATGTGTTTTAAATCTTAACTGTAAATATAAAACAAGTCAATTTATTGTCATGGTAAACAGAAAAGAATCGGACCGGTGTCTGCGGTTTGCGAATGCATCAAGTGCATTGTTGGAAATTGCTGGTTTGATTCATCCAGGTAAACTTTTGTAAATGTTATAGGGCGCCGCTTTAGTGTTTAAGTGTTTATTATTTGTTTGGAACACTTAGTCATCATCCAAATTTGGGACGCCATAATACCCTAGGATTCTGTATCTTATACATTGTGTATTTTTGTATAACCATATAAGATGCTAGCATAATGCAGGGCAACAATTGAAGCTTTCTGCATTATTTTGTCACGCATTAGGCAGCCACATGCTTCTACAGACCACTATGTTAGTAAATTATGGTCGCATTAGAGAGACTTTACTTTACAAGTTAATGGGTTGACCCACAAGTTCTGATAACATTAGAAGAGGTCCTACCCATAATACAGTTATTTAAAAACGTCGATGGTTTAAATACATCAAATGATACAAATGTATAAACACGTAATATATGTAAACAAAACATACATAAAAGGAATAGGTAACGGAAAGTGACAACATTTATGAGACGAAAGAAGAAAAAGAGGAAATTCCGAAATGAGACTTCTGTAAAACCTAACTGATGATGCTTGGCAACCATAACATTGAATAATCAGTTATTGGTTGAATGTTTTGGTGTCCTTTATGTAGTTCTGAACTTGTGCCAGTATGATTACATTATCAAAACGTGACAAACTGTTTGCGTCGAACAATAACTTATCGACTGACATCTGTAAGTAGTGTAATAAAATTAATGACGACCAGTTTATTATTTGTAATTCTTAAAAGTAATATTCTGTGCCTTCTTTCTTAACCCCATATTCACACATCTCTCATAAGGGACAAAAGAACTGTACATGTGCTGATATCTTTATTTCACGTTTGAAATGTGATATTGTATGTGCGTTTCTAATATTATGAGGCAGTGCATTTCATACAAATACTGATGAAGGAATATACGAATTTGAAACTGCCCCAACATCACGTGAACAACATTTAACATTAAACTCGACTGAAGCCAATACAATACAACCGTTTGTGCATTAGACAATAAAAGACA
Organism: Azorinus chamasolen; assembly: GCA_963576725.1. Taxonomy (NCBI): domain Eukaryota; kingdom Metazoa; phylum Mollusca; class Bivalvia; order Cardiida; family Solecurtidae; genus Azorinus; species Azorinus chamasolen. The sequence goes on along the minus strand of OY755244.1, from coordinate 16,765,869 downwards.
TTAGCAAGTATCTCGGTCGGAAGGCTGCTTAAAGTAATATTCTGTCAATATTTGTCTAAATCAATCAAAACTGAATTCAATTTGTTACGCAAGTTTCGGGAATATGAACATAATACATTTTAAGGTTTCAAAGCGAAACTCCTTTCAATGTCTGAACATTGCAAATCACAAGATTCCTTAGGGTTTGTTTAATAGATATTTCAACAGTAAAGTCCTTGATGTTACTTGGTGTCTCGTCTGGACCCCAGACTGTTTGTAAGGCAACTACTGTGTTGCCTAATGCTGCAATATGGTCGACAGCGGTTCCGAACAGTGGACGCATGTATCCTGTCGTGAACGATACGACTTTTCATGTTTTACTAGTTAAGTTTGTTTATTTGTGAAATTCTAATTAGTTTAAATGTTACATATACGTCCAGCAGATGGAGTACATATACAGACGGAGTACAGACTAGTGATATGCTAGCGGAGTTTACACGTGGCTCTTAGTACGACGGAGTACATTCCACGGAGCAGGCCTGAACATTATGTTTTCCGTGCAACGGAGTCATTCAGGAACAATTTCCACGGGTTGTTTGGGTTTCACGGACTAACTGCACTAGATATAAAAGCTGACACGTGTATCATTGAGTGAGTGTGCTTTCGGACTTTGGACTATTTGGATACTCTTTCTTTTGGATCTATTTTCTAAAGTGTTTAAATTGTGGAAATTACTTGTGTGATAATAAAATGTTAATTTGGTATAACTTGTTCTCTTTCTTTTCACCTAAAGAATAAATAAAATAAAATTCCAGTGTGGCGGATTCTAGTACCAACTACATGCTCTCCCAAATTATCAAATTAAAAAGTGTCCGCCACATATTCAGCCAAACATGTATAAGGTAGCAGATGGCTTGTATAAGGTAATTATTGAAGGGGAATTCAGAAACCACAATGCACTGATATGCCGTGCAGTTAAACTAAACTGCGATCTTTGAAAAAGAATTATTGCCGTGCCATCTCTGAGTATTCATTGGATTCTGGTAAAGGTAAGAATAAGAACACTGAAAAGTAGAAGGTTTTAAACCGTTATTTATGCAAGAGCGAAATCAACTTTGAAAAACTAGAATCATTTAACAAACAAACAGTCATGTTGGCTATCCGTTATGTCATCGGGATCTAGACTGGCTAACATTCCGACATATTTTTGTAAAGGAATTGAACGTGCACTGTGTTCTGAAAATGAAATCAATGAACTATTGTGCAATACGAGCATTGCTCTGCAGGCCGAAAGTATATTGTCAGTAATGTCTAGGGCGAACAGACATCACAAACGTCCCGGGTTTAGAGGAGGCGCTCAGCTACAACCCAATGGCATGGCACTCTGACCTCGTGTTTGTAATTGATTTTATTATCATAGCGTCAACACAGCCATGGTTACCACCAACTACCATTTTATTTTAATGATGCTGACTACATATGCCCATACAGAGGACATGAGTACTTGAATGATATCCTGTTGGGGTTAGAAATGTAGTCATGCGTTATAAGCAGAAGTAGTTTTGCGGTTGCATTTGTTTAGAGAATTTGTCAGCTTTAATATTTGAAGTATTCATCAAGAGAATTTTGTTTACAACAAACAATGCAGATTCTGATCAAAGGATTCTTACATGAGTCATCTGATCTGAGTCTACACCGATTGCAAATGCCAGTCCAATCGGTTCCTACACCGCAGTAAAAAGTAGTTTTAGGCGCAGTTGAAGGTAAAGAACACAAAAGGAACACTGTGAGAGGGTTACTTGGAATCTCATATATACCATTCGAAATTGAATTAACAAATACAAATGTACAGCAAAACCCCTTATAAGCCGGTATTTTAATAAGAAAGAATTTAGATCATTTTAAGCAACTGACTCCTTAAAGCAGGATGGAAGTCATGCATAAAGCTCTTTAGGAGCTTTCTGGACGTATTTCGTCCTACATTAAGGTGCATACTATAGATAAATTTTTCGGCAGCTGCTTTTCAATGAGATCGCATGACTGGAACTCACTATATTGTTAATGGATTATGCATGTCGACTATGAAATTTTTAAAAGCATTAGCTGATATAGGTCGAAGTAAAATAAAACTACAGTTGAACTTCGATAACTCGAACTCGGATAATTCGAACTTCGGGATAACTCGAGGTAAATATTAGGTCTATCCAAATTTAACACTTGTTGACGTTTTCATGAATACTTCAAATATTAAAGCTGACAATCAATCTGGCGAAGGTTCAGTTGCAGTGGTCGTATGTCAGAACTTACAATCATTTCTGTCGTATGAAGTTACCCTCAATAGCTTCAATATGCTAGAATGTCTGTCTGGTATGTGCCATATTTTACGCTAGTCAACTAGTAGCGATTGTCGTAACTAGAATTGTCGATACTTTCAGTCGTAGTCTTTCGCTATATGAGCTTCATATCAATAGTCAAACTATTTGTAAACTATTTGTAATTAATATTATAAATCCAAAAGTAAAACAAGGCAATATTGTCAATAAATGTTAAGACAGTCTCTGTGTACTTACACTTTAAGCGCGACTTGATTTGTAATTGCAAAGATATTGGAGCAAGGCGAGATGCAGAGAAACTCCGCGTCTCATCAAGATGCATTCTGTCTGACAATTGGCCAGCACTTTTTTCAAAAGCTTGATCAAATTGAAGGGAAATATTATAGCAGATCAGAACTTTTTTCGCAGCATGTTAAGTTTTGGATTTCTCACTTTATAACATCATATTGATGACGTCATATTTCAAGCAGAATAATGATTAAAGTTCACACACACCAGTTTTTTGCAATAGGGCAATACATGCTTATACATATGTATGCTTTCCAAACTAGTATTTATGCTCTTTTATGAACCAGTTTAAATCCCCTCTAAGGCGATCATCAAACCTGGTCTAATTCTTGGTCTCTAAGGCATGGGGTAGCTACATGTAGGACGAAATCACTGCAGAAAGCTCCTGTAGGAGCTGTTTGCATTATTTTCTTCCTGTATTAGGCAACCACTTGCTTTTGCAGAAATCTATGTTTATTCATTAAGCGGTCAACATAGAGGGGTGTTACTGTTGTTACGCTTGAGCTACACATTAACCTTTACATGATAGAGACGCCTTGTGACGTATTTAACCCTTTCTTAATACAAACACCTTTTCATGCATTTGCAAACAGTGTAGACCCAGATCAGAAGCTCCTATAGGAGCTGTCTGAACAGGGTCTGCTCGGTTTGCTAATGGTATTTGATAGATCTGTTTCGTTACCTTCTAAAATGGATGTAGTGCCCCACCTTCTATATATTTTAATATTATAACTATTTTGTCCATGAATATTCAGTAAGTATTGAAATTTAGAATAAACAGGGAAAGGATTAAAAACAATAGTCCCAGATCTGACGGCCCCTGCAGGGATCGATTCTACAGAATAGCCTCTGTTTCCTTATACGTGTATATATAGCTCAAACAATTTGACCTGGACCCTCACCTTTATGCAGAATACATAATGAGAGAGATGACGCTGTATAAATAAAACTCCGCCGGTAAATCGTGAAGTCTATTCTCGCTGAAATTAACCCGTGCATATGTAAACCATACACTCACGAGTGTGTCCATGTATAGTTGCTTACCGGGGCATGTGCCGAGGATAAACCCGTGCAATGTTACGAATTTTTATTTATGCAAATTAAGTAGGTCAGGGTCCAGGTCAAATTGTTCGAGCGAGCTATAACAGATTATCTGCAGTTTGCTATGGCAATAAATCTCCTGATTTCATATCTATAATAAGAACTAACATAATTAGTATTCATAATAACGGAATCATGCATGACTATTCATCAGCTAAAAGGTTAATTGAGGAGCAGGATTACTTTATTATTCAATACAAGTTTAGAAAATCCAAACACACGGTGTTGTATATATGATTAAAAGGATATAAATCAAACGTCAAATACTGTGCCATTTACAGATACCGTATGAGATTACAGAAAATCCCTCTAAACCGGAATTTTAGTGGAGAAAAAAAATAGATGCTTTCAGGCAGACGGCTTCTTAATGCAGGGTGAAAGTCATGCAGAAAGCTCCTAGGGGAGCTTTCTGCATGACTTTCACCCTGCATTTAGCTGGCAACTGTTTCCACGACCGATATTTATGCTAAATTTAACGTCTGGTTTATAGGGGTTTAATTGTATATAAAAAAAAGTAGTCCTTAGAAAATCGAACGGTTGCCACTTAATGCAAATAAAAAGCAGAACGTCACCGCCTTAACTCTTTCGCTGCAAAATAGTGTCGTCTGCAACACTTGTCGTCTGCTACAATTTTCATCTGCTTTAATTTTTCCAATATTCTTTCAAAAACAATACTACAGTTACAAACAGCTTGGATCCTGATGAGACGCCGAGTTACTCGGTGTCGCATCTGGATCCAAACTGTTTACAAGGTAATCACATATGCTACATTGGCAGCGAAAGAGTTAAAAGTGAGTGATTGCACACTGTAAAAGGGTCGTTGATTTTCTTCAGGAATTTAGGAGGCGGTGATGGATTGCATTTGAATTTTAATTATGTCCGAAAAGAGAAACAGAATAACTGCCGAAGAATCGATTGTGTCAAAACTCTTCGGTATTTATTTCTGACTATTCTCGATGCTGGTAGTGCCACCATCCGACAGGAACTTTAACTCTTTCGCTGACAAGAGGTAACGTTTTTGTCGTCTGAAAAAGTTGATGGTCTTCTTCAGTTCTAATATCTAAATGTTCTTCTTTGTTCCAATGACTATTAACAGAACAGAACAGAACATAATTTTATTCAGATTTGTACAATGTACCTCGTCTAATATCACATATATATCACACATATATACATATAAAAGTCACGTGACATATACAACTACAACAATAGAGGATGAATACATTTGCTAAGGTAAGAAAACCCCAACCTTATTTAACCTTTACCTTGCTTTAATTAACTTTGCTACTTAATACAGAGCTGTCTGAACTGGGTCTACTTTGTTTGAAAAGGCTTGAAAAATGCGTTCCAGAACAATTCGTGCAAATGGCAACAAGTCTACTTCTTCGTTGTCTTCTTCAGATCTTCTTCTTCTTCTTTTTCTTCTTTTTCTTCCTGTTCTTTTTCTTTGGTTTCATGTTCAGCTTCTTTTTTGTTTTCATAAAATTATCAGCATTATCATCATCATTAACCCTTTCGCTGCCAAACGCTGTCGTCTGCTAACTTTGTCGTCTGCTACAAATTTTCATTCTTTTCATTTTCTACATTTTTGTTTCAAAAACATAGTAACAGTAACAAACAGTTAAGACCCTGATGAGATGCCGAGTTACTCGGCGTCTCATCTGGATCCCAACTGTTTGCATAGGTAATCACAGATCCGGCATTGGCAGCGAAAGGCTTAACAACAGCAACATTGGTACATGTAACACCGGTGGCCTGGTATATGTTCCAAAGATTAGCAGTTTCTGTAACATATTTATCTATTTTGTTACTTACGTGCCTATGTTAGCAATATAACATTAACAAATATTTCCTTTAATTCAGATCCTTAACAGGAACAACTTACCGAGTGTCAAACAACTTGGATCCAGATGAGACATCGAGTAAATCGGCGTCTGATCTGGATCGAAGCTGTTTGATACTAGGTCAAATTTAAGTGGTTTGCTAATGTCAGTGACGCTTAGTAAGATTAGGGTAAATGCATTTGTTTCTGTCATACTAAAGATGCTTAATTGACGACTCTGTAAAAGTCACTTTGTCAAACCATTGTGATAAATAGAGCATTTGCTCCTATAGGAGCAAATGCTCTATTTGTCACAATGGTGCTCCTATAGGAGCAAATGCTCTATTTGTCACAATGGTTTCAAACTACAACATTCTAAACTTTTCCCTTTCTCTTGTTAATGCTCCTTTTCGGTAGATTTATTCAAAGAGGTTGTATCTAAAAATAGCCTATGAGGTAATGGGTAAAAGAGAATAGTTTTGAACGAGGATAGTTTAACCCTTATCCTGCTAAGTGCGACCTGGCGGTATTTGAGAACTGCTTAACTCTCTCGCTGCATATGTCACATCTATGATTACCTATGTAAACAGTTTGGATCCAGATGGTACGCCGTTTAACTCGGAGTCTCATCTGGATACAAACAGGATAAAACTGATCAAACTGATCATGCAAAAGTATGTTTTGTTCATTTATCACAGAAACACTTTTTCATGCATTTTCAAACAGAGTAAACCTAAATCGGACAGCTCCTGTAAGAGTTGTCTGATAGGTTCTGCTCTGTTTACTAATAAAATAATATTGTAAAGTTCTGATTCTATAATTCCGTAAAAGCCAATCTTTCACTTGTTTATATGACATAAAGAGAAAATCATATTAGATAATATCCATGAAGGTATAACTGTCTTAACACTTTCCCTCATATAAACGTGTTTTCACGCATTTGCAAACAGATAGATCTGTTTATTTGCTTTCTAAATTTCTACAATGTTCTACCTTCCATATTTCTTTATAACTATTTTGTTAATGAATGTTCAGCAGGTATTGAAATTTGACTTAAATACAAAACAGGGAAAGGGTTAATAAATATGCATTAGGTTAAGTGTTGATGCGGTGCTCGTATATACCAAGCCATGAAAAATATAATTGGAAAACGCCAAAAATGTGTCAGTAAACATCAACATAGATAACGCGTAATTGGATGTCTTCCGATGGGAATTACTGCTATTCAGACAATCGCTTTGTATGTATCAGACGCTGCCACAGGCACATGTATGAGTTGACAGGGAACTAGGATATAATCTTTTCAACACTGACATTTCCGTTCAGAATAGTTCATCAGTGTTTTAAGCCATTTCCTCATAGATTGTTTTACGACCCAAACACTTTGAATAAAACTACCGAAAAGGAGCAGTTACTAGAAAAAGGGAATTTTTTATAACTAGATAGATAGATACCTTTATTTCCTCCTTTACAGAAGAGCACATACATGTACAAACAACACAAACAAAAATGCAAACATAAAACAAAACAAATATGCACATTAGAAATACAATACAACTCTACATACAGTGTAATTGATATGAAGCCTATACATTACGCCAACAACAATTTCAGAAAACTGACGAAGGAAATTAATGTAAGTTAAAGGAAATAAGCTAAACACTATGTGTTTAGAAGATAAAAGAAAATAAGAAAATGTACCGATTATTTTCCATACGTCGCATTCATGAGGTATTGGCAACTTTAATCAAGTTTAAGTGTCACTGAATTAGTTTTGTATGAATTTCCAGTATTAATGGCTCATGCAATACTAAACCAATGTTGTACATGGAAGGCAACGCGCTTCTATACCGAATTACATATCACCCTTTCATAAATAAATACTTAGTCCAGTATGGTTCGGACGACAGTATCGTATGGTATATATGTATGCCTAACATTTCTCTCCAGCGAAACGAAATTTGGAGCAGAATGCCAGGTGTGTTATCATTAGCTATTACACGAAAAGAGATACGTGTATGAGCCAACAAACTGATATCAATGTACATATAAAAATAGTAAATATGCATACCCTTCATCTCCCTCCAACGAAACGAAATTTGGAGTAGAATGTCAGGTGTATATATCATCAGTCATTACACCAAGAGATAGAAGTAAGCAGATAGACGGACAACAATTGTCTACGCCTTAAAAATTTTGTACAAAATATTCAAATATGTGCTGATAAGAATGTCTGATCTGTCATTTGTATATCGGCACATGCCGGATATGACATCACACATTTGTTCTTCCATTGTACCTTTAATGTACTTAATAAACGCTTGCATTCCAAAATCTGTGATGATCTGCAACCATAATTTTTTTCGATATCCCTGTATGTTGAGACAGTGGAAAAACACATGAAAAGCCATATTATCTGTATGTAAATTACACTTCATGCACCTAGTCACAAACTTGTTTGAGAAAGCTTTTGCAAGAACTTTCATGGCGCAATAACACTGATTCTTAAGTTTCGGGTTTTTTCTTAATATTGACCAAATGGCACAAGGCGTATTTATATCAAACAAAGATGGATAATTATTAGCTAATGGTGCAAGACTATGAGACTGTACTTCTTCCTTTAAAACAAATTCTGTTATCTGTTGTTTAACCAGTAAAGACCAAGAATGTTTTGAAGGGAATGTTGCATCTCTAAGAAACCTGAACAAAACATACTCTAGGTCATACTTCACTAACAATCTGTATATATCGGGGATGAACCCCTGGCACTGACGATCGCCATTTATATAATGCATAACTCGGTTAACAAAAAATTGTTTGGCTAAATATTTAGCAGACAGACGACACAACTGACCAAAGAACACTAGCCTTCTAATGTCTATTTCATATTCAATAGGTCTAGTACCAAGTATGCTTAACACTATAAAGGTAGATGTGTAAATAGGCATATTTTGCATGTACTTTAAACATAGTCTATGGGCTTTCTCAAGTTGCAGTGAAAGTGAGTTTGACAACATATTCCATAACTCACATCCATAGAGAGCTTTAGGCATGACGACGGTTCGGTAAACTGATAACATTGTAAGTGGATTAAACCCCCGTGGGTGTATACCACTGTTCGCTATACTAAAAAAAGTCGATTTCAACTTTTGACAGGCCTCGTTCACCGCTTCATTCATCGATAAAAAGGAGTCTAACTGTAGCCCTAAATGTTTATATATGACATTAACTGGTATGATATCGTCACCCAATGTCCACTCAAATAGCTGACTGTCGCGATTAGTATTGAAACTTAAAACAGCGCATTTTGAAGGATTATATTCAAATCTCCACTTATGCACATATTTGTAACAAATGTCTAACATTTGATTTAAACCTACTTTCGAAAGGGACAGTAAAAGCATATCATCTGCGACACATGGTGAACTTATGTCTAAATTATATATTACTAATCCAAGCCTACTCTCTTGTAAGTGTTTTATTAGTCCGTCAATGTAGAGTAAATAAAGCACTGGCGAACTATTACCACCCTGTCGCGTCCCCTGTGATACATTGAACCAGTCAGATAATTGACCTCCGTTTCTCACACAACTTTTCATGTTTTCATACATTTTAACAAATAAGATAAAATAAGAACTACTTAGACCGCATTCTAGCAGCTTGAAAAAAAGACCATTATGCCACACTTTATCGAAGGCCTGACGCGCATCCAAAAAGCAGGCATACACCGGACTTTTATACTCCCTACAGTAAAGTAACGATTCTTTGACGAGGAATGACGTCATCATGCAACCTAAATTCTCCTGGAATCCTCCTTGTTGTATACTAATGTTTCTAAGTATAGTTTCTTTACATCTATCCATTAGAACTGTTTCAAATATTTTAAAAATAGTCGGGGTTAAAGTGATAGCCTGTAACTATTCGGGTCGTCTTTACGCTTATTGCCACCTTTAAACAATGTGATAATGACACCTTTCTTCATAAGCTCAGGCACATAACCTGATCTAAACATTGCAGTGTACAATTTGGCTAAGGCAGTAACTATAACATCTCCTGCATATATATAATGTTCATAGCACACATTGTCTACCCCGGGTGCTTTCCCTTTTTTGCATTTTTGCATTGACTTACGGACTTCAGATTCAGAAATTTCAATGTCGGGGTCAGGGGTCAGATTTCCTAGATAGCTACTAATTTGAGAGTCAATTGTATCTTTCCAAGCACTGTCAAACTCTGCATTGTCACTCATAGAGTATAAATTTTCAAAGTACATTTTCCATTGTTCCGTGATTAAGGATTGCTCCCTATATATAGTACCATTAAAACATAATTCAGCCCCTGGCTGAGAATTTGACGGTTTCCGTCTGGCATTAAACAATTTCCAAAAGTGAGATTTATCAATTTCACATGTCCTGTCAATTTCATCGTCTATAGACTGCAAGTATCCAGAGACAATTTTACGATGAGCCCTCCTAAAAGTACGTTTAACATTTTTATATTCTATAAAAAGAACGTTATCTGAACCCCTTGGTTTGCCATTCTCTACCCAGTTTCTCCGGATAGTACGCATCTGTCTGTGTAACGTAGTGAGTTCTGTATTCCAGTATGGTTTAAGATGACCCTTGAACTCACTTTTCGGAAAATGTTTAACCCCGCCACTGAGAACAGATTTAGAAATCGTACTGCATAATATATCTATATCATTACTGTCATGCAATGCTGAGGACATAACTTGTTGAAGTGAACTATTATTAGCTAGACTACCCTGAAACTGTTCAATATGGTGAAAGTTCAATTTTCTCCAACAGATACTAGGAACAGAAACTGAATTTGGACATATAACATGCTCTAAGTGTATATAACACAAAATTGGTCTGTGCCTAGATACATTTAAGCAATCATCATCTACAATCTCACTCAACGCTATGCAATCGGACTTTTCAGCTGGTATTAAAATATAATCTAGCATCGTTTCATATTTACCATCATATGAGACGAAGGTGCAGTTTGCACCCTGTGTCGAATTTAACATGTTTGCCGCTATTAAGTTCGTGCCATTCAAGAATGGTTTAAGAATTTTGCCTCTACCATCCATTGGAGAACGTAACATATCTGTATTAAAATCTCCCATAAAGACAACAGTTCCAAGTTGACTATACATACACCATAACTCAAAAAGTTTCTCTATATATTCTCTGTAGCTAACGATGGAATGGTTCCGACATGGCAGATAAACTTGGAAGAAGAACATAAGACTATCCCGACTAAGCTGTAACTGAACACCACATATTCTGTCATCATTAATCGATAATGGTGTAATATATTTGTCATATTTGGCTCTCCACATAATACCTACACCCCCTTTGCCTACACGACGATTGCTAGGTATATCAAGGCTAAAATCACAGACAAAATGAAAACTGTAATCGTAACTTAACGATTTAACAAAATGAAGTGAGGATTTGTATAGCCAATGTTCGGATAACCCGCATATATCAATTGAGTGGGTTTTAACATGTCACAAAGATAAGAGCTACTTGACATCAGTCCCGTTACGTTCCATGTCATAATACGTAAACTGTCAGCCATGAACGTAACAGTGAAAACTATAAATTAACTTGACCGTCTGAAAACATAACCAAGAGCTATATTCATTTGCTAACTTAACACTCGCCTGATATTCAAGATCTGTAAGACAAACCGGAGTCAGTAAATACTTTACCACTGATTTGGTAGCCATGGTAGTCCTTGTGTTATAAATATGTTTAACAATGAACATGACTAATTCTCGGTATTTTCAGCTATTAGTCTATATCTGTAGCTAACCTTTCATAGCGATTGTAGTGAACTAATTCGTCACAATCGTGTTCGTACCCACCATCATATTCACTAGAGGAGCGGTTAGAATGCCACGGTTTTCCTCCATAGTGTTCGTTGTGTCCGTAATCTTTCCCTGACTCATATCGAGCACGAAGAGCACCACGAGAGAGCCAAGATTTACATGACACACCCCTTGGCCAGAAGCCATGCTCTTCAATACGACAAATGTCTACATTGTCTTCTATATTCACACGGAATATCACATCCTCTTGTGAACGTTTAGATTGAAAGCGGCGAATCATTGTCACACGCGGGCCTCGAGAGGATACATACGATTTAATCATCGGGATTGTCATAGTGTCTTTGAAACCGCCGATGAAGAATCGTTTCGAACGTTTCCTGACATGCACTGTGAAGTCTTCATTACCATCTTGGTATGGCTGGTCCGAAATGTCCGCCTGATACTTTCTATCAGTTATCCTGACGGGAATACCCTTCACACGAGGCGCACTAGGGGTTCCCCTTTCGGCGATAATGTCTGCGAAAGTCACTCTGCGCTTTCTCCTATTTCGCGCGTGATGCGCAGATCCATTCCCTGTACCGGAGCCTGAAAGCACAGTCGCTGAAAACGTTTCGTCTTTGTCAGACGTTACGGTCGTCCGAATAGCTCTATCCACCGCACGTGCTGTCGCAACCTTAGACGCGGTGTCGCTGGAATGACTTGACGATACCGTGGCCTCATCACCAGAGAGGAAGTGTTCTATGACCGATATATCAGTTACGACACTTTGGGAGCCAGTAGTCCAGGGCATAACAGTATTGCCAAATGTACATTGAGGTTCCATCACTATATCGGTAACTAATTCCAACGGTGTACTGCACTGGTATCCGCTACCACTGTCCGGTACCGAAGGGGCATCTCTCACACTAGAAATCCCGGACATGTCCGCACTTACCGAAGAAGGACCCGCTTCTACATAGTCTCTCATAGCCGAGACGGAATCGCCTATGCTACGTTTAACCTGTTCAAGCGTATTGGCCAAGTCAGTTTTTAACGACAGAACAGTCTCCTTGAGGCTTGTAATTTGTTCAGAACGCACCGATTCTGCTGCTGTCAACTGTTGCTTTAGAAGTAAAACTTCAGACTGTAGTCCAGAAATTGTGTCATTTAAACGGGTTACGTCACGATAACACTGGCACGGTTGTATCCCTTTATCAACAATACTGCTATCTAGATGCCGACGAGAATTCGATGAAGATCTGGACCGAGTGGAGCTTAACAAATCTTTGAGTAAAATATACTCGTCTCCCTCTAGTACAGAGAGTAAAACATGAATGTCATTTGCCAGTTTGACGCACAAGGGATCGCCTTTACGGGTCGTTACCCGCCTTTTCAATTCCGATTGCAGTCCATATGGAAAATCATCACAAGACCGAATACTTTCAAATAGCATAAGGCGTGTATGCTCTAACTTTTGCTCACACGAAGCGTAATCTTTCAGTATCCTAGATACAAATAGATCCGAAGGAATGGCCCTGAACAGTTCTACAAGGCGATTATACTCTTCTATATCGCGACTGCAGTCATCATCCTGAGCGCCTTGACCACACGTAATGTCGGAGTCGTACGAGCTAGACACAGCCAAGGGCACTTTTACTTCTGTATTGTCGCTGAACAAAACCGGCTCAAGCTCCTGATACCGTATTGTATTGGCTTCACAATCCATCGCGCAACAATTACTTAATCCCTTGCACTGGCCGAAACAGTTAGCGAGCCTCGCTGACAAGTGTTCACCTCACCTGGGTAACAAGGTTGAGGACAAAGAAAATGTAGAAAAATCACAAATTAAACATTTTCTCCTACAATATTGCAAATGTAATTTATCACAAAATATCCAGATAACATAACTCACAGTCACTACATAATCTCAAAAGAATCCTCTTCCATGATCCACTAGAAACCACATATTTATCACGGAGCAATAATTACGTTTACTTTTCCCAACCGGAACCGGAAGTGACGAATTTCCAGGAGAATTTAAAAAGGAGAATTTTACTGTGACGTCAATATGACGACATGTGCTTTATTACATATAGAGTTCACTTAATATGAAATGCTTCAACAGACTAAAAACGACAAACAGTGCAGCCCCTGATCAGGGGCCACTCTACGAGACCTCTGATCTGTGTCTACCCTGTTTTCAAATACCACAGTATGTCCCGCATTCAAGTGGTTAACCTCTTTGAAGTTGTCAGAAAATAGTGTCGTATACTTCAATGCTTAACCCTTTCACCGCCGCAGTCGCATAAATGCACCACGACAAATAGTGCAGTCCCAGATCAGACGCCGCCTTTTCAAGGCGGCGTCTGATCAGGGACTTCACTCTTGGTCTCAATCTCTTTTTCTATATATGTGCTTTATTCCTTTGAAATTTGCAATTATTTATCTCATTTCCTTATTTTACTGAATGATTTAACAAACTTGGATTGCAGACGACAATTAGAAATTTGGCGCCCAAAGGGTTAACCCTTTCCCTCTTCCGTATCTATGTAAGAAATAATGATAGTATGAATTGCTATTAGCTGGATTTTCATAACGTAAACTTTACAAGGGAATATCTGCTTCAAAAAATGTAGAATCCGATCTGTATCATGTCAAGGCAAACAGAGCAGACCCTGATCAGACGGTTTCTATAGGAGCCGTCTAATATGGGTCTACTCTGCTTGCAAAGGCATGAACATGCGTTTATATGAAGGAAAGGGTTAAAGTAGATACTTTTTTTTATAATCATGACCAGTGTTTCAAAGAGTTTGGATCCAGCTGAGATGCCAATACAGATATGCTTGGTGTCTCGTCTGAATTAAAGGTATTTGTAAATAATATCACGAATACGACTGTAGCGTGTTGAAGGTTAAGTTGTTATAGACAATTCAATGAATTGTTTCTGTATCTATTATTCACAAATCGAGAATTGTTTTAACCCTTCACTGCATGAATATCATGAAAAAATAATGACACCGCGAATGTTAATTACATAAATTTGTATAATGGCATATCAACATGTGAATTTTGATTGACTGAATTTGAAGATAGGAATTGTCTACAATGGAAGCAACCGTACAATCAAATATAGTAAAACCTCTCTATAACGGCCACTAATTTGTGTTAATTATTTGGTATTTAGGGCAGGTGGCTGCTTAAAGCAAGGTGGAAGTAAAACAGTATAGGATCGATCTGTTTTACTTTCACCTTGCTTTAAGCAGCCACCTGCCTCTAACACAAAATAATTGATGTAATTTAGTGGTCGTTATAGAGAGGTTTTACTGTATATAGTAATTCATAAGCAAATAGCTGACCCTGATTAGGCGGCTTCTATACAGTTGACCCTGGTCATACGTCAGTGGCGATTTTGCCACTGACTGTTCCAAGGCGGTACTCTCTTTGTCAACCTTGCTTTTTTGTTTGTTGGGTGACTTTGTGCTTTTGTTCGTGTTTGATGTTTTCAAACCAACAAATGAAACGCATCTATACAATTAACCATTTGATTTCAATTAAATTCAGTCTTAGACTTCGACATAATAGTAGATGAACCTGCCGTGCATTCAGTAACTGTTACAGTTTTATGCAACTGTTCGCAAATATTAAGACCGAAATTTTGCGATTACTGCATACACCTGCAATGGTTACTCACTGCTGATAATATTGATTACGAAATGTAACATAAATAATAAAAAGTGTCACCAGTTACAGCAATTAAACCCTGTATATATTCCGTGAAGATTCGTGTAAGAAGAAATAATAACATCATAAATATTGATGAGATTCATTTTTATAATGGCATTTGAACACAGGGAATATTGCCCATGACAGAAACTGAAGAGTCATATCTATATTATTTTATAAGCAAACAGAGCAGACCCTGGTCAGACGGTTCCTACAGGCAAAGGCGTAGAAAGGCATACTGATGGATTAAAGTGTTAATAATTATAGGCTTGTGGTCTGTTCGAATTTTATTTTTATTTTTATTTCAAGAATGCAGTTGTATTTATTGTTATGAATTACTAATGCTACGGAGCACCTTGAACTCTGATATTTGCAAATATCACAGGCATATAGAATAACTGTCTAAGATCTGGGTCTGCGCTAATTGCAATGCCCCGCAGACACCGTCTCTTGACACCAATAAGAATCTTATTTTGTTGACCTTTAACTTGTTGAGCCAACTTACGTCGACAAACCTATTATCTGGATTAAAATTTATATTCCAAAAACATTCTCCATTGTTTTTTCAATCAGCATATCTGGGTATCAAATAGTTTTGATCATAAGTCAACTGACGGATACAGAAACAAATGGTATTTACCAATTTGTACCTCATAAACGCGTCTCTTGATGCCTTGGCAAATAGAGTAGAGCCGGATCTGAGTCTGCTCTGTGTACAGGTCTGACTCTACAGTTTCTGTCACTGTCCAAAACAGTATGTACCCGAATGACATTGTAAAGTTTAAGCTAACAGGCATTAAGATGACATTATTTCTTGCATGAATATTCATTACTTATAAACTTGCATATTATGCTATATAATTCACTGAAATTCAAATAATAAAAATTGAAACAAAGAAGGCAAAGTTTACAATATTTAATCATGGTATTAATCTAATTCCGCTACCCGCGTCCGGACTCGCATTTGCAAACAGCTTGGATCCAGATGAGCTATGCAGAAACTCCCTTGTCAAGATCCACTATGTTTTACACTTGGTCTATAGCTTCTCAAACACAGTTAAAGTTGTATAGGCTCATACTAGGACATTATATTTTCACATTAATCTTTTCTTCACTGAACAAATTCATACATGATAAACTTCTACTCATATGCACGTTTTTTGTCCGTCCAATCTGCTCAAGTGGGTTGGGAACTATTGACAGGGACTCGATGTCATGGAACTTTCATTCTTAAGCATATGACCAATCAGATACAGTTGAGAATGAACTCAGACTCAGATTTTTAACAAACTGAAATCAGGGGGTCAGATAATGATTATCCTATTGAAGTTTGCGCCTTGTGTTGATCCAATCTATTTGCCAATGTCAATCAGATCGCTGTTAGTGGGACAAGGATTAATGCAGAATGTTCGAAGTGAAATGTTCCATCATTGTTTAACGACCGAGACCACTCAGTATGAAAGGAAATAATTTACGAGAGGATTTTTAAATTATAGTAAACACTGTTCTAGGCGCCCTCTGGTCTCTGTCTACATTGTTTGTAAATACCAGTTCATGCCACAGGTGCCCTTCGCATTCTATGTCTCAACAACAACTCTACAAGCTTGATATTTATATCGGTGAAAGTCACTACTTTCGGTTTGTAAGTCTTTACTTTCGAAAGTAGTGACTTTCACCGATATCAATATCAAGCTTGTAGAGATTTTTAGAAGATTTTTATTTGAAAAATTGTGAATACACGATATCCATTCATGCTATCAGACCGGGGAAATGCCTTATAGACCAGTTATATGGTGTTTCGACTTGAATTATAGCGTATTTCTACTTCGAACCTCATAGTCAACCTGTGTCCTAGAGAGGTTGGTTGTCACTTTGGCGACTCGCTGTAAAAGCGTGTTAATATTCTGAGAATAAATAGATGACTGCTCATCAAGAGTGATGACTTCTTTGTTAAATGAGACACAGTTTATGGAAATCGGTGGTCAAATAAGCTTCCAATGACGATCACAGTGAATACACCCATCGATTTTTAGCAGATTTCGGCCGGAGTTAAATACCTTTTACTTATTATATAGAGCAGGGTTTTTCGCGAAAAAAAATTGTTATCATTTTTTTTTGGTTGGATCAGAAAACTATCTTTTGGTATGTTTTAGATACTTATATGACATGTGATTAAACAAATCATGTATTTGTGATAGATTTGTTATTAATGAGTTGGTACCGCGAGTATCGAATGAAGCTATTAAAATTGACGCCTTCCGCATAGTCTCGATAATTGAGAGGTGTCGGAAGGAAAAGATGGCTTGTGGGTTTTATTGCAAATAATCATCGGTACTTGATCCGCTGGCAAATTACAACAGTTACAACAGCTACACCCCTCTAAAACACACACACATTTTTATTTTAGATACGGGTTTTAGAACAGGGTGTTACTTAAGTCAAGGTGAAAATTACGCCAAAACGTTTCTACAGCAACGTTCTGTACTGTGTTCGTGCTGCTTCAAGCTGTCACTTGTGTTTAACACTTTAGTGATAAAGACGCGTTCCGTACATTTCGTATAGGAGCCCTCTGATCAGGGTCTGCTATATGTGCTTATTGGGTCGCCGCGAACGGCGACCCTTTATTTTTAGTTTGTTTTGGAAAAGTCTATGGGAGGAGAAGTCATTGACTGAGTACAAAGATCATATGATTGGTGTCTGAAATACAACGATAACAAACATTCTATTTTGTTCATGCCTTTTTTGTTTGTCTTTTACGTCAACAAGATTCTATAATATACAAAAACATGTATTAAAGCAATACAAAACAATCGCAAAAGCAATAAAATCAGGGGGCACACAGAATTTGCTAGTCCCTCTAAAGGAATAATTGGGGATATACTTTATACATGTACCGACTTATTTCAATAACAATGTGTGATGCGGGGTGTTGGTGTATGTCGGTAGACAATACCAGGTGATTAAAAATAACAATATGTATTATTGTTTTGTTAATTTATAAACGTAATCAGCAATATTGTCACGTGAATACACGTTGCGATGAAAATCTGTCAATATGCAGAAATTCTTGCTGGTGTGTTGTAGACACACAGCGAGTCTATGCTGCAGAGTACGCTTTCCCGCCACGCTGGATTAATGATAAAAGCGATACATCAGCAGAGTTTATCGTCTAAGCGGATGTGGCCTAGAGAGTCAAACGGTTTACTACTGTTTGAATTGCACTTTTGTATGATCCGGCGTGGGTTCGAATCCCCCATTAACCAAATTCTTTACTTCTCTTGTTTCTTTTCTTTTCTTTGTATAATTCTATTGCGTCAACATATTCCGTCAATATATGCATATTTACAGAAAATATGAAATTTAGAATTAGTACTAACCTCCTAACCTAAGTTTATCTGTACCCCATTTATTACGTCAGTCACTAGAGAAGCTTGGTGACTGGATAAAAATGATTTTATTTTCATCAGATAAGACAGTCATATCCGTTTGAAGATTAAACATATATACTTGCTATTCATGGTCTATGGTGATCAACTTATGCTCGTATATGCATTAAACCCATTATTGCTTAAAAATTCTCTGCATATATATTTTTTTCATTTTTTAATCAATAACTTTTTAATTTGTATTGGAACTATAACACTGTGTGTTTCTCCCGATGCGTTAGGACTGCTGAACGAACTGAATTTATTATTAGGTAATAGTGTTTTTTTATCATATCTTCGTCGGTCCATCTGTTTTTCACGCAGTCTACTTGAATACGTTTTCGACATTTTATTCTCCCCGTATTATATGGCATACAAGTACAAAAGTTGCTGCAGATGCAGCAACAGAGAGCGCGGGCAAACGAAATGCTGGGAAGATTGTGTAATAGAGTTATAAATTGTCAACTGTATGAATTTAATATGGATGTAAAGATTTTTATGATATTTTCAAAATGCAGACGGTCTGTTTGAAGTAGGGAGTTTTGGACACATCTAATGGCATAATTGCGAAAGTTTTGACATCGTGTATGGCTCATGAATGTCAAAGTAATTATTGCAGCGTGAAATGCTAGTAAACATTGAAATAAGATTTATAAATGCAAAGTAAGCTGAAATAAACTGACTGTATAGTTTGTTGTCAAGTCTTTTGCTAGTATGACATTGAAGGTAAGGAGGAATAGCTTGAAAAGACAAACTTAAGTGTTTTTGTTGTGAGCTTTGAAATGAATAAACTGATAATATAGTAGAACATAAAGGCCGAGGTGGATCTGAAACAAATGACACAATGTTGGTAAATAAGTACAATACAAAGCTGTAAAAGCAGGATCTATATTGTAGCTATGTTTCATTTTCTGAAATAATTGTAACACTCAAACAGTTAAAAGAGCTCTAAAGGCAATTATGTTGAGGAAATGGTCATTTTTTTTTAAATATGTTCAACTGTAAGGCAAATGTGAATAATTGACTAGGTGTTTATAACAAGGAAAAAACAAGCATATTTTAATTGATGACTAGTGTATTACAGAATATCTGCAAACATGATGTTGCATTGTGAGACGGAACTAAATAGAGACAAGTTAATCTTTGGCAAACTATCATTATGTTCTCAGTAACGCCATGTGCATAATGAGAGATATGACATTTATATACAATGAAACCTGTGTAAACGAAACAGAAAATGAGCATTATTTTAGGAACAGGACAGAACATATCTTTATTCAACTTGTACAAGCATGTACATTGTTGTTATAAATACATATAAATAGAATATGTCACATAGGTCAAATGATCTTTCAGATTGACAGTATATTACAATTACAATCGATTTAATTACATTGTGCATTAAGTGCTGTCTATTCATATTTAAGATGACTTACATGTAAGCGTTAACAAGTGCGGTTCTCATGCAAAAGGAATATTTTATGTATAGAGCTAGTTTAACTAATTTCTGACGGTTTTGACGTTGTAGTAGCTTGTATTGTAAAACTTTACAAAACTTGATCTAGCATAATAACACTTGTTTAGATATTTCTTACGCAGGTCTGTGTATGAACTACATCAAGAACAAAATGAAAATCGTCTTCAATATCACGAGTTTCACAGTAACTACACTATCTTTCATTTCTTGGTATGCAAGATAAAATGTAAATTTATGTGACAATGTATCTAAATATGCTTCAAATCCGAAACAGCTTTTAAAATGTCTGTATGTTGCTAGTGCACCACTACTATTGATATTCTCATCTCAACCTTGTATAAAACCATCCACTAATCTTTGTTTAAAGATGTTGTGAAATGATTTCGGGTTTACAATTATTGGATCCATCCAAACATCAGCAAAACCATTATTTTACTAGTAATGCTTAAATACTTGTAACCAAAGTACAAAAATGAGTCATATAGGAAACACCACATACAGAACAAACAGCTGCACGAACAGTAACACAGGGAAACAGCAAATGTACATAATTATAAAAACATTAGAAGACGCACAAAGACAAAACAAACATACGATAGGGGATGGAAGTACCGCCTTGGAACGGTCAGTGACAAAAGTCAATTGGGGGAGGGGGGGTTAAACCGATTTTTGGGCGCCCAACCTCACATTTATTCCATCCCCACCCAAGTTTGATTAACAATTTCTATAATCGGCTAATACATTATTGTATACAGTAGATAATATTACATTCTGCGTTGAAACTAGTTTCAACTAATATTTAATAATTCTAACGATTTATATACAAGGGATATGGACACATTCTACCATATATATTGTATGTCGATGTACACCTCTTCACGTGTAGTAACCTCTTAAACTTTTTTGGGTGTACTCGTTCTATTTGTTTAGATTAAGTATAACTCCATACTTCACAGCTATAATTCAAAATGGAACTAACAAATGCATCAAATAACTGACATGTAACACTAAATTTCAGGTTCAAACTGTTAATATTGGCCATGAGTGCATTCAATGATCTCAGTCCTTTACCTACTATAAACTCTTGATTTAAAACAAAGCTCCCAGTGTACTTGAAAACCGTCCCAAGGTAGTTAAAGTCACTTACTGTTTCTAAAATCTCACCCGGTACGACCAATTTTCATTTTCATTTAAACCACCCCTTTTCCTAAACACCATTACTAATCTTCGAGCAATTTACTGCTAATCCCCAAGTTTCGCAGTATCCATTTATCTAATTTATATTGTAAGTAATGTGGCGAGCTACCAAAGACAACAATGTCATCGGCAAAAAGTAAAATTGTAAGCATAATATTGTAATGAAAGGTACCCTTATGTCACATCTTCATGTAGTTTAGTAAAAATAAACCCTTGTGTGTACGTGTACAACGATATTTCTTTGCAAAGTATCGGCATACATGCACAAGAGTTGTTCAGATGAAGGGCGTGTTTACATACGAGAACCTCACGTTGACACTTCTACCCTGAACCAAACTGCTAATCATTGCCGGTTTCATGGCTATTTAGGGCACTTGTGGGTATTTTAGGCTATGGATATATCATGTACTTCAATGCATAGCTCGGTCTTACCTTAATATGTATTGAATTGCCATGATAACTCCGAGAATCTGTAGCTTGTTTACGCTTTGAAACCGCCATTTCCTGTTGGTAAGCATGGCACTGATAATTCATGTTCAACTATTGGCGCCGTCTTTACTCAGGATTGTAACACTGTGGCAGTCTTAAATATGTTGCCCTTGCTTAATGAATGATTTGTAGGCATTTAATATTTACTCTGGACAGTGTTAGTCCAGTTTTAACTAGAAATGATCGTTCTCAAGACCAGGAGAACGGAGAGCTATATTTGATACGGCGGAGGGGTTTTCCGCATGGATTTCGTCGCACTGCAGCTGATTGGACAAGGATGTCGTAATGGGCTAATACCGCATTCTCATTGGATAGGGAGGCAGATTACCGCTGTGATGCAACCAGCAAATATCATGACGCAAGCTTCTATATAAGTAAGCGGGAAACCGAGCGCCGTCAGCTTCCAAACTTACAATAACACTTTACTGCATCACTCTACTGTATAGCAGGAATATTAAGATGACTAGCTTAACCCACCCAGTGGAAATGTAAATACAAACTATATTATAAACATATAGTAAATAGACGTCCTTTATTTATATAAATTATTCATAACTGTAAATCTACTCTGGCGTTAAACAGGGACTACTGTAGACGCATCTCGGAATCTATCTAGATCTACACTGTTGATCTTTGAATAGACTGCATTCAGACTCTATAGCGAAGGCATTGATATATTATAAAGCATAAATGACAGTTTCAATTAGTCAGTTATTATTCATTTGATATCTAGATCTGCATAAATTAATTTATCCTTTAATAAATTGTTAAACTTGTTCAGCGAATGTTGTCCTGATCGGTTTGCCAACCCCACCCATTCTCGCAACCTTACACTCTGGATCCGGCGTTAGGCTTTTGAGGAAAACAAACACACGCGGTCAGCGTGCGTGCGTAACAATGGTGTCAGAACTGAGGGATGTTAATTTATTTTAACGCAAAATACGAGCCTACAGATATTTATTTAAAACACAGGCCACGGCAGCCAACCTGCATACGGATTAATAGCGTGCGGATTCAGGCACTGTACGGATTTTCGGCCGTGCGGAATTTTAACGTGCGGAATTTTGCTGACTGTGCGGATCTTACCTGTACGGAATTACGGATTTTGATCGTGCGGATTTTCCAAACAGTACGGATTTTATCTTGCGGATTTTCCCGGGAATTGAACGGAATTCCGGACGTGCGGATTTTGTAAACTTTGTGGATCCGTCCTGTGTGTATTCGTAGCGAGAGAGGACATATATACACGATCTTTTTGAAGGCAACGTCGGGGTGAGAACTTCCTATGCACACGTTTTGAAGTATTTAATATTGTCCAAGTGTAAAGTTGTTGGACACAACCAATTATTTTCAGCATTTATTGCAGCATCTTTGTTTAGCCATCTTAATATTCCTGCACAGTTGGTAACTGTCTGCATTATTATAGGAAGCTCAACTACCATCGCAAATAATGTCAGACAACCAGGACTCCGACTCTGAAATCAATTTCAATTTTAACAACCAACAAGCGGATCCTGTACAAGAGTACGACAGGGGTGAGATGGATGGACCTGGGGACCATGAATATGTCAGGAGGGAGAGAGGAAACGGTAACATAAGACACAAGGCGGCTCCGCACATAAAACCAGATCCATACACGGGAGAAGAGGACTGGGACCAATATATCTCTTACTTTGAAGAGTGCGCTGAATTGTGCCAGTGGTCCGAAAGAGAAAAGTTACTTTATTTGGCAACTTCTTTGAAGCAGCAGGCCAGGGTCCACTATAGTTCCCTGCCTCATGGGGAGAAGAATTCATATAGGTCTTTGATATTTAATTTAGGACAGCGTTTTGGGAGTAAGCGGCAACAGAGCCGCTGGATTTCTAAGCTACAGAATAGAGCTAGGGGGAGAAACGAGACAATAGGGGCATTCGGTGATGAGATCCGTCTGTATTCACAAAAAGCATATGTGACCTTAGACAGGGAGGCACAAGAGATGCTGGCCTTGCAACAATTCTATAAGAATGTCTCGCCTGAGATGAGGTGCAGGCTCATGGACAGAGACTGTAGGACCATTAGGGAGGCAGTAGAGATTGTTGAGCGCTATGAAGAGGTGATGGGGAAGACGGATGTGAATGCTAGGTCTCAAGTTCGAAGTCTATCTAGCTCGGGATTTTCATCAGGCGAAAATAGCCACATTGATAAGCGTGAATGTGGGAAGCAAGAGGATGAAATTGAGGGGATAAAAAGTAGCCTTAGAAAGATAGAGCAACGTCTCCAGAAGTTGGAGACTAGGGGTCAGTCAAGGAATTTGAATTCTTCTAGAACGTGTTACCAATGTGGATCGAGCGATCATTTGTACAGAGATTGTCCCAAGAAAAAGCCAAATGGGTGGAAGTCCTCTAGGAACCAGGGAAACGGGAGTCCATCACATCAGTAGGTCGTGATGTGGTGAGTTTTGATACAAATCGACCTAGCCAGACTGAATTTTCAAAACCATCAAATACAAAGTCGACATCTGGACTCATGGATAGTAACATGGGCAGTCTGGATAATGGGTTTTATACCAGAGGGTCTATTGACAAACATGAAATAAATTTCTTAATTGACAGTGGGGCGACTATTACGCTCCTGTCAAAAGCTACTTATGATAGATGTAGGGGAAAAGGTAATATTCCACTCTACCAGAGGGAAGTTTCTATCCAGGGTGTTGATGACACAAAGATTAAGGTGCATGGCTATGCAGATATTCTTTTAAATCTAGGCGATTTTGAGACAGGCATGACATTTGCTGTATGCGACATCTCACTTGAAGGAATATTGGGGCAGGATTTCTTTAGGAAACATATTAAATACTGGGATTTGGAATCGCTGGATCTTTATACTAAAGATGGAAGTAGCATACACTGTTGCACAGCAGGCAACTCTGAGGGGATATGCAGAGTAATAGCCAAAGAAATGGTAGAGATACCATCACACAGCTGCATGTTGGTACCTGTGGAGGTACCCGAGTCAGTTACACTCCCAGAAATAGCATTTATCAATACCAAAGGAAAGGAAACACAGGACTATGGTGAAATTAAGATAATGCCAGGCATAATCACGCCACGTGATAGCAATGCATTTATAGGAGTTCTGAATCATTCAGAACAGATCACTACCATAACTGAAGGCATGGAATTAGGACTTTGTTATGAGATAGAAGAAGACGACCAAGAGGAAACAGAATTCGAACGTTGTGCAGCTAATTCTGTTAATGTAACTAATATAGGCCAAGAAGCCGTTCTTCCAGATCACTTAAAGAAAATGTTTGACAGGTCAGTTGGTCACCTGAGTCAGACAGACAGAGGTAGATTTGCAACATTACTGTTAAAGTATCAAGATGTTTTTGCCAAATCTTCCGATGACCTTGGGTGTACGGATAGAGTGAAGCACACAATAAACACAGGTAATGCAAATCCAATACGACAACCTCCTAGGAGACAGCCCTATGGAAAAAGAGATACAGAGACACAAGAAGTAGAAAAGATGTTGGAGAAGGGAGTAATAGAGCCCTCGAAAAGTCCATGGTCTTCACCTGCAGTGCTTGTCACCAAGAAAGACGGGTCAACTAGATTCTGTGTTGACTACAGACGCCTCAATGACGTCACTGTCAAAGACGCATATCCTATCCCAAGGGTAGATGACTGTTTTGATGCCCTTTCTGGATCAAAGTGGTTTAACTGTATGGACCTCTGTTCGGGTTTCTGGCAAATAGCGATGGATGAAACTGATAAAGCTAAGACAGCGTTCTCAACTAGCCAGGGGCTGTACCACTTCCGGGTTATGCCATTTGGCCTCGTCAATGCTCCTTCAACTTTTCAGAGGTTAATGGAAGATGTGCTAAGAGGATTGCAGTGGAAAGAATCATTATTGTACATGGATGACATCATAACACCAGGAAAAGCGATAGACGAATGCCTCGAACGCTTGGAACATGTGTTTCAAAGGTTGAAAGTGGCACGCCTGAAACTGAAGCCTTCCAAATGTATCTTCTTTCAGAAATCAGCCAAATGCTTAGGCCATATAATCACTGAAGATGGTGTAAAGACTGATCCAGAAAAGGTCAGGGTCGTGAAGGACTGGCCTAAACCTTCTAAAGTAAAAGAAGTTCGAAGCTTTCTAGGACTAGCCTCGTATTACCGGCGGTTTGTAAAGGGTTTTTCGGACATAGCCCGGCCTTTGCACAAGCTATGCGAAAAGAACAAGAAGTTCAACTGGACCGCAGATTGCCAGGATGCATTTGACACGTTAAAAGAAGCTCTTACAACTACACCAGTCTTGGCATACCCTGTAACAGGGTCGGTATTCATACTGGACACTGATGCTTCAAACGAAGGGGTGGGCGCAGTTCTTTCGCAGGTGCAAGACGGAGACGAGAAAGTTATAGCATATATGAGCAAATCCATGAATGTTCACGAAAGGTCATACTGCATAACCAGAAAGGAACTACTAGCTGTTATAACAGCTCTGAAACAGTTTCATAACTATCTTTATGGCCAGGAGATACTGGTTAGGACAGATAATTCAGCTGTAAGCTGGATAAGAACACTTCGGGTGCCTACTGGTCAAGTTGCTAGGTGGTTACAGGAGCTGAACACGTATAACATTACTGTTGTACATCGTGGTGGGCGAAGCCATGGCAATGCAGATGCTCTATCAAGAAGGCCATGTAAAGCATGCAAACACCAACAAGAAATTCAGGAGAAATTGGAGGAAGAAACTGAAAGTGAAAATCTGGAAAAGTCAATTCTTGAGGAAGTTAGGGTAGTTACTAGAAGTGAAGCCAAAAGGGGAGAGGCTTCTGAACTCACTGAGAATCAAGCATTACTGAATGGCTGGGATCCAATCGAACTGGCACGTGACCAGGATGCTGATCCCTGTATAGGACCAATTAAAATGGCCATCCAAGAGAATAAACCTAGACCCATTTGGTCAGATGTCTCACCAGGGGTATCTGAGCTTAAGACACTCTGGCGTCAGTGGGACCGTTTGGAGATAAGAGCCGGTATGTTATATAGGAAGTTTGATGATAACAGAGAAACATTTCATCAGCTAGTTGCACCAAAGAGTCGTCAAAATGATATTATGAAGTATCACCATGACCTTCCCAGCTCTGGACATCTTGGTGTTGATAAAACATTGAGTAAGATTCGGCAAACATTCTACTGGCCAGGAATGGTAGACTCGGTCCGTAAATATTGCACTCGGTGTGATGATTGTGAAGCAAAGAAGCTCTCTCGTGCTTCAAATAAAGCACCTTTAGGGCAGTATTTGGTAGGGGAGCCAATGGAGAGGGTCATGATGGACATCTTGGGCCCGCTTCCTGTTACCTGTAGAGGAAATAAGTACATCTTAGTCATTGCTGACTGGTTCACCAAATGGACAGAATGTGTTGCAATTCCTGATCTGCAATCAGAAACAGTAGCACAAGCACTGATTGATAACTTTATAAGTAGATTTGGTACACCTTTACAAATCTATACTGACCAAGGCAGATGTTTTGAGTCCAAATTAATGGAACAGCTATGTGAGCTGCTAAAAATAGAGAAAACACATGCTACATCTATGAGACCTCAGGCTAATGGTCTCATTGAGAGATTCAATCGCACTCTGATCTCTATGCTGAAGTGTTTCTGCACGTCTGATCAGAATAAATGGGACGTGTATCTCCAGCAAGTGTTGATGGCTTATAGGTCTTCCCCTCAAAGCAGCACAAAAGTAACGCCTAACAAAATGGTATTTGGACGAGAGATTGTGCTTCCCATTCAGGCAGTCATCTGCCGTCCTAAAGAGGAACACCAAGAGGAAGATCAAGAAAACTTCATATACAATCTTCAAGATAAGCTCAAAGAGTGTCATGAAATAGCAAGGAGGAACATTAAGCATGCAGCAAATTACCAAAAGAAACATTATGATTCTAATTCAAAGAAGAAGACATTTAAGACAGGGCAACTGGTATGGTTACATGATCCAACCAGGAAAGTGGGTGTCAGCTCTAAATTAGTAAACAAATGGAAAGGCCCATTTGTTATCACTAGAGCTATTGATGATCTCATATGCATGGTAAAGAGAACATCTTCAGGTTCGTCGAAGGCGTACCATGTAGACAGGCTATACCCATATCAAGGAAATAGAATTCCTATATGGATTAAAAGAGAATTAGACCAGATGAGAAGAGCATCCCAGGTGCAGGATAATTAGTGAACACCTATACATCCATGTTTTCGTTTTTGATTTGTTGACAAAAACAATTTACCTTTTATGTGTATTCTGTAAATAACATTGTGTGTATATAGTATATGTGCATGACATTTGAAGGAGTATTTGTGTGTAGACATGTAACCTAAGTATTAATAAATAAAAGGTAGTGTAAAAGCTGTAGAAGTTACAAACTGTCAAATAAAATGCCGATCTAAGAAAATGTGCGAAATCGCGGCTGAAGCAAAAATTGCGAGTACATTCGGGATAGTGCGCGTTTAAAACCAGCCGTTTTAAAATATCGTACTCCATGCCAGTTATACGGTAGCATAATTTCGAACCCTTACCCATAAGACATGACCATATTAACATTGAGCCTTTAAAGATGGTGGGGCAAACCGATCGTGGAAGGACACTTTATTTGTTAAATTGGAATCCTTTTCCCTTTGGCTCAAAAGCACCTTTTGTGTGTGTTTTTCAGGGAACCATGCTGGCTGTGTGATGCCATGTTTACTACCTGGGCAGCTTTGAAAAAGCATTTGGTTGGGCCAGCGCATACACGCATGACAGTGATCTGCCCATGGTGTACTAAGAGGGAGAAGACCTTTACCAGAGTTGCTGATTTGAAGACACATGCACTCAACATCCACCGACTGGAAGGGGTACAGGACCGTCATTTCAGCCGAGGTGTCGGTTTTTACTTTGCAAAGCATCCCGCAGACTATGTAAGGATTGTGGATTATGTGGCGGATTATGCTGATGAGAATGCCGCTGAAGCAAGAAGTTTGATGCGGAAATGGGCGGAGTCAATGGAGGGTAGTGTGGGCTTGTTGGAGCGGCTGAATCAGGGATGGAAGGTCGAGAAAAATGTAGGAAGGAGCAGAGGTCAGGAGAAGATGGACAAAAGGAAGGAAGAGGAGGAGAGTAAATCAAGGGAGAGGAGTAGGACAGAGAAAGAAAAGAGCAGATCAAAGGAGAGGAGTAGGACAGATAAGGAAAAGAGCAGATCAAAGGAGAGGAGTGGAGATCGGAGGACAGTGATGGACAAGAGGAGCGGATCTGATGAACAATTTAGAGCTGAAAAGGAGCAAAACATTGTAAGGATGAACGAGAAGGGGGATAGTAGTAGTCGGAAAGATGTCAGAGGAAATAGTCAGAGCAGAGACAAGGGGGGTGTTGAGTCTGGGAGTGTTGTTGGAGAGGTGGATATGCCAACAAAGTCAGTAGAGAAGAAGAGGCAGAGAAGTAAAGAGAGGGAAATCCCCGTTTCAAAGAAACCGAGAACAATCCAGCAGGAAGAGAATGATGAGGAGGGTTTGGAGAGTTATAAGGATGACATTCGGTTAGAAGATGATTCTGCAACAGATTCTTCTGACAGTGAGTCCGAGGAAGACGACCGCTCGGAGGTTTCATCGGTGGCATCAGCGGTTGCACAAACAGAACAGTTAAGAGTTCGCGCCACCAGGATACTGATGAGGGGTGCCATGCCCATGTGTCCCCCTGCTCAACGGGACTGGTCAAAAATCTCGGAGCTGAACATTGAAGGAGACAATGGGAGCATGGTGTGGCCTCCAAAGAACTGGAGAACCATGACGCCTGACCAAAAACTGATGGCCCACGAATATGCTGCGATGTTCCTGGAGCAAAGCAAAACAGGAAGTTTTCCGGTGGATTTGAGCAGGAGGGCTCTCCTTGACAAATATAACTTCATGGCACTGGAAGGAGCTGCAAGGCCTAAGCCAGAAAGTACTAAGCACAAAGCAGATGCCAAGCTGAGATATTATAACTTTCAGTATATTAGGAATGTTGCCAGAGGATCAGTGTTGGACACACGCGTTTCCAGAAGTATACTGACGTCAATGGAACGCGCTGACAGATGGCGGGACACTGACAGGATGACAGCATTACTTGACAGTGCGAATATTAAACTCAGGGTTTGACAGTACACTGGGAATATATATAAATGGGACCAGTGGGGTTTCTGGGAGAACAGGAGACAAAATAACACAGTGTTTTAATAATATATTCTTTATTAATTGATAGACAACAAAGCCATGGTATCTTTTTCAGTCTTTTATTTCTATTTAAATGTGTGAGATCCATAGTAATGGCAAAATAACAAGTTTAAACATGCATTGTGTTTAATTATGTTGTATAATCCAGGAGGATTATGTAATAAGGGAGGGGGAAGTGTAATGAAAGGTACCCTTATGTCACATCTTCATGTAGTTTAGTAAAAATAAACCCTTGTGTGTACGTGTACAACGATATTTCTTTGCAAAGTATCGGCATACATGCACAAGAGTTGTTCAGATGAAGGGCGTGTTTACATACGAGAACCTCACGTTGACACTTCTACCCTGAACCAAACTGCTAATCATTGCCGGTTTCATGGCTATTTAGGGCACTTGTGGGTATTTTAGGCTATGGATATATCATGTACTTCAATGCATAGCTCGGTCTTACCTTAATATGTATTGAATTGCCATGATAACTCCGAGAATCTGTAGCTTGTTTACGCTTTGAAACCGCCATTTCCTGTTGGTAAGCATGGCACTGATAATTCATGTTCAACTATTGGCGCCGTCTTTACTCAGGATTGTAACACTGTGGCAGTCTTAAATATGTTGCCCTTGCTTAATGAATGATTTGTAGGCATTTAATATTTACTCTGGACAGTGTTAGTCCAGTTTTAACTAGAAATGATCGTTCTCAAGACCAGGAGAACGGAGAGCTATATTTGATACGGCGGAGGGGTTTTCCGCATGGATTTCGTCGCACTGCAGCTGATTGGACAAGGATGTCGTAATGGGCTAATACCGCATTCTCATTGGATAGGGAGGCAGATTACCGCTGTGATGCAACCAGCAAATATCATGACACAAGCTTCTATATAAGTAAGCGGGAAACCGAGCGCCGTCAGCTTCCAAACTTACAATAACACTTTACTGCATCACTCTACTGTATAGCAGGAATATTAAGATGACTAGCTTAACCCACCCAGTGGAAATGTAAATACAAACTATATTATAAACATATAGTAAATAGACGTCCTTTATTTATATAAATTATTCATAACTGTAAATCTACTCTGGCGTTAAACAGGGACTACTGTAGACGCATCTCGGAATCTATCTAGATCTACACTGTTGATCTTTGAATAGACTGCATTCAGACTCTATAGCGAAGGCATTGATATATTATAAAGCATAAATGACAGTTTCAATTAGTCAGTTATTATTCATTTGATATCTAGATCTGCATAAATTAATTTATCCTTTAATAAATTGTTAAACTTGTTCAGCGAATGTTGTCCTGATCGGTTTGCCAACCCCACCCATTCTCGCAACCTTACACTCTGGATCCGGCGTTAGGCTTTTGAGGAAAACAAACACACGCGGCCAGCGTGCGTGCGTAACAATATAATCTATACTTATTCCTATAAGATCTGGATCTTGAATATTTAACTCTAAGTCCTCAAGAAAAAGAACAAACATTATGGGCGAGATTATCTCCCCATGAGTCCAGTATAATTATCGTAGATCTCAGAATAAGTATTTCCTTTTCTTATACATGTCTTGATTTTATCGTACATATCCTTTAAAACACGTAAAATTTTACCGTTAAGACCCAACTTATACAACTTGAACCACAAATAATATCTATTTATACTATCGAATGCCCTCGACGAAATCGACGAAAGCGCAGTACAAACGTTTATTAGACGCTATCGTCTTTAGTACAATAGCGTGAAGAATTAACACCGCGTCTACATTTGGCCGACCCGATCTAAAGCGGAACTGTGCATCTGATGGTATTATTTTCCTCGCACCATGTGGAAACTGTTTTATCACATAGTCTACCTCGTGGGAGTGCCGTGACTGAGTGCCGTAAATCTCGGAAAAGCACTAGTGCATATTTTATGCAAATTAGCAATCGTTAGACAATCGTAGCGCTCATGTAAGCGTCAGCCAATTATAGCGCTCCATGTTGGCCGTCCGTTGTATTACTGCGCTGTTTGTAAGGAATGGCCGAAACAGCCGTAAGCTATATAGCCTGTTTCATTTTCTTTGGCAGTTTATGGCTTATGTGATAAAAACGAATCTTGCATTCGTTTCATTGCATTCGTTTTATTTCATAAAACTCGTTTACTATTATGAATATGACACTCGGTAATGCTCGTGTCATATCATTATAGTAAACTCGTTTCATAAAAACAATGAGTAATGAACACTCATGTAAGATCCTCTATATTTAATACCACTGCAAATATTTCAGCAAAGCAGCTAACCAATGTAATACTCCTGTATTTGGAAGGGTTTCACGATCACTCTTTTTATATAATGGAATAGCTATGCCCTGGGTCCATGAGTCTGGATAAAATCCAGAATTCAAAATGGCATTGAATGAATCGCACAAGTGTTAAGCTATAATATCAATGGATTCAATAAAGTATGAATTCAGTAGAATATCAATCCCTGACCGCCGCTTTATCTGAATTGCGTTTTTTAACAACTGCTAAAATTTCTTTAACAGTAATATCACAATAAAGTTCATCAAAATTGCAATTAGGATTGTCAAAATGTGTCCTCATTTACAGTTTGTGTAGAAGAGTCCATCATTGTTTAAAATAGTTAAAGTAAACTCGTCTTCGCTTATTTCGTTGGTAGCATGTGGCTTCTTCCGGAAGAGCGACCAAAACGCTTTCGGCTCAGAATGGCGTAAACGTTCATGTTATTACGCTTACGAGAAATTAATTTCTTGTATGCTATTTTGCTTTCGCATAATACTATTTTATTTTCAGGCGATGGCTTACTGTTGCAACTGTGTAAAGCACGGAGGTACACTTTTCTAGCGTGTCTGCATTCAGCATCAAACCATTCACTATCTTTTTTCAAATCATCGTCTTTAAAGCGTACATGTTTTGAAAAAAGAGGATCAGCAACCGAACGCATAGTTGCAACAATAATGTTTATAGTACTTTTTAGGGAGTGACTGTGCAGTGCCGATTGCAGGATAGCTGATTGAAGGAATTCCTACAGGGGTTGTTTTTTTGGCATTAAGCAGTCATCTGTTTTGAAAGTGTAACTTACTGTTAAATATCTGTCCGGTTTAGAGAGGGTGTCTTTTAATGTAAGAAAGTGCAATAACCTTAAAACTTCATACAGTATGGCAATACTGGCTATTCCCAAAGTAAGGTGACACAATAATAACTTGTCTCAGTTTAAATCTGTCATACAATAACATAAGAGATATTTACATGATTGTGTACATGATGTAGACAGTGAAATAAAAGCTATACAGTTAAACTTTTATTGAGTGACCATACTTTAAGTAAAATTGACAGCTGGTAAGTAAGTGGAAGTAGGCATTAAATGCAGGTTGAAATGCAGAAAATATTGTGGAAGTTTTGGTATGTCTTTCAACATGTGTTTAACACCAACTAGTATAAAAGGCAAATTGTTTGACTGCTTACATGGTGTTTTATCTCATTACCTAATTAGCTACTATTAAAATTTAAATCTTTGCAATAAATAAACTGAAAAGGAGCATTTACTAGAGATTGGGGAAAATAAGAAGTCTGTGGATTTGAAACCATTGTGATAAATGGAGCATTTGCTTATTTGGGGAAAATGTTCTATTTATCACAATTGATTAGAAAAGTGACTCTTATATTGGTGCGAAGTGATACTTGAAGTAAAGTGACGTAGGTCACATAATGATCAGTTGTCTCGTTTAATTCTGTCATAAAATAATATAAGAAGTATTTACAATTGTACGTAATGTAGACATAGTTAGATAAAAGATATACAGTAAAAACCTATATTGGGTGATTATAACATTAGGAACAGTAACAGCTGGTAGGTACTAGACGTGGGCATTAAATGCAGATTGAAATGCAGGAAATATTGTTGGTGTTTTGGTCTGACATCAAACATGCGTTTAGCACCAACCAGTATGAAAGGCAAATGATTTGACTCCTTAAATTGTGTTTTAATCCATTACCTCATAGGTTAAATTTTGTATCAATAAATTGAAAAGCAGCATTTACAAGAGGAATGGGAAAATAAGAAGTGTGTAAATGAAACTATTGTTAAAAATTGAGCATTTGCCTCTTAAGAGCAATTACCGTATTTAGCACAAGTATATCAAAACGTGTCTCCTACATAGGTGGAGGTAATTCGGAAAGTAAGGTCACATAATAATAAGTTGTCTTAGTTTAATTCTGTCATACAATAAAATAAGATGTATTTACATGTGTACAGGATATACATGGTAAAAGGAAAGCTATACAGTAAAACCTGTATCGAGTGATCATAACTTGGCAGCTGGGCATTAAGTGCAGTTTGAAATCAAGGAAAATCTTGTGGATGTTTTTGTTTGACTTTCAACTTGTGTTTATCAGAAACTGGTATGAAAGTTCAACCAGTTTACTGTTTACATAGAGGATCTTACATGAGTGTTCTTAAAGCTCGTTTTTTATCGTTTTAAAAAGACTCATTTAATAAATCCAATAATCATGAACTCGAATGCAAGATCCTATTTATAACATAACACACACAAATGTTACTTGCAGCCAATATTTCAGCAGTAACGTGGATTGTTATAAATTCTCCTTACATATAGAAATGATGAATGAAAGGTGTTATTAGGTTCGCTAGGTAACTGGGACAAAGTAGGTCCGAATTTTCCAACTTTTGTTTTTACTTACTGTCATATGAACCAGGATCTAATTCAGACCTCTCTGGTATTCAATTTAACTGTGATAGTTTATGATACAAAAACATACAGAAACACGTCAAAATAAATTTTGAGTTACAGTTTTTACATACATAGTTACAAACACGTCACATTATGACGTCATTGTACACAACATGTGTCTATGTAAAGCGCGCCATGTACATGAAGACCCACATACAGTCGCCAACACGTCCGACACTCACTGTCAATGGGATTCGAAATGCGCCTTCGTTTTGGTATATTAAGCCCTTCATTAGTGTTGTATGTAAACACATGGGCATGGACATTTCCACCGAGAAAAAATCTCGATTCAAGTTCAGTGAAAATGTTTGAAATGGACAAAAGATTCAGTACGAACTGTTGCAAAAATTGTGTTGGAACAGGAGGAAGATTTTCGCGATCAGCTGAGTTAGTGAGTATAGCATATTTGAAATATGTTTGTGCTGTGCTGGATTCAGATGACTATAGTTGTTGATTGATGAGATATTTGTATGAGTAGAAATCTGCATAAACAAAAGGACATGCGGTGAAGAAAATACAAAGTTGAGGAGGCATTTTAAATGTAGAATGGATTGTATGGGTCAGAGTAGCTGGTAGGTCTTTTTTGGCATACATTTTGTATATGATTCCTGACAGCGATTACAATTTGTATTATTTTATCGAAATTAAGGCGCAAGTGCCAACAATCCTTTGCCATCTATCGTGACTCAATCGTGGACAGGTAGGTCGACGACCGTCCGCAAGTTTGTTTGTTTTGACAGCACGTATGAATCGTTCGAATGTCATTCGGTCGTTCGAATGTTATTCACTAGTGAATATATGCCCATGATTATAAAAAAAATAAATGATAGTGTTACGTCACGCTGAAGCCACGAGTTATGTTATAAATGGTGTTTATTGTTTAACCCTTTCCCTGTTCTATGTTTTTTTTCTAAATTTCAATACCTACTCCATATTTATGGACAAAACAGTTATAATAAAATATGGAAGATGGAACATCACAGCTATTTTAGAAACTAAAGAAAGAGATCTATCAAATTCTTTCAGCAAACAGAGTAGACCCTGATCAGAACGTCTGAACTGGGTCTACTCTGTTTGCAAATACGTGAAAACACGTTTATATGAGGGAAGGGGTTAAACCCATTACCGCATGGGCTATTTTTGACATCTACCCCTTTGCATCAATAATCTGGAAAGTAGTATTTAATAGGGATATGGGAAAAATAAGAAATGTGAAGTTTTGAAACGACTGGCATAAATGTAGCATGGACAGGGGCGAGTTGGACAGGGGCGAGTTGGTCCTGGGCCGAATGGAATTATGCGATGTTGGAAGTCGGTAAAGTTGACCTCTGCTTCACTATTACGGTAGTGCACATGTCAAAATGCATCTGCCCAAATTGCAAGTTGTAAATAATTGGTACGAATCAGAGGCATTGTTTCGTGTTGCTAAAAAATATTTTATATTGTGATACCGAACACGACGATCTTGATCCGGATAGGAAAATGTGGATGGTGGTGATGTTGCGATTTATATAACGGTAAAAACAAAAACATTCCGGCTCCAGTACCAAAGCAAATTTCCTCATCACTAATTGCGCGGGCCCCTGATGGGGCCCGCGCAATAAACCTTTAGTCTGGTCAGGACGGATCAATGTTTACTTTTGCAAACAGCTTGGACCCAGGTGAGACGTGTACCCAATAAAAGATAGATAAATCGTGATCACGCCATGAAATGCAGCACAACAGACGTTAGTTTATGTGTATAAGAACATTTCAGCGAGATAACTGCTGTAACAATGTTTAACCCTTTACCTGATGTCTATGTAGTAATATGGACACACTTTCACATAGATAAACACTTGCATGAGTACGCTATTCGTTAAAAAAACAGTTTTAGATTCATACCTAGCTGGTCTTTCCCTCTGGTCTGACGGATATGAATTTCATATCTAGGGGAGATGGCACGACATGAAATTTCAGTAAAGAGTCATAATGTGAACAAGTAGCCACTTCCTCGTTTAAACCTTAAATATATTATGCGAAATAACGACTTTTAAAATCATAACATACGTAAATGATGTTTGTTTGCGCGAAGGTCACAAACTGCGCAAAGGCGTTCCCAATTAAAAAACTAATTGCTATGTTGCATTTTAATATATATACATGTATATATAATCACGATTACTAATTGACTGAACTAACACATATAAATGTCAGTTTTAATACGAGGCCCTCGTAGTACGATTGGTATACAAACTGTCATTAATAAGATAAATAATCACCTTTGGTGCAAATGATATCCACAGTTAATCATTCACATGTACTACTTTCCAGCCTGATAAAATTATGAACATATATGTGCCGAGTATATACCGGCGGGTTAACGCGCTCGACTACAATACCATAGATCCCAGGTTCGATCCACCGTCGGACCAAATCCTTCGGACGAGACTATAAACCGAGACCTATGTATCAGAGGGCATGTTAAAAGAATCAGAAAAACTCTGTCGATCATAAGAGTAGGGCATCGCGCCCCGGTTTCTCTGTATCCTTTCGTCCTCTCTCTTGGACTGGACGCTAATTGGACATTAGCCGTGAACAGAAACAGAAGTACATTAATTCATTCGTTTCATCTATCTTGAGTTACGCAAGTGAAGTATGGGGGTCGCCCAGCATAGCTGCATTAAAAGAGTACATAGAAAGTTCTGAAAATCAATGCTAAATATTAAACAATCAACTAATGGCACAGTTTTATATGGAGAATTAGGACGATATCTGCTGAAAATCAACTTCCAAATGAAAATTGTCAAATATGTTTTGAAACTCTAAGGGTCAAAATCGGGTAACTGCATACTTACAACGGTAATTAACAAAATGAGAGATAAAACCAACCAGAAGTATATTAAGAATTGGGCAAATAACGTGTGCATTCTTTTACAGAATTGTGGTCTCGGCGAAGTTTGGTTATACCCTGCGTCAATTGACATAACCGTATTTACTCCAGTACTTCGAAGACGCCTTTTAGATATGTACATCAGTCAGTGGAACATAGAGATGACTTCGAGTACTTCATTATATCTGTACAGAGAGTAAGCTTTGAAATTTCAGATTACTTGACTAAAATGTACAATGTCAACTTGTGGTCTCAGCGAAGTCTGGGTATACCCTGCGTCAATTGACATAAAAGTATTTACCCTAGTGATTCGAAGACGCCTTTTAGATATGTACATCAGTCAGTGGAACATAGAGATGAATTCGAGTACTTCATTATATCTGAACAGAGAGTTAAAATTTAACTTTGACATTTCAGATTAATTTACTAAAGTGAGCAATGTCAGATTCAGAATCACGCTAGCACGAATACGCTTGTCATCACATAATTTAAGCATTGAAACTGGAAGACACAAAACAATTGAACGAACTCTTAGGAAATGTGTACTTTGTAACCTAAATGATGTAGAAGATGAATTTTATTTTATTTTAGTTTGTCCGTCCTTTGTTGAATTAAGAGAAAGATATATAAAGAAATATCATTTCCGTAGACCAATCATATATAAACTCATAAATCTGTTAAACTGTACGAATGTGAATACGCTAAATAAACTTGCCATATACTGCTCAAAGGCATTTGAAAAGAGAAAACACATTCTAGAGTATGATTATAGAAGCTGATTAGCAGACGATCAATATCATGATTACTTTTGTATACCTTATACAAATGTATACTATTTTCTTTGATAGGCTTCTTCCGCCATCTATATCTCTCATTTTCTTATTGTTTTATATAATTATTATTACACTTGCTACTCGCATGTTTTTGTGAATTGTATTGTGATGTGACGATGAACTGTAATGTTCAAGTCCTTGAATAAAAGTATGTTCTGTGTTGTTCTGTTAATCAACACAAACAAACAATTAAACATATTTATACACAGTTTGCTGTACAGAAATTGCCTTAAGCGCACTGATCTTTACACAAAATGATGTTGAAACATAATTTCGGCGACTTTGATGCTCTGCATCAATATTTTTTCTTGTGAATAATATAGATCTGTTTGCAATTTCTGCCATGGTCAAACATTCCCTCGTTTATACTGTCATTATAAGAATGCAGCTAATAAATAACGATAGTGACATTATTTTATAAAGGGTCAAAGGGCAGTCATGTTTATTCATCAAGTGACCACTATAGAGTAGGCCTATTTTATAGTGTCACTACTCTCTAAAATATTGTAGAAACTGGAATGTGCGCGTTTGTAACAACACATATAAACACATACAGTTTGACCTGTCTATAGCGATCATATACGTATTGAATTTGCATGAGATATATCAGAGCAGGTGGTTGGTTAATGAAGGACGAAAAATATGCAGAAAGTTTCTAGTGGAGCTATCTGCATTACTTTCATCCTATATTAAGCTACCACCTGTCTTAACCCTTTCATTCATATAAACGTGAGTTTACGCATTTGCAAACAGAGTAGACCCAGGTCATACGGATCCTAGAGGAATATATAGAATATTCAAACGCAAATTTGTTAATTTCCTGCAATCTGATTGCCTCATGTGACCAATTTTGCGGCATATAAAAAGTGTTTTATATGTCGCAAATTCAACCAATCGAAAACCACCGAATAACACCAAAGGCGTGTAAATATATCGATGTGCTTCGTTTATCTAACACGTAATGTTATTTAGTAAGTTACACTCAGCACATGCTAACTTATGTGACATGAGGTAAACACAGTATAAAGTTATTCCAGACTGATTTCAACACTTATACAGAAATAAAATCATAATAACACTTAATTATGTGTATTTAGCCAGGTGGATTCTTAAATGCGTTAAGTATGAAGGACGAGAATTAAGCTTTAAAAGTCTAACATGACTCTGAACCTAGAGCGTATAAACAAAGAATACCGAGAAACGTGTTTAATCCGTGATAATAAACTGCACGAGCGACATTTCGATCGGCTGTTTCATTTTCCACACATGCGAAATTATGAATTAAATTCAACCACACACAGTCAAATGTAATTTGACATTTCTAAATCTGTAAACACGATGGTTCGGGTATAGAGGTGTGCAGACAATGATGTAAATGCTGTAGTTGTTCGCTTCAATGTATAGATGAAGTATTTTGACTTGGAATTGTTGGTTTTTGTGGAGATTTTGCCCTTTACTCGTACAACATCATGGGGGAAAGTTGTGTAGAGTAAATGTAACAGCAAAGGTGGAATAACCACTGGCAACGCTTCCTGTTTTGCCGTATCCTCCGGAAAAAGTATTTTTATTTAAAAAAATTAATATTATGCCTTTTTGGTTGAATTTAAATCATAATTTCGCGTGTGTGGAAAATGAAACAGCCGATCGAAATGTCGCTCGTGCAGTTTATTATCACGGATTAAACACGTTTCTCGGTATAACAAATTCGTAGCTGTGCATTATCGCGCATTAGATCACAGTTAACTTTGGAGTTGAGATGTGGAGTCATTAGATCACGAGGCCTGTAGGACTTGACCGGTCTCTTATATGCGCATTTCATGTCTGTGCAAGTATTGGGTAAAACAAGATCTGCTCTGTTTGCGTATGGGGCAATATAGACCTGATTCTACAGCTTCTACCATAGCCAAACAGAGCCTTGTCCTTTTGTCACTATGACAGTTCAGTTAATTAATGTACATAAAGCTATTTTATCATGCAACGTCACCAAATATAGCCACTTCCTACTAGCATAATATTTTCCACACCGACGCTGTATTTTGTGAGGTATAGTGCATGTGTACTGACCCC
The DNA here is from genome assembly GCA_963576725.1 of Azorinus chamasolen. Lineage (NCBI taxonomy): Eukaryota > Metazoa > Mollusca > Bivalvia > Cardiida > Solecurtidae > Azorinus > Azorinus chamasolen. The sequence goes on along the minus strand of OY755244.1, from coordinate 16,725,461 downwards.
ACTGGGACGCAAGTTTAATTCAGCTAGTAGAAGAAAAACAGAAGGACGAAAAGGGCATACTTTAAAATAAACAACAAATTTAAAACATTTGCTCACCTTTGTCTAAACTATTTGCCTATATAAAAGTATTAAATCCAGTTTGTTTATGTTGTAAAAGTCGACGACGTCGGTGCACACCAACATGACGTCACGTATATTGAACTTGCATGTATTTTTTCAGGGGAAAACCCGCTTCAGCAAACTTTCTTTTTCTTTATTTTCTCCATTTTTACAGTAGTGCATGATAAAAGAATTACTATGCTAGTAGGTTTGAAGTTAAGCTGCATTGTGGCTCGTCAGAAAAGTAGTTAAATGCTCGCCAATGCTCGCATTTAACAACTTTTCTAACTCGCCAAAATACAGCTGAACTTCAAACCTACTAGCATAGTAATTCTTATTTATCATGCAACGTCACCAAATACAGTCACTTCCTACTAGCATAATATTTTCCACGTCGACGCTGTATTTTGTGAGGTATAGTGCATGTGTACTGACCCCACTGGGATGCAAGTTTGGTTCAGCCAATAGGAGGAAAACAGAAGGACGAAAAATGCATAATTAAACATAAACATCCTATTTAACACATGTGCTCACATTTGTCTCAACTATTTGTCCATATAAAAGGATTAAATCAAGTTTGTTTATGTTGTAAAAGTCGATGACGTCACTGCACGTCAATATGACGTCACGTATATCGCACTTGCATGTATTTTCATTCAGGGGACGAAACCGCTTTAGCACACTTTCTTTTTCTTCATTTTCTGCATTATTTCTTGGTGTTGCATGATAAAAGAATTACTGCGCTAGTAGTTTTGAAGTTAAGCTTATTTTGGCTCATCAGAAAAGTAGTTAAATGCTCGCCTTAACTTCAAAACTACTAGCATAGTAATTCTTATATCTGTTACATGAATAGACATGAAGTAGAGGGTTAACCTTTTACTCCATGAAATTTCTTGTGAAAATAAATGACGTCATCAATGATAATTAGACGCATTGCTGTAATAGAGCATGGGTACAGGAATGTTAGGCAATGACAGAAACTAAATAATCATATCTATACAAGAGAGCAGACCCTGATTAGACGGCTCCTAAAGGAAAAGGGCATAGAAAGGCGTATTTATGAAGTAAATGGTTAAAAATTGGTATTTAAAGACTTTCCTTTGTCGGCTTTTCTATTTCTAGTACATAATAAGTGACCTTAAAAACTAATCAATCACAAAAAAAAAATGTTAGAGTTTGATTTACGACCATTTAATTTTACCGATTCCCTTTCGTAAAGACAGCTACTTACAGGACCAGACTTGTTTCGCGTGGCCTGAATACTACTTTAAACTTTCCCATAAAAACATTGCTAAAGACTACTGAATTATTCAGCTTTATAAACCCGTGAATTGGTGAGACTGTGTATCGGCATATTTAGGGCCAATGGGTAATACATAGTGTATTCTTCTGATCATAAGCCCTCATGCCGCTATCCGCGACCTGACTCACATTTAAAATAGCTTGGATCCAGATAATAAGCCGAATACCTCGGCACCTCATCATGATTCACAGTGTTTGACACTGGGCAAATAGTTTCTAATTTGTGGTCAAAATTGCACAAGATCTAAATTATGGTAGACATTATTATTTCACAGAGGGGTTAGAGTTAAAAAATAAAACCACAAGGAACTGGAGAAAATCCACTTAGAAAGCTGTTATAGACAATCAATGGACTTTGGTGAAGCATACTAAGGGTGAATTCGTACGCCTTTGATCAGGATATGCACTGTTTGTCATAAAAATCGGTGTCTTCACGGATATTTATTTTTAAAATTTGTTCTTAAATTAATATTCAGAAAGGGAGGGGCTCTCATCAAATCTAGTGTTAACACAGAGCTCCAGATAAGATGCGTAAATTGAAATATTTTCAAGTATTACTTCTTTGTTTCTCCGAGACGATTCTAAAAAGTGGTCACAACATAGAGTTTGATGGAGAAATGACGATTTTAGTATTTGAGTACGCACCGTTATCTGTAGTTCTGTTAACCTTTTACTCCATAAATTCGTTTTTCTACGCTCCTGCAAACAGAGTAGACACGTACCAATAGGAGCCGTCTGATCATGGTCTGCTCTGTTAGCTTATGAAGTAATATAGATATGATTCTACAGTTTGTGCAATGACCAAACATTCGTATGTCAATATGCTACTATAACAAATTAATCTAAATTATATTCATAATTTACATGAATATTTATGAAGGAAAGGGTTAAATAGATAATTTCCTGTATTAACATTGACGTACATCACTTGTGTGTATCTGTCTTACTTCAATTATGTAAAAGCAGACAATAGGAGATTGATTTTGTAAAATTGTTTAATGATTTACATTCACGAAACATACAATCAACCTATTACTAAAATATTAATATTCCCACAAGACATTCGTTTGTAATACAGTAAAATCCCTCTAACGCGACCACGTAATGAATAAACATGGGTGTCTTTATGAGCAGGTGGTTACTTAATACAGGACAAACGTAATGCAGAAAGCTCCTCTAGGAGCTTACTGCATTACTTGTGTCCTGCATTAAGCTACCACCTGCATCTAGCACCAAGAATTATACGGTCGCATTAGCGGGGGTTTACTGTATATATAAGAATTACTATGCTAGTAGTTTGGAAGTTCAGCTGTATTTTGGCGAGTTAGAAAAGTTGTTAAATGCGAGCCTAGGCGAGTAATTCTTTTATCATGCAACTCCAAGAAAAATGGAGAAAATGAAGAAAAAGAAAGATTGCTAAAGCGGTTTCCTCCCCTGAATGAAAATACATGCAAGTACGAATTACGTGACGTAATATTGGCATGCAGTGACGTCATCGACTTTTACAACATAAACAAACTGGATCAAAAAATTACAAACACCTTTTCCTTTAGGACTGAACGATACTATTTACCAGACTGGAAATATTTCAAAAGAACCAGATATAGATATTTTTTCAATTTTTTCTATAAGAAAACGCAAATCTCGATCACATGGCATTCGCAAAAATGGTAATATTAAACGAAAATCTCGACTGAAAATGACTATTCTTGATCTACATATTTTACGTCTAACATCTGGTAAACATGCCATGCTTTCTAGACTTTCCTCCTTATCTATATGTTCATTAAAAGAAATTGACGAGCAAGCCGATAAAATTATTTTTAGATCAGATCCTCTCATAGGAACGGCTAGTTTGATACAAAGCTTTACTCTACATGTTCTCAGACCGCACATTGACAAATTATCTGAACACCAAAGATTCTTCTTGAAAATTCCTTTTATTAATAAAGGTATTGATTTTATTGACCTCCAAAGTATTTTTAGAGACAAAAATGTAATTGACACTATTCCTAAATACTTTAAAAATACAGAACCACCTATCATCTGCTACAAATATAACAAACCCATCAGAAATACAATTTTCAACTATAATAAAATTGTGGCCGACCTTAAGATTAATGATAATATTCCTAATAATTGAGATTGGGCCACCTCAAAAGTTTGCTATTCTCCGGCTGGTCATGTGATTACTGGTAATTTTGAGATAATTAAAGATAAACGTCTACGATCTCTTTTGAATAAAGGTCCCAAATATAGAATACCATCCTTGATAGATTTTGGCTCTTGTCGGGTTCAGATTGCGGAGGCTTTACAAAATTTTAGTATTAAATGGTGTCGAAGAGAACATGTTGAGTCTAATGCTCTTTCTAGTTGGAAAAAACTAATTTTTGATATAATTGATAAACGCATTTCCTTTTATAGCTCTAATAAACACCTTCTTCCACCTAAACCTAGAATTTCTTTTAGACATCTTAAAAAGAGTTTACAGGATTTCCATTCAAAATACGTTTTTGTTCCTGCTGATAAGGCATCGAATAATGTGATTATTATTTGACGATTACATTATATCGATGTCTTGAAGCAGGAAATTATTAATACCAAGTCATACATTTCAGTTACTACTGACGAAAAGACCATCGTTTCAGACCATGTCAAAAAGTGTGAACAACTTGGAACCGATATTAAAATTACACAACATAAACTTCCTACAATGTATTGGTTACCAAAACTACATAAAAAACCCATATAAGGCGCGCTTCATTGCAAATTCTAGTTCATGTACAACTACTAAATTGTCTATACTTTTGACTTCTTGTTTAACGAAGATAAAGGAACATGTAAAATTCTACTGTGATAAGACTTATGAAAATTCTGGAATAAATCTCCTCTGGTCTATTAAGAACTCTTCAGAAGTCTTAAACAAACTTAAGAACAAAAGGTATATTGCATCCACTGTAAGCACGTACGATTTTTCTACTCTGTACACAACTCTTCCTCATATTTTAATTAAGGATAAGCTTACTAACTTAATCCAGAAAGTATTTGCCCGGGAAAAAACATCATTCTTGGCATGTAATGCTGAAAAAGCTTTCTTTACTGACGAGCAAATGAAATATTACACCAATTGGACTTGCTCAGAAGTTTGCGAATCACTAACCTTTTGGATAACATATGTGTACGTTATGGGAATGCTATATACCGTCAGGTAATTGGTATTCCAATGGGTACGAATTGTGCACCACTTGTCGCAGATTTGTTTCTGTACTGCTATGAGAGAGATTTCATGTTGCGTTTGAATCCTCAATCACAAGAAGATGTTATAAAAGCCTTCAATGAAACTTGTCGATATTTGGATGATATTTTTAACTTACATGTAGATAACCCTTCCTTTGATGCTCTGATTTCCTACAATTTATCCTAAAGAACTCAAATTGAATAAAGCTAACCCGTCCGACAATTATGCAGCGTTTCTTGATCTAGACCTTTAAATTGATAATGGAATGATTTCTTCTAAAATACATGACAAAAGAGATGATTTTGATTTTAATATTGTAAATTTTCCTCACCTTGACGAGGATGTTCCCCGTGCTCTATCTTACGGGGTTTATATATCTTAACTTATTCGTTTTGCTAGAGCTTGTTCATCTATTGACGATTTTAACAGTCGAAATCTCATTTTAACTGAAAAACTGCTTAAGCAAGGATATAGATACCATAAACTACGAAAAACTTTCTCTAAATTTTACTATCGAAATATCTCGCTTATTGGCAAGTACCAATGTAATCTCAAGGCGCTTCTGCGACACGGTATTTCACATCCTGAATTTTATGGTGATGTGATTTACAAACTTCGTAAAATTATTGGACATACCCATTTTCTCACTTTGTTTATCAAATATGTTAAAAGATACATTAAAAAGGGATATGATCCTGTAGTACTACAACATACTGCATGTTTGGTTGTGAACCATTTTACAGTTGGCAATCACGCTGGCCTCTTTGCATGTACGCCGACAAGAAAGGTTTAGTACTCTATGAAGGCGACCTCTTAAATCCAGAAATGGAAGGAGAACTTCGGATGTCTGTACTATTTCGTTTTTGTCGTACCCTTTATTACTTTTCTACAGTTACTCTGTTTGCAGCTCAATCATTGAGTACACTAGCGATAGGTGGATACAGTTTGATCACTTAAATGTTTTCGTTATACATGCACTTTACCACTGTATTTTGCCGTCGCGGTTGTTTTAGATTAGTCGGAGAGGGGATACGTTTATTTACACTGTTTGTCTTTTAGTGTGGGGATGGAATGAGTGTGAGGTTGGGCGCCCATAAACCGGTTTAACCCCCCCCCCCCCCAGTGACTTTTGTCACTGACCGTTCCAAGGCAGTACTTCCATCTTCCCCCTATTGTTTGTTTGTTTTGTCTTTGTGCGTCTCTTGATGTTTTTATAGTTATGTACATTTGCTGTTTCCTTGTGTTGCTGTTCGGGCGACTGTTTGTTCTGTGTGTGGTGTTTCCTGCATGACTCATTTTTGTATTTTGATTTAATCCTTTTATATAGACAGACAGTTGAGACAAAGGTGAGAATATGTGTTAGTTTGATGTTTATGTTTAATTATGACTTTTTTGTCCTTCTGTTTTCCTCCTATTAGCTGAACCAATATTGCATTCCAGTCGGGTCAGTACACATGCACTATACCTCACAAAATACAACTTCGACGTGGAAAATATCATGCTAGTAGGAAGTGACTGTATTTGGTGACGTTGCATGATAAACTTCTTTATACAGTATATACATTAAAGTCTCGCTAATGCGACCACATACTTTATTAACATAGGAGTCTGTAAAAGCAGGCGGTTGCTTAATGCAGTGTACAATTAATACCGAAGGCTCTTACAGAAGCTTTCTGTATAAACAAAAAGCCCCTATTAGAGCTTTCTGTATAATATTTTTTCAGCATTACTTTCGATCTGCATTAAGCTGTCACATGTGTATCTAGATATACACAGTGATACATTTAGAACAAGTATGTATTGTAAAGTTTGGAAGGGACTTTTACTTCGAGTTATCTCGAAGCTGGAGTTATCCGAGTTAATCTGTATATCAATGTTTGGCCCTTAAACATTTGTCTCGGCAATATATTAGAGAGGTGGGAAATCTCACATAAATCTCGGAGTTGGCAAATATAGGCCATGAGCTAGTGTCCGTAATGCAAGTAGATAAATGCAATGTCTTACATTTTAAAATCAAGTATCTAGTGGTAATTGTAATATTTTAGCATGCGTATGCGTTCTGCAAATTGAGTTCTGTAACTGTATGATATACATAACGGTAAAACTCTTGCTCTTACGCTCTAAGAAGATCACCATTTCTTTAGACATTAACCCTTCGCTTGCTATTCACGTCAATATACCTACCTGTAAATAGTGAAGACCCAGATGAGACAGCTCCTGCAGGAGCTGTCTCATTAGGGTCTGCTCTATTTACAAGTTGATTGTGCAACCAGTGCACTCCACAGTAGTGATTGCACAGAGAAATACTTGTACACAGTGAAGATATATGTAATTATACAACAGGGCATGGGTAAAGAAGGAGAAATGTATTTTAAAATTCAGCAAGAGAAGGGTTAATTTTGATTTTATTCAAATGTGACATATCAACTTAGTCGCCAAAACTCAGAATTACAGTTGTTTTGTTTGTCGCTGCAATTCAGTTGCCGGTTCACTAACACTACACACATTACCTAAATATATTAAAGTTATATCTGTTCGCACTTCGATAGAAATGAAAATACCATGAATGAACGAACAATTTAGGTAATCAGGTAAATCAGTCATGACACGATTCTACATATACATCATATTGCACCCAGTGATCAGTTAACCACCACTCCACTTCAAAACTGTTTTTACTACTTTCGATTAGAAAACGTTTTTGCGAGGCTATTGACCGACTGTCAAACAGCTTGGATCCTGGTGAGACTATTGACCGACTGTCAACAGCTTGGATCGTGGTGAGACGCCGGCTTGTCGGCGTCTCATCTAGATCCAAGCTGATTGTGAATGCGAGCCATGTCGTGGGTAACGAGATAAGGTTAAGGTTCTGTTTACACGAATACGTGATTTAAGTTTTAAAATTGATTGAAGGACATGAATATTCGGAATTTTCTGTCTAGACCAATCCTTTTGAGAGTGTTCAATAAAATACTGTGATGATTAGTATCAACTGCTTTGGGGAATATCTAACAGTAAGCTTATTTTTTTTCTTAACCCCTTCTGTGCCACAATGACGGATCTATGATATCACATTCAAACAGTTTGGATCCAGATGAGACGCCGAGTAACTCGGCGTCTCATCAGGACCCAAACTGTTTGTTACTGTTACTATGTTTTTGAAACAAAAATGAAGAAAATCAAAAGAATGAAAATTTGTAGCAGACGACAAAGTTAGCAGACGACAGAGTTTGGCAGCGAAAGGGTTAATCTTGACCAGACTGCCTTCGTCTAATGCTGTATTCTTGAAACATTTTAATATTTACATAAAAATATATGATTTATTAAAAATGTCTCTAAATTGGTTTACTTCTGAGCTAAATCCCCGAGGTGTTGCGTTATTATACTTTGATCCCATGAATCAGGTATGTTGCTTGTTTGAAATATTTCATTAAACGGCTGAACACGATATGGAAATATGATAAGAGAGTATTTATGTTAAACGCCATTCCAGTGCCACCGGGGCCATGTGATTTGTTGCCATGCAATTTGTTAATATCAAGTTTGTCTCATGTTCAGTAATGTCTTCACTTAAATTTGCCGATGGTAAATTACGTTTAATGTTGGAAGGAATCCCAACACTATGCACATAATCAAGACAGTGTTAACTTTTACCTAGTATAGAAATCTTTAGAAGGCTTTGCAAACAGAGTATACCCAAATCAGATCATTCCCGTAGAATATATTTGCTCTGTTTGCTTCTTGAAAAATTGGATATAACTATACATCTACAGTTTTTATCATAGTTAAAATCTCCTTTCTTGATATGGCATTATAAAGGATCAGCTAAGTAGTCCTCATGAGGCAAATGGTTACTAGTTCCTTAACTCTTTACTCCGTGAATATTCATGTTAGAAATAATTACATCCTGATTATCAATTAGATTAATTGTTATAATATCGCATGGACACAGAAAATTGACTCCATGGCAGAATCTGTGGAATCACATCAGAGCAGACCCTGATCAGACCACTCCTATAGAGCTTCTTATCTTGGTCTACACTCTTTGTCAAGTGGAGACAAAGTAAGTGCCTGTATGAAGGAAATGGTAAAAAGGCCAAACTCACCTAATAGGTACAGTTAAACCCCGCTAATGCGACCACCTAAAACAGGTATAATTCTTGATGCTAGATGCAGGTGGTAGCTTAATGCAGAACAAAAGTAATGCAGAAAGCTCCTAGAGGAGCTTTCTGCATTACTTGTGTCCTGCATTAAGCAACCATCTGCTTATAAAGACACCCATGTATATTCATTAGGTGGTCGCATTAGAGGGGTTCTACTGCATCTCTTACATAATAGAAAGAGTGTCAAGATGTTGTTGTCTGAGATGCACAAAGCTGTTAAATATTTAAACGCTTTAATCATTATTTGCAAAAGGTGTATACTTCACCGCATACATCTTTAAACAAACGATAATTAAAAAGATGAACAATTTTATCTGCAGTACAATTCAACCCTATCACTTGATTTCTATTGTTTTGCTGGTCGCTGTGTCTTGTGTGTGGCTTTTCTTGCTTGACTTTACTACTTTCCCAATGCGTTACACCACAGACTGTTTGATACCGAGGTTATGCAGGATTTTCGAATAAGGACAAAAATTAAAACATGAATAAGTATGTGGCAACGAAAGAAATATTTGATTTAAACCCATATTTACATTTTACTATTAGTCAGAGATGATAACGCAGAGGTTTATGTCATGTCAGTTAAATTGTGTGTTTGTTATTATTGTTGTTTATAAGATTTACTCCCCATAGAGGTTTATGGCATGTGTGTATATATTGTATGTGTGTTGTTATTGTTGTTTATAAGATTTACTCTCCATAGAGGTTTATGTCATGTGTGTATATATTGTATGTGTGTTATTATTGTTGTTTATTACATTTACACTACTACGCTGAAAGTGTCTTTGTATGCTGAATATTCAAAGCAGAATGGCACGACAGTTTTTTTAACTTATGAATCCATTCATTTTGATGAACGAGCTCAGACTTTAGATGACAACTGGTGCAGACCCTATCCAGATGACACCTCCTTTAGGAGCCTTCTTTTGTGGGTCTACATTGTCTGCAAACACCAGTACACTCGTTTCCCGCATTCAAAGGGTTAAACCCATGACTCATATTGACACCTTTTGACGCCTCTGCAAAAGTCACCCGTTGAAACCATTGTGATAAATAGAGCATTTGCTCTATAGAAGCAAATGCTCTATTTATCACAATGGTCCCAATTTACAAAATTCTAAAATTTTCCTTTTCTCTAGTTAATGTTCCTTTTCGGTAGATTTATTAAAAATGGTTGGATCTAAACTAGCCTATGATGTAATGGGCTATGGAGCTATACGCATTTAAATACGCGTTAACTGATAACCGTTTATTCACCTCTAGCCAATTTATTTGATAAAATATAGTTACCATTTACCTCATAAGTCTTCATGTACGAACTAATGATACCATGAACATGGTTATTTTGATAACTGACATTTAGCAAACAGAAGTATTTGGACCTGACAGAAATTATACAGTCAAATCTATATATTTCTACAAGCAAACAGAAAAGATTCTGTTCACACGGCTCCTACAGGAATCTCCTCTACAAATATGTCAAAAGGCGTCTGTATAAGTTAAAAGATTTATAAATGAGCATTCATGTTAGATCCTACAACCTGTCATAGTCAGGTGCATTGCAAGAAGTGAAAAGTGCCCTTGTTGTATATTTGTTTTACAATGCCCGCTCCTTTATCTATGACTGGATATAGAAAACAACCTTATTCTCGATTCTGATCCTCTGAGATTCGTTGAGTAATTAAACTGTCATTCACAAAATTGCTTCCTTTGTGTGCTCTTATCAGACACACTCTGTGGCATGTGTAAGTGTTAGTCGTCAGAAGTAATACAAAACCCATAGATTATTAATTGGAGTTTCATTCAATCTGAAAACAAATATGTTTATCATATGAACTTAGGTACCCATCTTTCTGTATTTAGTATAATAGATTCCAATAGTTTATTTACCCTTTACCGTATAGAGACACCCTTTGAAAACTCAGTGCATGTGTTCATATGCCATTTAAACACACATCTAATTGATATTCATGGTGTCATTATTAATGACATGAATATTCTTAATAGGATACGGCTTGATTCTACGTACACGGAAATATTCTCCAACACGCTTACTTGGGTTCCAGTTTTCAGTCTTTATCTTGAGACCCTTGTAACGCAATTATGAATAGAATTTTACCATAAGTGACACAAACTATGATATCTATGTTTATCACATTGAGTGAAGTTTGTACTCACCTTAATTTAGTTTGGAATTAAACATTTACCAGATAAATGTTATTGGACAGCCTCTATCTGCTATGAATATTAACAAAAAATGTTTATATACTGATATATATATATAACTAATTAAAGGGTTAAGCCAAATAGTATAGAATATGGCCCCGAGGTTATAAAACGTTTTGCTTGAGTCTGAGATCATTCTCAATCATCTGATTGGTCAGATTCTGAGCTTGCTCAGACTCAGACACAGAATTATTATAACATCGGGCCCAGATCGAGGATATTTACAAACAAACAGAGCAGACGCTGATCAGATGGCTTCTATAGAAGGTGTCTGATTAGGATGCTGTTTGCTTATGGAATAATATAGGTATAACTCTACAACTGATTCTGCCAAAGTTAAATATTTATGATTGCATTCGCCATAATAAAAACATCATCTTGTCAATATTCATAATGGCAAAAATTCTTAAATTGATATTTTATCCAGTAAAGGGTTAAACGGTTCTGTTGTTCGGCACGTATATAATTATCTACATTGTACAAACATAATATAATAGAACCTGTCTTAAGCCATCTATTTTTTTTAACTTAGGAGTCTTAAATAGCAGGTGGTTATTTGACCTAAGGCAAAAGTAATACAGAAAGCTCTTATATGAGCTTCCAGCATTGCCTTTGACTTACCTTAAGTTACCACCTGCCTAACATACCCATAATTATATCTCTTTGATGTCCGCTTAAGGCAGGTTCTACTGTACATCTATTTGTGTCGGCTAATGCATCTAAGTGGGGATACAACAAATCAAATAAATAATCGCTATTCAACAACCCTAACACAATAGGAATATTAATGCAAAGAAATGTTTTTTTGACCCAGTCTTGTCAGAATGACACAATAGTCAAGTCCGTGCCAGGAAAACCAGTTGAGATTGATATACATAACACGACAAAAAATGTATTCTAGCGAGAATTGATCATTCAAAATGTAGGCTACGTAAGGTCATTAATAGTCTGTACAAAGAAACTATATTAGGTTTACGTCCTTGTAACACGAGCAAAGTTTAACCCTGCCAATCCCGAGTTTCCAAATAGACTACTCCAAATATCAAAACTATCAAGCTTACCGTGAACATTCAGGGTTTTTAAGAAAAGTATGATATGACAAACAATACAGACCCTGATAAGAGGGTTTCTTAATGAGTCCTGCCATCTGGGTATACACTGTGCGCAAAGGAAATTTGTGACTGGTTTCCAACAATTAAGGTTTAACCCTTAATCGGAACACATCGATAAACAGTAAAAATACTCTACAACAACAGTATCGCCTTCAGGGGGATATAATGCAGATGATCGCTTAATGCAGGGTACATTTCATGTAGAAAGCTTTATGCATTAAGCTACCACTTATTTTTAATAATGCCAATGTTTCTATATTATGGGAATTTCCTTTGTTACGTTCGTTTTGCATTAAGCAACCATCTGCTCTAAAAGACACTAATATTATTATGTTAACCCATTCCCAAATAGGCTATTTTTAGACATTTTATTAAATCTACCAAAAAGGAGCATTAACTAGAGAAAAGGAAATTTTCAGAATTGTGTAGTTTTGAAACCATTGTGATAAATAGAGCATTTGCTCCTGTGGAGCAAATGCTCTATTTATCACAATGGTTTCATACAGCGACTTTTACACAAGCGCCAAAAGGCGTCAATATGCGGGAATGGGTTAACTCGTCGCTACAGCTACACAGATATGTTCTACAACATTAACCCTATCCCTCATATGCATATAGGGACCGTCTGATCAAGGTCTAATGATTGCTGATATAATTATATAGTTATTTTGAAATGGCCAACACTTCCTTTGTTCAATCGCAATTATAAAAGTTGAAGCCATGCATTATTGTATAGATACAGAGCAACAGATAAAGGTGAGTATTCATGTACTAAACTCGTCATTTCTCAACCAAACCCTGTTTTTCGTCTTCGAGACGATTCTAAAGAGGGGTCACAACATAAAGTTTGGTGGAGAAATAAAGAAGTTGTTCTTCAAAATGTTTAATTTACGCAGCTTATCTGGACCTCTGTAGATAACAATTACATTATAAGATTACAAGAGAAATACTATAAAAATCATAACGATCCAGGAGCCATGCTTATTATTATCATTATTATTATTATTATTATTATTATTATTATTATTATTATTATTATTATTATACCACATTTATATAGCGCTCTTTTCACTAAGGACGTGTGCGTTCAAAAGCGCTTCACATGATTAAATTGCATGTACATGATTGAATATTTCGTTGCGAGTTCGTTCTCAAGCTTTTGAGCTTGAGCTTAAAAACTTGAGAACAAACTCAGACTCAACTAAAAGTTTTATAAGCATGAATACAGAAATACAGTCGAGCTGCTGTGAAAAACGTAGTAAATAAGTATAGGATTCTTTAAAAACACGGGACTACCTGATACTTGTAACCCTAGCCCTTATGAAAAATAACCGTGCCAACGCAATCTGCTGGTTGATGTACAGTAGAACCCCTCTAATGCAACATCTTAATGAATAGACATTGATGGCTTTATAAGCAGGTGGTTGCTTAATGCAGGACAAAGGCAATGCAGAAAACTCCCCTAGGAGCTGCATTACTTTTGTCCTGCATTAAGCTACCACCTGCATCTAGCACCCAGAATTATACATCTTTTAGGTTGTCGCATTAGAGAGGTTTTACTGTATTTATAAACGTTGCTTTGATTTGGTTTTCCCGTTTGAAATTATTGACCAACTGGCTATCCGCCGTCTCATTTAGACTCAAGTTGTTTGTAATTTCATGTCAAGCCGGATATAGTGGAAGAAGGGTGAACGCAGTTAGGGGTAATTTTCATGCTCACAGTCTTTTCGTTCATTATATGAATTATTAGAGCATAATAATAAAAACGTTTTTATGTAATCACATTAGATATTCACGTTAGATATCTGAAGTAGAACCTGCCATGAGCGGTAATTCATAAAATTATTCAAAAGCATGTGGTTGCTTAATGCAGGGCAAAAGTAATGCAGGGGCTTCCTATAGGAACTTTCTAAAAATTACTTTTGACCTGCATTAAGCTACACTCTGCCTTACAGACCGATTATTAGACCTCTTTTTGATGGGTTAGGTATTACATTAATTAAAGATATATGCCTGTGTGTTGTATTGCATATATTTAATTAACCAATTTGCTCCCACGATCCCATATATGGGACGTAGGCAAACAGTGTAGACTCTGATCAGACGCCGCATAATGCGGCATCTGATCAGAGTCTTCACTGTTTGCTGATAGGAATTTCAATATAACACAAAACGCAATTGAAAATTTAGGCCATTCACCCCTTAAATAAAAAATGGACTAATCCAATATATAAACATGGAAGAATGCACTGGACGCAAACGGGTTAATTCTTGTGCTAACAATGTTTTGACTGGCGTTTGCAACAGTTTGACTACAGATGTGACACCGATGAACTCCAAGGAACTCCGACGAGCTCTGAGGAACTCGGCGTCTCATCAGGATCCTTATTCTTTAACACTCTATCCATATCTTAGCTGAATCGAAATGGACGCCTGTGAAAAGTTCCGCAAGTCCGTATTTGAACAGACATTTTTTTCAGCATGAGAAGGGTTTTAATCAAATATGGATTTTTAACCAACACCGAGACATTTCCCATTTCCTTTTACAAGTTAAAATTCGTTAATGTCTATTTATATTCCAATTCAAGTTATCAGTTAGAATTGACGTCAGTAGATGGATGACAAGTTAGCGTCTGACATAACATTTAAGCTTTTCTGTCTGGACAGATAGATATGTCTCACACGCTCTGGTTGTAAGACACGTCTGTTCGCAATGAAAGGAAAGGTAACAGTGTCATTACATAATGAGTGTCTCGTAAACATCGATATATGGGATATACATGATACCAAACCCATCACCAAGTTACCAGTTGCCAACAAAACTTTCCTATGATATTATGACTTAATGGTAGCAAATTATTAGCACGTTTAAGTGCACCGTCTCTTTTGTTCTTGTTTGTTCTCTTCTGATATCAGCATTGAATGCGAGTCCGGCGTATCTTTTGCGGCGTGTTGGTCATGTGACAACCACGTTACATTGACACATTTGCATTTAATGGATGATCTATCCAACTACGGATTCCTGTGGTAAATCTTAGAAAGAAAACCGTTTTGAAAATCGGTTATAAGAAATGTATATATTTACAACTATTGGTGTTGATTAAGTGGGCAAAATTTAGCTAAACCGTTTGAGAAATTTTGAAACACCCACATGTATGAATCCAATTGTTGTGAGGTGTGTCTACCAGAGACATTTGGAAACACCCATATGTATGAATCCATTTGGTGCGAGGTGTGTCTACCAGACAAATTTGGAAACACCCACATGTATGAATCCAGATCTAAACTGTTTGATTTTGTGATTATGCTTTTTGAAAGAAAGTTTGGAAGAAACTTCAACTTCCAACATAAAGATTGTAGTTAACTACATTACGTGGTAACTAATTCTTATTCTACCGTGGCATTGTTGCCCGTTGGCTTGTGGTATATAGGACGGTGGCTCTACACATGCACTAGTAATTAGCTGGACGTCGAGATATGACTGAAATACTGTTGAAGCGACGTAAAACCCAACAAAAAACAAACAAACCCATACACATCCAGGATATTTTCGAGGAAACTATTGACTCAGAGTCAAACAGTTTGAATTCTGGTGAGATGGCGAGTTATCCGGCGTCGCGAAATGCATCCAGGCTGCTGGGCAAGTGCCAGTTAAGTCGCAGATACCGGTATAATGGTTAACTCCGAGCTGAAGCACTTTCAGTTACTTTCTTCCAATTCATCCAAGACTTTTAGAAAGTATTCACTGAATATCAAACCAGGGTCCAAGGTTATAATTTGTTTGAGTCTGAGTCTGAGATCATTCTCAAGTATCTGATTGGTCATAGTCTGAGTAAGCTCAGATGTTGACCAATAAGATGCTTGAGATTGTTCTCAGACTCATGCAAAACGTTTTATAACCTTTGGACCATGTTGTGCTTAACCATACATCTACATACCTCAACGATTTATCTTCCTGAATGGTTTTATCTTCCCGAATGTTTTTATCTTCTCGAATGTGTTTTAAGATATTTAGCCAGTACAGTACCAATAAACAGAAGAACGAAGGACGCGATAAACATCTATCTCACAATGGAAAAATACAGCATCTATAAACGCTTCATATATATCAACGAAAACGTATTACTTGCAGACATGGTATGGAATCCTTAATGTTGTCTCATAAAATATATATTTTAGTCCTACTTACTTAAGTAGTTCACAAGACGCTTACACCTTAACACAATTTTGTCGACCACACTTATATAGCGTTGTCTTCGATTAACACTTTACTCCATAATTATTCATATATTAAGTAATACTGACATCACGACTATTAATTAGATGCATTACTATAGTGGTACATGGGCGTGGACTTGTTTTGTTTATTGCAGCAGCTGTAGACTGAGATCTATAGTTTGCTATAAGCCAATATAGCAGACCCTGATCAGACGGCTCCTAAAGAAGCCGTCTGATCCGGGACTACTCTGATTGCAAAGGCGTATCGATGTAGTTATGGGTCAAGTCATATTTAACACTATGAATACTGACTTTTCAAAGCGGAATGTTCCATTATAGTTTACAACGATAAGGTCCATTCAGTTTGAAAATATATACTTTTCGAAATGTGTTTGAATGGCAAACAGTGCAGACACTGACCAGAGCACCCCTGTAGGGGCCCTCTGATCTTGGTCTACACTGTTTGCAAATAACAATACACACGTGTCGCGAATTCAAAGGCTTAATATACATATTTCACTATACATGTTGCAGAATATCTCGATAGCAGCCAATAACGCAGGCATACTGCTAAACGAAAGTAATGAAGTAATATTTCTTCATTACGTGCGTCCTTCTTTAAGCTACCGTCTGTCCAGAATTAGACTTCCTTTGAGTGGCCGTTTTACTATATTTAGATTAGTTTCAGTAAAAGAACATTTTATCTAATCATTGCGTCCTTGGTTTCTCCGTGTTCAATAGACAGACGGAGATTACCACATGGAACACAATTAGTACTTAATACGGGAACCGTAGCACAGAAAATAAAACATTTGAATTTAAAGAAAGTTTATTGCATACATACTCTGCTTTCCATGCTAATGAATTGGCAAGCAATTAAGAAACAACTGAGAGTAATTAAAAACCCTTTGGTACCCATTAAGGAATAGAAAATCAATTAGCAATGAAACACTAGCTGACACCCATTAATCCTTACCCTGTTATACACGACATTCACTCGAAATTGAATTCGGTTTGAATCCTGATGAGACGCCGAGTAACTAAACGTCTCATCAGGACCCCTGCAGTTTGAGACTCGATCAATAGTTACACAAAAGCTTTATGGATTCGAAAGAAGTCAATTGTACCAGATACAAATTGGAACGGACTTTATCTCGTCACCGTGGAATAAGGATTAGCATCTGCATTGTTGTTTTATCAGGCCTATACTCCCTGCGTCAGTAGCCATAAGCGTCATCTTTCTGTATCCGGCACATGTGACACATCATCCAAGAATGCCAGGAATAGCCATTCCCCAGGTATTCAGGTTGAGCGCCCTCCACTGAAAGCAAGGCGCAATTTGTCGCCCCGTAACATTGTTGTGGACCGTGCAGACGTGCATGTCAACGCTACTCCAACTCTTCAACACATGTTTGATAAACTGTCGGCTGATGTGAACTTGATGTACATGTCTTTGAACGAGCGTTTTGATAAGCTACAGTCTTCTGTAGAGCCTCGTATCGCCAATAAAGTGTCCCAATTGCTTGATAAGCGTATAAACAGTGAACTCTGCAAAATCAAACGGGATGTGGACAACAGAATGGACGAAACTTTTGAGTCTTTTAAAGAGACCATTAAAGCTGAGCTGACTGCCGATCTTGCTGATATTCAGGGTCAATTAGCTTCATTATCATCGTCATCATCTACGGAAATGCATGTGAATGCGCCTCAGCGATCCGAGGACAGGTCATTTAACATAGTTATTCGTAATCTGCCGGAGAGTGCAAGTGAAAGTACCGTTGCTAAGGTCGATAGTTTGATTAAAGGGGAATTGAATCTTTCTCATATAGCAGTGTATAAGGCTGGCCGTCAGAATTCATACCGTGATTCTAAACCTTGAAGTGCAAAAGTGACAAAAAGGCAGTGATGAAGGCTAAAACACAGCTTAAGAATGGTCGTCAGTGCACTAGAGTGTTTATTCACCACGATCTTGCTCCGACCGGGCGTGTTGCTATCAGAAATGTTGCTGCTATTCTAGGAACTTTAAGTTCAAGTAGCCTTGCTATTAAAGGCTCAGGCGGCATTCAGGTGGTGAACGTAGCACGACTCGGCAGCGTCAGCGTTCATTTCGTAATGGGGGCTCTCGTACGGGATCTCACTCTGGCGGCGGTGATCGTGTTGACCGAAGTGACCTAGGTGGTGACCGTGGTGACGATAGGCGTTCGGAATCGCGAGATCAGTTGATATTGTATCAGGTGTATACAATGTATTTTTATCAGGCGTATATACTGCAGCTGGTCAGTACTGAATATTTTTAGCAGGTGTATACAATATTTTGTTATAAGATGTATATTGCAGCTGATCCTTTCTACTTCTTACGTTAGTGTTAGAATATGCCTCCCCCATCCACTTGTTACATTTGAGTTAAAATATATCTCTCCCGCCCACTTGTTACATTTGTGCCGTTTGTACTTAAATGACCCCAGCATATTGCGATGCTTGTAAGAAAAATAACTATTTAGGAAGGTATTCACCATATTCTTTATAAACGCCTTTCATGCCTTTGACAACAGAGTAGAACCGGATCAAGGTCAACTATATTTGCTTATGAATTAATGTACCAGTTTCTACCGATGTCAAAAAAGGTAAATGGTTAACTCTTAGTGTACAATAACATAGCACATAAGACCTTTGCAAACATTGTAGACCCAGCTCAAAGGGTTCTTGATGGAGCACTTTGATCAGGTTCTGCAGTTTGACATACAAATCATTTTCCTCAGTGGTACATTTGGATGCAAGTTATTGTTCAATTACTATTTAGTAAAGGAGGGGACCAGTTTTACTTGTTAAGCCATTTAAGGGTTAAACGTAGATTCTTACGCCCTGATGTTTATGTATTGATCTTGTCAGATCTCATACCATTCCAACATTGCACGCAGATACATTATGCAAAACGCTTGACCGAGATAAGACACCGAGTGACTGGGCGTTTAACCAAGATTCTGTTTGAATATCTGGTCATACACTTTGAAAATAAAACAAAATCATATCTTTTGTAAGATGCAAACAACAATTGTGTTTGCAGACGAAAGTTACTTACTGTTAATAGGGTTTAATAATAAAGTACTTCTTCGAAAGAAGAGCTATCATGTTGAGTCTCATATCTTGTTGCAAGACACTCAGCCCTTTTCATACTAATGGAAACCTGACATGCATTTGCAAACAGCTTGGATACAGATGAGACGCCGAACAGTGACACGACGTCTCATCAGGCCCCGAGGTTATAAAACTTTTTGCTTGAGTTTGAGATCATTCTCAAGCATCTGATTTGTCAGATTCTGAACTTGCTCAGAATCTGACCAATCAGATACTTGAGAATGATCTCAAACTCAGACTCGGAAGTTTATAACCTTGGACCCAGGATCCAATGTGTTTGAAACCTGGCTTGTAACCCACAGTGACATGTGTCACTGACCGTTCTAAGGCGGTACTTCCATTTCCCCATATTGTGTGTTTGTTATGTCTGTGCGTCTCTTTGTGTCTTTTATATTCATGTACATTTGCTGTTTGTCATCGTGGTGCTGTTTTTTGGCGGTTGTGTGTTCTGTATGCGGTGTTTCCTGCATGACTCATACATGTACTCGTAGTTTCTAAAGGCCTTGATCGAATCGGAAGTCGTCAGTGTACGTACAGCAGATCAGAGATTGTACAGACAATCAGTGTACGTACAACAGATCAGAGAATGAACAGGCAGTATGTTTTCAGTAAGAAAAAGGTTAGACACCTCCATTCAATAGACACGACAGTCTGAAGGACGTGTTCGTGATTGCATGATAACAGCCAAAGCTAATAATAATAAAATAGGATATCTGTCTGTATATATAGTCCTCTCTCTCTCTCTTTCTAGCTATCTCTCTATATATCTATCTTTCTTTATTCCACTCCCACTCTGTGTAGCAAATGAATATTTGAGTTGTGTCCTGTATTAAGCAGCCACTATAACTAAATCCACATTGTGGTTGCTAAGAGAGGGTCTTTCGATTAAGTTGGTTATTTCATTCGACACTGTTCTAATATTGAAAAACATGTTTTATCAGTTCCTTTTTCATACCGAGGGATGCTCCTTGGTATGCCCGTATGTTCCTACTCTTTCGCTGCAAATGTCAATGTAATGGCGAATCTGTGTTCAAGTATGCAAGAAGTTTGGAGACGCCGAGTAACTCGCAGCGTCATCAAGATCCTAATTGCTTGTTTCTGTGGTTCCTAATTGTTTGTTTGGGGTTATGCTGTTTTGAATGAAACGGACAGAAAGTTGGCAAAGCCTGCAGAAGACAATACGTGACGGTGAAAGTGTTTGTCATAATCCCATTCAACCAGAAATCCTCATCTTACAAGTGGTGTTTCGGCACATCTTAGATTTATCTGGTAGAAGGTTTAAACATTTTGTTCGCCGGAACCGTTCGGTGTCAGGATCCAAACTGTTTTTGTAAATTTGAAAGAAAACGTTTTTAGAATTAAAGAATGTATACAGATATTAACTCTTTCCCTTATGTAAGCGCATTTTGACGCATCTGCAAACAGAGTAGACCTATAGGAGCCGTGTGATCAGGGTCTGTTCTGTTTGCTTATGATGTAATATAGATCTGATTATACAGCCTCTGCCTGAGGCAAAATATCCTGTGTTCATATGCCATTATTAAAAATGTGTATTAATATTCCTGACGAAATTATTTCCTACATGAATATCCATCAGGGAAAGGGTTAATAGAATGTAGTTACAATAGTTTTCGCTAATTGTTTTACTTACAGTAGAAACAACATACACAACTATAGAGGTTTTTGCTGAACTCTTGACTTGCAGTAGAAACAACATACACAACTATACAGGTTTTTTTTTCAAATGCTCGCAATATGGTCGTCGTCGTCGTCGAAGGTGTCGTCATGGTGGAAGCTTTGGGTGTAGCCTTAGTATAGAACTGTTTCTTGAGGCCGCCATACAATGTACAATCCTTCAAAAGTTGCGAGGAACGTAAACACCTTTATAAAAGGTGTTTTGATGTATTGTTTAAGAGTACGTGTGTCGTGTCTGCTATTTAAGATTGATTTTTATTGCTTTATTGCATATTTCTGAACTATTCCCTGCAGCAGAAGAAAAAGTCGAGTGTGTACAGGGACAACTTTAGCCTGTTTAACCCTTTACCTAATATATAAACGCATTTAAGTCCGTAATTGATCAAGTAGACCCAGATCATATGGTTCCTACAGCTGTCTGCTGAGGGTCGGTTATGTTTCCTTAATGAATAACATTGATCTAATTCTACAGTTACTAGCAGGGCCTAAATACGGTGTTCATATACCATTATAAACACTATTTTAACCCTTCGCTTGCTATTCGCGTCAATATACCTACCTGCAAATAGTGAAGACCCAGATGAGACAGCTAGCTCCTGCAGGAGCTGTCTCATCAGGGTTTGCACTATTCACAAGTTGATTGTGCAACCAGTGCACTCCACAGCAGTGATTGCACAGCGAAATACTTGTACACAGTAAAGATATATGTTATTATACAACATTGCATGGGTACAGAAGGAGAAAGGATTTTTAAAATTCAGCAAGAGAAGGGTTAATCATCATTCACGATGTCATTATTATTTGCATGAACAACCATTGAATATAGTGAAACCAGTGTGGTTATACGGTTTGCTGCAGCTCGAAGAACATTGACATACGTATCTGGTGCTCATCGGATAGTGTTGATATATCCAATACTGGGCTTCAGAGGAAATAAGCAAACATTATGTCACCGAAATGACTGCGGAACTATAAATATGATTCTTGTTATATAGAACAAAGAAGGCTAACCCGATACTCGGGGCACCACCGTACCGAGACAGCTATGGTTTGACCGTTTCCCTGTTCAATACTTATGTAAGACATAATGTCATCATGAATATTTAGTAGCTGGAGTTTTATCATAGCACATGTATAGAGGAGGTTTTGGTATTGGTAGAAACTGTAGAATCAGTTATATATCATTCCATAAGCTTACAGAGCAAACCCTGATCAGACGGCTTCTTCAGGAGACTATGTTTGCAAATGTATGAAAAGGCGCTTCTGTGAAGGAAAGGGTAATCAAAATCGCCGAGGGGTCTCGAGATTGATACCCATTATGTTACATGTAGATGTTTTCTTCAAGAATATTCGCCTATGCATTTTGCTAAGTAAGGAGTAACTCGGGCTCTCATCAGCGTCAATGTTTTCCACGGTAGTCTATTTGTAACAAACACGACAAATATTTAGAAAGAAGCAGACGACTCTTTAAGCAGACGTAAATTCTCACAGCAGGAAAAACACATGCAAAATAAAAGACACTGCATGGAAAACCTAGATTGAGCTTCCGTTTCCTCCTGTCGGAACACTGAAGCGCTGATGGCCATTTAGTTATCGTATGATTTGAAATGGGAAAATCTTATTCTCGATTCTGATCCTCTGAGATTCGTTGAGTAATTAAACTGTCATTCACAAAATTGCTGTCTTTGTACGCTCTTATCAGACACACTCTGTGGCATGTGTAAGCATTAGATGGCCAACAAAACAATACAAATTCCTTTGCTTCAAGAAATTATTAACCTTTATCTTGTTGGTCGCGACCTGACTGACATTTGCAAACAGCTTGGATCCTGACGAGACGCAGAGTTACTCGGTGTCTCACCAAGATCCAAGCTATTTGACACTGGGTTAACAGTTACTCACAAGTTTGTATAAAGTAGGTAAACATGGAACAAAGTCACTGTTTTAGCAGACATCAACTTTTATAATATGCAATAAGTTATATATGGATTGTCATCTTTATTTGAGTCTCGTTTTCGGGACTGAGAAATAGACCAACCACCGCAGATAAGGTTCTACGAGATTGTTTGACACTGAACAGTATACTGTAGTATTTATAATCCAAGCTAGCAGTGTAACGCCTCATACACTGTATATCTATCTCGGAAGCGCTAAAGGTAACAGAGCTCCAGATAAGATGCGCACATTTATACATTTTCAACAATATCTCTTTTATTTCTCAACCACACCCTATACTGTGAGCTCTCTTTAAAATCGTCTCGATGAGACTATTCTAAAGAGTGGTCACAGTGCTGGGTTTTATTGGAGAAATGACGATTTAGGTATTTGGATACGCACCTTTATCTGTAGTTCTAGGTAAGATTAATCAAAACAATAATACATATAGGTTTAACACAAGTATAAGTATTTATTTCAGCATTGACTTGAAACAAATTAGCTAAAGGCGTAAATATGAAGAAAAGCATTTGTTGCATGTCTCTAAAGAGTAGTCATGCAACCTAAAACACATGCCAATTAGTTGATGGATGTCGGTTTCAATTTAAAAAACGTGTTTTTATCAGATATCGTTACATTAAATTTCCTTTATTTGTGTGCTGTGCGATTACTATTGAAGGTGTATCCCTGATGAAAATATTTTGCAAGTAAACACTAGAAAGTAGCGTTAATGAACACATCACGTAAATGTTGTGTAGTACATATCATATGGGTTACATCATACACAGGGTTTAACACTATTAATTAATTGTTTACTCCATATATACGCTTGTTTGCCTTTGCAAATAGTGTAGACCAAGATCAGATGGCTTTTATAGGAGTCGTCTGATCAGGGTATACATGTAATCTGTTTGCTTATTAAATAATGTAGATCCGAGTCTGCAGTATCTGCCATTGTCCCGGACAACGCTCGGGACCCTAACAGTACTAAATTAGGTTCGGCTCCGAGGGCGCTTGTTTTCAAACCCACAGCTCAGACATAAAGTAACGCCCAGGTGTGCTAGATCGCGGTAGTCCAGGAAGAACTATTTTACTGCCTCAGCTCATCCGAGACCTAAATGAAAATAGTGGTCTAAACTAGCATAATGGCTGACGAATAGTCCACGAGTAAGCTTTTCATATTCATTGAAGCAAATTTCAGCGACACTGTGAATACCATGTTAAACAGTAGTAGATATGTTATGGCACTCAGACATCAAAAATATAACGTATCTTTTTTTTCCTCATATAAACGCCTTGTTTACGCTTTTATAAACAAGGTTAACCCAGATCAGAGGCTCCTGTAGAGCCGTCTGATTAGTGTCTGCTATCATTGTTTACACAATTAGAACCGATCCTCAGTTTCTACCAACACCAAGCATCCTGTGTGCATATGTTATTATAGAATTAAGGTAATAGATATTCACTATATCATTGTTTCTGACATGAATATTCAATAGGGAAAGGTACATTGCTTTTGTTAATTGACATTCAGAATGAAGTCGTTGACGAACTGGTAATAATTGGATGTCCTGATTACTATTATGCAAATATTATACTTATACGTATTTATTCCTTATTATAGTCTCAATTACACATACTACAATGATACACAAAAAAATATGTACATATCAAACACATGTTTGTAACCATTTTGAATTTAGAAATACTAGAACCTTTAACATTTCACATATCTTATAGGTGACCACCATTGTTCATAATATTACATCGCACAAATCTATATTACAGATTAAATCTAAGGAGCAGTTGCTATCCTTAAAATAAAGTTAAAGTAATGTAGATAAAACATCGAATTTCAAAATAAGTACTATTGCGCATTTAGGATCCAATTTAGAAAATCAAACATCGCCCGACAAGATCGTAAATTACCTTCTTAGAAGTATATAAAACAATAAATACTAACAGAAAGAGAAATGCATTATATTACAGATATAAACAAAAACGCTGAAATTGTTGAAAGACTGGCGGAAAAGTAAGCCCACCTAAAGCTGACAGTCATGCTTTTTGAGATATCAACATCATTTTAGAAATTTTGGCAGAGTGTCATTCAAATATAAGAATTATAACGAGTTTTCTTTTTGTTGCCATGGCAACCAGAGTTCTTCGTGGATCCGGATTCTTTTAGCGATTCTGATAGAGCTTTATACCAAGATAATTTATCTTTGGTTACATTCTACCATGCGGTTTCAGAGGAGATGTCGTTTAAAGCAATTGCCGACGAACAGGTAGACAGACAGACGAATTGATAGACTGACCCCCTTGGAAACATCGGTGATAATTGAGATGATATAAGAAAATAAAAATATATGTTTCTATTCAACTGTAAATTACAACATCAGCATGGTAACTGCAACACAGTTGATGTCACAATTTGCCATAAAATGCACAGAAAAAGAAATATGCAATGTAAACTCAAAAGTTACTGGCCTGTCAGTAGAACCTGTCTTAAGCGACCATTAATTTAATGAACATATGAGTCTTGAAAAGCAGGTGGTTGCTTAATGCAGGGTAAGCGTAATGCAGAATGCTCCTATATAACCTTTCTGCATTATTTTTTACCTGCATTTGGCTACCACATGCCTTATAGGTCCATAGTTACACCTCTATTTGGGATCGCTTAAGACAGGTTCTACTGTCTATATTTATCTGGAAATATCTGCAACCGAGAGATAGATTTTAGAAACTATATCGCTTTACATGAAAACTGATTTAAGAGTTACACCGACAATACACGTCTGTAAACGCAACAGAGCAATACTGAAAACTGGGTCAGTCTTGTGCCGTATTTCACATCACAATTATTTAAAGAATCACCCTCTAGAAACACGACCATACTACTGATGACAGTGTTTGCAAACCTAGAAATAATAAGACGACACTTAAAAACGACAATTAAAGACTTAAAAATTGTATCAATATGACAAAATACTTACGTCGTTCTGGATGGTTCTGAAAACGTTTTAATCATGTCTTTCACGTGACCGCTTCATTGCTATAATTTGCTCATTTTCTCTTCCCGTTTTGGTATTGGTTTTCAAATAATTTACTTTGCTTTGTCTGCCCAAAATATATAGGAATGCTTCGAATCACTTTCATAATGATAAGAGTGAGATTTCAAGAGGCACTTTTTTAACCGCATAACTCCTCATCAGCATTTGAACTAGAATCGCAGGCACACTTAAATATGTGATCGTTAATTTTGTCGCTACCTGTCCGATGTTAAAGGGGAAGTGCCTACGTGCGGCGCGTTTCAAAAATACCTAAAATATTTAAAATTCATATGTTTACATGCTGAAATGTAGTATATCGCAAGAAAACCTATCCAATAAATGTTGAAAATGACAAAACATCCATATGTTTGAGATCGATGATCCGGATTTTATTCCCTGGTGTTTCAGTTTTATTCGGGTTGGGTTTTAGTTTCGAATCTATTCGCGCTATTCGCGTCTCTCCGATCACTCACAAGAAAAGCTGTTACATAAAAAATGTAGGGATCGGGTGATCATCGGCAAAACGCGGACAATTTGAGCGGAAAAGGCCGATGATACTTTGCTGTAGAACAAAAAATATAAGTATTGATGAAATCGGTTTATTTTTTATCACAGGGGCATTTTTCGATATAAGCTTCATAATAATGATTGAGCATAACAAATACCAAGTTTTATAATATTATTGAAAATATGCGTTCATTGTAGGGACTTCCTCTTTAAAGGTTTAAACAAAAGAAAGCAATTTAAATATCATCGACCAACTGCCTCTAACACATTTACATATTTACAAACTACAACAGTAAAGCCCTTCTAAACCGGACTTTTACTTAAGAAGAATTGAAGAGTTTAGAGGCATGTGCGTGCTTAACCCCTTCCCTGATATATTCATATTGGAATAATGACGTCATGAATATTAATAGGATTATTTTCTACAAAAGCATATGAACACACTTCAGGATATTTTGGCTCAGGCAGAAGCTGTAGAATCAGATCTATATTACACCATAAGCAAACAGAACAGACCCTGATCAGACGGCTCCTAACCCATTCCCTCATATTGACAACTTTTGACGACTCTGTAAAAGTCACTTTGTGAAACCATCGTGATAAATAGAGCATTTGCTCCTATAGGAGCAAATTCTCTATTTATCACAGTGGTTTCAAACTACAAAATTATAAAAAAAAATCATTTTCTCTAGTAAATGCTCCTTTTCGGTATATTTATGCAAAGAGGTTGTATCTAAAATAGACTATGAGGTAATGGGCTAAAGGAGCCGTCTGATCTGGGTCTACTGTTTGCAGATGCGTCAAAATGCGCATACATAAGGGAAAGGGGGGTTAATTCGAATTGAAGGGTTTAGAGGCAGGTGCGTGCTTAATTCAGTGTAAATGCCATGCTAAAATATCCCAACGGAGCTTTCTGCATGACTTTCGTGCTGTATGTGTCTGTCACCTGTCTTTAAGACCGGCATTGATACTAATCTGATCGTCCGATTTATAGGGCTTCAATTCCATATTGGTACATTCAGGAACAAAACTATAATTCAAACAGTCAAAACATTTTTGTAAAACACCACAATAATTAAACAAACATGAGTATTCTTAAAATTGCGAAAAATGAGACAAATAGTATATAACAAAGGCATTACATATCCCTTGCGGTTTGTTGTAACTGATTGCTTGGCAATTATATCAATAGATTGTCCTGACAACCAGATCCAAATTTAAGCAGACATTTTGTCTCTAAACTGGGTAAAGGCTAATCTAGAATCAGAACATTTTGTTACTGTGGCTATTCTTTTAAAACATGAAGACATATAAAGAAAAAAGAAAGTTGTAGCAGATCATAAAGTTTGCGGATGACAAAACTGACCGTTAAATGATACACACATTAGTATGTTGTCTCGGTAAAATGCAACAAAAGAAGATCGGTAACACGTACTCATACAATGACGCAATAAAGCAATTAATATGTAATATATGTATAATTTCATGGAACTATAGTGATTATGCACGTTAGTCGTATAACAGGGTGGAAATAATATAACGTAGTTTACTTTAGAAAACAAACACATGCTATCAATATATAGTTAGTTAACCATTTTTACACCTTTGCAAATAGAGAAGACCCAGATCAGACGAATCCTGAAGGAGCCATCTGATCAGGCTCTGCTCTGTTTGCTTTTGAAATTATAATATACTCAACAAAGTTTCTAATTAGTCAATTGTGAATCTTAAAATATTTTAAAGCTGATTAATATTGTTTTCTTAAACTCTGCATACAAGTTGACATACACATAACCTTTTGATGGTTACTCTTTTGCAATAACATGTTCTTCATTCTATGCATATTACATTGGCGTACAACGTTCTGGTTTTCATATTTTGGTCAAACTATCATATGACCAATTAGAAATTGTGTTGGGTACAGATCGGGCTGTACTATTGCTGTCAATACAAACGTCATGAGTACATAAGCTATTATAAATACTGAGCCAATAATTATTCATGATTTCATATTCATTATTTCTTTCATGAATATTCAACAAGGAAAGGGTTGTTTACAAAGCATGTCCAAGATATTTCTCATAAAACCGGATAGACGTGTTGAAGTAACGTAGAACCACTCTGAACATCTACACCGGTGAAGTAACGTAGAACTACTCTGAACATCTACACCGATGAAGTAACGTAGAACCACTCTGAACATGTAGACCGCTGAAGTAACGTAGAACCATTCTGAACATCTACACCGCTGAAGTAACATAGAACCACTCTGAACATCTACACCGCTGAAGTAACGTCAAGGTTCTCGTAGACAGTTGGCCGTGCTCCTAAAACGTCATAAATGGAAATAACGTTTATAATACGTGTTAAGTACATGTATTGCCAAATCAATGCATGCGTAAAATAATTTCAGTACTATTTTCGAAAACTAACCCAAACAATTTTTTTTTCTCCACAATCCCTATCCTGCTGCTACTCACTAAAATTACCTCTCCTATGCCTCTCTGAGGCGCTTCAAGTGTGTAGCAGCAAGATAGGGTTTGTGAAATAGGCGATTTTAATTGACCAGTACACATATGCTCTACTTTACTGCTTTATATCTTGCTATATGTGATACATATTATGCTATAGAAATATCATCATACAATGTTTGTATCAGCACCATTATTATCTTTGTAGATTAGAATAGAATTAATCAAATACCTGATGAATAATCAGGTCAGAAATAATGACATAATGGATATTAATTAGACATTTTTTGTTTTATTCTAATATAACAGAAACTGTAGAATCAGGTCTATAAAATAAATAAGAAAAATAATTGACACTGATCTGACCGCTACCACAGGAGCTATCTGACTTGGATCTATTTTTTCAAAAGCGTAAGAAATGCACATCTATCAAACAAATTATTAAACTATATAAATTTGATTAAATTTTTATTTACGTGGATTTCGTTGAAGCGGCACATACCTTGCTGTTGCACCTGTTCATATGTTCGCGTTTCATTTTCCTCGCTCGTTTGTAGGGATTGGTAAGGGGATTGTTCGGAACTAAAGCAAATATAAGGTGATAGCAGTCGTTACAATACCTACAAACTCACAGATATAACACAATGGATATATGTTATATTGTAATAAACATAGGCTTACATAATACTCATACTTGCATAGATTGATTTTGTTTGAATGAAATTATAATTATAGTGTGTGGTTATCTGAAATGGGTTAAACTATATTCATTAACCCTTTATCTCTTGAATATTTATCACAACGTGAATATCCATTGACTGCCTTTTATAATGGTACCGCAGCGAGGAAACTTTTGGCAATGAAAGAAACTTTAGAAACAGTTCTATATACGTTCTGCGTAGGCAAACAGAGCTGCTCCTTATCAGAAGAGCTCCTACAAGCGCTGTCTGATCTGGATTAACTATATTGTAAATGAGTTCAAATGCGTTCTCTATGAGGTATAGGGTTAAACCCGACATACGTTATAAACATTCTATTGGAAGATGGACAAACTTACTTTTCATAAGTATTGGGATGCCCACTTGTATTTACTGGTCCTGGATCTAACTGGTCGTACAGCCGCTTGTCCGGCGCAGCTGCAAGTTCCTCATATTGTTGTCCAGCTTGACTGAAGGAAATGAGAAACGGTATGATAAACGATAAACGATCAGAATCCACATTTTGAAGAAATGTCAATAAATCTCAATACTTTCGATCTGCTGCAGATACAAAACTTCCGGGGTCTGTATATTCCTTTATTATTCTTCAGTAAATCAATATTCATGATGTCATTTTTCTTATTTGATTATTCATCAGGTAAAGAGTTTTATCTCATAATCTTCGGTGTGAGAGTGCCAAATAGAGTGCCGTAAACCACGGAAATGCACTTATGCATTTATCATTCAGATGAGCAGTTTGAAATCCGGCAGATCATGATCCTTAAAGAGAACATCCGGAGCCAATTCATGACGTCATTGATGTCATTTAATCGTTAACCAAACTTAGCACTGAGTTTACGTCGACGCTGTAAACATTGGCGTCAGCTATAGCTTGTTTCACTTTCTAAGACACTTTTAAGGATTATGTAATCAAAGGAATATTGCATTTGTATACATGTATATTGGATATGACACTAGCTAAAGCTCGTGTCATATTATTATAGTAAACTCGTTTCATAAACACAATTTGTAATGAACACTCATGTAAGATATAAAACATATACACCACTACATTTACCATACTATCTGTACATGTAAATGCAAACTTAATTTATTTTTACAGCGTTCGAAGCTATACTTATATGTTTTATTTAGACATACTCGATAGCCTATTATCCCGCTATCCTCGACTGGACTCGCATTTGCAAACACTTTGTATCCTGGTGACATGTCCGGCGTCTCATCACGGTGAAGCTGCCTTACATTTGGCCCCGAAATAAAATGTATCGATTCGGAAGTAGTCAAAAGTGAACAAATCCAAACGACTATGGGTTAAGTAGCGATTTACAAAGACTTCAATTCCATAGTTATGGATGAAGGTGCGTATTTAAGTACTTAAATCTTAATTTCTCCACCAAACTCTCTGTTCTAGTCATTCTTTAGAATCGTGACAGCATGGGGAGTTTGCTGGATGTATAAAGGATCTGTCCTTAAACGTGTTAAAAATTACGCTCCTTAGTTATTCTTCTTGTATGCACTGTAATATATTCAATCAAAAGGAAAGGACGTGTTTCCAATGTTCTTTCTAATATCAAAATGAATGAAGATCTTATCGTACACTGTATTTTAGCAAGGCAAACATCCAACCATTCACATATTACCTTGCTCCATGCGTGTCCAGTACTGCATTATCTGTCACCCCTGCTGATGTCAGAAATTGATATAAAATATATAAATGCAACATCGCCTAGTTTCAACTTGGTACTAACAAGCTGCATGAGAAGGTGTTGTTTCAGCTCTTTTGGTGTCCAATGAACATTTGCAAACAGTTTGGACCCGATTAGTTCAACGTCTCATTAGGATTGAAAGTATCGGGAAAAAAATATAAGTAAATACAACGTGTTTTAGAACGTAGCAGGGGACAATTTGTGAAGATAAGTGTTGAAAGAGCCACAACCTACTGCTATATTATCAGCAAATTAGCGTATATATTTATACCATTAGCATGCATTTTCAGAAAATAAGCCCGGTATTCTTTTACTCATAGAAATTACACTTTCGACATATGAATACTCTCAAATGGATGCTACAAGAACATAAACTATTTACTGTTGTGATAATTAATATGAACCCTGACCTTTAATGTAATTTATACAAATAGCCAATAAAGGGGTGCTATTTAAATTCCCTTTTTGTATAGTTCTTACGTAAATATATCATATGTAGTTCGTCGTATGTAGAACGTACGATAATTGTAGTCGGCTAGTTGCACTATTTTAGTTAAATGGACTCCTGGTGTTTGCTCATTTCTGCAATTGCAATGGTTTACATCGCTCTTACCGTTTTCATTTTCGTCATCAAGTCCAGTTTTCTTTTCCCTGAAAACATATTTGGTTTCATATTATTTTACTCGCACGGATAGAATTGATCGTATGAAACATATAAACTATATGTTAAAGTGTGTCAATTACAATATGCACATATATACATACACACACGCGCGAGCACACATACACACACGCGCACACGCGCACACGCGCACACGCGCGCTAGCACGCACGCACGCATGCACGAACGCACGCATGCAATAAAGCACGCAAGCAAGTACGCACGCACACGCAAAAAACAAGATGCTAATTTAAAACACCAACAAACACACAATTACAAGACACAAATACACTAGACATAAATAAAGGTAAGGGTGACAAACATCATACAGTAAACATAGCTGGGTCTGACCACACAGCTCCTACGGCATACTGATCTGGGGTTTCTCTGTTTGTGAATGTGACAAACGTTGACTTTATGTAGAAATAGTTAAAGTGTATGTATATAATGGTGCTTTAATGAAATACTTTATTTTCAACACTATCATTATAGAGTTGTGTACACTTAAACCATCTTGTAAATAACTAACCTCTTATTACAGGTGCCTCTATCGTGCCGTTTTCCTGAAATAAAGAAACAATGGATGAACTTCAGATAGAAACAGTTGCTAGTAGCGTAAATGAAGATGTGTCTTTAAACGCAATTGTCTGCTTCATGCAGGAAAGAGTAATACATAAATATTTTGTTATACTATGGTTTCAATGTATCTGACGCGTTAATTTTCTCATAAGACAAAATGTATTACCAAGAATAGATAAGCCTTTCCTCTTCCGTTTCCAGATCACAATTACTACGAAGACTACAGAAGCACTGAACACTCCGATAGCTACACCTCCGACAAGAAATCCTATAGGCGAACTGGATTCTACCACAGGCTGTGCTGAAAATTTAAGAAACACTTTAATTTGAATATCGTATGTTAATATGCAAACATGGTCGATTCTGAGCTCAGACAACCAAACTAAAAGTGTTTATTTGTTCAGTTTTAATATGCAATGTCGTCAAATGATTATTTGTCATGTTTGAAGCTTACATTCATGACTCACATGCTTACAACACAAAGACATATCACGCAAATGCCAAAGAGGTGGTAAGTGTTTTCTTTCTTTAAAATCAGTAACACGAATTGGATCCTGATGAGACGCCGAGTTACTCGGCGTCTTATCAGGATCCGAACTATTTGCATAGGTAATCACAGATGAAATACTGGCAGCGAAAGAGTTAACAATTTCCTTCATAAAACCGTGTTTTGACGTATTTGCAAGCATAGTAGACCCACATCAGGGTCTGCTCTGTTTGCTAATGTAAATTGATAGATTTGATTAATTACTCTCTTAAAAGGTTACACTATTCCACCTTCCATATGTCATTATAACTACATGTAGTTTGTCCATGAATATTCAGTCGGTATCGAAATTTGCAATAAACATAGAACAAGGAAATGGTTAAATACTACACAGGGTCCCATGCTCGACATCGAATAATACATTATGGAACTTAAATAAATATAGTGTATACTTAAGATATTTTGCAACCAGCGTTTTAGAATGTACACTCTAGATACATAAGAAATGTTTTCCATTATTTACCTTCAGTTTTAAAACTCATCACAGCTGTTGGTTTACTTTCTCCTTTGTCGTTTACTGATAGCATGCGGATATCGTACACTTGACTGCTAGTCAGTGCGCTGACTCTTTTAATACGAGTTTGACGGAACGACATGCCTCCATAAAGAGTAAAGTTGTTCCAGGTTTTGGTATCTGTACTCAACTGTATAACGAACGTCTGATTCAAACCATTCGGAAACCCGGACTTCCACATGACTAACACTGACTGATAATCCAACACAGTTATATTCATATCGAATGGAGGATCCGGTGGTCCTTCAGAATAATATATAAACCGTTTATCTACGTGTACAATAGCGGCGACCTCCGTGTCCGAGTGGTTATGGTCTTCTACTGAAACCCACTAGCCCTTCACCGCGGTGGTTCGAATCCCGACATATTAATTTGGGGTTTTCATGTAGAGCCTTTAATAGGACTTGCGGTAGGTTGGTGGTTCTACCTGGGTGTTCTTTTGTGCACGAGAAATGCTAATCTGTTCCACCGGGAACCTGCCTCCATTGGTAATTAGCTGGACGTTGCGATATGGCTCATAAACGGTTACAGTGACGTGCACGAAACAAATTGTATTGATGTGTTAAAGAATAATACCCGTGTAGAACCACCGAACTACCGCAAACCAGCTGGAAGATCCAAACACATGAAATATCCCAATACCTAGGCATTGATTCGAACAAGAGCGATAAGGGGCAAAGACCATAACTACTCGTATTAACCAATGAATCCCTGATTGATAATAACGTTTTGTTTCTATCAGTGACATATAAAATAAGGCGTTAATGTGCTTTGAATATTGTGACAATACGTTCAATCATTAATTCATTCAGTCCAATGTTATAATATTCTATCCATATACATAAACAAACACATCCATAATGTCTCAAAGTGTCTGACTTTATTCTTAATAAACCATAACCCTTTCACCGCTGAATAATGACAGTGGACTATGCCACCAGTGTTTACCTATATTGTCAGATCAGTATGAAAGGATTACAGATGCTACAGGATTTTAAATGGCAACAAGTGCAGACCCTGAGATTCCCTCCTCTAGGAGCTCTCTGATCTTGGTCTAGAGTCCACTCATAATAAAAGGCCTAAACTTGCTAGAGGATTTGTAATGGCAAAGTGCCATTGTCCTGAATAGAGGGCTCCTCTAGGAGTCTTGTGATCTGGATCTACACTGTGTCCAAATATCAGTTCGTGCATCTCCCGGGTCTAAAGGTTTAATGTTTTGTTTCAAATTTACTATAAAATTATTGAACTTGATTTTGCGTTAATTAACAATTATCATACTTCAAGACTGGGAATCGTGCTTTTATTTCCACAAAACTTCACCTGAGATACATGTATATCGACCAACTAAACAAACGGAAAAGAGTTTAAGATAATTCAATACTAGTAAAACTATATCAATAAAGAGTCGACTCTGGAACAGTATTATTTTCAGAAAACTGTATGTAACAGAAACCTATATGTAAGCATACCTGTAGGGTGAATCACTAAGGATAAATCAACAGCCCCGATATCATTTGTTACTATTATATTATATGTGCCAAAGTGGCTCTCTGTTGTCAAGATTGTGATGGTCGCTTCTATGCCTCCAGTTGTTACTTCGCTGAGAAATACCGGTAGTTTAACGACCACGTCTCTTATAGTAATCTGTCCTACTTCTGTCCTGATGCCGCTGTTCTTGTAGACACTCACGGAACCTCTACCAGCGTTAGAGTAGTATTGAAAAGTGGCCACTGACGGTCGCAAGAGTTCTCCAAATATTTCGATTTCCTTTGTTTTTGTCACGATCCCAACTAGGACTGGAGGCGCTGATATTTAGTAAAGCAAAGGGTCAGTAAGAATAAACGTGTTATACATATGTGTGTGCATATATATTTATTAATTTCGTAGTACTAGTTCATTTGACTCTTTACCTGTTGAATATTCATATAAGAAATAATGGCATCAATAATATTGATTAAGTTAATTTCTTATAATATTATATGAACACAGTACATTTTGTCTCAGGCAGAAACTGAAATATCATGTCCATAGTATACCATAAGCAAGCAGAGTAGATTCTGATCAGACGACTCCTATATGAGCCGTCTGATATGTGTCTACTCTGTTTACGAAGGCGTGAAAAGTGTACATATGAAGGAAAATGTTAATTTTAACAATTTTTAATCAATAACAAGATTTAATTGTAACGGAATCCGTTACAGAATGTCCCCCAAGCGAAACAGACAAACGGTATTGGCAAGCAAATACTTTTGCCATTCTAATGGTAGGCTCTAGCTGGTTGAAATTTAGATATTGTTCGA
Organism: Azorinus chamasolen; assembly: GCA_963576725.1. Taxonomy (NCBI): domain Eukaryota; kingdom Metazoa; phylum Mollusca; class Bivalvia; order Cardiida; family Solecurtidae; genus Azorinus; species Azorinus chamasolen. The sequence continues at coordinate 16,689,284 of OY755244.1, read as the reverse complement.
CAAAAAATAGATAATGTTCGATTTCCTGACAATTGATATGTTGGGATATTTGGGTACTTCAAATTGATTGGCAGGTGTTTCGAAAGTATTTATCGCCATGGTAACTGAATGGTTGGCTCTGATTGATCGAATTTTAGATATTGTTCGATTTTGCTTTAATTTGGTATGTAGGGGTATTTGGGTACCCCGATCTCAATACAAGGTGTTTTGAAGGAGTCGGTTGCCATTGTAATGGTGTGGTGACCTCTGCTTGGTCTCATTGATGGCAACTTTCAGAATCCAAACTTTGGAAGCACATTTACACATAACCAGCAAGATTCGTGTGAAGCTTCATTAAAATCAGAAAACTAGGAAAACAGTCTGTAAAATAATTACACACGTTACTGGATTGAGTCTTGTTTGGATATGGCTTGTAATTAACCCTTTCCCTGATGAATATCATATAAGAGACAATGACACCATGGATACATACTAGCTGAATATCTATAATGGCGATGTGTACATGCAAAGTCAAACCTATTATAATGGCATAATCAAACAGCCTCCGATCTGGGTCTACATTGTTTGCAAAGGTGTGAAAAGGCGTTTGTATGACGGAAAGTGTTAACAGAGTTATGTTCAGGACTTAAAACAACAAGCATATTAACACTTACATTTAACAAACAGACTTGCTGAACCATGCGATGGACCTTTAACACCGTTACTTGCCCAGCATGTGTACACACCAGAATGGGCGTATGTCAGGTTAGTAAGCTTCAGTACCTTGGTGTTAGGCAGTTGTACCGGGCGTGATACCACTTGTCCGTCAAACCATGTGTGTACCCATCTTTGATATGTATAAATTTCCGGAACACCATAGGCTTCACACGTGACTGTAGCTAAATGACTCAATACCGAAGTGTTTGTAACGATCACAAAAATATCAGGTGGATCTATAAAATGAACAGTAAACTTTGATTATATTCGTTCTATGTTATTCATCTCATGCTGATAAAATCTATATGCGCACAGATCCGTTAAGTAATACTGCCTCGCTTATACAAAGTTACACACATCATGTTCTTCGTCCTCTTATTGATAAAGAATCTGAACATAAAAGGCATTTTCTGAAACTTCAATTCCTAAATAAAGGTATCGATTTTATTGATATATAAAGTATATTTCGTGATAATGATATGAAGGACAATGGGATAACTTAATAGGCCAATAGGTTATGCATATAAACTACACAATGCAATACAAACATTACAAACAAACAACCAATACATACACACAATATGCATTTATGACAAAGGAGTACCGCAATATCAGATCAGTTAACACTGAATGAGACACATTCTGCTGTCCCGAACCACAATCTGGATGGTTTCAAAGAGATTAGGAGCTATCACTACCATCAAGTTCCCTCAATCAGCACAATGCGACACATACGCTTGTACATCAAATGTTTACAAACAGTGTATATTTAATAACTGACAGGATATTCCTCAACCAACATTATGCAAGTAAACTTGGCAATCACGTTGGCAATCACGCTGGCCTTTTTGCATGTACGCCGACAAGAAAGGTTTAGTACTCTATGAAGGCGACCTCTTAAATCCAGAAATGGAAGGAGAACGTCGGATATCTGTACTATTTCATTTTTGTCGTACCCTTTATTACTTTTCTACAGTTACTCTGTTTGCAGCTCAATCATTGAGTACACTAGCGATAGGTGGATACAGTATGTTCACTTAAATGTTTTCGTTATACATGCACTTTACCACTGTATTTGCCGTCGCGGTTGTTGTAGATTAGTCGGAGAGGGGATACGTTTATTTACACTGTTTGTCTTTTAGGGTGGGGATGGAATAAGTGTGATGTTAGGCGCCCATAAACCGGTTTAACCCCCAGTGACTTTTGTCACTGACCGTTCCAAGGCGGTACTTCCATCTTCCTCCTATTGTATGTTTGTTTTGTCTTTGTGCGTCTCTTGTTGTTTTTATAGTTATGCACATTTGCTGTTTCCTTGTGTTGCTGTTCGGGCGACTGTTTGTTCTGTATGTGGTGTTTGCTGCATGACTCATTTTTGTACTATTTGTTTTGGGGCCGGACTATTTTGGATTTGGAAGGTGTTAAATGTATACATTTAGAACAAATAAAGACATTTGAAATGGAGAATGCACATTATTATCTATTTCATATTGATAAAAGAATATATAACATAAGAGTACGTGTTCGGTCCTTTGATAGTAAAAATGTACTTATTTGACATTTCACCTCGAATTGACTTTAACTTGACATTGGGCTGAAGACTGACATTCTGATTGTTCCTTAATTATCTTGTGAATAACATTAGACACGTTGGAACATTAACAGAGAAAGCATACACATTGCATATTATGATTAAACAATTGCAAGATTTCCCAAGAATTTGGGTCTGACCAATTAATGTCACAAATTTATCAAACACCCTCTTACTTAATAGACAATACTATCCGCGAAAAATATTTTACATATCCCTTTAATTGGTGTCAATATAAAGATCAGCCATACCTACAGTAGACACGTATACATATGTGCAATGATCATAAGAAATCCATTTTTCACAATTGAAATAAAACCAACGAGGATGGCCTAAAATCACTCAAATGAATCTATCGGCTATGTAATTTATTGTATACATGTTATTTGTAAATCATAACGTATTAAGAGTGTGGTATAACTTTATTAAATACATCGTCTTTAACAATTATGATGTAGAAACAAACGGAAGACCATTCTGCAATATATATTCAAAATGTGTATAGAGGTTTTCTGACGACGTAGGTCGGATTTTAATATTTTAACTGAATAAACATGCCGTTTTCATTCAACAAATAGCAATGCAAATATATAAACAAAGGGAACATTCCTGCCGAAGATCATCTCAGACATTGAGAAAGCGGTACAAATCATAAAGCTAAGCCCATCTAGGTGCAATTGTAATCATTATTTGCAATAGATTGTGCGAATTTAACAATTTCAGTGGAATATTCATAAATTATTTGTATTTATCTTATTAAAGAACATGAGAAAAGTTATCTCGCAGCTAACAATCATTGTTTTCTCTTGAATCACAAAGTCTTTACGTTTTCTTTAAATCTTCGCAAAATAAAATTAACTGTAACTATTGAAAGTAGATTTGTACGATAGCTATATAATGAAAATATTCTTGCAATATTCATCGCAACTTGTGTCAATTTATTTTTTGTATGCCGTCACTCCATTCAGCCATGCCAGACATTTATCAGTGACTTCCATGAGAGTTTCCCAAAAGCTTAAACCAAATCGATAAGGGGTCACTGGAAACAATTATGCAATCAATTGAATCTGAGATTTGTTTAACTCCTCCACATTTTGCGATCGCATGCGCCTAGGATTCCTAAGCATATATAACATAACAGTTGTTGTAGAAGGTCATCTAGAAAATATTATCATGCAAACTGATATTAAAATCTATAAATCTGTTTATTGATCCATTTAATTCGTATTTAAGGAATTCTAACATTATAATACATCAAGATATTGAAACGTAAAAATTAATATCGAATTTTATTAGTTTACAAACATTTTAGCACTGCGTACTGTTTTATTGCTTTATTATTATGTTGTTGTGTTTTGCTGTTGCTGTAACTGTTTTTGGTGTGGTTTTGTTAGCTGTTATTCATCTAAATAGGTATACCATTTCCCCTGTATGTGTTGAAAAGATATTTCCTTCGATGCATTATGTACCTTGTTCTATGAACGTTTTAACCTCCCCTCGTACTGATCTCCAACAGATGCATTGAGGCTTTTTTGTCTTGTGTCTTTGTACTTGTGCTTTTGTTCATATGGAAAAATAGTCAAACAGGGAGAGCCACACACGAAATGACACCGCACCAAACACCATCTAACAAGAAAGGGAAAGACCACAAGAAAAAACATAACAGGACGCATATCAAGACGAAACACATTAAACATTAAGCATATTAAACAACAAAATTGAAAGCAGGAGTGCCGCCTTGGAACGGCCAGCAACCAAAATAAGCTACTGGGGGACTTAAACCTGGTTTATGGGTACCCAACCTCGTCCTTATCCCACTTTCACCAAAGTCAAAATGTAAATAAAACCCCCCCTCCAGACAACTCCACAACATGAATAACGATGTCTGCCAAAATGAAAATGATTTGAAATTAAACGTTAGAGGTAAACAAGCGACGTCATCATTGAAATGACGTCATAATTTAAAAGTACGGGAAAACTATATGAAACACTTCTACACCGACATTTAATAAAAGATAAATCGCAAGAAGATACAATTACTAGTGGATATTGAGCATGCACAACTGTTTTGTTTGAAAAAGAATAAACATGTTTGGAATGTTTATCTCTAGTACATGTACGTGTGTGTTTGTTTATGTTTTCTGTGTTCATCTCGTGTATGTGTGTGTGCGTGCGTGTGTGCGTGGGTGCGTGGGTGACATGTTCTCTATCATTGTTTTAGTGATGGTTGCGTCTTGTATGTGGTTTTGCCTGATTTACTTTACTACTTTTATTTAATCTATTTCAACAAAACTGATATTTATTATTATTATTATTATTATTATTATTATAAATTCTGAAGGGAGGTGATCATTATATGGCGATCTTTTCACACCGGATACATGCGTTCAAAAGCGCTTCACGTGGAGGAAATCACTAAGCGGAACGAACCGCATGATTATCTATCCAGGCAATGAAAGATATACAATAGATATACAATAGATATGAAATCACTAACCGGAAGGAATCGCATGAACTATATTAACAAACTTGATACAGATAATTTGACTGAAAGCCATGCCTATCAATATCATAAATTAGAATAGTCTGTATTAACAAACTTGATACAGACAATATGACTGAAAGTCATGCTCATCAATATCATAAATTAGAATAAACGGACCAACTGAAAATCATTCCATTTATTTGACTATTGAGTCAACTGTTAGCTTAATAGGTTAGCTGAAAGCCATTCCTATCCTGAACTTAGTTGCCACAGTACATGACTATTGGGTTGCCACTGTAGAGCAGCCGACTTAAGCAGAAGTTTGCCTTCGTCCAAACTCTTCAGGGCTTCAAACTCGTCTGTACTGAAAGTCCTGACCAGGTTCGTGAACCCGAAAAATGTCCCTTGGAACTTCAGACCTTCAATTAATATTTGACGAAACGTTGTATGTGTTGTTCGTTTTGCTTTATAAATCACCCATGACGGTACGAGACAATACGACTCTAACACAAAGCAATATATCAGATGATAAAAAGAAGTTCACACCTATGTTCAATTGTATACATGTTCTCTTTTAGCATTTGCTTTCAAAGGATCTCCCACTTTCAGAATATTAATATTGTGTCATCATTCATAACAAAACTTGCTATACATGTAAATTACCTAATTTTTATACTTCAATATATAGCAAAGTGTAAAATACAACACTTCCTATATATGCCATCTTAACTTTATATTTCAAAATCGATAGTGACAAAGTGTAAATCAACCTTCCTACGCATGTCACCTTAATTTTGTATTTTAAAATGCTTATTGTAAGGTATAAATACCAAATTCTTACGTACACCAGCTTGATTTTATAGTTTAATATGTATATTGGTAAAGTGTAAATACAAACCCTCCTACGTATGCCACCTTAATTTAAATCACAGTGTTGGTAAGGGCAAAGTGTAAATATTCCATAATTTTTGCAATAACATCTACTAATCTATGGGAAATCCATAACTTACAAAGTACTGTGAGCATTGTTTGTTTCGAATCTTTTGGAGGAATCTGGTTATCAGCTGTGCATGTATAAATCCCTGTATCACTTCTGTTGACATGACTGATAATGTAATCCAACCCATTGTAGATAGGTGTGCCGTTACCACTGCCTACCGTGACCGAGTCTCTATTCCATGTAAACCAGGACAATGGTTTGCTGTCGGCGTTGCACTGCAGGAATGCACTGTCTCCTTCAGTTGCATTTGTGTCATGTATGTCGCTGATGATTGGGGAATCTGTTCAATATAATTATATTTTAAGTTATTCTCTATGTGCATTATATTAATTCTGAAAGTGGGTGATCGTTCGAAAGCAAGGGTAGCAATGCCAAAAGAGAAAATTGCAGACTCGGTTTTATTGAGTCTGTTCTAGTAATTAAAAGTGCAACACTATTCATTCCCCTTACATCGACTTAATCAGTGTTCAATTTTCAAAACTTATACCATCAAAACTAATGATCCCGAAATACCAGAAATATAACAACACTGAGAATAAAGTACGGCGCGACTTTTTACGACTGCCTCACAAGCACTTAACACCTGCTGTTATGATTCCATATCTTCTGAAAGTGGATGATGATCCTTCGAAAGCAAAAGTAGCATTGCGAAAAAATATGCAGACTCGGTTTTATTGAGTCTGTTCATGAGTAGTGATAAAAAGTGCACCACTACTCACGCCCCCTAGCACCAGCTTAAGCAGTATTCAATTTTCATAACTAATACCATCAAGACTAATGATCCGGAAGGATTAGAAAATATAACAACACTGAGATAGAAGTACGGGACCACCTTGTACGGCCGCCACACAAGCACTTAACACATGCTGTTGTAAAGTACATATATTCTGAAAGTTGGAGATCATTCGAAAGCAAAAGTAGCAATGCGAAAAGAGACTCGGTTGTTTTGAGTCTGTTCATGAGTAGAAATTGTGTTCATGTTATGTGTGCATATGAGAAGAGTAATGAATATTACCATTTCGTCCATTACATCACTTGAACAAGTCATATCAAACAGCTATGCTGTCTTATAGGAATAGAAATAGTACAGCCCACTGGGGGTCTTATTGCATTATAGTGACCTACCAGTCAGCCCGAAAATAGTTTAAGGCCCTCAGCCTTCGACCTCGGGCCTTTAACTAATTTCGCGCTGACGGGTAGGTCACTATACTGCAATTAGGCCCGAAGTGAGATGTACTATTTCTTGTAGAATACTGCATTTCTTTGTTCACGAACGTAATTTAGCAGCCCTGTGTCACTCCGTGATTAACACCCTACCCTCACACACACACACACACGCGCGCGCACACACACACACACACACACACACACACACCATCACCCTTTAATAAAGCTGTTTAAGTAAAGTGGCCTTGTCGGCTCCAACTTCTATATTTGAGTTTGTTTTCTGTTTTATAAACTGGAATGGAGAAGATAATTGATTTAAAATGTTTTAATGAAATTTATTGAAGGAAACATAAGTCTATTTCACATTTTTCAGTCGTATTAATCTGCAAAGCAATTATTGCATTTACTACAATTTCTAAAAACTGTTTTTGTATCAATTGTAATCAAGCTGAATGATAATTATTATTTTACTCAGGAAACCAAGAATAGAAAACATTTTTAAATAAATTTCTTGGATTGAAATGTGCAAAAACCCAGTATAAACAGTATAACATCTCTTATGCGACAATTCATTTATTCGACATAGAAGTCTTAAAAAGTAGGGTTTTGCTTAATGAAAGGCACAAAATTACAGAAAGCTCTTATAGGGGATCAGTTAGTGCCTTCCTTTAGGACGATAAACATAACTAGTTACTGTATCGTTTTAAGTAAGCTCTAATTACGTTCATATTTTATTTATTAGTAATAAAAATAAGTCATTTCAATGTATATCGTACAATCTTAAATTAACTTTCAAATAAATAATGTGTTTTATTTTAAAATTAATTACTATATAACTTAGAATGGCGTATTTCATTTAAGAGCGTTCCCGTACACCCGGAAATTACCGAGCGTGTTACCTTTAAATGGCCGATTCGTTTGTAAAATGAAAAATATTTCCGTTTGTATAATGAAAAAGAAACAAGACGAATAGTTCATTGACAAAATCCTTGAACACATTTAACCATAGCATGCGTACATAATACCACAAAATGAGACACAGCTTGCTGAAATGTGTTAGTTACATAATGATAACCCATTATCTTTCTTTCATTGATTCTAGCTTTGTTGACGTTACCTTACATCGGTTTTTAGAAACGTTCAGTATTGACCTTTAGGATTACACGGCGTTTCCTCAGAGTCTATCAGCCACAAAGTGCTGGTATTAAATAACTGACGACGGAGTCTCCTTCTAAAAAATCTATCTCCAAAATAAATTTATACGAAAAATCTTACTCGAAACTATTCAATTCAAAATCAACGTAACTTTATGTTTCCACAACAACAAATGAAAGGGAGGAAACACGACCTATATTTGGAAGTCATACTACGAGTGTCTGTGCGGGCTGTCAAATATGGCAGTGTGACGTAGTAATAGGGCGTGCCAAACTCTAAGTTAGTTAGTGTTTATTAAGAGAGAATTTAACTATTAAGACGCTCGCTCTGGGTTCTTAATCGTTAAATTCTCTCTTAATAAACACTAAATATTACTTAATGTTACATCATCAAAATGAAAAAGAGACAGATAACTCTCTCATGACCCTTTAAAGGCTTAGCTCTGAATGACATCACAAATGACGTCATAACTGTCCTCTGAAGGTCATTTGTGCATAAACAAATAATGGGAAGAAAAGGCTGTTAAATTTCAAGTGAAGTTAAAATTCTAGCTGTAAATTTATAGAAGAGTGGAATAAAATTTGGTGAAATAAGCATGGCATTGGGACTAAATTACAGTATAGTGATACATATTGTGAAAAAGTTTTTAGCAACGGGATCAATGGGAAATAGACCAAGAAGTGGAATACCAAAAAGTTCCAGGTGATTATATGGGGTTGCATTTGCTGGCATAGTGTAGGGAAACTGGCAAAAGTAATTGGAAACATCAATTGTGAAAAGTATAGGGACATCCTAGAAGACAACTTGTGATCATTGTTAGACATTTTCCAGGAAGCAATTATATTTTAAAAAATGAAAATGCCCCAGTGTACAGGTTTAGGATGCTGCAACAATACACCGCTGCAAATAACCTGAAATCTCTTTCTTGGCCTGCACAGTCACCTGATATCTAATGTTATTGAAATTGTGTGACTGTATATCAAACGAAAACTTGAAAATATGCATCATGTAATCAATAGCCATGACGATTTATTCACTAACATGCAGAGGATTTGAATGGATATTCAAACTGCCTATATACAAAGCCTTTATTAACCAATTCCAAGAAGAAGACTGAAAGGACATTTAGCAGTCTTAAGGTCAGAAAAAGTTGAAAGGTTTTTTTTGTTTTCATTTTCCTTTCTGTTATTAGCATAAAAGATGGCTTTAGTGTTAACAGGAAATATAAAGATGACCGCCATTTCACCAATACTTTTTCCACCTGACTGTATATATACATTTGTACGCGTATTTACATTTTTGCAAACAGCAGACCATGACCAGACAATCCTGTTTGACGAGGGTCTACTCTGTTTGTTTGAATAATTTTATAATTCTGATCTTATACTGTCTGTCATGGTCTTGTTTAACATGCCTGTATAAAACATTCAGGTAATTTAAATCCATCTTCTAACAAAGATTCGAAATCCCAGATGTCAAAATCGCCAGCCATTTTGTACTGAATTTTGTAATGAACGAAAATCAGTGACGTCACATTTGGCGCATAACGTACTGTGGGCGCGCGATGTTTGTTTATTTGAACCGTGGGAAGGATTAATGTCGTGAGCCAATAAAAAAATAGGTTATGTTCTTAGTCCGTTAGAACATATTAAGTGAAATTTTAGTGGCTAAGAAGGGGTGCGCTCGCTTTCGCTCGGTCCGCTCCTTCTTAACTACTAAGACTTCACTTAATATGTTCTAACTATAACTTAGAATATAACCTACATTTTAGCCAATCAAACAGCATGTTGCACCTTATTAAATACAGCACTTAATCATTAAGAATTTTGTTTCTTACGACCTCGCGTGGTGTCTGCACGCGGTATCATAATCCCGCCTCATGGTACCTAGTAGTAAACACTGCCATATTTGGCGATCTTACAATCAGAACTCATTGTTAACATTGTTATTACTTCATATAAACGCATAACTACGTTTTTGCAAACAGAGTAGACCACGACCCAACATATCCTGTAGATCTATGAGTTGTTTGACCAGGGTCTACTCTGTTTGCTTGAATAATGTTGTAATTCTGATTCTATTCTGTCCTTCACGGTAAAAGATCTTGTTAACACGCCTGTATAAAACATTCCGGTAATTAATATTCATAAAGTTATAAATGCTTACATGAATATACAAGAAGTAAAGGGTTAAAGATTAGTCATAAAAAGAAGACTAAATAATTTAATAAAAACACTTTAAGTAGATCTAGTTGCAAACTTTAATTTCAAGCAGAGACATATACATACATGTAAATTGGAATGGAAATTAATCTTGAATTACTGATGCCGTCGTTCCGCAGAAACTGCTGCGTGTTTATGTCGAATGGTTGAGTTAAAGTGGCAAAGTTTATCTCCTCGAATTCATCTTATATTAGGGATTGAATACCCCCACGGTCGAAATCGCCAGCCGTTTTGTACTGTTGTTAAGGAATGGAAATCAGTAACGTGACACTTGGCGCGTGAAGTCCTGTGGGCGCGCGACGTTTGTTTACTAGAACCGTGTGAACGACTTATGCCAATCAAAATATAGGTTATATTCTAAGTAAGTTCGAACATCTTAAATATGTATACTTCGCAAATTTCCGCAAATTTGGCGTTTCAAACTGACTTCAGAATCGGAACCTATGTACCTTAACACTTATTTAACACTAAACAGCACGGTTAGTAAATGGTCGTTTGTGTCGAAAATATTAGAAAAATGGAAACCAACGTAACAGCGTTCGCCATTGGCCGGAATCTGTCGTAATATTCAAATTTACATACCGGAAATAATCATTCGATGTACATGCATATGTAGGCCAACAACCAGTGTCAGCCATTGTACATGATAACAACCTAATTAATATTCAAAGCGTTGTTCCGAAATAGAATCGGAGTCATTCAGAACTTGGCCGAAGATGTCCACCGATTTCCATACAAAATCCCCGTTTCTTAAAAGGAGGCTCCTTTTAAAGAATTTAGCAGTATTCGGATAGCGATAAAATTTAGCTGAACAAATATCTCCTGTCGGAAAATGGGTTGTAAGCATTATTTTCAGTGTGTGTGTATACGTGTACAGCTTCTGGTGTTGATTCATTAATACGAAAAATGCGCATAATACATCTTTAAGTGAAACCTTAGTGGTTAAGAAGGGGCGGAGCGAGCGTAAACTTTACATAAGTAAAGAAGCAGCGTATTTGGATAAGGATAATAGTAATTTATCTTAGATGATTGAAAGTAAATTCTATCCATTGACTTGAATCTGTAGCCACAACTAAGTAACCCTTGGTAAAAAAGAAAGAGATTCAGATTTGTTTAACCCTTGCCCTATTCGGTATTCATGTCAGAAATATTGATTTCATGAATAATTATTAACTGATTTTTATAATTGTATTTGTACACAAGATGTCTTGGTATTGGTAGAAAATATAGAATCGGGGATCTATATTATAACATAAGCAAATAAAGCACATCCTGGATCTATTTTGTTTGCAGATGCGTGAATAGCGTTTATATGAAGGAAAGGGTTAAATGGGTGCATGTACTTTATCAAACAACGATTAACGTTTAATATCTACTTCGTTCTAATCCTGCTAAGCACGACCTGATTGATATTCGCAAACAGCTTGGATCTATATGAGATACCTGGTAGCTCTTTGTCACTCGGTTTCCGAACACATGTAACGAATTGGGCATATGCAAGTCCCTACATTCGACACGTTTCAAAAGTGCCTAAAATATACAAAACTCATTTGTGTATATGCCGAATCGCAAAAACCCTATCGAATAAACACAGAAGACACAACTTTCAGAATTTAGAATTTCATATGTTTGATATATTATTCGTATTTGTTCGGCTCGCGTTTTAGTTTGGTTAACTGTTCGACCAAGATTGTTAATACTTAGTTGTAGATCAAAAATTATAAGTGTCGATGAAAACGGTTCATTTTGTATCACTGGGGCATTTTTCGATATAAATGGAAAAGCAGTAAAGTCAAGCAGGCAAAACCACATGCAAGACGCAACCACCACCAAAACACCGATAGACAGCATGACACACACACACACACACAACCACACACCCAAACGCACGCACACACACACACACGAAATGAACACAGAAAACACCAAAAGAGACACAAGAACCAGGGACAAACGTTCCACAACATGAACAAACCACAAGCACAAAGACGCAAGGCAAACAAAAGGAAGGGTGACAAAGAGAGTACCGCCTTGGCACGGTCAGCAGCAAAAACACCACTGGGGGTTTAAACCGGTTTACGGACGTCCTAACCTCGCACTTCTCTCAAAGTCACCCTAGCTTTACAAATATTGTAAATAAAGGTATCCCCGCTGGTTCAAATTGACAATCTTCATGATAATGATTGAACATAACAAGTATTAAGTTTTATGACATTATTGAATATATGCGTTCTAGATTGTAGGGACTTCTTTTTGTGTTGCAATTTTTGCTTTCAGGGGATCACCACCGTTCAGAATTTATAATCTTCACAACAGCAGGTGTTAAGTGCTTGTGTGGCGGCCGTAAGACGTCGCCCCGTACTTCATTCTCAGTGTTCCCACATACCTTACAAATAGTATGCATACACTGTACAATACCAGGTTCAATATTTTAGTGATGCGACATATAGAAAAAATGAATACTTTTCATACGTCTTTTATTCATATCCCATTATTAAACAAAGCTAATTAACATTCATGATATCATAATTTCTTACATGAATATTCATGACTGAGATACTCGGTTAAATATGTATAACAAAGACTCGTCACCTAGCCTCGCCCTCCCAGACTGTAGCAATTGGACATTCATATATGGTCAACCTTATTGTGTGGTTGTACCGTTTCTTTTTTGAGGTTGTTTGGTGCCGTGTCCTTTCGTGTGTGGCCATTCTTGTTAGACTGTTTTTGTTTTTTCCCATTTATAGTGGTAGTGAAAGTGTACAAAACAGCCGACCTATAAAAATGGAGAAACAGCAACACACAAAAAGGCACACCAAAACATCATCAAACATGAAACTAACACAATACAACCTCCGACCTGAAGAAACGCACAAAAGACATAAAACATTTACCATATAAAATAAAGTAGTCCATAGGGTGAAAGCAGGAGTGCCACCTTGGGACGGCCAGTAGCTCAACCTCTACCTCGCTGTGACAAAATATTGCGAGCTCATATTTGGACATGGTGTGATTTTAACTATTTCCCATTAGTTATTTCCCATTCGAACAATCTCTTGAGGAACTATTGACCGAGTGGCAAAGAGCTACTCGGCATCTCATCTGGATCCAAGCTGTATCGCGGATAGTGAGAGATTAATACTTACAGTGAATATCAAGTGCTATATATGTTGTAGCATGCCCTTGAAGAATTCCATTGGACACTAAACAGCTGATATTATTTCCATGTTCATAACGGGTTGGCTGTAGTGTTAGGTTTTGGGATCTAACTACACCATTATGTGCCCCATACCACTCAGTATAAATATTATTGTTTTTTATGACGTCAGTCCCGTTTTTCCATGCGATGTCAGAAGGTGGATTTGACGAACCAGTTGAGCAGTTAAGAGTCAATGGATTTATCCCATTAGCTATGATGACCATGTTTCCGGTAACAGTTGTTGTAGATTGGTAAACCGGAACTGAAATCAGAAATATACTATGTTACAATATCGGATATTTCCAGGAATTTTCAATGGGTTTATCATTCATTAGTTCTAGTGTTGAAATCAATCAATGTCATCCGCAACACCGTTGATGAACCATAAAGACTTGAACATTAATTCTTATAAAATTGATGTCTGCTTAAATTCCGATCTATCAGAATGTGTTTCACTTACTTCGTGCAAGCGCTTGAGAAAGTATTAAAACTGACGTGCAACACAGCTCTTGCCCCTTAATATGATAAGATCTTATTATACAGCTTCCTCTAAGGACATACATTCCATTGTTCATATGCCATTATAAAACATAATGTACTGAATAATTTCTGACATGAATATTTGCTATACGCTCGTGTGTTTGATGCAGCGGTATAAATAATCAAACAGACACAGAGCTTGTTGACTACAATCGAAAACTTATATATAGGCGTAACTTCATTCATGGTCTAGTCCTGATCTTTGTTTCTAGGTTTGTCAATCCAATAAACCCCATCGCAACCACAAAATTGACGTCTGCTACTGGTTCGTATTAATAAGGTCTTATGCTATAATAGTACATGGACATTTCAGATTTAAACTTAATCTCTGCTCGTTTTGTCATATATGATATCATACTATTATTAAGATATTGGCAGAAGTATGACTCAAATATGAGTCATGCAAGAAACACCACATACAAAACAAACAGCCGCCCGAAAGCAACACAAGGAAACACAGCAAATGTACATAGCTAACAAAAACATAAAGAGACACACAAAGACAAAACAAACAAACAATAGGGGGAAATGGAAGTACTGCATTAGAGCGGTCAGCGACAATGGTGACTGGGGATTAAAACCGGTTTAGGGGCGCCCAACCTCACACGTATTCCATCCCCACCCTAAAAGACAAACAGTGCAAATAAACGTACCCTCTCTCCGACTAATCTATAACAACCGCGATGGCAAATGCGGTGGTAAAGAGCATGTAAAATGAAAAACACATATTTAAGTGAAACAATCTGTATCTACCTATTGCTAGTCTACTCAATTATTGAGCTGAAAACAGAGTAACTGTAGAAAAGGTTACAAAGGGAACGACAAAAACGAGTACACATAGCTGACGTCCTCATTCCGTTTCCGGATTTAAGAGGTTGCCTTCATATAGTACTAAACCTTTCTGGTTGGCGTATATGCAAAGAGGGCAGCGTGATTGCTAACTGTAAATGGGTTGACAACCAGACATGCAGTATGTTGTAGTACTATAGGATCATATCCTTTTTTAATGAAATTTTAACATACCGGTATTTGATGAACAAAGTGAGAAAATGGGTATGTCTAATAATTTTACGAAGTTTGTAAATCACGTCACTATAAAATTCAAGATGTGAAACACCGTGTCGCAGGAGCGCCTTGCGATTACATTTGTACTTGCCAATACGTGAGAGAGTTTTAACATACCGGTATTTGAAGAACAAAGTGAGAAAATGGGTATGTCTAATAATTTTACGAAATTTGTAAATCACATCACCATAAAATTCAAGATGTGAAATACCGTGTCGCAGGAGCGCCTTGAAATTACATTTGCACTTGGCAATACGTGAGAGATGTCGATAATCAAATTTAGATAATGTTTTCTTTGTTTATGATATCTATATCATTGCTTAAGCAGCTTTTCAGTTAAAATGAGATTTCGACTGTTTAAATCTTCAACAGATGAACAAGCTCTAGCAAAACGAATAAGTTGAGATATATAAACTCCATAAGATTTGGGAAGTTGCATTCAACTGTCGAAAACATGCAATGCGTGAATGTGCTAATGCCATAAATCGCTGAGCTTAGAGATTTACTTACATAGAACATTCAGTACTGCAGATCCAGTCAAATCAATAGCAGTAGGTGTATGTATGACTCTACATTGTACTGTTTGGCCATTGTCTGCAGCCGCTACACGCCTCCTGAACACCGACACTACTGTTGACGGGTCCCCAGTGGCAATGACGCTAGTTGTAGATGTTTGTCCCTGATATACCCAGGATATATTTGCTGCCGGTCTACTTCCAACTGTCTTGCATTCTACTACGACGTCGTTTCCTCTTACAACACTGGCATTCTGTGTGAGCATAGGTTGGAGTGGTTTCACTATAAAATGATGTTGATAATACTTTAGAAGTGTACATATTCACTAAAATGTACTTTTTATTGATAACTCTTGATTCTTTTCTTCTCAAATAGGCTATACTAGATATTTCATATCCATTTTGATTCTCTTTACGGAAATCTTGATACACATTTCAAAACAGGTGCATCCTGATTGGGACACAAGCTATATAATATTCGATATTTACTTCATTTCAACTCAACATCATATTCAACTTACTGAGGACAACAGACAGTGTTATGCTCGGAACAACAATGGTCAGATTCCATTAAACGTCAAATCACAAAAGTCATAGATACTCTGGGTCACTATAATAAAGACAAATCTACGTATAATTATCATGTTTAAAAAGTATTATTTCAAATATTAGGGTTTAGCATTTTGTCTACCAAGGTGGTTTGGTAACGACTAAAACAACTGTGTTACACAGATTCGAAATCTATATTTGGAATAACGTTTGATCTTTATCCCGCTTTGACAAAATAATATCTGCTGAAATGTGTTTTAAAACAATATTGACTACTTCCGATTAGAATAATTTTGGAAAAATAGTCAAACGGGGAGAGCCACATACGAAAAGACACTGCACCAAACACCATCAAACAAGAAACGGCACAGCTATAAGACAAAACACAACAGGACGCAAGACGAAATACATTAAACATAAAATTATTACACACCACTGAGCGAGCTACCTAATGTCTCATCAGTGCCCAGGCTGTTTGCAGATACAAATCAAGTTGCAGATATCGGGAAAAGTGTAAAAACTAATATCAATATTTATTCCTCTTAAAGCATATGTAGTCTGACAACGAAAAGTATAAGAGGATTGTTACTCACGATACAGATATTGTGTTTCATTTTTTATTTGTGAATCCTGTGCATTTTCAGGTGTTGGATAGAAGGATCGACACAGCAGCTGTTGTCCGTCATCTTGTCTTGTTGGTGTGATTGTGTGCGTTAGCGTGACTGTGAACGTGCCTCCATCATATCTGCCCGTATTTGTACTTTTAAGCACCTGGTTTGTAATACTTCCCTTGTATAAAGTAACAGTGGGTGCCGGATATCCACCATTTGATGTACAAGTGACGCTAAAAGCCTGGCCTTCGGTTGCCCGAATGCCTTTATCATCAAGTGGCACTGATGTTGTCATGATAGGCTGATCTGGCCGAACTGAAGTAAGGATATCGTAATACAAATGTAATAAAGAATGCGAAATAAAATATTCAATATCAAATACAGTGTTGCGTTGGCAATTTGGACTAGTATATATGCGAAATATAGTGAACACTTGATGACTTCTGTTTCATACAGTGATGTACGCCATTACAATTCAGACTCAGCGCTCTCTCCTCTCGATTCCCAGAATCCTACAGAGAACGATCAATTTGATTGGTCTATAGTACTAACATAAAAATAAACCCAGCATCAGGTGGCGCTTGAGAGACTCATGTGATGCAGTCAAAGCATTAATGGTATCGAGAGTACACATACATCTATAGTCAACTGAAACATCTCCCCTTTTTGAGAAATAAAACAATCAATCTATTAAATCAAGCACTCTGGCCTCAGTTGACCACAGATGAAACCTAACATTATTACAAGCAATTATGATTACCAAAGTTAACACTTAACAACACTAACTTCTAACTTAAACTAGGTTCTAACACATAACTAATAACTAAACCAGCATTTCTCAACAGCAATAGTTACTGTTACACAAGTTTTTGAAATCTTGAAAATATCTTAAAACATTGGAACACACTGCCGAAGATGTGTCTGATGAGAAACGCTGTATAACCTTATCAACTAACGCAGAAAATCCTTAATTCTATCGCAGTAGAATCTTCATGTTACAAAATTGTCGAAGTTCTTTGGCTTGACAACGCGACCACTCCTGGTGACGACTTGGCCCGAAATTGTTTGGTCTGCATCGCGATTTTTATTATGCAAATTATATGGCACCGGTGAGTCACGGTGTCCTTTTTCCTCATAGCATGGCACCGGAGTGTCACGGTGTCCATTTGCATTTACTCGGTTTTCAATTTCTGAATTGCAGGGCATTCGCGATTCACCATGCCCTTGCACACTTTCTTTCTGATTCTCATCTCGCGATCTCACACGCGGTTGGTTTTGCACACGCGACTGACTTAGCACACGCGGTTGATTTTCAGTACGTGAATAATCTGGAACACCCAAATTACCCTCTGATGGCGGCTTCAACTGTAGATGTCTCCTGTTCCGTCGGTAGGTTCCCAATGGGGTTTTGACCATATACGATCTCCGATCTGGATCGCAATCCTCCACTACGCCTTTCACACTCCATCGTTTCTCTTTGTCAGTTTTAATTCTCACCTCATCACCTGGGTTTAGATGAGACAGGGTTTTGACAGACTGATCATACTGCATTCTCATGCGTTCTTTGTATTTTGAGTCACTTAATCTCATATCATCTCTTTCTAACCAGCCAGGTTTTAGAGAATTTGGTAACATTGGCATAAGAGTTCTAATTTTCCTCCCCATCCTCATCTCAGCAGGACTGAGGCCTGTTGACTCCAATAGAGTTGCTCTATATTCCATCAAGGCAGTGAAAATATCCTCTTGCCTCAGGATCCTTTTTGCTATCTTTACTGCCGCTTCTGCTGCTCCATTTGATTGCGGATAATGAGGACTTGCTAAAGTTTGTTTGAAACCATATTCACTTGCAAATGACTGAAATATTTCTGACGTAAATTGTGTACCATTGTCCGATACTAGCTCTTCTGGAATTCCCCATCTTGAAAACATGTTTTTCATTTTACCGATGACCTGTTCACTTGTCACGCTCGACAAATATGATATCTCGAGAAATCTTGAATAATAGTCTGTCACGACAAGGTAGTGTTTTCTTTCCATTTCACACAAGTCAGTATCAATTCTTTGCCATGGTCTGTCTGGCAATTTAGTTATGATAATCGGTTCTTTTTGTTGAGCTGGTCGATGTTTTTGACAGAAGTCACTTTTCTACCTTTTCTTTGATATCTTTTGCAATGCCAGGCCACCATACCGACGCCTGTGCTCTGGCTCTACATTTATTTAGACCTAAATGTCCTTCATGATACTTTCAAGTGTCTCTGTTCTCAGTTGCTCTGGTACGACTATTCGTTCTCTATACAACAAAAGTCCCTGACTCACTGACAATTCACTTCTAGAGGCAAACATATCTGTCAGCTGTGGGCTAACTGAATCCATGTAAGTCGGCCAACCAAAACGTGTGTAGTTCATAGCTTCCTGAATTACATTATCATTCTCAACAGCCTTTCGAATTTTTTCTAACTTTATGTCCGAAATTGGCCTTAAAGCATCAACTTAGATGGAATAATGTTCTATTTCCTCTACAGATGCGTAACTTTCTTTGTTAAGAGGACTCCTAGACAGTGTGTCTGGCACTACTAAGTTTTTTCCTGGAACATGTTCCGCTTTTAGGCTGAATCCTCTTAATCTCATTACCATCCTCTGGCATCTCAAAGGAGAATTATTCAGGTCTTGTGAGTTAAGAAGAGGCACTAGTGGCTTATGGTCTGTTAGCAGTCTGAATGAATCTAAACCTACTAGATAGCGCGAAAATTTCTCACACGCCCAGAGCGACGCTAAACACTCTTTTTCAATTTGCGCATATTTCTCTTCTGCACTTGTAAGCTTTCTTGAACGAAATGCAACTGGTTTTATTGTCCCGTCTTTGTCCTGTTGGAACAAAGCTCCATCCAAACCGTAGCTACTAGCATCTGCACTTACGATTACTGGCTTGGTATGATCATAGAATGTCAACGAGTGTGCATTTGTGATGAGAACTTTCGCCTGATTGAATGCAATTTCTTGTGGTGAATCCCACACCCAAGTTTCTGATTTATGTAGGAGATCAGTCAATGGTTTGATAACACTTGCAAGTTTTTGAACAAATCTACCCAGATAGTTTATCATTCCAAGTACGCGTCTTAGTTCTGGCACATTTGTTGGGACAGCAAGCTCACGAATAGCTTCAATTCTGTCCTCACTAGGTTGAATTCCATTTTCAGTGATTGTGTGACCAAAATACTCTATTCTGTCTTTACGGAATTCACACTTGCTCCGATTCAGTTTCAGTCCAGGGTCATTTATTCTATGCAAAGCTGCTTTTAAGTGTTTATCATGTTCACTATCATTCTTTCCATGCACCAAGATGTCATCTATGATTACTTTCACACCCTCCAGACCACACAGAAGCTCTGTCATTTTCCTCTGAAAAATCTCTGGGGCTGTAGTTATCCCAAATGGAACACGACGGAAACAGAATCTCCCAAACGGTGTAATGAATGTAGTGAGTTCACTGCTTTCTTTACATAGAGGTATCTGGTAAAATCCACTAGATGCATCGAGTTTTGTAAACACTTTTGCTCCTTTCAAATCTATGGCAATATCATCTGGGGCAAGTTCGGGAGCATATAATGTTCTCGTTTCACAGAGTCATTAAGTTTTTTCAGATCAACACAAATTCTGATTGCACCTGAAGGTTTGACTACAGGTACCATTGGGGCGCACCAATCTGTTGGATTTTTGACTTTCTCAATAATGCCTTCGTTTTCTAACCTCTGCAGTTCTGCTTCAACTTTCTCTGGAAATGGAAATGGAACTCTACGTGCTGTTGTCAAACAGTATGGTTTTGCATCCTCTTTGAGAGTGATCTTGACAGGTTCACAATTCACTAGTCCAAATGAACCAAATATGCCTTGGTCTACCTCAATTCCATCGATTTTCTGGATGAGTCCCATTTTCTCAGCAACTGCACGTCCTAGCAGATTATTGCTAGCCGTTCCCTTTATCACATGAACTGGGAATGTGTACCATGCATCTTTAACTTTGGTCTCCGCACGAAACATGCCTATGCACTCTATTGGTCCCCCGGGTCCAAAGAGTGGGGTATGTGATGGCATAAGATTGGCTCTACGACTTAGCCTGAGGCATGTGTTATGACTAATGATAGATGTATCTGCCCCTGAGTCAATCTTGAATTTAAGAATGTTCCCATGGATTTTCAAGTCTACAGTCCATGGAGGACTATTGTCTGAGCAACTTGTCACTGAGCCAAGAAATAATGTGTCTGTAGACTGGTGTACCTCATTTACATTGTGCTTTTCGTGCGACAACATACTGCAAAGTGATTAGGTTTTTGACAATTTCGACATATCTTCCCCTTAGCATAGCATTTGTCTTTGGCATGGACCTGATTACATTTGTCACACCTGTATGTGGCTTTACCCTGAGTACTATAGCGTTGTCTCGGTCCCTGAGTTTCGTAATGATACTTTGGTTTAACATAGCCAGGCGACTGTCTTTTTTCATGCCATTTCTTTTGTACAGAGTCGAGCATTTTGCCTATAAGACTGATCTCGCATTTGCTCTTTCACTTGCTCACTTTGTCTTGCAAGTTCAATAGCTTTTTCAAGAGTCAAATCTGATTTTAACTGAAGCTTCTTTGACAGTTCTTTATCGAGAACACCAATAACAAGTCTATCTCTAATGTGCTCATTCTTATTTTCGTACTCACAGTACTCCGCGATTTCGTAGAGGCTCCGTACGAATTCTTCCATAGATTCACCGTTTTTCTGAGTACGAAGGTGAAACCTAGCACGTTCGTGGATTACATTCCTCTTTGGCACAAAATATTCCTCAATTTTTTCCAGCACTAGATCGAATGTCTCCTCTGGTGGTTCCTCTTCGTCCTCTTCTGTGAATGTTTTCATTATGTGTTCAGCTTCCTTCCCCATTGTGTACACGAGGACGCTGACCTGCACCTCGTTTTCCTCCGCATACAGCTTCGTGGCCGTCCTAAAGCGACAGAAACGTTCCCTCCATTTAGGCCATTCAGCCGGCTTGCTGAAGTCAAACGGATCCGGTGGACTTAATTTGAATGACATGATTCTTCTTAGTTTAGTTTACTTCTGACACCATGTTTCATACAGTGATGTACGCCATTACAATTCAGACTCAGCGCTCTCTCTCGATTCCCAGAATCCTACACAGAACGATCAATTTGATTGGTCTATAGTACTAACATAAAAATAAACCCAGCATCAGGTGGCGCTTGAGAGACTCATGTGATGCAGTCAATTGGCAATAATAAATCAAAGCATTAATGGTATCGAGAGTACACATACATTTATAGTCAACTGAAACAACTGCATTGGAACGTTCAGTGACTATTGTTGCTAACCGTTTCAAGACGGTATTTCCATCTTCCCACTATTGTTTTTTGTTTGTCTTTGTGCGTCTCTTTGTGCTTTGGTAGTTATGGATGTTTGCTGTGTGTTCTTGTTGTGGTGCTGTTCGGGTGGTTTATTGTGTATGTGGTGTTTCCTGCATAATTCACATTTGTACTTTTAAATCATGGTTTTGCCACTGACCGTTCCAAGGCGGCACTCTCTTTATCATCCTTACTTTTATGTATGTCTGGTGCCTTTGTACTAGTGCGTGTGTTGCTGTTTTAAATTTTAATATCATATGTGTGGTTGCTGTGGATTAGTCGGAGAGGGGATATGTTTATTAGCAGCTTGTCATTAAGGTATGTATGTATGTATGTATGTATGTCCTGTGTGTGTGTGTGTGTGTGTGTGTGTGTGTGTGTGTGTGTGTGTGTGTGTGTGTGTGTGTGTGTGTGTGTGTGTGTGTGTGTGTGTGTGTGTGTGTGTGTGTGTGTGTGTGTGTGTGTGTGTGTGTGTGTGTGTGTGTGTGTGTGTGTGTGTGTGTGTGTGTGTGTGTGTGTGTGTGTGCGTGCGTGCGTGCGTGCGTGCGTGCGTGCGTGCGTGCGTGCGTGCGTGCGTGCGTGCGTGCGTGCGTGCATGCTTTGTATGTTTTGTATTTTTGATGTATGTATGTATGAATGCATACATGGTTGAAAAGGTTTGGAGGAGAAAATCTCATAACTGTAATCCACATGTTGTGTAGTGCTTATAGCAACTATTGTCTTTTTCGATAATTTTTCATACATTTATGTCCCCTTGAAAAATAAAAGTAATGCATAAATTGCATATATTCTCATAAATGACTGGTCAGATTTAGAAAACACTTCACAGCTGTGATTATTATGTGGTGTAGTGTGAAAATCCCTAGGATGATCTGGTTCGATCTTTTTCATAGAGTTACGTTCTTGTTATTATCCTTGCAAAATAGATTACTGTAAGAAATCTTAATCCTTCACGCCATGGATACGCCTTTTAACGTCTTCGAAAAAAGAGTAGACCAAGAGCAGGGTCTGCCCTTTTTGCTTACGGAAAGGTATAGACCCGATTCAAATTTTCCGTCTTTAGAAACACATTTCGTTTGATAAATAAACATGATTTCATTATTAGTTCCCACCGGTTACCGGTTGGGTGATTATAGGTTTCCTCGATTCCGTCTGTCCGTCCGTCTGTCTGTCCGTCTGTCCATCCGTCTGTCACGCTTCGTTTCCGGGCCATATGTCCTACAAAGTTATGCCAAATTCATTATAACTTCACACATTGAAGAATCATGATAAGGGATAGTGTCATGCACAAGGGACATAACTCTAGCATCAATGTTTTTGAAGTTATTCCCCTTTTATATATTTTTGTCTGGACAATAACTCTTTATCTACTGGTTAAATTGATTTGAAACTTCACATATGGAACAATCATGATGCGGGGTAGTGTCATGTACAGGGGTCATAACTCTAGCATCAATATTTTTGGAGTTCTTCCCCTTTTTCATATTTTCTTGTCAGTCCGTCTGTCACGCTTCGTGTCCGGGCCATATCTCCTACAAAGTTAGGCTAAATTCATTATAACTTCACACGTTGAAGAAACATGATGAGAAGTAGTACCATGCACAAGGGCCATAACTCTAGCATCAATATTATTGGAGTTATTCTCCTTTTTCATATTTTTGTCCGGACAATAACTCTTTATCTACTGGTTCAATTGATTTGAAATTTCACATATGGAACAAACATGATGAGGGATATTGTCATGCACAAGGGCCATAACTCTAGCATCTATATTTTTGCTACACGTATAACTTATAGATGATAACATAAAAGGAATATTCAACAAATATTCTAAAGTCTAAAATGTCAGGCAAAAGAACTTACTTCGGACAGTAACGACGTTGTCACCAACGAAATTATGTATCTGTGAAATGCATCTGTATGTCCCAGTATCACTCAGATCTGTATCCCTCACCAGAATACTTCGCATATCAATGTCATAGGACACTCTAGGTTTAACAGGGTTAATCAAGGAGCTATTTTCGTTTGTATATACAGTGAGGGTACCGGCTGACGTAGAAGGGGGCCCTGTCCATCTGGGCAATGTGAATGGTATTTGTCCTGGACAGGCAACTCTTGTAATACTTCCCTTGTAAGCTATTGTCTCGATCGTTCCATCAACTGAAACATTATTTGAAAATGTCACGTTTAAACCATATTCACTTAGAAAATTAGACATGTTAAAAACAAAAATATGTCTTTATATGAGAAGATTATGTAATATTACATTACTTGTATACAATTTAAGGATGTATACATTTGTATATAAAATTATAAATCTGCCAAGGACTAAACAGATAAACATGTTCGTGGTTTGTATAAGAGATAGTAAAGAGTCTACCTTGTGGTGCAACGGATAGTAAAGATGTCAACAATAAGACTCCAATAAATAAAATTGGCATGGTCTGTCTGTCTGAAAAAGGAAAACAAATACTTACAAGTGATTGTCATTTTGCAGATTTATGTTTTATTGGTTGAACATATTAATTAACATACTAACTTAAAATTCTGTGGTATTCAATAACAACAACAGAAATATTCTATTCTTAGCTTGACAATAACGTTTCTACTAGAAAAATAATAACAATAGTCGGATTATTTGATCTGTTTGCATCCAAACGTGACAGTTTGGTCATATATTGGAAGGAGAATGCGAGTATAAGCGATTTTCCTCAAATAATCTGCAACGATCAGTTGTTTAGGGACGGATTCTTGTTATTAATAACTGATAGGTATATGGTTAGAGAAAGGTTGCTGAAAGATGCACGACGATCGTACAACTGTCCGCGACGTATTGTAAACCTTTTAGCCTGTATTCTCTATGTGTAATCGGACTAACCCAATTATAGATAATCCTTATTTTGATACTATGGTTTCTTCAATCTACCCAAAAGAACTGTCTTTAAACAAAGCTAATCAATCTGACATTAATGCTTCATTTTTAGATTTGAATCTTTCAATTACAAATGATAAAGTTTCGTCCAAAGTATACGATAAAAGAGAAGATTTTAATTTTAAAATTGTTAATTATCCTTTTCTAGATGGGGATGTGCCACGTTCTACATCTTATGGTGTTTATATTTCTCAACTTATTAGGTTTGCCCGAGCCTGTTCTTTGCTTGAAGATTTTAACAGACGTAATTTAGTTATAACTGATAAACTTCTTAAGCAAGGTTACAGATATCACAAACTTCGGAAAACCTTTTCTAAATTTTATTATCGAAATTTACCTCTCATTAGTAAATATAATTGCAATCTACGGACGTTACTGCGACAAGGCATTTCTCAACCAGAATTTTATGGGGATGTTATCTACAAACTTAGGAAAATTCGGGGTCATATCCATTTTCATGATTTGTTTATAAAACGCATTAAAAAATTTAAAAAGAAAGGTTATGATCCTATTATATTGCAACACACTGCATGTTTGGTTATCGATCCTTTTACAGTCGGTAGCTACGCTTCCCTCTTTGCTTGCGCGATGACAGGCCGAGGGTAGTACTCTATGATGGTATACTCTTAAACTTGGATACAGGAGGAGCTTACCAGACTCATGTATTATTTTTTCCCTGTCGTGCCCTTAACGGCTTACCTGCAGGTGCTCTGACTTCAGCAAAGCCATTGAGTACATATTTGACGGATTGTCACAGTTATTATGCTATGTTTTACATGTTGTCCTGTGTTCACCGTCGTCTATGTTGTGGGTAAGTCCAGCGGGGATACCTTTATTTACAATATTTGTAAAGCTAGGGTGACTTTGAGAGAAGTGTGAGGTTAGGACGTCCGTAAACCGGTTTAAACCCCCAGTGGTGTTTTTGCTGCTGACCGTGCCAAGGCGGTACTCTCTTTGTCACCCTTCCTTTTGTTTGCCTTGCGTCTTTGTGCTTGTGGTTTGTTCATGTTGTGGAACGTTTGTCCCTGTTTCTTGTGTGTCTTTTGGTGTTTTCTGTGTTCATTTCGTATGTGTGTGTGCGTGTGCGTTTGGGTGTGTGGTTGTGTGTGTGTGTGTGTGTCATGCTGTCTATCGGTGTTTTGGTGGTGGTTGCGTCTTGCATGTGGCTTTGCCTGCTTGACTTTACTACTTTTCCATTTATGTAATATCTCAACATTTAGAGGAGTATGATTGCTAGAGCAAAAAAATGCAGACTAGTATCAAAGGAAACCCGACGTTAAAAATACAAGGGTCATTTCTGAAGTCCATAGAACATAATTATCTGCAATTTTCTCTTTTAGCATTGCTAATTTTGCTTCCGATGGATCTCCCACTATCAGAATATATTTGCAGAACAGCAGGTGTTAAATGCTATTGTAGCGGCCGTAAAAGGTCGCCCCGTACTTCATTCAGTGTTGTTATATTTTCTGGTCCTTCGGGATCATTAGTTTTGATGATATTAGTTTTGAAAATTGAATACTGCTTAAGCCGGTTCTGGAGCGTGAGTAGTGTTGAACTTTTAATTACTACTCATGAACAGATTGAATAAAACCGAGTTGGCAATCTTCTCATTTAGTATTGCTACCTTTGGTTTGGAACGATCTCCCACTTTCAGAAAACATTTACTTCCCAACACCAGGTGTTAAGTACATGTGTTGTGACCGTAAAGGGAGTGCCACACCAGAGCGTATGGCACAAGCGTATGCGTGTGTATGAGAAAAGTGTTCATACGTTCTCATACGCAGATATACGCTTGGAGTAGGTTAGTAGGTATAGGTCGTTTACGTTTCAGGCACGCTGCTGTACGTCGGTGTACGTTCTCATACACAGAGGCCAAAAATAGCATGTTTCTAAAAGTACAACGTATACGAGCGTATAAATTATACGTTACGCACAAGCTCACCATATGCCAGGCACGTATTGAATACACTAGAGTGTCGGTAAAGGTACGTTACTTATAGGTCAAATACGCTTCACACACGTTGGGCTGAAGTTGGCCAGTAAAGCTATCATATGGATAGCGTATCCGTAACGTAATTGTACAGTAACGTATGTCTGACGAATGACTAATGTATTTAATGTATTTCTGGCGATTCATGCACTACTCATGCGCTCATATGTGCTAAGCATACATTACTCATACGCTCGCATGCCCTACCTATACGCTGGTATATGCAACACTGACGGTGACATAAGTTGACGGTGACATAAGTTGATACACGCTTGTATACATTTCTTATGCACTGCATATACGCCAGATATACGGTACGCATACGCTTTTCATGCGCTGCTAATATGTTCATTGAAGAGAGTGGTGGAAAATTCGGGTTCATACGTTCAAATGTTGCGTGTATGATGAGTTTTTCAGACGCAATGCATACGTTCGTTTCACTATAGTGTGGTCATAAACAGTCGCCCCGTTCTCGATCCTTCGAGATCATGAATTTCAGTATATCTTGTTCTGAAAATTGAATACCGCTTAAGCCGGTGCCAGGGGGCGTGAGCAGTGTTGCACTTTCAATTACTGCTCATGAACAGATTCAATAAAACCGAGTCTGCAATTTTTTCTTTTGGTGTTGCAATTTTTGTTGGGGATCACCTCCCTTCAGAATTTTCATTCTCAGTGTTGTTATATTTCTGGTCCTTCGGGATCATTAGATTTGATGTTATTAGTTTTAAAAATTGAATACTGCTTAAGCCGGAGCTAGGGGCGTGAGTAGTGTTGTATTTCTAATTACTACTCATGAACAGACTCAATAAAACCGAGCAATTTTCTCTTTTAGCATTGCTACTTTTGCTTTCGAATGGTCTTCCACTTTCAGAATTTATATAACCGATGACAAAATCACACGATTTATCACACAAAGCTAGTTTAAACATGCTCTGCTTGAGTAGAGGCACGTAATCCTCGTGCAAGCTGCCCGGAGAATTTGCTCGTGATATTATATACAAGAGAAAGTTTAAGCTTGCAATATGAAGGAAACTTCGTCATAGTAAAAGGTGACTGGTAAAATTCGAAGCCAGTTTTGGTGTCACTCGTCAAAAATATATGCAGAACAGATGTAAAAAGGATGTTTTCAAATGAAAGTAGTTTGTTAATATGTGCAGCGTTTTAGACAGTCAGTTGAAAATGACCCCATGGGCGTAAGCGCGTTTCCGTTGTAACGGAAAAGAAAGTTGTTGTCATGAAATCATTATTTGATGAAGAGGCATGTGATATACAGTGCAAAAACATGACATGAGAGGCATTCATTTTTCAAGAATTGCGTGAACGACTTTGACTTCGTAAGGTCTGCGCATTCTCTGGAAATCCTATTTGCTACCCGATGAACAGAAACAAACGTGGGATATATTGGAATCACAAATAATCGATAAGTGTGATACACATCATACACGTGATCCACGTGCTTTAGAAGAAAATACAGGTAAAGAAACCAGGATATAACATTTTGAACCAGGGTTTAGGTCTAGAGCAATTGTTCGTATTGCTTCTGAGGGTGAAAAGCCTAGCAATGCCTTCTCGAAAAACAATCAACTATCAGGACTGACCGAGCTACTCGGCGTTTCATCTTGACCAAAGTCGTTTGCAAATACGAGTCAGACCGCGGATAGCGAAATAAGGATTAAAGACAAAACATATTCAATGTAAATGCTAATATGTGGTTGGAAGACGTTTAACAAGTGTTAAGACATGTTTTATAAATCTGATAGGGTAAGTCCTGATAAAGTTTTTCAGAATTGTTTGTCACGCGTATTGAATAGATATATGAACATTTTGAAAGTAGATCCTGCGAAATAGAAAGTAGCAACGCGAAAAGAGAAAATTGCAGACTCGGTTTTATGAAGTCTGTTCATAAGCAATTAATAAAGTCCCCCCCCCCCCTAGCACCAGCTTAAGGGGTATTCAATTTTCCAGAAGGACCACAAAATATATCATCACTGAAAACGAAGTACGGGGTAACTTTTTCCGACCGTCACACAAGCACGTAACACCGACTTGTCGTAAAGTACATAAATTCTGAAAGTAGGAGACTTGACAATAGGCTTTTTCACACCTTTGCAAACAGAGTAGAACCCGACCAGTCGGGTCATGGTCTTCTCTGTTTCCTTCTGACGTTATAGTAGACCTGACTACAGTTTCTACCATTACTAAACATGCAAGTGTACATACACCATTATAAAATCTCAACTTATAGATATTTATGATGTCATTATTTCTTACATGAATATCCAACAGGGAAGGCTAAATAAAACTACAGAAGTCATTTGAGTTAGACACGTGTATCTCTTTAATGGGGCAGTTCACTAGGTTGGTGGGTGTATAAAGAAAAAATTCCCGCTATGAGCTTTAGGCTGTATACTTCGTCCAAATAAACAGGAAAGTGTAATATGGTCCAAACAACATTAAAACCGTAGAAACTTCATATTATTAGATAGTGTTGTTAACACCAGTAGGAATATACGAAATATAATTCTGTGCTGATAGCAATATTAGAAAAGCTTATGGTATATAAACGGTAATATCTTATTAATATTTTAGAATAGCTTATGATATTGGGCATACAATCCTATAAAATCTGTAAGTAGCCCTTTGTATAAAATATAAATTCTGAAGGGTGGTGATCCTCCGAAAGCAAAAATTGCAACACAAAAAAAGAAAATTGCAGACTCGGTTATATTGAGTCTGTTCATGAGCAGTAATTGAAAGTGCAACACTGCTCACGCCCCCTAGCACCGGCTTAAGCGGTATTCAATTTTCAGAACAAGAAGTACTGAAATGCATGATCTCGAAGGATCGGAAGGTATAACAACACTGAGATTGAAGTACAGGGCGACGTTTTACGGCCGCCACACAAGCACTTAACACCTGCTATTGTGAAGATTATAAATTCTGATATCTTATCAATACGAGTGGATAAGAAGTACTGATAAATAAAACTCATCATGGCCTACGCCATCATATTTATAAAACATGTCTTAACGAGGTGTGCGAAGGTCTAGTGGTAACGCGTTTGATTAACAATCCAGAGGTCCGGGGTTCAAATCCCGGTCTGTCCCGGATATTTCAGAGACGCTTTTCAGTGTCTCCCACCCGCACCTCCTCTCCACCCAGGGGTTAATTTGGGTACCTGTGAGGGTCACTAGCCGGTACTGCGGCTGAATAATTGTGCCATATGTTAGCAGTGCTCAATATTGTAGGCGAATGACTCAATGACCAGGGATGTAAATGTACAGTCAGCTGAGCGGTCCTTCGGACTGAAAGTAGACTATAACTAGATACTTTTTTACTTGTTAAACATCTTTCAATAACTTACTAGCAATACGTTGAAAAAAGAGCGCTTATTTAAGCTTAACAGTTGTGTTTGACTTTAACCCATCACCCGCTGTTCGTGACCTGATTTTTCTCAAAACCTTGATAGAAATAGTAAAAACTGCAATAGATCCAAAATTGAGCAGATAGTATTCCTCACAGAGGGATAAGAATTGCTACCTGTATATGTAGATTCCCAACTTATATCGTGAACATGAAATAATATCATTCATTTATACTTACATTACTTAGTGGCAAATGTCTATAATATCGCCCAAAAAGTCCCATGGTTATAAAATTTCTGAGTTTATTATTGAGTACCTAGTTGGACAGATATTTGAAGTATTCAAACTCTGATCAATCAGACAATTAAAATTAAGACTCAAACAAAATCTTTTAGAACATCGGGTCCAGATCTTATCATTGGCATAGGGCTTAATTATAACCAGAAGTTGTTTGATGTACATACTCTCAAATACCAAGGTCTACAACGAATATGAGCGGATGGTTTGAAATCAGAAAGTACTTGTCGTCATCGATCAATATCATTGACTCATCTCTCGGTGGTGTTATCGATACATGAATTATTATTATTATTATTATGTGACCCCTTACTCACACTATTATCCCTTACGATATAGCTGTTTCATATCACGAACAGATATAACTGTATGTTAGCACGATCAGATATAGCAGTATCATAAAAAGAAAAGATATAGCTGTATCATATCACGAACGGCGTGTTGAATTTGTTTTCATTCAGTTGAATGGTTGGGGAAGATAAGTGGTAATGGGCGGTATGAAATTTATCTGACTATATTAATTTGTGTAAAACAATTGTGTCTTACGCGGTCATAAAAATAGGTCTAATTATGGGTCTGTAAGACAGGTAGTAGCTTTATGCAGGTCTAAAATAATGCAGAAAGCTCCTGTAGGAGCTCTCTGCTTTACCTTTGTCCCGTATTAAGCAACCATCTGCTTTTGAAAGACCCCTACATTCAATGAATGAATGGCTGCTTGCGGACGTGAGTGTGCGGTGTTCGTTTTTGATAGAAATCTGCGACTTATGTGTGAACGTTTGTTTCTGTAAATATTCACGGTCACAGATAACCTTTGAGAAATGGGATGTGAATGGTATTTTTCTAGACTTAGACTCCGGTTAAACATCTATATAACTATTTTTTCTACACGACGTAGATGACGTTTATCATAGTTTTCAATTATATGTGATGTCAGTCTGATGCTAGTTTGATTCTGCTCATCAGTGAGCAAATTGGGGATCCATTTGGCACAGACCTTCCGGTGTTCACGTAATATCCTTTAAATTTGACGAATATATGCCCGTTATGCCTGTTATTACTGTCACTGTATATCGCGAATCTTCATCAACTAATCATTTCATGGTAGCAGCTTTCTTTCCGTCACAACAGAGATGGACTTACCTCCCTCCCCTGTGATCATTCTCATCTGACTCCCGACCTCTATAAAACGCTGCATCCATTTACAAACTGTATCATACGAATCGGTATGATTTTATGACGAGGACACCCAAGCTATGTTCGCAGTTTACCATGCACCTTCTGCTCAGACGCATGCTCTAGTGTACGAGCGTATAATATAACTCTTAGTGGCTTGCACGAGGACGCTTTGCCACTACTCAAGGAGAGAATGTTTAAACTACCTCTGTGTTATGAATAGTGTAATTTCATCATCACGTAAAAAGGGTTAAAGACATGCTCTACGAACAAAATGACCCTCGTATGTTTGACGTCATATATCCTGACTTGATCTACACTGCGCCAAAGTTGTTCGAAAATACACATGTATATAGTGAGACAAACAGATTAGATCTGGACCAGAAGGCTTTTCTATGAGGACTCTGACACGAGTTTACAGTTTGATATTTTGTAATTATACTCCTTCAACTGAAAATTGAAACTTTCCATAATATAAATATAGTTGGGCTAATAGAGGAATAGACTTAATATGTTCGCAGTTAGTTGGGGACATTTCTTCGATCGTCTTTCAGCAAACTTTCGCCAACCATATACCGGTTTGTTATTGTTAACAAACAGTCCTCGGCTAGTCACCGATCGTTGCAGACTAACTGCATGAATCGCTCATGATCTCGCAGACTAGTCGTAGTTCTCCTACCAATATAAGACCAAACTGTCCGGTTGGTTGCAGCCAATCGCGGATTTGTCGCAACATAAGTGTGACAGCCCCGCAACCATTACTCCACTGTAAAACATCATATCAGACGGAATTTGAATATTGTGCAAATTTGACTACTTCCAATTCGATAAAGCTTTTGAGAAACTACTGACCGAGTGTCAAACAGCTTTGATCCTCCTAATGAGACACCGCGTTACTTTTATCACATCTGGGCCCAGGCTGTTGTCAAATCGCGAATAGCGGGATAAGGATTAATGAAAGAAAATACTCACTGTACGCTCTTATACTTTTACCCAATAATGCGTGTAGGTACTAGGTCCTTTTCGATCGAAATTTCAATGCACATTATATAGGTCACTCTATGAGAAATAAACTTATGTATTGAGTATGTACACCAAAGTTTTATCAATAGTATTCTATTTACTTCCTTTTTCAATGTGTACCCTACGTCAGCCCTACATATTTAGTTTATGCATCACTCACATGGGTTAAGAAAGCTATATGTAGGTCGGGTCGGGATATCTGCTTAAATATGTACAGTTCGATGTCGACGGTAAATGGCTAGGTTTTGAATTGTTGTGTGGTTTTGCATGGTTGGGTGGATGGCGTTTCCCTGATATAAACACCTTTGCGCGCATCTGCAAGCAGAGTAGACCAATATCATACGGCTCCTATAGGAGCTGTATGATCTGGGTCTACTCTGTTTACTATTTGAATTTGATAGATCTGTTTCATTAATGGTTTTTTTTAAAATGGTCTCAATGTTCCACCTTTCATATTTCATTATAAATAGTTTGTCCATGAATATTCAGTAGGTATTGAATTTTGGAATAAATATAAACCAGGGAAAGGGTTAAACTTTCATATTTTTATGCCCCC
The DNA here is from genome assembly GCA_963576725.1 of Azorinus chamasolen. Taxonomy (NCBI): domain Eukaryota; kingdom Metazoa; phylum Mollusca; class Bivalvia; order Cardiida; family Solecurtidae; genus Azorinus; species Azorinus chamasolen. The sequence continues at coordinate 16,655,755 of OY755244.1, read as the reverse complement.
CCCCCCCCCCCCAGATCAAATCTTGGGGGCATATTGTTTTTGCCCTGTCTGTTTGTTTGTCTGTTTGTTTGTCAGCAACTTTAACATTGGTCATAACTTTTGAGCCAGTACAGATAGACACTTGATATTTGGCATGCATATGTATCTCATAAAGCCGCACATTTTGAGGGGTGACATGTCAAGGTCAAGGTCATTCTTCAAGGTCAGAGGTAAAATATATGGGTCAAATCACTAACTTTAACATTGGCCATAACTTTTGTACCAGTAGAGATGGAGACTTGATTTTTGGCATGCTTGTGTATCTCATGAAGCTGCACATTTTGAGGGGTGACATGTCAAGATCAAGGTCATCCTTCAGGGTCAAAGGCCAAATTATCTGGTTTTTTGGCTGTAACTTTAACGCAACCTTAACATTGGTCATAACTTTTGAGTCAGTACAGATAGAGACTTGATATTTGGCATGCATATGTATCTCATAAAGCCGCACCTTTTGAGGGGTGACATGTCAAGGTCAATGTCATCCTTCAAGGTCAGAGGTTAAATATATGGGTCAAATCACCGACTTTAACATGTGCCATAACTTTTGGACCTGTAAAGATAGAGAGCAGTGTTGCACTTTCAATTACTGTTCATGAACAGACTCAATAAAACCGAGTCTGCAATTTTCTCTTTTTGTGTTGCAATTTTTGCTCTCGGGGGATCACCTCCCTTCAGAATTTATAATCTTCACAACAGCAGGTGTTAAGTGCTTGTGTGGCGGCCGTAAAACGTCGCCCCGTACTTCATTCTCAGTGTTGTTATACCTTCTGGTCCTTCGAGATCATGAATTTCAGTACTTCTTGTTTTGAAAATTGAAAACCGCTTAAGCCGGTGCTAGGGGGCGTGAGCAGTGTTGCACTTTCAATTACTGTTCATGAACAGACTCAATAAAACCGAGTCTGCAATTTTCTCTTTTTGTGTTGCAATTTTTGCTCTCGGGGGATCACCTCCCTTCAGAATTTTTGATATTTGGCATCCTTCAGGGTCAAGGGTCAACTTGTCTGTTTCTTTGTCTGTAACTTTAACATTGATCATAACTTTTGAGCCAGTACAGATAGTGACTTACTATTTGGCATGCATATGTATCTCATAAAGCCGCACATTTTGAGGGGTGACATGTCAAGGTCAAGGTCATCCTTCAAGGTCAGAGGTCAAATATATGGGTCAAGTCACTTACTTTAACATTGGCCATAACTTTTGGACCAGTAGAGATAGAGACTTGATATTTGGCATGCTTGTGTATCTCATGAAGCTGCACATTTTGAGGGGTGACATGTCAATGTCATTCTTCAGGGTCAAAGGGCACATTGTCTGTCTGTAACTTTAACATTGGTCATAACTTTTGAGCCAGTACAGATAGAAACTTGATATTTGGCATGCATATGTACCTCATAAAGCGACACATTTTGAGGTGTTACATGTAAAGGTCAAGGTCACCCTTAAAGGTCAGAGGTCAAACATATGGGTCAACTCACCGACTTTAACATTGGCCATAACTTTTGAACCAGTACAGATAGAAACTTGCTATTTGGCATACTTGTGTATCTCATGAAGCTGCACAGTTTGAGGGGTGTCATGTCACAGTCAATGTCATCCTTTAAGGTCAAAGATCACCAACTTCAAATTGGCCATAAATTTTGAAACAATAGAGATAGAGTCTTGATATTTGGTATGCATGTGTATCTCCTGAAGCTGTACATTTTGAGGAGCAACATGTCAAGGTAAAGGTCATCTATTAGGGTCAAAGGTCACCGACTTTAACACTGGCTTATTTTTTGAACCTGTAGATACAGACTTGACATTTGGTATGCATGTGTATCTCATGAAGCTGCACAGTTTGGGGGTGATATGTCAAGGTCAAGGTCATCTTTCAGGGTCAAAGGTCACCGACTTTAACATTGGCCATAACTTTTGAAGCAGTAGAGATACAGACTTGATAGTTTGTATATATGTGTTTCTCATTTGGCTGCACAGTTTGAGGTGTGACATGTCAAGGTCAAGGTCATCTTTGAAGGTCAAAGGTCATTAACATTGGTCATATCATTTGAACCAGTAGATATACAGCCTTGATACTGGTATGCATGTGTATCTCATGAAGCCGCACAGTTTGAGGGGTGACATGTCAAGGTCAAGGTCATCCTTCATGGTCAAAGGTCACCAACTTTTAACATTGGCCATAACTTTTGAACCATTAGAGATACAGACTTGATATTTGGTATGCATGTGTACCCCATGAAGCTGCACAGTTTGAGGAGTGACATGTCAAGATCAAGGTCATCCTTCAGGGTCAAATATCATATTGAGGGGGCATAGTGTTTCACAAACGCATCTTGTTGTTTTAAGATTTATGTTAACTGTTTGAATCGATATTTCAGCTGTGAATTATGCAAGATTGTAATGATAGATATTGCAGCAGCCAACACTGCTATAAAGCTGATCTGTGTAAAAAAATGTATTCATTGAGACACCAGCTATCGTTTTGGAAGTTGTTCTGAATACTTCATCAAAAAGTATCAGCTTTAATTAATTTGAGCAGTCATTTTACAGCAGGGTAAGTGTTGTATTACTAATCGTCCAACACTAATACTTTCATTTACAGCTTCAGTCTAAATGAACAGAATATTTCCCCAGTCATCTTTATGAAAACTCGTCACATTGGTAGGCTTAGATGCAGGAATATATTCCTATTTACTTAATCCTGTCTTCAAGAGACAAGTCTAGTCCTCGAGACTGGCAGAAACTGACATCTAAAGCATGTCGTAATATAAACGAGTTTTTCCGATTTCTTTTCAATTGCCCCACCGATGTGCCAGACAGTTTGGATACTGATAAAACGTCTTGTTATTGCGTCTGAGATGGATCCAAGCTATCTGTTAATTGCATCACCGATTCATGCAGAGAGTGCTAACTGTAAGGGTCCTTTGAATGGGTTTTGTGGTATAACTTGACCAGATTAAACTGAGACTCCGGGCATATTCCGTATATTGCCATATATAGAGTTCCGAAGATGAACAACTTTCAAACATTATTGTTTATAGACGGCATGTTGAATCCCTGTAATGGCTCAGTAAATAAGGGTGTAGTATGCGGGGGACAATGTTCTTCCGGGTCGAGCCTCACCTCGGGCAGTTTTGTTTCTTCAAAACGTGAGTACATTACATCTTCATTTTGGTTTAATCACTTTTTTTCATGAAACACAATCATTACTTTCCATTACACGCCATACATTGACAACTGTACAATGTCTGAAGGCAATGTGTTTGTACTGTTAAGGAGAGACTAAAGTATTGATTAACCCTTTAACTCCCTTATTCCATTATTTAAACTCGCCCAACTAATTTCTTGAAACCCATCAATTTTTCATGATGGAGGGGTCCTCCGAAAGAAACATGTCCTGTAACAAGCTTTGACATCGATAGGTATATCATTGAGGAGCACTCTGATCTAAGTCTGCACTGTTTGTCTATGTCCCATGTACTGGATCACGGGTGTTAATCTTCGTATGAATCTAACGTAGGCATATTTTGCATGTGCATGTCCTTATCTCACTCACTTGAAATCATAATGAATGAAAAAATAACTACTTGTCATTCTGCTCCAAATTGAGTTTCGTTAGAGGGAAACGTTTGGTATGCACATACAATAAAGTTTCGATGATGCGACCACATACTATATTTACATAGGTATTTGTAAAATCAGGTGGTTGCGTTATGCATGACAAACGCAGAGCAAAACGCTCATATTGGAGCGTTCGGCATACTTTATTTTGCCCAGCATTAAGCTAACGCCTGTTTAAATATCCCGAAATAGACTAAACCTTAGCCTTATGTACACTGATTAGGCCTAATCCATTGTTTATTGATAAGGGCTTCATAAGAAGAATATGCGTTTCGTATTGAATAAATTGTAGATAGACTTGACTTGCACTTAAGGAGTGCATAGATGTTAAGTTTGGTTTGCTAGTTTGTACTGTTTGTATGCTGGTCTCCAAAGGAGGAAATAAGGACATTTATATCTGTAAATGCTCTTACGTATCAGTGGAGGTAGACACTAGACATTCTTTGTATATGCCGCAATCTTCTAATTTCCTGCTCGCCAGTTTATTTGTAATCAACGATGCCTAAATGAGTACACATGTCTGTATGTTAAATAGGAGAGTATATATTTATAAACCCTTTGATGTTGAAAGTGGAATCGTCAACCAGTGTTTAACCATACCGCTCATTCAGTGTGAAATATTTCATACTTCAATATGCTAGAGGATTTTGAATGATAAACAGCGCAGACCCTGATCAAAGGGCTCCTCTATGATCTGGGTCTACTGCTTGCAAATATTACACTCGTGTCCCACCTTCAAAGGGTTAAACCTTAATGGGCGGTAACCGACTATATAATACGGTTGCAAGCAGTATAGACCCAAATCAAAGCGTTCTTAGCGGGAGCCCTTTAATCAGGGTATGCACTGTTTGTAATAAAAATCATTTTGTTCAGTTCTGAATCTGATACAAGTTTTTAGAAAGTTGATCAGGGTATGCACTGTTTGTAATAAAAATAATTTTGTTCAGTTTTGAATTTGATACAAGTTTTAAGAAAGTTGATCAAGATTTCATTTTTTAACGGATTAAGTGTTAACAGTGGGTTTAATATAAACAAGTAATATTCATATTTGACTGGATTATGATATGTATGTACATTGTAGCATCTTTAAGTCGGTATGATCGTCCTCATGTATACACCACTCGCTTGTGAGACTAGCATGAAACGAAACTTTAAAAATTATGAAACAAAATAGTTGTTTATTATGTTGTAATTATATTAACCCTTCATATGAAGAGTAATTAATACTGGTTCCTGCCTTTCTGTATATTAATTACACAAACTAGTGTATCAAAATTTACCATTGAAGATTTGTTTTGTATAACAAACAGTGCAGACTCTGATCAAAAGGACTTACTGCGAAACCCTTTGATCTGGGTCTGTTCTGTTTGAAATTTCTTATGTACTCGTTCCGCACAATAAGGATTGATGGAGGTATTTACCGAAAAAACATACCCTTAATGTAGATATTCACTTTATGTTTGAGCGGAAGAGAATTATGTCTGTATACTGGCGAATCGGCTAGACTTGTGCATATTGAATGAAACTCGTTTGACATGTACATGTATGTGCATTATTATCATGTTCTTGTCTAAATGACACAAATAGCAAATGATTGCCAAGAGAACACTAAACGGCGATTGTTACTGACATAATTTTGTCACCAATAAAATAAAGGACATAGTAAAGTTCTTAACCCTTAGCCAGCTAAGTGCCCTATATGCCATTTGCAAACAGTTTGGATCCAGATGACACGCCGACTAACTCGGTATCTTACCAGGACCGACAGGATCCAAGCTGTTTTGACACTCTGTCAATAGTATCTCAAAAGCTTAAATGAATCAGAAGTAAGTGACGACGACAACAGATCGGAGCTTAAGCAGACCTTTTTTCATAATAGATACATTTACTCTTACGGTACTGTATTAAAATGATATCTACTCACACCCTGATCTAGAACAGTTTATACTTATTTCTTATTCGCCCATAAATGTTTTGAGAGCTAATGACCTAGAGTGGTTGTCCAGTGGTAGGACGTTAGACGTGGGATCGGAGGGTCCCCGGTTCAAATTCTGCTATTGGACTATCAGTATATGTCTGAGCAACACATGCATCCCACGTTTGCTCCTCTCCACCAGGTGTATTAATGGGTACATGTGGGGGAAATAAGTCAATGTGCTATGGCTGCCTTGGGCGCCGAATGTTAATGGACGACTTATAACCCAGTGATCAGGGGGTAAATTGTGAAGTCGGGAGAATGTGTTTATAGTTCCGGACTATAAACCTCACCTTTACCTTTACCTATATCAAGCTGCTTGATCCTAAAGAGACATCGTGTTCCTGTGGTTCCCATCATCTGGATCCAATGTGTTTGCAAATGACGATCAAGTCGCACCCAGCATGACTCAAGTTTGGCTTGAAGCAATAAAACTCACGCAAGAGAATTGTTCTAATTGTGACTAGCTCAGATATCGGGAAACACAGGTAGAAGAGTCTAATAAGCATTTAAACATTTGCACATGTAATGTTTCTAAACATTTACAAATGCGATGCTGCGAAAAGTTGCGAATGTTAATGACAAACAATTTGCAATTGCAATTTGTCTAAACATCTACAAATATAATGGTCTAAACATCTGCAAATGTCAATGTATATAACAATTGCAAGTGTTATAAATTATGGGTCTATAAGGCAGCTGGTAGTTTAATGCAGGTCAAAAATAATGCAGAAAGCTCCTACAGAAATGACCAGGGGAGTAAATGTACAGTCGGATGAGCGGTCATTCGGACTGAATGTTTGCCCTGCGTTAAGCAAACACCTGCTCTTTAAGACTCCTATGTTCAATAAATGAATGGCCACTTAGCACAGGTTCAATTGTAGATGTAATGTATTTACAAGCTTACTCTTCAGTCTGTTACACGCGACTTGATGTGCATTTGTAAACGAATTGGTCTAAGATTAGTGAGACAATCGGTAATTCGGCTTTTGATCAGGATCCAAGTTGTTTGACACTCGTTCAACAGTTTCTTAAAAGTTGGAACAACTTTGGTATAAACAGAGTAACAGATTGGAGTTTAAATAGACATTATTTTAGAGCAGGCTAAAGTTTTGTATATGTGTGTTCTATTCAGTACAATCACTTTTTTGTCATACCTACATTTTCTTCAAATCTTATTCTCTTGTCTGATTGTCTGATTTCTAACACCCAGTTTGCGATACGGACAGATGTGAATCGTTGACGGAATAGTCCTTTGGGAGTATGGTAAAGATACAGTAAAAGAATCCATGTGAGTGAAGTGGCTTACTTATTTCAAACACTTCATATTACAGGAAATGGCATGTCAATTGCAAGTGTCTTTGGGGTATTCAAAATGTCCACAGACTACTCCTTGTATTTCCAAGTGATTTCATCAAGTAATAGATAACCTTTAGTTAACCCTTTGAGTACGGAACACATGGGGACTGTCATCTGCAAACAGTGCAGACCCAGATCAGATGGGCTCCAAAAGAAGCCCTCTGACCAGGATCTGTATTATTTGTCATTCACAATCCTCCCTAGCATGTTTACTGAGTTGACTCTATAGTTAAACACTGATGGACTACTCAAGTCTGAAAATTCAGCGTTGAAAGAGGTGAAAGACAAGATGGTATAACTGGCAACGACAGTATGTAGATAATTGCGTTAACAAACCACCTGCAAATCCTGTGTAAAGCGACTACAGTATAACATGTCTTAAACGAACATCGAAAAGAGTTCTAATCATGGACCTGCTAGACAAAGACAGGTGGTTGGTTAGTACAGGTCAACACTAATGCAGACAGCTCCTAGATGAGCATTCTTATTACTTTTGCCCAGCATTAAGCAACACATGCTTTTCAAGACTCATGTGTTCAATAAATGAATAGCCACTTAAGACAGATTCTACTTTACTGAAAAGAAGTGTTGTTCTAGATTTTGATATAGTTGGTAGCTTAAGCCAGGGTAAAAGTAATACGGAGTGTTCTATTTTGTTCTACGCTAATCATCCACTTGTTGTACATACCCCTGTGTTAATTACATACGTGATCGCTTTATAGAGGGTCTATTGTATAAATATTCATGTAAGAAATAATGACATCATGAATACTAATTAGATTGACTTTTATAATAGCTCATGCAAACAGAGTAGATCCTGCTCAGACGATTTCTATTGTACTATAGCTGTCTGATATGAGTCTACTCTGTTTGCAAAGGCACAGAAAGGTCTATTAATAGAGTATTGAGTTAATCGCTAGCCCTTTACATGCAATCATAGCCAGATATAGCAATTTGCCTAATCTGATAACGGTTAATGTTGCTGTTTGACACCTGATCAATAACTTCATAAATACCTAGCGAATATTTGTACAATGTAATACATTAGTAACCTCAACACACTTAGCAAATATTTGAACAATGCATTTCGCCGATAGCTTCATAAGAAACAATGAATATTTGTACCGTGTATTAAACCAACGTCTTCATAAAACCTTAGCGAATATTTGTTAAATGCATTAAATCAATAAATTCATAAACAATTAGTACTAATCACATCATGGATATCAATTATATTAACTGTTATAACTGTACATGGACAAGGGAATTTTTGACTATGGCAGAAATTGGAAAAATAAATCAATATTATACCATAAGCAAACAGGGCAGACGTAAAGGAACCTCGTATCTGAGTCTACTCCGTTTGTAAAGGCACCGCAAGGCGGATTTATAGAGTAAAGAATTAATGTGAACAAAACTTATGCTGAAATTACTTTGATTAACCCTTATCCTACCCATCACGTTCTAACCACTATTCACACACAGCTTGGATCCTGATCAGACGCCGAGTAACTTGGCGTCTGATCAGGATCCAAGCTGTTTGACACTCGGTCAGTAGTTTCCCAACAACTTGAATGAACCGCACATAAGTAAAACTCGTTTCATGTCAAAGTTTGAGTAGAGTTTTTTTTTCGGCTAGCCTTAAACACTAAATGTGCAGAAAACCTTGTACTAAAAACCTTTAAAAAATAGTAACAGTCTAAACCAAGATCAAAGGGCTTTTATTAGGTTCTGCACTGTTTGTCATAAAAATTATTTTCTTCATTGTTACAGTTTGGTAAATATTTTGTTTTTTGTTTAATTAATAATAAAAAATGGGGAGGTAGTTTTAATTACTCAGTAGATTAAGGTTTAAAGGCCAAACTTTCGACCACTTTCAAGGTTACTTAAGACATGTTGTATTGTATCACCCAAACATGTCTTTGTTTGTCTTATCCTCTTGACTAACATAGAACCCGTCCCATTTGCGAGTATGGATACACGTTTGTGAACATTGTTAGATTTTTCCGAGCAAATGGCGAATCTTGTGATTACCTATGCAAACACCTCGAGAAACTCGATTTCTCAGCATGATCTATACTGTTTAAATATGTGATTGTGTTTTTAACCGAAAAAGAAGAAACGTCATAAGTAAATACTGAAACTGGCGACAGAATGTGGCAGCGAAAGAGTTAATCCTTGGCCTCATAGAGATGCGATTGACGCCTTTGCAATACCAGCAGACCAGAGGACTGTATGATCAGACAGCCCCTACAAGAAACGTCTAATCAGGGTCTGTTGTGTTTGCTAATGGAATACTATACAGTATAACAAACCTGTCTTAAGCGACCAGTTACTGATTTATCATAGGAGTACTAAAAACGGATGGTTGTTTAACCCATTCCCTCATATTGACGATTGTTGACGACTCTGTAAAAGTCACTTTGTGAAACCATTGTGATAAATAGAGCAATGGTTTCAAACTACAAAATTCCAAATGTTTCCTTTTCTCTAGTTAATGGTCCTTTTTGGTAGGTTTATCCAAAGAGGCTGGATCTAAAAATAGCCTATGCGGTAATAGGTTAATTCAGGGAAAGTGTTTTGCAGAACGTTCCTATAGGAGCTACTTCCTGACCGCATTAATCGACCACCTGCCTTACAGACTTATAAGTAGACCTCTTTTTCATGGTCGCTTATCAAAAGTTATTATGTAGATCTCATTCTACAGTTTGTGTTAGGGCTCAGGATTCATGCGTTCATATGACATTATAAATATTCATCAAGGTAATGTTCACTTTGCCGTTATTTCCACCATGGATATTAATAAACCAAGGAGTTAAAAATTGTTCTGTGAATAGGTTTATAGTTGTTAATGGACTGGACATTCTGTGAAGTTTCTCCTCGCATGCGAAATTATGTCGAGTCCATGGAAGTGGGCCAGAGGTGCCAGCGTCACACATACATGCATTATCTGATGGCTCTGAAACTGAAGAACAAACTTAAAGTGTGACAATATCAAATACTGAAACTGAAAAACAAAATAAACATGTGACAATAAATCATTGTACTGAGGTGTTGGTACGACGGGTACTGGTCTATCTAAATCTCTTAGTTCTCAGTCAGGACTTGCAGCACTCACTTGAAAGACATCAGAGAGACGATTCTAATGAGTGACAATATATATTTTAACGTTGAAAACGTGTAGCTTAAAACAATATTTTTACAAGAATTGGAAATTATTACAAATATTTACATGATATTAATCCGAGACAAGTATGTTTCTCTCTCTTTATGTGTGTTTATGTATGTACGCATGTTTTTATTTGTTTCGTCCGTTACAATTCTCATCTCACAGACATAAGATAATAAGATGATGTAATATGCTGACTGATCACACTTTATGTATATTTGTGAGTATCTGTATGCCTGCAGATTATAAAGTAGGATTAAACATATATGAATATATATATATATATATATATATATATATATATATATATATATATATATATATATATATGTAAAGTGTATAATGGGATGGTTCTCCGGCCTATCCACACCAATGACGGGGAGAATAAAATATGAAAACGTTACCACCTGCCTTACAGACCTAAGGTTTCTAGTGAGTAAATGCTCTATTTATCACAATTGATTCAGAAAGTGATTTTTACAGAGGCGTCAACAGGCGTCAACAGGTGTCAAAATGAGATAATGGGTCAAAATGCATCAATATGAGGGAATGGGTGGAGACGGGTTCAAATGTAGTCAATATTGCACCATATCTAAATGTTAGCAAACACTTTAACTAAAGTGTGAATTAAGTGTAGTCTTAACAGTTCTTACCCAAATATCAAACTTTCCTGGATATATACGTTCTGGGATTCTGGCGGCATACGTTAGGGCTCCTCCAATGTATAGTACTGCCATCAACACAAGATACAGAAATCCGTACTCGTACACAGCCGAGTACAGACCCTCAATAAGTACAAAGTGACCGGCGGGAATTGCACCCGTTAAGCCCAAACCTATGAACAGACCTGTAAACAAAAGACCTGTTATCAACTTTTTACTCCATGAATATACGCATATAAGAATTAATGACATAAAGACATTAATGGGATTATTTTATAATGGAATAGGAACACATGAAATTTTGGCTATGGAATAAACTGTAGAATCAGATCCATACATTTCCACAAGCAAGCAGAGCCGATCCTGATCAGACTGATTCTATGGGAGTCGTCTAATCTGTGTCTACTTCGTTTGCAAAGGTGTTTACATGCGTATTTATGGAATAAATGGATAATTCATTTACGTTATCATGCAGCAGCGAATCCATGATGCCCTCTGCAAATAGTTTAGATCCAGATGTGATACCGAGTAACTCGGTGTGGCATCTCCAAACTGATTGACATTCTGCTAGTTTTTTGTATACACTTAAGGGAATATTTTTTGTAAATATAGAGTTGAAGTCAGGCACACGGAAATCCACAGCAACACAATTTGCATAAATTAAGTTCGCACGTCCAAATACAAACAACATTCACTGCACGGTCCATTGCCTACCCATCACCGAAAACACAGCAAAGATATATAGAGGATATTTGGGTTTTTCGGTCGAAGATCGAAATTTATTTCATCGAGTGAACATCAGACGGTATATTTGCACAAGTGGCGAATCCATGAGTAAAACTATTACTGTCTGATGTTCACATGATCAGAAACTCACATTTGCCAAGAGTTAAACTACATGTACATTTATTCCCCGGTTACCGAACAAATTATGTAATATATCAGTGATAAACATTGTTTTAAACAGCTTACCATATTAACACAATGGCATAACTTTATTTCATTATGGTAATAATAATCCATTTTACCGGCTGAATTTCACGCAACCATGAAATTGTTACGATCATCGAGACGCTGACAAAAGTGAAGGACGTCGAGGTGTGTATTACAAGCGCTTGATGATTTCAACTGAATATATATCAGAATATAACGGATATACTGTATATATTGTGATAGAAGAAACTGCACGGTTTTTTATGGCGTTCGGAACGCCATATACTAGTCGGTCTCTTTACGGCAACGAGTTCACTTGTCTAGTGAACATGCGCAAGACAAAATAGTTTTCTTCAAGTCTGCACTAGTTTGGTTGTAAAATGTTCATGTATTTGTTTACTCTTCATGTATTTAATAATAATTCGCTGTGTGAGATAATTACTACTAATCTACACAAAGATAAACTTTTTAAAAGTCTTGAATTTTAATAAACTCCAAGTACGTCGATGCTCCAGAGTGGGCCCTGTACTTTAATCGGAAGAAGACGAAGAAGACGCGAACGAATATTTTTACCGTAGTTTTCGCAACACCTTGGCGTTCTAAAGCAGAAGGAATATAGCCGAGGTTTCCGATTGCATTTTTATACACATTCGTAACTGATTAGCATATAGACCTACATCTTCAGCCAATCAAACTGCCTTTTGCATCGTATTCGGTCATTTCCGTTTGACCCGTACTCAAAATTAGAAATAGGAAGTTTCATAAGGTCAAAGAAATCTAAAATAATCAACCAATGAAATTCGGAATTCCCATATACACATTTATCACGCATCGAACAGCGTGTTTTGACTATGGCACCCAACCTCAACACAAATCTAAGTCTTACAAGAAGTAAAACCGTAAAAACACGGGGTTCTATCGGCTTATCAAAGTAAGTATTATCCATAGAAGGTTTTCAACACATATTCAATCAAATTATATTCCAGTGTCAATAACAACTGTGAAAATAAGAGTCTCTTCTATGTATCGTGTAACCGCCGAGTCGCCGACACTCGTTTGCTCAAGACGTTTGTGTCGTGTAAAAGCGAAAGTAGGTAACAATTTGTTGAAATGTCTTTCCCAACTTACAACTCTACTTCTGACTGTAGCTCTGAATTTGAGTTTCATCAGGTTCCAAACAACTACCGTAATTGTATGTACATGTATGGATCTACTTAGTAATTAAAAATAAAAACAGTCTACCTTCAAATTTGTAAGCAGACTACATTTATTCAAAATAAACGAGTGCTGAACATGGAAAAATAAATGTTATGTGTAAGAATGTAGGATTATAGGTAGCCTTTGTATCATTTTGATGTTGTGCTTCAGTTTTTGCATCAGCTTTGGACATGAAAGCATTAATTGACCCTTTACTTAATGAATATTCATATAAGAAATAATGACATCATGAATATAATTAAGATATTCTTTTGCCATAGTAGAAATTAGAAGCATGTCTATATATAAACAGCGGATCATGAGATGGCTCCTTTTGTTGTTTCCGTCTGTCATATTTTTATGCCCCCAATCAGTGGGGGGGCTGACTTTGTTAGTTTGTTGGCTTGGCTCAAACTTTAATGTTGGCAATAACTTTGTAGCCATTGCACATACATACTTCAAACCTGGCATGTCTATGCAACTTACAGAGGCGAACATATTTATTTATTTTTTATTTTATTTTTTGTTTTTTTGGGGGGTGAAGGTGGGGGGGGGCTTATTAAAATCAAGGTTATATTACAGTTAAATGTCACATTACGGGTCAAATTTATATTTGTCACAATCAGGGGCATATTGTTTCACAAAAATGTGTTGTTATTAATACTGTTGTCAATTCCAAGACGTTATTGTTATTAACGTGTACATCAATTTCCCCCCTTACACATAACATCCATATCAAACCCGAACGCCATTATGGCCATTCAGGCCTTTGATGTATCGGTATGTGTTTTAAACAATGTTTATCACTGATATGTTCGGTAGCCTGCGAATATATGTAGTTTAACTCTTGGCAAATGTGCGTTTCTGGTCTATCAGATCGGAAAGGAATGTAAACACAGTAAATATACATAACTATCAAAACACAAAAAAGCGCACAAAGGCAACACAAACTAACAATAGGAGGAAGATGGAAGTACCACCTAGGGACGGTCAGTGACAATAACCACCGCGGGTTTAAACTGGTTTAGGGACGCACAGCCTCACACCTATTCCATTCCCACCCTAAAAGACAAACAGGGTAAAAACCTGTATCGCCTCTCCGACTAATCTGCAACAACCGCAATGGCAAATACAATGGTAAATTTCATGTAAAACGAAAACATATTTAAGTGAAAAAAATTGGACCCACTTATCGCTAGTGTACTCAATGACTGAACTGCAACTACAATAACTGTAGAAAAGTAATAAAACGAGATACAAAGATATCGCGTGGTCCTTCCGTTTCCGGATATAAGAGGTCGACTTAATAGGCGTACATGAAAAGAGGGCAGCGTGATTGCCAACTGTAAAAAGGCTGACAATCAAGTATGCAGTATGTTGTAGTATTACAGGATGCTATCCCTTTTTAATGCTTGTTTAACATATTTGATGAATAAAGTGTGGAAATGGCATGTCCAATAATTTTACCAATATTCTGAAAAGTGGGAGATCCTTCGAAAGCAAAAGTAGCAATGCGAAAAGAGACTCGGGTTTTATTGAGTCTGTTCATGAGTAGAAATTAAAAGTGCAACACTACTCACGCCCCCCCCCCCCCCCCCACTAGCACCGGCACAGGCGGTAATCGATTTTCAAAACTAATAACATCAAAACTAATGATTCCGAAGGACCAGAAAATATAACAACACCGAGAATGAAGTACTGGGCGACTGTTTACGGATGCCACATAAGCACAACACCTGCTGTTGTGGGGTACATATATTCTGAAAGTGAGAGAGTTGGTAAATCACATCACTATAAAATTCAGGATGTGAAATACCGTATTGCAGGAGCATCTTAAGATTACACTTGTACTTGCCAATAAGTGAGAGAGTCCGATAGATAAAATTTAGAGAATGTTTTTCTTAGTTTATGCTATCTATATCCTTGCTTAAGCAGCTTTTAAGTTAAAATGAGATTTCGACTGTTAATATTGTCAACAGAAGAACAAGCCCTAGCGAAACGAGTAAGTTGAGATGTATAAACTCCGTAAGATGGGATACGGGGAACCTTTTCGTCAAGATGAGGGAAATTTACAATTTAAAAGTCAAAATAATCTCTTTTGTCATAATGTTTTAGAAGAAATCATTCAATTGTCAACCTTAACCCTTTACCTCATAGGCTATTTTTAGATACAACCTCTTTGAATGAATCTACCCAAAAGGAGCATTAACTAGGGAAAAGTGACATTTTAGAATTTTGTAGTTTGAAACCATTGTGATAAAAGGAGCAAATGCTCTATTTATCACAATGGTTTCACGAAGTGACTTTTACAGAGTCGTCAAAAGTCTTCAATATGAGGGAAAGGGTTAAGGACTAGATCAAGAAAAGCTGCATAAGTGTTGGAAGGGTTAGATTTATTCAATTTGTGTTATTTTTGGTAAATGGTTAGACAACCCGCCATAATTCCCTAAAACCTTAATCCTTCTCTTGCTATTCACGTCAATATACCTACCTGTAAATAGTGAAAACCCAGATGAGACAGCTCCTGCAGGAGCTGTCTCATCAGGATCTTCACTATTTGCAAGTTGATTGTGCAACCAGTGCACTCCACAGCAGTGATTACACAGCGAAATACTTGTACACAGTGACGATATATGTAATTATACAACAGGACATGGGTAAAGAAGGAGAAATGTATATTAAAATTCAGCAAGCGAAGGGTTAATGTTGCATAACAAAACTCAACTTCATGTTACGTTTGATACCACAACCACAAGCAGATGTTATAAAGGCCTTCAATGAAACTTCTTGATATTTGGATGATATTTTCAACTTAGATAACCCTTTGTATGATGTTTTGATTCCTACAATTTACCCAAAAGAACTAATGGGAGTAAGACAGGTGGTAACTTTTGACAGTCATTCAGAAACCACTTTAATCTTTTTCATTTAACTTGACAAAAGAGAAGATTTTGATTTTAATATTTCCCTCATCTTGATGGAGATGTTCCCCATGCGCCATCCTATAGGGTTTACATATCTCAACTTATTCGTTTCGCGAGGAGAGTGTTCTTCAAGTGATGTTTTTTAACAGGCGAAATATCATTTTAACTGAAAAGCGAGGATATATATATCATAAACTAAGAAAACATTTCTCTAAACTTTACCATCGAAATCTCTCTCTTATTTGAAGGTTTGAAAGTATAAGTGCAATATTAAGGCGCTCCTGCGAAAAATTGTCATACATACCCATTTTCTCAATTCATTCATCGAATATGTTAACACATTCATTAAAAATGGATATGATCCTACAGTATCACAACATACTGTATGTCTGGTTATCAACCTTTTTACAGTTGGCAATCACGCTGCCCTCTTTTCATGTATCTTTGTGCTCGCGTTTTTTTGTCGTACCCGCGCCCACACATACACAAACACATGAGACGAAAACATCAAACACGAACAAAAGCACCAATACAAAGGCACAAATACACCTACCACACATAAAAGTCAAGGTGACAAAGAAAGTACCACCTTGAAACGGTCAGTGGCAAAACCACTCCTGGGAGTTTAAACCGGTTCGCGGACGTCCTACCCTCACACGTATCTCAAAGTCACTCTAGCGTAACAAATAATGTAAATAAAGGTGTCCCCGCCAGACTTCCCCAACACCATAGAATACAGTAACCACAGTACAAAATGTAACACATAGCATGACAATATGTATAACATAGAATGACAACAACTTGAAAGTCCGTCAAATATGTACTCAATGACTTTACTTAAGTCAGAGCAACTGCTGGGAAGTCGTTAAGGGAACGAGAGAGCAATACCTAATTCTGATAAGCTCATCCCGTTTCTGGGTAAATGTTTATACCATCATATAGAGTACTACCCTCGGCCTGTCATCGTGTAAGCAAAAAGGAAAGCGCAGTAACCGACTTTAAAGGGGTAAATAACCATACATGCAATGCGTTCTTCATATAAACGCTTGTTTGCTCATTTGCTAACAGAGAAGTAGATAAATCTGCATTCTGCATGTAGTTTACCACTGCGTTTGCCATCACAGTTGTTGTAAATTAGTCGGAGAGGGAATATGTTTTTACACTGTTTGTCTTTTAGGGTGGAGGTGGAATAAGTCAGAGGTTGGATGCCCCTAAACCGGTTTAAACACCCAGTGCCTATTGTCACTGACCGTTCGAAGGCGGTACTTTCATATTCCCCCTATTGTTTGTTTGTTTTGATAGATATGTACATTTCCTGTTTTTCGTGTTTTGGTGCTGGTCGGGCGGTTGTGTGTTTTGTATATGGTGTTTCCTGCATGACTCATGTTTGTACTTTGCTTAACGAAACAGAATCATGTTTACGGAAATAAGAACAAACTGTGTATTGATAACATTGATACACGTGTTTCACACGTATACATTCATGCAGTAACCCTTAATCTGCGGAATAATTAAAACTGATCACTCCTTTTCTGAATATTAAACTAAACACTGCGTCAAATAGTATCACGGCAAACAATGATTTATATAGCAAACAGTGCAAAGGGGGTCCTGCAAAGGGGGACACAAAATACAAAGTTCAGTCTTTTGTGATTACGCAAATCATTTCAGAACCATATCATATAAACCTTTCCTTTATATAAACGCATTTGCATACGGAGTAGACCCAGATAAGGGTGTGCCATGTTTGCTTATATTATAACCGAGTCTGCAATTTTCT
Source organism: Azorinus chamasolen (assembly GCA_963576725.1). Lineage (NCBI taxonomy): Eukaryota > Metazoa > Mollusca > Bivalvia > Cardiida > Solecurtidae > Azorinus > Azorinus chamasolen. The sequence goes on along the minus strand of OY755244.1, from coordinate 16,638,099 downwards.
GTTTTCGCATTGCTACTTTTCCATTCGAAGGATCTCCTTTTTTCAGGATATATAATAAAGATCTGATTCTACAGTTTCTGTTTCATCCAAAAGTGTCTGTTCATATGCTGTTTTAAAAAATTATGTAATTGATATTCATGATGCCATTATTTCTTACATGAATATTGAAAATGTAAACTAGTTCAAACTAAAATTTTGAACCCGTCCATTTCTTATCTGAGAGATTCCTTCAAAGAAATATATACTTGTGACAGCATTTCAGATTGATTTGTAAACCGTGCAGACCCTGACCATAAGGCTTCTGAAATAACCCTCTGATGTGGATCTGAACTATTCGCCAATCTCGCATGCATTGCATCGCGGGATTTGACGTGTTAACTGGTGTAGATACTGATCGTGGTGAGTGGGTCTACGATATTTGCAGAGTTCCGAATGTACGTTTTCTCCGTGGTAGAAAATGTAGTTTCGTGAAAGTCTCAACTGCAATCGAACTATATTCTAACGAACTTGCTGTGGTGAACCGAGCAGATAACAAATTTTCGAGACAATAATTTGAGCATACAATACTTACCTGCTCTTATAGGTCTATATGCGGGAGAAGCAAATTTGTCAAACAGAAACACAACCATACAGGCAGTTACAAGAACACTCATTGATACAAGATACATCAGGCGAGTAGTCACGTGACAGTAGAAACCATAGTACAACCAAGGCACGGACGAACTTACTGCACATAGCGTGATTCCACAATAGTCCAATCTGAAATTGACAGATGAAGCGATCGAGTCTAGAAATCAAAGTGCTGAAATCGTTGAAAGACTGGCGAAAAAGTAGTCTCCGCGCCTAACAGTCTTTTTTGAGATTTTAGAAACTTTGGCAGAGGTTCATCAAAGGACTGTTTCTGTCAAGTATCATTCAAATCTTCCCCCTTGCGTTTGGAGAATATTTCTTTGTTGTCATAACAGCCAGATTTTTCACGGATTCTTTTAGCAATTCTGATAGAGCTTATTACCAAGATCATTTATCTGAAGTTTGGTTACATTCTACCATGCGGTTTCAGACATGTCGTTTAAAATAATTGCCGACGATCGGGTGGACAGACAGACGAATGGACGAACTGACCCCCTTGGAAACATGGGTGATAATTAAGATGATAATAAGAAAATGTATTTTTCTTTTCAACTGTAAATTACAACATCAGCATGACAACTGCAACACATTTCATGCCACAATTTGCCATAATTTGCACAGAAAGAGAAATATGCAATATAAACGCAAAAGTTACTGGCGGTCCTTACAGTAGAACCTGTCTTAAGCGACCATTAATGTATTGAACATAGGATTCTTAAAAAGCAGGTGGTTGCTTAATGGAGGGCAAAAGTAATGCAGAAAGTTCCTTTATAGGCTTTCTGTATTACTTTTGACCTGCATTAAACTACCACCTGCGTTATAGGTCCAGAGTTACGCCTCTCTTAGAGGGTCGCTTAAGACAGGCTCTACTGTAAATATACCGATATTTATCAGGAAATATCTGCAACCGAAAGAAAGATTTTAAAAACAGTATCGCTTTACATGAAAACTGATTTCAGAGTTCCCCCTCTAGAAACACGACAGTTCTCATAGGAGTAGCCAGGGGTTGACAGAATAATAAATACTCACGTCGTGGCACGAAGTGCCGAGCGGAGAAATATGTGGGAGGGTGTGTCCCCCTCCCGCCGGAAGGTTCCGGAAAAAAGTAGAAATTTAGATGCCAAATAGTTGGCTGTTGCATGTCTTTGACAATTAGATCTCTATTTTGAACAGTCTTGTTAACATGTACCCTTTTTATTGGGAAGTTCAGGATGATATTTCTGAAATGAATACGTGTACATGCAAGTGCCTAGTTTCACTTTGGCTGCGTAATCCAACCTCGTCATCATCCATATATTTGTAACCTACAATAAGGAACTTTAAAGAATGGTGTTTGGATAATACTTCATAGTGTGTAATTAACTATTTGATCTCTCAGACCTATAACGGTCTATAACGGCGCGACCCAACCCATCAGTGGTTCAAATTTAATATTGTACTAAGTACAGAGAACTTCTAGGAATATGACATCCAAGTCTGCTTTTAATATCGAGAGTTCCTATTTCTAGAATACTTGCTCCAAGAGAATATGAAATCATTTCAGAAGCACTAGAAGAAGAAGCACGAGTGTCTGAATTTTTGCTTTGACATGTTTACGATTTCATCGTATCAGAGGAACTTTGATTTGTTCATGTTTCTATTGCATACTTTATCACTTCCGTCTTGGTCTGAGAAGTATCATTTTTCAAGACTTTGAAAAGAGTGGCTTACCCTGGTATTTGGCAAATGTTTATTTTCATTGCCGATCCTGAGATAACGACGACTAGATAATTTGATATAGATTAGATAGATCGACCTTTTTTCTTTCAAAATGGTTACATTTATTGATCTACTACTGTAAACGTTGATCTAAAGTTATATTGATTTTAACATATCTGTAAGTTTGGTCTGTATGGTCTAAAATATTGCTAGATCTTATTAAATTAATCTAAATGTAATGAAAGCAGGGGTAGATCTAGATCTAGATGACCCCAGGTGAAACACAACACCGACCTCTAAAAGTATGCAATTGAAAACTGCATGTACAACTTACACTTAAAATCTAGGCTCGCTGCTGTTTAACTTTCTGCAAAAAAGATCCCTACTTAAATGTTCTGGAATTTGAGCTGTCGGTGTAGGAACTTAGACAAATATTGAGTAAAATATGCTGTCAAAGCATTGCTGTTTGATAACGTTTGCAAGCTGGTGATGTAAATTTACAGGTTGGTGAGACTGTTCGCTTGACAATTATTAATTTATGACGTCATAAATATGACTAAAGCGTTTCTATTATGATGCGCCATAAACATTAAATTTTAGTTTTCCTGATAGATGGTCTAGAATATATTTAGCTTACAATTGTATATATCAACGGCTGACGACACTTAAAGATGTAAGTATTGTATCAATATGACTTCTTTTGGGATGAAAGGTCTGTCAAGGTTTTCAAGTGCGTGTGAAACGTTCTGAAAACGTTTTAATCTTGTCATTCATGTGATAGCTTCAATGCTATAATTTGCTCCTTTTCTCTTCCCGTTTTGGTAGAGGTTTTCAAATATTTTAGTTTACTATTCCTGCCCAAAATATATAGGAATAGTTGGGATCACTTTCCCAATGATAACAGTGAGATTTCAAGGGGCACTATTTCTAACCACTTCATCACTTTAACCTCATCAGCATTTGACCTAGAATCTACACAGACACATCGCAACTTCGCAAGACAGGCGCGGGTCTGCAACTCTGGTTCAAACAGTATCACAGTGATCTCCTATGCGATATACCTATGGATCCGCCTATGGTGCATTAATACACAAAAATGTTATTTAAAAATAGGACGTGGCATTGGTACGATAGCTGAATCCGATTTGCGGTACTAAAGACTGGTTTCCGCCAGTCTAAAATGGCATACATTATACAAAAAAATTGGATCCAGATTATAAACAAGAGTACCACATGTAGTTGTAGTTGATGTGACGTTAAACAGATTTGTGAGATTTTCATAAGATTTGCATGAATAGTACATAAGTAATATAGGCACTGTTAGTTCGTATTTTTCCTTTCGAAAAAGCGACGAGCTTAAACGTGTTACTTGTGTTAACCCTTATAGGGCAAAGCACGAATGACCTGTACAAACAGTCTGGATACTGGACAGACGTCGAGCAACTCTGTGTCTCATCAGGACCAAGCTTTTCAGCACTCGGCCAAACGTTTCTGACATCCTTGAACACATTGGGTGTAAGTAAAACCTGTAGGATATCAGCGTTTGAGAAGATCATTGAATCATGAATAGAAACTATTTCAAACTAATTGATGTTAATTAACCTTTACTCCATGAATATTCATGTAAGAAATAATAACATCATGAATATTAATAATATTATTTTTTATTATGGCACATGAACAAAATATTTGGCAGAAACTGTAGAATCAAATTTATATTATTTCATAGCCAAACAGAGCAGAACCTGATCAGAGGAGCCGTCTGATCTGGGTCTACTTTGTTTGCAAATGCGCAGAAAGACACTAAACGTTTATTTTTACTTCATAAATATTCATGTAAGAAGAAATAATGACATCATGAATACTGAATATCTACAATGGTATATGATTACAGGAGTATTTGGCCATGGTAGAAAATGCAATGTAATCTCTATATCTTTCCATAAGAAAACACAGCAGCTCATGATCACAGGGTGCCTACAGCCTACATCTGACCTGGTTCTACTCCCTTTGCAAAGGCAAAAAGATATCTATATCAGGTTATGGGTTTAAATGACCTGGAACATTTTCAGCGTGCTTACGTTTAATCAGGTATAGAAAATGTTTCTCAAGTAACTGATGCTGCCATGAATATTCATGTAAGAAATATTTACATCACGTTTTAATTATATTATTTTTATTATGGCACATGAACACAGTAATATATGGCAAACACTGTAGAATCATGTCCATATCTTTTTATAACCAAACAGAGCAGACCCTGATCAGACGGCTCTTACTTATTTAAAAAATAATGACATCGTGAATACTGGTCATCTGAAAATCTACAATGGTATATGAACAGAGGTATTTGGCCATAGTTGAAACTAGAGTAAGAACTATATTATTCCGAACAAACTAGCCTTATATAATTCAAAGACGGACACAACGCTTAGACATGAAACAGTTGCAGAGGGAAACTGTGATACAATCGTACAAAAACCTGAGCTGCTACTGGTGTGGAGATAATGCAATTGACTATTAATTACTGTGTATTTTAACGCAAGTATAATTGATTTCTGATAGCTAAACGCGTTTTACTACGCTATTTACTTTTAACAACAGTCTCTTTCCATAGAATGGGTGAATGTGTGGTAATATTCGCAAATAATTTATATACTGATGAGTCACTGTTTTTAGCTCACCAGAGCACTTTTGTGCTCAGGGTGAGCTTTTGTGATCACTTGATGTCCGTCGTCCGTCGTCGTGCGTCGTCCGTCGTGCGTCGTGCGTCGTCCGTCGTCGGGCGTCAACAATTTGAACCTTTAAAAATCTTCTACTCTGAATCTACAGGGTTCTCAGCTTTCATCTTTGGTACATAGCATCATCTTTAGGTCCTCTACAAAAGTTATATAAATTTTGCTCCTGGGGTTAAAATTGGCCCCGCCCCAGGGGTGCCTTGTTTTCTATTGAAATATATAGTAAAACTTTGAAAATCTTCTCCTCTGAAATTGGAAGGTTCTCAGCTTTCATATTTGGCACATAGCATCATGTTCAGGTCCTCTATAAACGTTATATAAATTATGCCCCTGGGGTCAAAATTGGCCCCGCCCCAGGGGTAGCCAGTTTTGAATAGAAACATAAAGTGACAACTTTGAAAATCTTCTCCTCTGAATCTACAGGGTTCTCAGCTTTCATATTTGGCACATAGCATCATGTTCAGGTCCTCTACAAAGGTTATATAAATTATGGCCCTGGGGTCAAAATTGGCCCCGCCCCAGGGGTAGCCAGATTTCATTAGAAACATATAGTGACAACTTTGAAAATCTTCTCCTCTGAATCTACAGGGTTCTCAGCTTCATATTTGGCACATAGCATCATGTTCAGGTCCTCTACAAAAGTTATATAAATTATGCCCCTGGGGTCAAAATTGGCCCCGCCCCAGGGGTAGCCAGTTTTGAATAGAAACATATAGTGACAACTTTGAAATCTTTTCTTCTGAATCTACAGGGTTCTCAGCTTTCATATTTGGCACATAGCATCATGTTCAGGTCCTCTGCAAAATTTATATAAATTATGCCCCTTGGGTCAAAATTGGCCCCGCCCCAGGGGTGGTCAGTTTTCAATAGAAACATATAGTGAAACTTTGAAAATCTTCTCCTCTGAAACTGGAGGGTTCTCAGCTTTCATATTTGGCACATAGCATCATGTTCAGGTCCTCTACAAATGTTTTATAAATTATGCCCCTGGGGTCAAAATTGGCCCCGCCCTAGGCATAGCCGGTTTTCAATAGAAATATATGGTAAAACTTTGAATATATTCTTCTCTGAAACTGAAAGGTTCTCAACTTTCATATTTGGCACATAGCATTATGTTCAGGTCCTCTACACAAGTTATATACATTATGCCCCTGGGGTCAAAATTGACCCCGCCCCAGGGGTGGACAGTTTTCAATAGAAACATATAGTGAAAACTTTGAAAATATTCTCCTCTAAATCTACAGGGTTCTTAGCTTTCATATTTGGCACATAGGATCATATTCAGGTCCTCTACAAAAGTTATATAAATTATGCCCCAGGGGTCAAAATTGGCCCCGCCCCAGGGGTAGCCATGTCTCAATAGAAACATATAGTGACAACTTTGAAAATCTTCTCCTCAGAAACTGGAAGGTTCTCAGCTTTCACATTTGACACATAACATCATGTTCAGGTCCTCTACAAGAGTTATATAAATGATGCCCCCGGTGTCAAAATTGGCCCCGCCCCAGGGGTAGCCAGTTCGTAATAGAAACATATAGTGTCAAATTTGAAAATATTTTCCTCAGAAAATGGATGGTTCTCAGCTTTCATATTTGGCACATAGCATCATGTTTAGGTCCTCTACAAAAGTTGTATAAATTATGCCTCTTGGATCAAAATTGGCCCGCCCCAGGGGTGGCTAGTTTTCTCTAGAAACATATAGTGAAAACTTTGAATATCTCCTCCTCTGTGCCTGGTGAGCGATGTCAGGGCCATTCTGGCCCTCTTGTTTATAATAACCCTTTACCTGACAGAGAAATATTCTGTTGCCTTTTCAAACAGGATAGACCCAGATCAGACGACTCTTGTAGGAACCGTTTGATCAAGGTCTGTTCTGTTTACTAATGAAATCCGATACCGTGGTCAAAAAATCATTTGTTCGTAATGCAATTATACAAATTCAGCTAATTATTATTCATAAGGTCAGTATTTGTTACATGAATATTGATTAGGTAAATGGTTTAAACAAACGAAAGAAATTCTACTTTGAAAATTAGTTTTTTTCATGTTCTATGGTTATTTCAAATGTCATTACCTACTGAATATGCATGTACAAAATAGCTATAATAAAATGTGGAAGGTGGAATATTGTAGCTATTTTAGAAGGTTAAGAAACATACCTATCAACTTCCATTCGCAAACAGAGCAAATCCTAATCAGACGGCTCCTATAGGGGCCATGTGATCTAGGTCTTTGCAAATGCGTGAAAATGCGTTTATATGGAGAAAATGGTTCAATAATGATTTTGTTATTGCTCCTAACTCATACGCACGGCTCGGTGTATGTTTGTCTGTCGTCGTCATTGGGTTGTACAACTTGCCATTTTTGCGGTACCGTATATCTATGCCAGGGTCTTCCGGGGTGAACGCATCTGATAGCGTTGCCAATAAAATCATAGAAAATAGTGTCGGCGCAAGGACACGTCCTTGTTTCACGCCATTTCTGACTGGAATGTATCTGGACATTTCTCCGTCATCAAGGCCCCTAGCCATCATACCATCATGGATTTATGGCAAAGGAAGGCGGGCTTCCACAATTTGCCATTATTGTCTACAGACCTTCGCGACTTACTGTGTCAAAAGCTTTTGTCAAGTCCAAAGAAGGACAGCAAAGGTTATGTCCACCGTATCATGCCTCAGTATGTAGTCTGAGCATGTCTGGTCACCTTCTAGCCAGGAGACCTAACCTATGTCGTTACTTGATAAAACATGATAAAATGTTAAAGACCAAGACTCTGATACAGAATGCTACATTGGCAAAGTAGAATGGTCCATCATAGTTTCAGTGGCTGGTTCATTAAGTATGAAACGGTATAATATGCTAGAGGATTTCGAATGACAAATTGTGTAGACCTTGATCTGTGTCTACATAGTTTGAAAATGTCAGTATGCACTTTTCTCGCATTTAAAAGATTAAAATACACAGAATGCAAATATTGTATTGTGATAAAAAGTTACACCTTGTAAATCTGAAAACTAGAACTTAAAGTCCTCTTTCGTGCAAGCCCTAGACAGACATAATGAATGTCAAACTGTTTAGATCCTCAGTCGCGGCTTTAGAGGTGTCCCCCGTTGCCAAAACAAACTGTTTTAAGTAAATTTATTAGATGGAGATCTAATAAAAATCAATAAAACAATAAGTTAATCTGAGTTTATCTTATTTCCCCCACTCAATTATGCTATTTCTCATTTAAAAGACACTAGTGATGTCATCCAAATTTTAAAAAGCTACGTCCCCTAAAACAACGCACCGCCCCCCCCCCCCCCCCCCCCCACACACACACACACTCACACTCACATACACTAATCTGAAATCCTGGATCCGCACCTGATCCTGATGACATATTCAGCGTCTCAGCTAGGGCCATAGTGTTTGCAAGGGTAATAAGACAAAACCCCTGTACTAGACTTAGTACTTGTACATTATGCAGACAATGCGCTGCGCTTATAACGCACATCCATCCGCTAGAAGTGCAGTTTGGCCAGTTAAGTGAGCAAGCGCACCGGTTGAGTACAGACGGTAAAAGTTTCGTTTCTCCTGAATGGTACAAAAAACCTTTAGATGAAAAAAAAAACATCTGTAATCCTTTACTCCATAAATATGCATGTAATAAATAATAACGTAATAAAAATATTAGATAAGGAACAAAGGATTTTGGAAATAGCAGAAATTGAAGAATAAAATAGTCATTATTTCATAAGCAAACAGGATATGAGTTTATTTGACGCACGACTAACTTACTTGCTGAACAGCCTATTAACGGCTATGGAATGACAGAAGACGGTGTGGGAAAGCCAGGAAAAGGTGAGGCACAGAATTGCGCCCGCAAAGGACATTGAGTACACGGTGATGTCCTGCCACATCCAGTACCAATAGCGGCTACACATTGTGTATGTGGCGATACTTAAGAGCAGAATCATACCTGAAGATAGAAGAAGAAATAATAACGGCTAGACAGTACTTATAAATGTAACATGGTGAAATGTTGTGACTCGACTGGGACTCGAACCCAGGGCCTCTGGTTTACCATGCAAACAATCTACCGACGAGCTACCAAGCCACACAGTAAAGCCTAACTTATTTCACCACAATCTCTACCCGACTACATAAAGAGAAACATACCTGAAAATAGAGGATGAAATAATACCGACTTCACTGAGTGTACGTTGCGATACTTATAAACAGAATTATACCTGGAATAGAAGATGAAATAATAATGGCTCAACAGTACTTATAAAATGAAGCATACCTTAAAACAGAGGATGAAATAATACTGGATACACAGTGTGTACGTGGCGATACGTGTATACTTGATCAAAGAGGGTGAAATAATACCGTGTCTACGGTGTGCGTATAGCGGTACTTATAAGCACAATAATTCTCTAAGGAACACATGTGTCAGACAGACAGACAAACGGACGGACAGACAGACGGACAGGCAGACGACGGAAACGTGATCCCTATGTAACACACTGCCTCCGGTGCTAAACCGGTGCTAAACGTGTCTTCGCAAATACAAGATTTGTAGATGAACCATTTTCTGACGTTTGATGTAAATAAACTACTGCTGCATATGCCTTTTCAGACGCATCACAGAAACACAGGAGTCGATATTCTACAGGAGTTGAAGTCTCTGTCGAAATGCACCGATGGACAGCACACTCTGAAATCTTATCCATATCTTTTCTAATGGTGTACCAATGTTTGCGGTCCTCGTCAGCTAGTTGCTCGTCCTAATCTACACGCCTTTTCCATAGCTGTTGCAGAAACACTTTGCCTCTCAAAATAACTGGACACATTAATCCTAACGGATCAAACACAGACGCTACGTACCTCAACACTACACGTTTTGTCACTGAAACTAGATAATCTACAACTTGTGTCATCTTGAAAGATATAGTGTCATTTTTAACATTCCATTGATGACCCAGTACCTTTGCTGATTCTGAATGTGCTTTGCCCTCAATAAAAAGTGTTTCATTGAATTCTGCATTGTTCGAAATCCACTCTCTGAGATTCATGGCACCTTCACGAAACATTGATTTTGAAACAATATAAAGTTCTTGAGCCTCAGCTACAGTGTTTGTTCCTGTTATAAGGTTGTCAACATATATGTCACCTTTGATTTTATCTGCTATGTCGCAGTTATAGGAATCCAAATGATAATTCATGGTTGCACCTAATAAAAATGGGCTTGACACGATTCCGAAAGGAACTCTGCAGAACCTATATTCTTGAATGTTGTCATTTTTAACTGTTGGCTTGTCAATGTCCTTGAGCCACAAAAATCTTGTTACATCACGCTGTTCACGCTGTAAAAGTACAAAAATGAGTCATGCAGGAAACACCACATACAGAACAAACAGTCGCCCGAACAGCAATACAAGGAAACAGCAAATGTACATAACTATAAAAACATCAAGAGACGCACAAAGACAAAACAAACATACAATAGGGGGAAGATGGAAGTGCCGCCTTGGAACGGTCAGTGACAAAGGTCACTGGGGGGTTAAACCGGTTTATGGGCTCCCAACCTCTCACTTATTCCATCCCCACCATAAAAGACAAACAGATCAAATAAACGTATCCCTCTCCGACTAATCTACAACAACCGCGACGGCAAATACAGTGGTAAAGTGCATGTATAACGAAAACATTTAAGTGAACAAACTGTATCCACCTATCGCTAGTGTACTCAATGATTGAGCTGCAAACAGAATAACTGTAGAAAAGTAATAAAGGGTACGACAAAAACGAAATAGTACAGATATCCGACGTTCTCCTTCCATTTCTGGATTTAAGAGGTCGCCTTCATAGAGTACTAAACCTTTCTTGTCGGCGTACATGCAAAGAGGCCAGCGTGATTGCCAACTGTAAAAGGGTTCACAACCAAACATGCAGTATGTTGTAGTACTACAGGATCATATCCCTTTTTAATGAATTTTTTAACATATTTGATGAACAAAGTGAGAAAATGCGTATGTCCAATAATTTTACGAGGTTTGTAAATCACATCACCATAAATTTCAGGATGTGAAATACCGTGTCGCAGAAGCGCCTTGAGATTACATTGGTACTTGCCAATAAGCGAGAGATTTCGATAGTAAAATTTAGAGAAAGTTTTTCTTAGTTTATGGTATCAATATCCTTGCTTAAGCAGTTTTTCAGTTAAAATGAGATTTCGACTGTTAAAATCGTCAATAGATGAACAAGCTCTAGCAAAACGAATAAGTTGAGATATATAAACCCCGTAAGATGGAGCACGGGGAACATCCCCGTCAAGATGAGGAAAATTTACAATATTAAAATCAAAATCATCTCTTTTGTCATATATTTTAGAAGAAATCATTCTATTATCAATTTTAAGATCTAGATCATAATTGTCGGACGGGTTAGCTTTATTCAATTTGAGTTATTTAGGATAAAATGTAGGAATCGAGCATCAAAGAAAGGGTTATCTAAGTTAAAAATATCATCCAAATATCGACAAGTTTCATTGAAGGCTTTTATAACATCTTCTTGTGATTGAGGATTCAAACGCAACATGAAATCTCTCTCATAGCAGTACAAAAACAAATCTGCGACAAGTGGTGCACAATTCGTACCCATAGGAATACCTATTACCTGACGGTATATAGCATTCCCATAACGTACAAATACGTTATCCAAAAGAAAGGTAAGTGATTCGCAAACTTCTGAGCAAGTCCAGTTGGTGTAATATTTCATTTGCTCGTCAGTAAAGAAAGCTTTTTCAGCATTACATGCCAAGAATGATGTTTTTTCCCGGGCAAATACTTTCTGGATTAAGTTAGTAAGCTTATCCTTAATTAAAATATGAGGAAGAGTTGTGTACAGAGTAGAAAAATCGTACGTGCTTACAGTGGATGCAATATACCTTTTGTTCTTAAGTATGTTTAAGACTTCTGAAGAGTTCTTAATAGACCAGAAGAGATTTATTCCAGAATTTTCATAAGTCTTATCACAGTAGAATTTTACATGTTCTTTTATCTTCGTTAAACAAGAAGTCAAAAGTATAGACAATTTAGTAGCTGTACATGAACTAGAATTTGCAATGAAACGCGCCTTATATGGTTTTTATGTAGTTTTGTTAACCAATACATTGTAGGAAGTTTATGTTGTGTAATTTTAATATCGGTTCCAAGTTGTTCACACTTTTTGACATGGTCTGAAACGACGGTCTTTTCGTCAGTAGTAACTGAAATGTATGACTGTAAAAAGTCGCCCCGTACTTCATTCTCAGTGTTGTTATATTTTCTGGTCCTTTGGGATCATAAGTTTTCACGTTATTATTATTGAAAATTGAATACTGCTTAAGCCGGTGCTAGGGGGCGTGAGTAGTGTTGCACTTTTAATTACTACTCATGAACAGACTCAATAAAACCGAGTCTGCAATTTTCTCATTTTGCATTTCTACTTTTGCTTTCAAAGGATCACCTATTTTCAGAATATTGGTATTAATAATTTCCTGCTTCAAGACATCGATATAATGTAACCGTCAAATAATAATCACATTATTCGATGCCTTATCAGCAGGAACAAAAACGTATTTTGAATGGAAATCCTGTAAACCCTTTTTAAGATGTCTAAAAGAAATTCTAGGTTTAGGTGGAAGAAGGTGTTTATTAGAGCTATAAAAGGAAATGCGTTTATCAATTATATCAAAAATTAGTTTTTTCCAACCAGAAAGAGCATTAGACTCAACATGTTCTCTTCGACACCATTTAATACTAAAATTTTGTAAAGCCTCCGCAATCTGAACTCGACAAGAGTTAAAATCTATCAAGGATGGTATTCTATATTTGGGACCTTTATTCAAAAGAGATCGTAGACGTTTATCTTTAATTATCTCAAAATTACCAGTAATCACATGACCAGCCGAAGAATAGCAAAATTTTGAGGTGGCGCAATCTCAATTATCAGGAATATTATCATTAATCTTAAGGTCGGCCACAATTTTATTATAGTTGAAAATTGTATTTCTGATGGGTTTGTTATAATTGTAGCAGATGATAGGTGGTTCTGTATTTTTAAAGTATTTAGGAATAGTGTCAATTACATTTTTGTCTCTAAAATACTTTGAAGGTCAATAAAATCAATACCTTTATTAATAAAAGGAATTTTCAAGAAGAATCTTTGGTGTTCAGATAATTTGTCAATGTGCGGTCTGAGAACATGTAGAGTAAAGTTTTGTATCAAACTAGCCGTTCCTATGAGAGGATCTGATCTAAAACTAATTTTACTATCGAAATCTCTCGCTTATTGGCAAGTACAAATGTAATCTCAAGGTACTTTTGCGACACGGTGTTTCACATCCTGAATTTTATGGTGATGTGATTTACAAACTTCGTAGAATTATTGGACATACCCATTTTCTCACTTTGTTCATCAAATATATAAAACAATTCATTAAAAAGGGATATGATCCTGTATTATTACAACATACTGCATGTTTGGTTGTGAACCCTTTTACAGTTGGCAATCACGCTGGCCTCTTTGCATGTACGCCGACAAGAAAGGTTTAGTACTCTATGAAGGCGACCTCTTAAATCCAGAAATGGAAGGAGAACGTCTGATATCTGTACTATTTCATTTTTGTCGTACCCTTTATTACTTTTCTACAGTTACTCTGTTTGCAGCTCAATCATTGAGTACACTAGCGATAGGTGGATACAGTATGTTCAATTAAATGTTTTTTTGTTATACATGCACTTTACCACTGTATTTGCTGTCGCGGTTGTTGTAGATTAGTCGGAGAGGGGATACGTTTATTTACACTGTTTGTCTTTTAGGATGGGGATGGAATAAGGGTGAGGTTGGGCGCCCATAAACCGGTTTAAACCCCCGGTGACTTTTGTCACTGACCGTTCCAAGGCGGTACTTCCATCTTCCTCCTATTGTATGTTTGTTTTGTCTTTGTGCGTCTCTTGTTGTTTTTTCTACCCATGTACATTTGCTGTTTCCTTGTGTTGCTGTTCGGGCGAGTGTTTGTTCTGTATGTGGTATTTCCTGCATGACTCATTTTTGTACTTTTATCGGCTTGCTCGTCAATTTCTTTTAATGAACATATAGATAAGGAGGAAACCAATTTTCAGAAATGCCTTTTCTATGACAGCAACCATGGCAATGGGGTGTAAACGAAATCTCATTAGTAGTCCACATAAATCATGTAACATGACTGGTCCACGATACAGGCAATCATTCAAACTATTGTGTTCCTTACGTGTTTTTGCAGATGCGTCGCACACCACTCGTATTGTTGTCGTACTTCTGTCAGGTTTGATCACAGCATGATGCGGGAGATAATGTAATATTCCGTCTTTCTGTGTTGACTTTTTCAATCACACCTTTTTTCAGTTGGTCACTTATTACAGTGTCATACTTTTGTAGAATGTTTGTTTTGTTTATCATTCGTTGAACAGAACTTCTCAGTCTGCCAACTGCTAGTTCTTTGTTGGTGGGCAGGTCTGGTTCATCACTGTTCCAGGGCCAATTTACGTGATACCTACTATTTTCAAACTTTAAAGATGTTCGGAACTTATCCATAGCAATCATGTTTTCTGTTTTGTCATCTCTTTCCACAATGCCAATGGATTCTATATTCCAGAAGTCTTCCAATTCTGTTTTGACAGGAAGGGAAGAATCGATGCTAGAACACGCATTCGTTTTTACTCATATTGACACCGCAAGTTAGAATCAGCATACCTGATCCGCAGGTGACGCAAAAACCATCCCTTTAGATACAGAATGAAATAATACCTCGTACATCGTGTACGTGGAGAACCTTATAAACAGAATCATACTTTAAGATAGAGGATAAAAGACTACCTGTTATAAAGCATGTACGAGGAGATACTTATCAACAAAATAATTATTGAAGATAGATACCAAACCAGTACCGGATACACATCTTGTACTTGGCGATACTTACAAACAGAAGCATGCCTAAAGATAGAGGACAAGTGTTTAGGTCAAATTCAAATATTTCTGAATGTTTAATATATCTTATATTCGAAAGATTCGCATTCGACTTCAGCAATGTCATTGAGTACATATTTGACGGATTGTCACAGTTGTTATGCTATGTTTTACATGTTGTCCTGTGTGTGTGTGTGTGTGTGTGTGTGTGTGTGTGTGTGTGTGTGTGTGTGTGTGTGTGTGTGTGTGTGTGTGTGTGTGTGTGTGTGTGTGTGTGTGTGTGTGTGTGTGTGTGTGTGTGTGTGTGTGTGTGTGTGTGTGTGTGTGTGTGTGTGTGTGTGTGTGTGTGTGTGTGTGTGTGTGTGTGTGTGTGTGTGTGTGTGTGTGTGTGTGTGTGTGTGTGTGTGTGTGTGTGTGTGTGTGTGTGTGTGTGTGTGTGTGTGTGTCGGTGTCGGTGTCGGTGTCGGTGTCGGTGTGTGTGTGTGTGTGTGTGTGTGTGTGTGTGTGTGTGTGTGTGTGTTTGCATAACCTGGAAAGTCACTACGGCCATGTTATCGCACACCAAACAAGTCACTACGTTTTGGCAAGTCACTACGTTTTTTGGTGTAGTGACTTTCCAAACTGGCCAAAACTACTTATTTTGCCGTTTTATGTCATAAAATCGAAAAAAATCGGATGGTGTGAGTTTCACGGAAACACTCTAATTTTAAACACAGTCGTCGTTGTGCGAAAAATTGGAACCGCACACATCGACGCCATTCACTGCGCAGCGCATGCGCACTACGTACAAAATTCCATTATCGGTAGATCCAATATGGCCGCTAAATAACACGAGACATGGCAGTAAGTTATTTTATATTTACCAAATATCTAGTTCTACTGCATATTTACTGCAAATTACGATTGTTCTGTAGTGCTGAATAATACAAATAGTGAAGATAATACATAAAATAATATATCTACATTATAAATATCTCGGACATGGGCAAATCCTTCATTTTTACTTTCGTTGTGGACTTTTTCCCTCGCTCAGTTTAAAAATTAGTGTGTTTTTTTATATCTTTAATGGTCGTGTCCCCACTAGGTCTTGAGCATACTGAACATGAACTTCAGCAAAAATAAGCTACATTCCGTCAATGAGGTTGAGTTAGGTGTATTTATAGTATAGAGACAAAGCGCCCCACATGCCGACACGTACCAGGACTTGAGCGTCTGAGGTCATTATCTTATTTCATGAAAATGTTTCGCAAGACCCGAAATGGAGACCACGGTTGATATTGCTTACGTACTAAATGTAAATTTAATCAATGCAATTCCCATTGTTTTGGGTTGAGACTTTCTCATTTAGGTAAATTTATACATATAGTTTGTTTAAGAATATGATATTCCTATGGATTCGTGATACCCTATCAATTCGTGTATTGTGTAATCCCGTAGTTTTTTTCAACACAGAGTTTATTTCTGTGACCTAGTTTTTGTCTATAGCCTCTATGAAAAGGACTCGTTAATATATTACAATTTGACTCAAATCTGAAAACAATCCAAGCACTGTTTAAAAGAAGACATTTTTTCTAGAGGAGATTTAACAGATGCACCGGTCACCGATACAAACCGACCTTCACCCTTAGGCTTTCAATACACAAACGGCGATGCCCTAAATGGAGACCAAATAAGCAGACACCAAGTTGGATTTTGTGGAAATTTTGTGTGGATATATGATTATGGGATGAGATTCAACTAATTTATACCAGGTAAGCAATAGAAAAGTGACTTTGTTATTCTATTTGATCGTTCCACCTCCGGTTACTCACTAAGAAGCCTAAAACTATTTTAAACCACTACTTACAGTCTGATGTCTATTTTTTCACCACTTATGCCTTTTTCTCATTGATCATAGATTTGTGCTTTATGAACTTTCGTGTGTTGGGAATACCCACTTTGCTTGGACCTAGTGGGAAGTTCTGTTTTAACCCTTTCCCTCATATAAACGTGTTTTCACACATTTGCAAACAGAGTAGACCACAGGGGGCCATTTCGTGGGTCTAGATGGTCGATCACCGAAAGAAAAGTGCAAGATGTGTTCTTTGCCAATCTTTTTAGGTATTGTAATCAATGAAAAATTATGTGTGAGTAAATCTCTTCACGACTATAAACCCTTCACTGCATGTAAAGTAAAGTACCTAGTTATAGTCTACTTTCAGTCCGAATGACCGTTCAGCCGACTGTACATTTACTCCCCTGATCATTGAGTCATTGGCCTACAATATTGAGCACTGCTAACATATGGCGCATTCATGCAGCCGCAGTACCGGCGAGTGACCCTTACAGGTACCCATTTTAACCCCTGGGTGGAGAGTATATGTGGGTGGGAGACACGGAAAAGCGTCTCTGAAATTTCCGGGTGGGACCGGGATTTGAACCCCGGACCTCCGGACTGACAGTCAAGCGCGTTACCACTAGACCACCGCCACCTACGCCATGTGCCTGTTTATGTCAATGCAAACACAGTAGATCCAGATCAAATGTAATGAAATAAATTTACAAACAGAGTAGATCCAGATCAGACAGCTTTTGTTGTAGATCCCTGATCACTGATCAGGGTCTTATCGGTTTGCTGTACAATTACTGTCACAGCCAAACTTGTACTCATGTATCATTACAAAAACTCAATCTCCGTGAAATTATTATTTCTTACACGAATATTCATGGAGATCTGACGCCTTTTTTCACAGTGCTATTTTTTCAAAAGGATCTTTGGCTCTGACAGAAACTATAGGATTAGATCAACAACATTTCATAAGTAACAGAGCAGAACCTGATCAGACAGCTCTTACAGGAACTGTCCGATCTGGATCTACTCTATTTGCAAACGTGCGTGAAGCTGTTTATATAAATACGAGAAGGATTGGGAAATTGATTTTAAAGCAAATTTGGTGTCCGCTGTCAACAGAGCTAACTGGTGTTTATTAATCCTTTTTTCTCTTAAGAATATTTATTAAAGATTTCATGACCTTGTGAATATTCATTTATCCGTCAGTGAGATAACTCTCATATCATTTTTCATTCTGGAGTTATTGCCCTTTGATAGTTTCGGGTAGCAATTTCTTGTGCAACTAACTCCTCCTTTATTTTTCAACATAATTTCTTCAAACTTTCAGGAATGATAGATACTGATGTGTAGTTGTGCATATCAGTGAGATAACTCTCATATCATTTTTCATTCTGGAGTTATTGCCCTTTGATAGTTTCGGGTAGCAATTTCTTGTGCAACTAATTCCTTTTTTTTCAAAATAAATGCTCCTTTTTCAGCTTTCAGTAGGCCCAAAGACAAATAAAAGATTAGTATTACAATAAGCAGTTTTACTCTCCTTGCTATTGCCTTAGCCCTAATAGACCTCATACGGTATGCACAACTTCTGAAAGTTCACACATTGTGTAAATAGAACAGCCTTCGGGCGTATATTGCCCCGTCTCGCGGTGCTCTTGTTATCATTGTAGACCCAAGTCATTGGCTGCACTATTTTCTCTAGTATAAATTTCATGGAAAACAGCCATATAGAGACACAACGTATTTAGAAATGCAGTGCTTTAAATATGAGCTAATAAGTGTCTCTTAAGAACTTGACAGGCTGAAAATTGCATATTTTCAAGTTATTGTGTGTACTCTCTGCCCATTGGGGTCATTTTTTGTGACTCTCTTGCAGGACTTCTTCCTCTGGTGGATGTTGGGAAATATGTGTGTGTAGCGTCAGAATGGCCCAAATTTAAAGTGAAAATAGACAGTGTGTACATACTTTTGTGTGTAGTGAAAAAAGTCAACGTTCTTGACCTTGTTTTCTGGTGATCTAGAGACTGTGTTTGGACTAAATATAAATGTGTTAAGAGGGTATAACCCAAATCTAAGCCTGGAAGTAGCTAGGGGATGCAGAAAATGCCTGTTTTTACATGGAATAAAGAAGGGCAAAAGTGACCGGGCTCACACCTATAACAGAAACTGTTAAAATGGAATATCTTCAAAACGATAAGGATTACTGCCCGGAAATTTCAGATGTAGGTAATTTATGACTAAATTAGTAGCTTTTACATGAGACAGTTTTTAACAGATCTGAGTAAATTTGAAGAAATTGAGATTTTTTAAAAAAGTGTGTTAAACGGTTCAGTATAAAGACCACTCTTGCACTTATATCAGACTATTTGGCCTTCATAGGCTCTGTCAGACTATTTGACCTTCATAGGCTCTTTGATCTGGATCTAAACAGCATAGAACAACCCGGTTGATTATATTTTTGTTGAATTTCAAGCATTTTTTATTAAATTGAGAAATTTTGGCTAATGACGGGCAACTTAGAAGCGTCGGTATCGTCCGAAAGCCTTCCTAAAATTGCCTTTGGCTACTTGACATCTTCCTGCTGGAGAAATATCTTTTTTCTGGAATCAAAGGTCCAACATATGTATCAAATTTGGCAAAGTAAAGTATTTCGTAGAATTTTGGACAGATTCCAGCATTTAGCATCTCATAAATTTAGCTTGAAGTGCATAAATCACAGTTTTTCATTGGATCTAGCCGCGCAACCGACTCTTTCAGTGCTTCCTGTCATTTTTTTTGGCTCTTCCAATGTGTTTTCTTACATAATTTCCAAGATCTAATATTCATCTCAATCAAATTTGCATTTTCAGAGTGTCTCTTTCTAGATTTATTGCATTTTTTCTGCATTTAATAACTTTAATAGTGCAGAGCTCTACATAAATTGCAACCGCTAATTAAAAATTGTTCATCAAGCATGCAAAGCGGGCGACTCTTAACCCTTATTTGTAGCTTCAGACAGACGCGACTGTAATTTCTGTGGCTGCTAAGCAAGGAAAAAGAGTGCTATTTCTATTTCTGAAATCTATTTGTATCTGCTGGCCTTAAGTTTTGAAGTTTGAGTGCCCTCTGTTATGGGTTTCCTTGAATACAGTGCAGCTAAGTTGGTCAGATGACTTTGAAAAGGTAACAAAGCATTGTTTTTATTGTGAATTTCTCATAACTTGACAGTTTTATTATTTAAGAAACAACAATATTTAGCTAAATCATAACATAAACACTCAAATTAGTGTTCTGAACATGTATCTTAAAGCATTTTTCAAGGATTTTTGTATATTTTATGTGGTTTCCCTGTTTTTCAGGCCTTGGAGGCACATCAGGAAGGACACATTTTTTCCATTGTTGGGCTTTGTGTGGCATATTCTTTGAGCCGGTACTTTGCACTGGGGTAGGAACCATGTACAACACCACTGAGCATGACAGGAAATACCATCCGGTCTTGGGTGAAAAGACTTTTGCGGCTACTCTGTGCTGCTTCCGCCGAAGCCGACTACATGCGGCTGAGATCTTTGATTAATGCTGACAGTTAATGAAGGTATGCTAACCATAGGAAACAATGTCCTTTTATGCTAAAATTCACCCTGCACTGTTGAGTGAAATCTGATTGGGTAGTCTTTTTCTGCTTCTTGTGCTTGAAATACCCTTCTGGAAAGGAGAGGTGCCTGTCGCGGGGGCATGAATGCCGACTCATACCGTACATCTTCTTTAGGGTACTGATCACAAGCGACGACCATTTCAACCCGATTTAGCATTTCGTACTTGCTTGTCTATGCTAAAATAAGGATCTGGATCCAAACTCAGTCTAAGATCTTCATGATTAGGCCAGTTTATAGACAATTTTAGTCTTAAACTCAAGAATTTCAGCCAAATTTTACATCAGTTATCACTAAAATATCCAGTTTAAGGGTATTTTTTGTGAATCAGAGTTAACAATTTGGCTGGTTTCTAACAGATCACTGCCTGAGAGATGCTATGCCTTTTATTTCATCAAGATCAAATGAAAACTTTTTCAAGAAATTAGGATTTTAGTTTTCGCATACATCGCCATCTATCGGCTTATTGTGTGTGTGTGTGTGTGTGTGTGTGCATAACCTGGAAAGTCACTACGGCCATGTTATCGCACACCTAACAAGTCACTACGTTTTGGCAAGTCACTACGTTTTTTGGTGTAGTGACTTTCCAAACTGACCAAGACTACTTATATATAGTATAAAAGCTATTGACTTCAAACTTCATATATAGATTGATCACATTGACAGCAAGTGCAGTGCACAAGGTTTGTAACTCTGTCTTCAGTATTTTTGGAGTTATTACCCTTTGTTATTTTTCAGTTTTCTGGATTTTTTTTCTAAACCTTTACAGATATTGAATAATATGTGGTATGTGGCTTTATAATAATGAGTTACAGATGAAGTTTGAATTTCATGGCGCTTCATTGATTTTTATACGCCCGAAGGGACGTATTATGGTATGGCGCATGTCGTCCGTCCGTCCGCACTCACGAAAGGGTAGTTGTGTGACTTTTTCTAACTAGTCCCACAAGTAAAATCATTAACCTGGCCATCTCTTGTGACATTAACCTGGCCATTTCTTGTGACATTAACCTGGCCAGTTGTGGGACATAGGGTTAGGGTAAGGGTTAGCTTCCAGATCATTCTTTTCCAAAGTTAGAGCCAAAAATAGTTTTTCTTGTGGGACTAGTCACACAAGAAAAGATCAAAGGAAAAAGTCACACAACTACCCATCCGTTAGTATGTCCGTCTGTCCGTCTGTCCGTCCGTCCGTTAGCAATTTCTTGTGCAACTAACTCCTCCTTTATTTTTCAACATAATTTCTTCAAACTTTCAGGAATGATAGATACTGATGTGTAGTTGTGCATATCAGTGAGATAACTCTCATATCATTTTTCATTCTGGAGTTATTGCCCTTTGATAGTTTCGGGTAGCAATTTCTTGTGCAACTAACTCCTTTATTTTTCAACATAATTTCTTCAAACTTTCAGGAATGATAGATACTGATGTGTAGTTGTGCATATCAGTGAGATAACTCTCATATCATTTTTCATTCTGGAGTTATTGCCCTTTGATAGTTTCGGGTAGCAATTTCTTGTGCAACTAACTCCTCCTTTATTTTTCAACATAATTTCTTCAAACTTTCAGGAATGATAGATACTGATGTGTAGTTGTGCATATCAGTGAGATAACTCTCATATCATTTTTCATTCTGGAGTTATTGCCCTTTGATAGTTTTGGGTAGCAATTTCTTGTGCAACTAACTTCTCCTTTATTTTTCAACATAATTTCTTCAAACTTTCAGGAATGATAGATACTGATGTGTAGTTGTGCATATCAGTGAGATAACTCTCATATCATTTTTCATTCTGGAGTTATTGCCCTTTGATAGTTTTGGGTAGCAATTTCTTGTGCAACTAACTCCTCCTTTATTTTTCAACATAATTTCTTCAAACTTTGAGGAATGATAGATACTAATGTGTAGTTGTGCATATCAGTGAGATAACTCTCATATCATTTTTCATTCTGGAGTTATTGCCCTTTGATAGTTTCGGGTAGCAATTTCTTGTGCAACTAACTCCTCCTTTATTTTTCAACATAATTTCTTCAAACTTTCAGGAATGATAGATATTGATGTGTAGTTGTGCATATCAGTGAGATAACTCTCATATCATTTTTCATTCTGGAGTTATTGCCCTTTGATAGTTTCGGGTAGCAATTTCTTGTGCAACTAACTCCTCCTTTATTTTTCAACATAATTTCTTCAAACTTTCAGGAATGATAGATACTGATGTGTAGTTGTGCATATCAGTGAGATAACTCTCATATCATTTTTCATTCTGGAGTTATTGCCCTTTGATAGTTTTGGGTAGCAATTTCTTGTGCAACTAACTCCTCCTTTATTTTTCAACATAATTTCTTCAAACTTTGAGGAATGATAGATACTGATGTGTAGTTGTGCATATCAGTGAGATAACTCTCATATCATTTTTCATTCTGGAGTTATTGCCCTTTGATAGTTTCGGGTAGCAATTTCTTGTGCAACTAACTCCTCCTTTATTTTTCAACATAATTTCTTCAAACTTTCAGGAATGATAGATATTGATGTGTAGTTGTGCATATCAGTGAGATAACTCTCATATCATTTTTCATTCTGGAGTTATTGCCCTTTGATAGTTTTGGGTAGCAATTTCTTGTGCAACTAACTCCTCCTTTATTTTTCAACATAATTTCTTCAAACTTTGAGGAATGATAGATACTGATGTGTAGTTGTGCATATCAGTGAGATAACTCTCATATCATTTTTCATTCTGGAGTTATTGCCCTTTGATAGTTTCGGGTAGCAATTTCTTGTGCAACTAACTCCTCCTTTATTTTTCAACATAATTTCTTCAAACTTTCAGGAATGATAGATATTGATGTGTAGTTGTGCATATCAGTGAGATAACTCTCATATCATTTTTCATTCTGGAGTTATTGCCCTTTGATAGTTTTGGGTAGCAATTTCTTGTGCAACTAACTCCTCCTTTATTTTTCAACATAATTTTATAGAACAGCCTTCGGGCGTATATTGCCCTGTCTTGCGGTGCTCTTGTTCACAAAAACAGTGATTTTACTTAAAGAAAATTTCGGGAAATTCAGGTTTTCCGGAGTTATTTTCTAAACCCTTGCATATATTGATGTGATATTTGGTATGTAGCTTTAAAATAATGAGTTACATATCAAGTTTGAATTTTGTCACACTACATTGATTTTTAACGGAATTACAGCAATTTGACTTAGGAAATTTCGGGTTTTCCGCAGTTTTTTCGGGTTTTCTGCAGTTTTTTCTTAACTGTAGCAGATATTGTAGTGATTTATTTCTATAGCCCCCATCTCTGTGTCAACTGTACTAGTGGGAGTATTCATCACCTTTTAGTGGTAGTTCTAGTTTTTGTGTCACCTACCTAGAGGCAGTTTGTCACTTAGGGATCACTTTAAATTGGGTCTGTATTTCTCGGCATAATTTGCAAAATTATATTCGCCACAACATTCGCCAGATTTAATTTTTTATCGCCAGATTATGAATATTTTCGCCATTGGCGATTTTGGCGACCGCCAGCGGAGGCCCTGACTTTTCCTCCGTCTGTCTGTCCGTCACACTTTCTTTTTTGGGCTGTCATTTCTAAACTAATCGTTATAGAGCTTTCAAATTTCACACATGGAACAAGCATGATTAGAGGAAGTGTCATGCACAAGGGCCACAACTGTAGCATCAATATATTTTGAGTTATTCCCCTTTGTTATATTAACAATAAGTTTTTGTCAGCCGCGAGCAGTTGACACACGTGTTCCTCTGAACACACTTGTCTATAGAAACATATAGGAAAACTTTGAAAATCTTCTTCTTCTGAAACTGGCAGGTTCTCAGCTTTCATATTTGGCACATGTCATCATGCTCAGGACCTCTACAAAAAAGTTATATAAAGTATGCCTCTGGGGTCAAAATTGACTCCGCCCCAGGGCCAGCTAGTTTTCTATAGAATCATATCGTGAAAACTTTGAAAATCTTCTCTGATTGTCTGGTGAGCGATATCAGGGCCTTTCAGGCCCTCTTGTTGGAGTTATTCCCCTATTACTTGTCCGGACAATAACTCTTTATCTACTGGTTCAATTGATTTGATACTTTATACATGGAACAAGCATGATGACAGAAAGTATCATGCACAAAAACCATAACTCTAGCATCAATATTTTTGGAGTTACATGTATTCCCCTTTTTCATATTTTCTTGTCATGACAATAACACTTTATCTAATGGTTCAGTTGATTTGAAATTTAACATATGGAACAGGCATGATGAGAGAAAGTATCATACACAAGGGCCATAAATCTAGCATCAATATTTTGGAGTTATTCCCCATTTTCATATTGTTTTACTTATGATTTTTACAAATACCATTCAGGTTGGTCATGTATATACCATGGTCAACTACACCATGGACTGGGTGGATGTTTCAAAGGAGGTTGGTTTTTTTTAATCCGGTGGGGACTTGTGTATTGCATATATAGCTATACAACATTAACTTGTTCTACTTGTAAGACTTAAATTACATGGATGTCTTTCAAATCAAATTATATATAGTTTGCATATGATTCTTACATATTTGTTTATTCTCCCATGTTGTTTAGAAAAACAGGTATTTAGACACAACCATCCATTAAAAGGACCATTAGTGGCCATGTTCAAAGGATCATATCTTGGGAAAAAGCACGGTGATCTTTAGTTTAGTGGCATTTCAATGAGTAAACCATAAACTTCATATGTGCAAAGTTTAAAACAAATCAGTCTGTTAGAAAAAATTGTTATATACGCCCCGTAATCACATTTATATATCACTTAAATTAGAAATACAAAGAAGAAGGTAGGTTTTTTTTAACTTTAAGCCAGAAAATAGAATATATAAATTGTGTTTTCAAATGATGTTGATGATGAGATCCAGAATCAGATCTATATTATATCATAAGCAAACAGGATAGACCCTGATCAGGCAGCTCCTACATACAGAAGCTGTCAGATCTGGGTCTAATGTGTGGGTGGCGGTGGTCTAGTGGTAACACGCTTGACTATCAGTTCGGAGGTCCGGGGTTCAAATCCCGGTCAAACCCGGAAATTTCAGAGACGCTTTTCCGTGTCTCCCACCCGCACATCTTCTCCACCCAGGGGTTAAAATGGGTACCTGTGAGGGTCACTCGCCGGTACTGCAGCTGCATGATTGCGCCATATGTTAGCAGTGCTCAATACTGTAGGCCAATGACTCATTAACCAGGGGAGTAAATGTACAGTCGGCTGAGCGGTCATCCGGACTGAAAGTAGACTATAACTAGGTACTTTACTTTACTTTAATGTGTTTGCACAGGAGTTGAAAGGAGTATTTACGAAGTAATGGGTTAATCCTTTACTTGGGGTTAAACCTTTATTAGATAAATATGCTGTTCTACACCTTTGCATACAGAGAAGACCCAGATCAGACAGCTCCTGTGGGGTCTGCTCTGCTTGTTTTAAAAAATATAGATATGATTCTGCAGTTTCTTTGCTGGCCAACTTTGGGACTGGGGCACTTTCCCTGTTAAAAATTGATTATTCATGTAAGAAATAATGACATCATTTATATTTATTAACTTAATTTTAAATAATGGCAGTTGTACATAATGGCAGTTGTACACATGGATATTGATGCACATTTAAAGTAATTAAAGTCATATGTGCTTTAAATTAAATTTCAGTTGAGGGAAATCCTGAGGAAGAAGGAGAGGGACAAAGTAAATATTGTTTTGGTTGTTTGGGTTATTTTGTCAATACACATTGAGCAGAACATTGCAGTTAAAGTATTTCCTCTTCTAACAACACCTCCCTTGATCGGTTCCCACGGATGTACAGGTATATAAGGATCTTATAATTTCATGTGTAAACAGAGCTGTCTGATCTAGGTCTGTCCTGTATCTATGGAGGAAAGTGTTAAGTGGACTTTCTTCATTTTAACTGCTCATTGGTTTCAGCAAGCTGATGAAATACTTGTTTCGTCAGTCCATCCCAAATTTCATGTCCCTTCTATAACTGTTTTAACTGAATGGATTTCAAAATAACCTGGCACAAATGTTCACCGCACAAAGATGATGTGTCACATTCAACTCCCTGGTCCATTGGTCAAAGGTTATGGTTATCCTTCAGGTTCAAAGGTCGGGCATAGTGTTTCACAAACACATCTTGTTTGACTTGGTACAGCTTCTAGTTCTTGTGCAATGTTAGGATATCTTCGTTTAGTTTTGAGAATCATATTCTAAAGATATTGCGAAAAAATTAAAAAATTAGGTAGATCTATGAATTACATGTATATAATTGTAATTAACAATTTGTTTTAATTGTTATGGTTGATATCAATATTGATTAGTAGTGTCGGTAGTGCGTAAATAGATCAAGTAGAGATTTAAGAACAACATAAGATTTTATACATGTACATGTATGCATGAATTTGCTTTTCAGACACTTCTTGTAGTTCAATGCATAGAACACTTACCATCCCAGTGATGGCAAGAGGTCTGGGTTAAAGTCCCAGCAAGAGTATTAAAGCAAAATGTGTGTGCATGTTCGTGTGCCAAGTGAATCAGATTCATACTCTATCTGTCTGCAATAATCTAGTCAGCTGTAAATTAACAAAACTGACAATCATTTCTCATGGTTCTCTCTACAGTAAACCTGGACCCCATCCAAACATTCCATTTCTTTTTAGCTCACCAGAATATGCTCAGATGAGCTTTTGTGGTTGCTGGTGTCTGTCTGTCCGTCAACAACTGCTTTAAACATCTCACAAACCACAAAGCAGAAATTGAACCAATTATTTTTTATGATGCTCTATCAAAATTACTAAAAATATCTGGGGAATCCAGGGAAAAATAACTATATAGAAAATCTTTTAAAAACCTTCTTTTCCAAAACTGGTGGTCCAATTTGAATGGAATTTGGTAGGAAAAATTGCCTGGTAACCTTTATCAAAATGCTAAATCAATGTTGATATCTCAAAATTCATGGCCTCCAAGGTGGAGCTACATTTCCTTATTAACCCTTTCCTCCAAAAATATGCCTTTCTATGCGTCTGTAAAAGTCACTTTTGAAACCATTGTGATAAATAGAGCATTATCACAATGGTTTCCAAACTACAAAATTCTACAAAAAAAAGGTCAAAGGTCAGCGCCACCATGACCTTAACTGGTAAAATGGTTTCGATTAATAACTGCTCAAGGGTTTGGCTAAGGATCTTCTTACTTGCTGTGGTGATTAGTCATGACCACTAAATGAACTCTGTTGGTTTTTAGGTCACTTTATCAAAGGTCAAGGTCACCATGACTTTTAACTGGTGAAATGGTTTTGGATCAATAACTGCTCAAGGGTTTGGCTTAGGATCTTCAAACTTGCTGTGGTGATTAGTCATGACCACTAAATGACCCCTATTGTTTTTGAGGTCACTAGATCAAAGGACAGGGTCACCTTGACCTTAACTGGTGAAATGGTTTCCGATGAATTACTTCTCAATGGTTCGGCTTAGGATCTTCAAACTTGCTGCGGTTATTAGTCATGACCACTAGATAATCCTATTGTTTTTTAGGTCACTAGGTCAAAGGTCAAGGCCGCCATAACCTTTACTGGTTTTCTTTGGTTTCAGATCAATAAAACTGATGAAGGGTTTGGCTTAGGATATTCAAACTTGCTGTGGTGATTAGTCATGACCACTAGATGTCCACTATTGTATTTTAGGTCACAAGGTCAAAGGTCAAGTTCACTATGACCTTAACTGTGAAATGGGTTCCATAACTTCAATAACTGCTCTAGGGTTTGGCTTAGGAGCTTAAAACTTGCTGTGATAATTAGTCATGACCACTAGATGACCCTTATTGTTTTTGAGGTCACTAGATCAAAGGTCAAGGTCACCATGACCTTAACTGGTGAAATGAATTCGGATCAATACCTGCTCAAGGGTTTGGCTTAGGATCTTCAAATTTGCTGTGGTGATTAGTCATGAACACTAAATGACCCCTATTGTTTTAGGTCACTAGGTTCTCAGCTCTCATATTTGGCACATATCATCATGTCCAGGTACTCTACAAGGGTTATATAAATTATGCCCCTTGGGTCAAAATTAGCCCCACCCCAGGGGTGGCCAGTTTTCAATAGAATCATATTGTGCAAACTTTGAAAATCGTATTTACTCAATATTAAACAAAATATGCCATACAATTAGGTGTCAAGTAGTGGCGATTTTCACTGTTAATCAATTCCCACGCATGACCGTTGTCATCGATACACTACAGGAAAACGTCAAAATTACAGCTATTAGCAGTTTCGGACAAACTTTCTCAAGCGTTCAAAACAGGAAAAATGTTTAAAACAAGAACGTTGTATCTGATCTTTTACAATATACCGTAGATAAAGAAAGCATTTGGCCTGGACTCACCAATCTAAACGTTATATCAAAGGAAACGTATTAACCAAGAACTTTCTATCAAGGAAACGTATTAACCAAGAACTTTCTATAAAATCTTTACTGTAATATGATTTAGCTAAATAATAGCCATACCTGTGCTTTAGATTTAATTTCCGTTAGAGCTGTCATTGGTGGAAATTTCTGTATCAATATATCGATGGCTAAATGTCGACGATATATCGATTTCTATACACTAACATGTTTCATGCTCCTCTGAGTGTAAATGGGTCAAAAGTACAGTTATATTCATAAATTAACAGTAAAAGGTTTTAAGTTTTTTTTTTGACATTTGACAATGTCGCTCAGAATTAAGCCTAACCCATCAAGTAAATACTAGAAAATGGTGTAAATGAGAGTATGCGTGGAAATTCTTCAGAAGACTTTCACTGCAAGTACCAGTATTATTTAGTTGTCAACCTGTAAGAAATATAGCCAGTGGAAAGGTGTTTATTTGCCCTCCATTTGTATCGATATTTTTAAACCTGTATCAATATCGTATTAATATGTCAATGACACTTCTAATTTCAGTTAGGGGATTCCTGAAGTCCTGAGGAAGAAGGAGACCCGGGCAAAGTAAATATTGTTTTAGTTGTCTCAGGATTATTTTGTCAACACTCATTGGGCAGTACATTGCAGTTACAGAATTTCCTCTTCTAACAGTTCTTCCCTTGAGCGATTCCCTACTTGCAGGTATACAAGGATCCTCTGAATTTCATATATAAACAGAGCCGTCTGATCTAGGTTTGTCCTGTATCTATAGAGGAAAGTGTTACATGGAGTTTCTTCATTTTAACTGCTCATCGGTTTAAGCAAGCTGTTGAAATACCTTTTTGCAGAATATAGCTAAGAAGTATAGTTTTGATGATCATTCTTAATAGATCGGTTTATGCCAGGGAGCGCCAGATAAATGGTTTATGGTAATTATACCTCTTGCTGATTCCAAATGTGTTAAAAAAGTATTTCCTTCTTTCACTGGATTTCCTTTCACTATCTTGCATTTTCAGGCACTGGCAAACAAAGAAAAGCCAGACCAGATAGCTCCTATAGCTGCAGTCTTGTCTTGGAAGTTTTTGAAGTTTTATAGATCAATACACACAGTTCCTTTGTTCTGACCCAACCTTTATTTTGCAATATATACAAAAATAAAAGTTCTGTGAATATTCATGAGATCATGAACAGGGATAGAGTTAGAAATTATGTATGTTTATTTTTCAAAATTACTTAGACATAGTTTTTTTATGCCCCCTAAGCCAGTTTTTTGGTGCATTGTGTTTGCATAGTTTGTCCGGAGCATACCTCCTTCAATAGGGAATACTAGGTAGATCTCTGAATTAATGTAAATCATTGTAGTTAACAATTTGTTGTGATTGTTATGGTTGATATTAATATTGCTGTCACTATATTTCCTCTCTGATCAGATCAGGAAATGCATGTTTTTGTAGCATTGTTTAATTGTTAACAGCCCCCCCCCCCCCCCCCAACACACACTTGAATAATTCTTGATATCAGCATTAATGTATTAATCCTATTAAATTAATATTCTAATAAATATTCATTTAAGAAATCTTGAGGAGGTGTTTGTGCATAAATACATCATAGTAGAGATTTTAGAACATAAGATTTTATACATGTACATGCATAAATTTGCTTTTCAGACACTTCTTGTAGTTCAATGCATAGAACGCTTACCATCGTAGTGATGGCAAGAGGTCTGGGTTGAAGTCCCAGCAAGAGTATTAAAGCAAAATGTGTGTGCATGTTTCTAAGTGCCCAGTGAATCAGATTCATTATGCTGTATGTCTGCAATAATCTAATCAGCCTTAAATTATTTTCTCATGTTTCTGTCTACGGTTAACCTAGACCCCGTCCAAACATTTTTACCTCACCAGAATATGCTCAGGTGGGCTTTTGTGATTGCTGGTGTCTGTCCGTCAACAACTGTTTTAATCATCTCTGAAATCACAAGGCAGAAATGTAACCAAACATTTTTATAATGCTCTATCAAAATTTCTAAAAATTCTGGATCCATGTTGAACTCTGGTTGCTATGACAATCAAAAGAAGAGATTAGGTAGAACCGATGGATGCTCCCCAAATAAATGCTATATCAAAAATTATATAATATGTCTGTTTAAAAAATCATTATACAATATTACAAAGGAAAAAATATGTATGGCAAAAGGCAGCAACACAATTTAAGTATGAAAAGTAACAAAGGGCAATTACTCCTAAATTATGCAAAAGAGAGTAATGAGTATTGTGCTCTGCATTTCTCCTCATTGAGATCTATCTATAAAGTTTCATGTTGATACATGTAGCTTTTGTGTTATGCTCGGGACAAAATTTAAGTATGAAAAATAGAAAAGGGCAATAACTCCTGAATTATGCAAAATAGAGTAATGGTTCTAGTACACATTCTCCTCATCAATCTGCCTATGAAGTTTTATGTTGATATCTAATACAGTTTTATGGTAAGCTACGGACAAAGTTATGACGGAACTGAAAAACGGAAAGACCGACAAAGTGGCAACTATATGCTCACCAGCTTAAAAATCATAAAATATATTCCCCAAAACCAGTAAACAATTCAAAGTCCCATAACTCTGAAGAAAATCATTGAACCCTGGCAGAAAAAAGATATGCACAACTAGGCATGATGCTAATCAATATTTTGAAGTTTCATGTAAATATGACCAACATTGTTCATGTAAAAAATTCATACTGGAACAGGAATAAGATATGCACAACTGGACATGGTGCTGATCAATCCTATAAAGTTTCGATGAAAGTCTTGCCAAAGCGTGGACAAAGTAAAATCAGACTGACGTTCTAACATATACATGTACACTTGTTCGGCAATTCCTTTGTTTTAATTAATCAATAGTTACTACTGCTTTTTGATAGATTAATTCTAAAATGTTATCAGGATGCCTGGTGATGCCCCAGTAACATGACTCAGCTTAAAACCTTCTAAAATACAGTAACCAGCAGTAGTCGTTGATGATTGCTCCAGTCTAAGTATTTGTATACAGTTTCCATTAATCTGCGTATGTTCAGTAAATTAGCATATTAAAAGTTTTTTATTCATATTAAATATTTCGATTGACCAACCGCCTCACACATTTGAATATATACAAAGGACTAATTTTAATAAGGTATTAAACAAACAAAATGTAGTTTAAAACTGAAAAAACTTTAATACACAACGAATTATTACTAACAGTCAAAAAGGGAGATAATCCTGTATATTACAGAGATACATCTAATCGCTTACCTAGCGATATGCTACAGGTTTTCTTGACAGAAGTTGGCTCTAAAATATCCAGGGATGGGGGGGGGGGGTTAAAGGTACCCGAATAGAATAGACTTTACCGTTATCTATTGCCTTCCATACATTTCGGTTCAATTCAACCAAGCTTTTCCGTAAGTAATCGGACTTTTCCGCACAATTTCGCATTATATTTGTGCACTATGCTGTACGTAGAAATCTGTAGATATGATATAATGCATTTATATGCCAAACTCCCACTCATTGTTTTTCAACTCTTAAAATCGCATTTCTACCAATACATATATTCTGAAAATGAGCGATCCTTCGAAAGCAAAAGTAGAAATGCAAGAAGAGAAAATTGCAGACTCGGTTTTATTGAGTCTGTTCATGAGTAGTAATTAAAAATGCAATACTACTCACGCCCCCTAGCGCCGGCTTAATCAGTTTTCAATTTTCAAAACTAATAACATGAAAACTGATGATCCCGAAGGACCAGAGAATATAACAACAATGAGAATAAAGTACGGGGCGACTTTTTACGGCCGCCACACAAGCACTTGACACCTGCTGTTGTGAAGTACATATATTCTGAAATTGGGTGATCCTTCGAAAGTAGAAATGTAAAAAGAGAAATTGCAGACTCTGTTGTATTGAGTCTGTTCATGAGTAGTAATTTAAAGTGCAACACTACTGTATTGGTAAATGTTAACAAACTTTAAATGTTGAAACCTAAACAAATTCGAACTTCACCGATCTATTTGCTTAAGCGTATTGGCATATTGTGCAAGCGGTAAATCGCACTTTTCCTCGCTTTTCTGAGTTTGGAAATGTGTGGGTAGGGGTTGAAATTTTGGCATGGCTACTATGTCTACTATGGCATTCGGCTTGGCAAGCCATCCAAGGCCAAAATCTTGGTAAAAATATTTTCAAAAACAGCGGCTCAATTTGAATGGCGTTTGATAGGACTCAATAGTCCTGTTGAAATGCATGAAAAGGTAGCTGCCAGTGGGAGTGTTAGCAGGTGCTCGATTTTGTACGAAAGGGGAATGGGTGTATTGTCTAGACTAATTATACCCCCGCAGCGAATGTTGGTTTTTTGGGGGGGGGGTTTGGGGGGGGGATTGAAGAGGGGGTGGGTAATACTGGAGAGGTCGTCCGTCCGTCTGTCTGTATGTTGGGAGAAATTTGAGTTACCCTAAGGATTTTCTGTAGCTTGAGATAGCTAAACAATTTCTGAAGCTTGATCTAAACTATTGTAAGTGTATTAAACATTGATTGAAAATACTGTATATACTTCAGATGTCAAACAGAGGACATATTTTACACCAGCAGAGAGGAAAACTCTGGAAACAGCCTTCAAGAAGCATATAAAACTTGAAAAGGTTCCAGGAAAACTTGATGCTGTTAATTTTGTGCAGAAAAATCCAACCTTTTCAAGATATCCTTGGACTAAAATTAAATATGCCGTTCACAACATGATTCATGCCAAAAAGCTCAAAACTTACACAAATGATATTTAGAATTATGAAACTTGTAAATGTCAATATCGTGGCTCCTAACATTTGTAACCTGCTGAAAACAATGCTAAACATTGTTCTGGATCCAAGCTGTTTGACATTCCTTGTATGAAGAGTCTGAGTGTGAAATAGTTTGAAGCCAGATAGGACGCCATGTTTTCTTGTGACCATCTGACTCGAGTGTCTTAGCAAATGTCAATATTGTTACGGGCTAATACAAAACAAAAAGTTGTCAGAGAACAAAGAGGGCTAGAACAATGTGTCGTCTGCTGAAAAATGCCTTCTGATTTGCCAAAATATCATATGTTTGTAGACGAAGAGTCTAAATGTTATAAGGCTTGGATCCAGATGGTACAGAGAGTCCAAGTGTTATAAGGTTTGGATCCAGGTGGGACAGAGAATCCAAGTGTTATAAGGTATGACAGAGAGTCCAAGTGTTATAAGGTTTGGATCAAAGCGTTTTAGTGTTATAAGGTTTAGATCCAGATGGGACAGAAAGACCAAGCGTTATAAGGTTTAGATCCAGATGGGACAGAGGGTCCCAGTTTTATAAGATTTAGATCCAGATGGGACAGAGAATCCAAGTGTTATAAGATTTGGATCCAGATATGACAGAGAGTCCAAGTGTTATAAGGTTTGGATCCAGAGCGTCCGAGTGTTATAAGGTTTAGATCCAGATGGGACAGAGAGTTCAAGTGTTAAAAGGTTTAGATCCAGATGGGACATAGAGTCCAAGTTTTATAAGATTTAGATCCAGATTGGACAGAGATTCCAAGTGTTATAAGGTTTGGATCCAGAGCGCCCAAGTGTTATAAGGTCCAAGTGTTATAAGGTTTGGATCCAGAGCGTTCAAGTGGATTGGATCCAGATATGACAGAGAGTCCAAGTGTTATAATATTTAGATCCAGATGGGACAGAGAGTCCAAGTGTTATAAGGTTTAGATCCAGATGGGATAGAGAGTCCAAGTGTTATAAGGTTTAGATCCAGAGCGTCCAAGTGTTATAAGGTTTAGATGACAGAGAGCCCAAGTGTTATAAGATTTAGATCCAAATTGGACAGAGAATCCAAGTGTTATAAGGTTTGGATCCAGATATGACAGAGAGTCCAAGTGTTATAAATTTTGGATCCAGAGCGTCCAAGTGTTATAAGGTTTAGATCCAGATGGGATAGAGAGTCCAAGTGTTATAAGATTTAGACCCAGAGCGTCCAAGTGTTATAAGATTTATATCCAGATGGGACAGAGAGTCCAAGTGTTATAAGGTTTAGATCCAGATGGGACAGAGAGACCAAGTGTTATAAGATATGGATCAAGAGCGTCCAAGTGCTATAATGTTTAGATGACTGAGAGTCCAAGTGTTATAAGGTTTAGATCCAGAGCGTCCAAGTGTTATAAGGTTTAGATGACAGAGAGTCCAAGTGTTATAAGATTTAGATCCAGATGGGACAGAGAATCCAAGTGTTATAAGGTTTGGATCCAGATATGACAGAGAGTCAAAGTGTTATAAAATTTGGATCCAGAGCGTCCAAGTGTTATAAGGTTTAGATCCAGATGGGACAGAGAGTCCAAGTGTTATAAGATTCAGACCCAGAGAGTCCAAGTGTTATAAGTTTTAGATGACAGAGAGTCCAAGTGTTATAATATTTAGATCCAGATGGGACAGAGAGTCCAAGTGTTATAAGGTTTAGATCCAGATGGGACAGAGAGTCCAAGTTTTATAAGATATGGATCCAGAGCGTCCAAGTGCTATAAGGTTTAGATCCAGATGGGACAGAGAGTCTTAAGTGTTATAAGGTTTGGATCCAGGTGGGACAGAGAATCCAAGTGTTATAAGGTTTGGCTCCAGATATGACAGAGAGTCCAAGTGTTATAAGGTTTGGATCCAGAGCGTCCAAGTGTTATTAGGTTTAGATCCAGATGGGACAGAAAATCCAAGTGTTATAAGGTTTAGATCCAGATGGGACATAGAGTCCAAGTGTTATAAGATTTGGATCCAGATGGGACAGAGTCACAGTGTTATAAGGGTTTTGTTTAGAAAGGACAGAGAGTCCAATTGATTCAGTTGTTTTTGGATTCAGATGTTATAATAGTTTAAAAATGTCAATAATGTCGTATTATAACAAATTCAGATGCTTAACCATTAGCAAATTATCTATACAGAATTGTTCACCTTTTACATTTTCAAAATGCAATCAACGTGTAAAACAGTTTTAATCCCGATGAGACGCCGAGTTACTCGGCGTCTGGATCCCAACATTTTGAATAGGTATTCACTCATCCACCCATAACAGGCTGAAGGTCAAAATCGACCGACTTGTTACATAAATATTAAATGTAAGGTTAATGCTTATTTAACTGGAATAATGTTCAATGAAAAGTTGAGCTGCCTTTAAATTTAAGAGCTACATGATTTGTAGGTAAATTTAGTGAAGTTAAAGCAAAATAGTTCCTCATGTTATTGAGAATTGTATAAAATATGTTTGATAAATTGTATAAAATATGTTTGATATACAAAATAAATCAAATAAAAATGGAATGCGTCAGAATGTTGACAAACATTCAAAGAAGGATACTTATGTAATATAAGCTCTTGTTCTTGATACGTTTCTTCTTGAAAGGTTTTAGAAATTGTTATGATTGGTTGACATCTAGTTAGAAATAGTCACTTTGTATCGGTGACACAGTTGTTAGAAGATGAATAAACATTTGTTTGTCTTAAACCCTTTGAAAACTGAATTTTGAAATAGGCTTTTCCATGTTTTTAAAAAAGTTTGTTTCTACTCTTGGGGAGTAGCATCCCCGATATATTGGGGAGTAGCCCTCTGATCAGTGTCTAATGTTCACTATATTGCCAAGGGTAATGCAGAAAAAAAGTCAATACTGTTTAGTAATATTGCTCATGGTAGTGCACACATATCTTATTTAAAGCTGTATTATGTCATACCAGTTTGCAATTAATGTGTTTTAAGTGCTGGTTAATTGCAGAAATTGTAGTTTTACATAAACAGTAGAACTCTGAAACCGGTCAAGTTTTGGACAACTAAAATTTCCGGTCTAGAGAAACTAACAGTTTGTTGAAATTTGACCAATTTGAACTAATTGTATACCAAAAGAGCCATGTAAATGCCTATAAACCGGATTTTTTAGCTGCTCCCGAATTAGAGGAGGTCTACTATTATTGGTTATCCATCCAAATAATACATTTTTTTGCAAATTTATATATTTTGTATCATGTAAATTTTGTAGGGATGTTGATTAATAAGTTGACATTAATTTTGAATTTTCTCATAAGTGGGAATATATTTTATAATTAACCAATTACAGTAAAACTAACGTTGAGCGGCTATTCATTTGAGAATCATAGAGATTCCTAAACAAGTTGCTGCTTAATGCAGGACAAACGTCTGCTAGCTTTACTTTCTTTATGCAAGCTGTCTTTAGAGATATCCACTGCATTGAATGGTCGCTTAACAGAGGTTTTACTCTACGTTATGCACTTTGTATTTTTATGGTCCCCCACCCCCGATGTTGAGCTGCATAAAGTGATTGCACTGTCCGTTCGTCCCTCCAGCCCCACGTCGTGTCTCAGCCACAACTTCTTTACTATTGAATGGGCTTTGATGAAACTTCACAGAATTGCAAAGTACCATGAGAAGGTGTGTCGTGTCTAACAATATGATCAAGGTCACATTTCAAGATCAAAGTATACGATGGCATAATATTTCACAACACATATCTTGTTAAACAGTTTTATGTCTAGGGTTTTGACTGCTGAATGGCGGGCATCAAACTTACAGTTTCTGGCTGGGTTGAATTATCCTTATAAAACCTTGCATGGAGAAAAAGGTTAGGGTCACTCAGGTCAAGTTCTCTGTCACTAACAATAGCAAAACTTGAAAATCTGGGGTTTGTGAGAGTGCAACATTCCTTCATTACATGTGTTAGAGAATAGAAACATACTTTGGTCTTTGTAATTGAAACAAAAATTAAACAGAAAGTTGAAGTGATGCTGGGGTACGCGATCAAAATAGAATATGGTTTTAAAATTGGCGACATTCTGGAAATCGTCGGTTTTCAAAATCAGAATGTTATATTTTTTCTCGAAAAAATGCAGATTTGTGTTCATGAAGGTTGAAGATTGGAGCCAAACATTAGAGATTATTAGATTAGAATAGTTTAGAGATATTTCTTAAGTTGTAAGCGTGTAAATGTGTCCGTGTCAGAAGACTATCACTGTAAATATGGATCGTTTGTGTTAATATTTACTTCTTTCTTATTGTGTCTTGAAAATTTAATTTAACAATTAAATCATTATCGTTTAATGGATTTGTTTATCCTAACTATTGGTACCCCACCCCGTGCCTGCTATGTTCTGTGTTTATATCGGCTACAGAACGAGAAAATGTTTAGACTCCATTAACTACTGATCGAGATGTACACTGATTGAACTAAAGGCATCGGTCCACATGTTTTCAGTAGTGTGGATTGTCATAGATCTTAACCGTTTACGAGTTGACGATTATGTCTTCTATTCTACCCGAGTGCCTGAGATCATAGTCAAAAAGGCATGCGTATGTATTGTTGTCCGTATGTCAGTCTGTCATACAAACTTGTTCTACAAATTTCTCAGTTACTAGTAGCAATACATTGGTATATATAAGTCCTTTGCAGACAGTGCCGACCCAATTCAGAAGAGTATTATAGGAGAAATATAGTATCGACCCAAACATAAAATGAGTATCTTGGTAGAATCGGGGCCTCGTCAAAAATTGACCGTGCTAAAATAGTAAAATGGATAATGCAGTATGGGTCTCGACCAGCTGCCGCTTTTGAAACCCGAAGTCTGATCCGAGGCTACACTATTTGTGATGACAGATAAAAATGAATTTGTCGCAGATAAAAACAGTGTAGACGCTGAGTTTTAAACTTGCCAGTTATCTCGGTATTTTTATTTGCAATGTCAGAATACCCACCCGTTTGTAAAGTACCTCATAAAGTGTAAGAAGTGTTAACCCAGAGTCGCCTCCTCGTTGATCAGACTCTACGCTGCCATTCATCAGCGCCTGCTACATGTTGCTAACAGAGTAGACAACACGGTGGCTGGTCTGATTCAAATGGGCTAGTGGTTTTCAATTCATACATGCATTTAAGTGCAAAGAGCGTAGGCGGTATAACTTGTGTACGTGTGTCCAAATCTTTAGTATCATGTAAATAAAGTTCTATAATGTTAAATATAAGTTTTCTGATTTAAAGATAAACACTTTTGTAACATTGATGTTAACATAAGCATTATTACGGATGTCAAACTACATACAATGTTTGAGTTCAAGGCTAAGGCATCGTTTAACAGAATAGGTGTCATTAATGGGAGAGGAAGATATAAACTTCTCACATATAGATTATTTAAACAGAACTACGTTTCGCGGCCAGTACTGAGCTCGTCCCAGACCATGCACATGTTTTCTATGGGTTTTAAGTCGGCAGATCTTGGGGCCAGTGAGCTGAATTCATCTTATAATATTGCATATACGTCACAATGAGCTGAGATGTATGTGGGCGAGCACGTTAGGCATCGGCGACGTCGCATCATGGATAGTACAACAAGAGGTAGGACTTGATTTACATACCGATGGGCATTGACATTACCTTCAACTATGACTAGCGGTGACCTTAAATTGTGACTGACTGTGTCCGAATACAAACGCTTTCGCAACCAAAGCGGTCACGTTTTACAGGGTTACAGTCGCAATACCGTTCGTTCTAACCCCCCCCCCCCCATCATGATCAGAAAGGTGAAGCTGAGACTCATCTGAAAATACATCATTCTGCCACTGTCTACCAACATTAGCGACCGCCAGTTGTTGACGGAGACGGCGGTGCTGCTGGGTTAACATTGGTCCGACGTAGAGACGTCGACAGAAAATTCTACTTTCCTCCAATCGATTACAAACTGTTCTGTCACAGATATGTAACCCTCTATTACCACGAGCATATTTGTTGTGGTTTGCGCGTTCATTTGGCTGTCCCAGATGTGACGTTGTCAAATTAAATTTGTCTTGGCGTACAGACGTCACCCTTGGTGCACCTGGTCGCGGACGGTCGGAAACAGTACCAGTTTCACGTAATAGCTCAGTCAAACAAGAAATGTGAGCTTATTTAAAACTGTAGCGAGTTGCATGTGTGTTTATATAAAACAGTAGCGGGGTGCGTGTATGTTTATAACGGTAGCGGGATGCATGTGTGTTTATATATTACTGTAGCGGGTAGCATGTGTTTTTATATCTGTAGCGGGTTCCATGTGTGTTTATAACTGTAGCGGGTTGCATGTGTGTTTGTAAACGTAGCAGGTTGCATGTGTTTTTATAACTGTAGCGGGTTGCATGTGTGTGTTATAGCTGTAGTGGGTTGCATGTGTGTTTCTAACTGTAGCGGGTTGCATGTGTATTTATAGCTGTAGTGGGTTGCATGTGTGTTTGTAAATGTAGCGGGTTGCATGTGTGTTTATAACTGTAGTGGGTTACATGTGTGTTTGTAAATGTAGTGGGTTGCATGTGTGTTTATAACTGTAGTGGGTTGCATGTGTGTTTGTAAGTGTAGTGGGTTGCATGTGTGTTTGTAAATGTAGTGGGTTGCATGTGTGTTACAGCTGTAGTGGGTCTCCGGGGTGCGTCAATATGGTCACGTGACAAATGTAGTGACTCTCCCGGTTAAAAACACATTCTTATTTTTAAGAATTTTCAACATTTGAACCGCACGGCATGCTATTAAGGCTGTTTTATACTGTTTTATGGAATCAGTTTTACTATATCTGTTTTAGAAGTAGGTGTAGTGACTTTCAGGTGTTAAACACAATGT
Organism: Azorinus chamasolen; assembly: GCA_963576725.1. Taxonomy (NCBI): domain Eukaryota; kingdom Metazoa; phylum Mollusca; class Bivalvia; order Cardiida; family Solecurtidae; genus Azorinus; species Azorinus chamasolen. The sequence goes on along the minus strand of OY755244.1, from coordinate 16,597,522 downwards.
AGTGAGTTTCCGGTATTGGTTGGTATGTGTGTGTGTGTGTGTGTGTGTGTGTGTGTGTGTTTGTGTGTGTGTGTGTGTGTGTGTGTGTGTGTGTGTGTGTGTGTGTGTGTGTGTGTGTGTGTGTGTGTGTGTGTGTGTGTGTGTGTGTGTGTGTGTGTGTGTGTGTGTGTGTGTGTGTGTGTGTGTGTGTGTGTGTGTGTGTGTGTGTGTGTGTGTGTGTGTCGGTGTCGGTGTCGGTGTCGGTGTCGGTGTCGGTGTCGGTGTTTTGGTGGTGGTTGCGTCTTGTATGTGGCTTTGCCTGCTTGACTTTTCCACATACCAGCATTAATTCTCATCAATCTCTATCGCTATATGCAATTTGTGTTTATTCTTTGTTTTAATGGATTAGAATACGTGAATGACCCGGATCTGACGGCCATATAGTGCAGACACCAAATACACATTTTCTACCAGTGTACTGTTGTTATTATTATGCAACTAAGTACCCAATCTGTTTTGATACTACGGCTCATAATACACTCACATTAGGTATGTCATAATATATATTGACAGAAGTACATGCATGGGCCATGCAGGAAGCAACACATATGAAACACGCAGCCGCCCCAACAGCACCACGGCAAAAAAAAGAACAGCAAATGCACATGCATATTAAAAGACAAAAAGAGACGCACAAAGACATAACAAACACACAAAATTAAAGTACCACGTTGGAACGGACAATGATAATTGTCTCTGGGGGTTAAACCGGTTTAGGGGCACCCAACCTCTCACTTATTCCATCCCCACCCTAAAAGAAAATTAAGTGAAACAAACTGGATCCACCTACCGCTAGTATACCAAATGATTGGACTGTAAACAGGGTAGCTGTATATTGATATACCACCAGTATAGTCAATGTCATATTCAAACTTCTGCATCTATGGTTGTCAACCCCTTTTACAGTTGGTAATCAAGCTGGCCTCTTTGCATGTACGCCAATAAGAAAGGTTTAACCCCCAGTGACTTTTGTCACTGACCGTTCCAAGGCGGTACTTCCATCTTCCCCCTATTGTATGTTTGTTTTGTCTTTGTGCGTCTCTTGATGTTTTTATTGTTATGTACATTTGCTGTTTCCTTGTGTTGCTGTTCGGGCGACTGTTTGTTTTCTGCATGAGTCATTTTTGTACTTTTAGTACTCTATTACCCCCTATTGGCTGTTTGTTTTGTTTTTGTGCGTCTCTGCGTTTTGCTAGTTATGTACATTGGCTGTGTTTTCTTGATTCGGTACTGGTCGGGGTGGCTGTTTGTTCTGTATGTGGTGTTTTCTGCATGACTCATAGTTGTACGTTTGTTACAAAAAGCAATGAAGATAAACAATGTTTTATAATTCAAATGGCAATAAATTGTAACTGCGAAATAGCAATACACACTTACACACTTAGCTACACTAAAATAGAAGGTAATACAAACAATCAAATTTATGATCAAGATATGTCGATCATTATATTGTAAAAAAGAAATGAAACAATTCGCACAATAGAGATATTAACGCGGTACTATAACTACCAAACCTGTCATAGAAACAATACCATACCATACCTGTGCGTTCAACTCTTTCAGAAATAGAACATTAATGAAGTTGTCTAAGTATGTAGGTTCTAGGACATTACACCCCCATACGGGACATTTGCCTCACAACGCCCAGCCATCGGACATTTGGCCACACATTTCTCGACAGGTGTTCCCGATGGAAGGAGATTTGGCCCAATTGTAGTATGTCATGAGTGGACATCTGTCCCTCTATGCTTTGTATTTAAGGGGGCCAAAGTGGGATGTCCGTCTATCGAAACACACATGAGGCTAATGTCAAATCTCACCTGAATTTTTACGTAAAATAATAACAATTGCTGAATTGAAATCTATTCTGAATGACTAGTAGTTTGGACCTCGAATCAGGCTCAATATTTAATGGCGTTTAATCTTGATTAAAACTGTACGGAAACTTTGCAGGTAATCAGGGATGCACACAATCTGACACTAGAATCAAAAAAGTTATTAATTTCCCTGTAGAATATTCATGCAGTGTATAATGACCTTATGGAATATTTGTTAGCTGAATTTGTATAATGGCATATGTGTATTGGTAGGAACTTTTGAGTCTGATCTCTTTCATAAGCAAGCAGGGTTGTTTGTTCTGGGTCTACTCTGTTTGTAAAAGCGTGAAAAAGAGTTAATGGGTTTAATTGATCTACATTTAGTGCATGGGTTGATGTAACCAATTTCAGGCTGCTGCCAGTAACGCGGTTGCTCCCCATTAATTTTGGTGAATATGATGTAAACAGATTGGCTTATTTGAGCTTTATTGCTTATTGCTCTCAATTATAGTATATGTGTTAATTAAATCCATTTCAAGAAACAAGCTGCTACATACACATTACAACCACGTCTATCTGAAAATGCATAATCAGAATAAATAATTATACTAGTAGTAGCTCTCCATTGATGAAGTTTACCATACATGGTTTTTGTAATTTACTACTTTTTTCGGATTTCAATATCATCTCATGTGCCCTTCAGCTTTTACCCACCCACTCTGTATCCAATGAAAACCATAACCTGTTTTTGATATGATTTTGGATATCGTTTTTGCTGTTTGGGCGGTTGTGTGTTTAGTATACGGCGTTTCCTGCATGACTCATACATGTACTTTTAAAAAATGAGCAATTTAGAAGTAATGGTATATAATACATCAGATAAAATGCATCTCTTTGAAGATACGGTTCCATTTCGTATGTCCGGTGTACGTGGTCGTGTGGCTAACGCGCTCGATTACAATACCAGGGATCCAGGGCTCGAACCAATTCGAACCAAGTCCGAGGTTCGATTTACCAGTGATTTACACTGGATATCTAAAAGAACAGGAGAAACTCTGTCGATAAAAAAGTAGGACACCGCGCATGAGTCACTCTGTACCCTCCCACTTTTCTCTTGGGCGTCAAATTAGCTCATAGTGAGCAGAAAGGAACGTTAATCAACACAAAACCAGACCAAACTAATTCGTATGTTCAGATTCCATTTTAGGTCTGTTCATTGGTGGAATATATAAATCCTTGTAAAATCTTTGTTGTTCACTGATTCTGGCTGAACATTTTTACACAAGTCTGCATTAATATTAGGTACACATACCTGTATTCCGTTTTGCGGAAAAACACGTCCGCTTAAAAACAGTTTCCATTTCGTATGTTTGGATTAATTTCTTTCAACTACGTACTTTGCTTCCATTTAGTATTTTAGTCATACCGAAATTACAGCATTTAACAACCAAAACTCAATCTGAAGAATGTCCCCCGTTCCCATCCCTTTTCCGACTCACTTCAAGTCTTCTCTCTATTTTCCGCTAATGGAGATTTGTACATGCACAGAACGTAAAATGGAGACCCCGACTCAGTGCTTTATGACATTGAGAGCTTTGCTGGCGGTGCTTGCTCCTTGTAGGTTCAACTATGCCAGACAGGTAAAATGTGAGAGACCAGATAAAGAGTAGTCCACTGGTCACCCAGGTTGGGGTTGGACACAGGGTTAACAAACCTTCCCAAATTAAAGGTTTTTTATAAACAAAATAAACATTGCTACTTTTGTATTCGAAGGATCACCCACTTTCAGAATATATGTACTTCACAACAGCAGGTGTTAAGTGCTTGTGTGACGGCTGTAAAAAGTCGCCCCGTACTTTATTCTCAGTGTTGTTATATTGTCTGGTCCTTCGGGATCACTAGTTTTAATGGTATAAATTTTGAAAATTGAATACTGCTTACGCCGGTGCTAGGCATCGTGAGTAGTGTTGCACTTTTAATTACTACTCATGAAAAGACTCAATAAAACCGAGACTGCAATTGTCTCTTTTGGCATTGCTACATTTGTTTTCGAAGGATCTCCCACTTTCAGAATACATTGTAACAGAGTAATCTAAGATTACTGGGTGTGACGGCCTTCCAGAGTGATAGCAAGATGCTCGTATGAGTGAATGATTGTGGTAAAAGCCAGTTGGAAGCCACTGACTTGACAGGAAGATGGGAGTCCTTAACGCGGAGATGATGGGTCTGAACCATAGCCCGGGGACGGAAGCAAAGCTTGCTGGAGACAGACTGCGATTAGTGTCCTTCAACGGGCATAATGGGCATTAGGTAAGTAAGAAATTGTATAGTCAATTCATAAACAAACGAAGCAGACCCTGGTCGCACGGCTCATACGGGAGCCGAATCGTCTGGGTCTACTGTGTCTGCAATGCTTGCTATTCAGATAACAAGTATGGTTGGCTTGTGATTGCTCTGAAGTTTTTTGGCATTTACAAAGGCAAAAGTGGATGGACAGCGACAATTTTTATATCTAAATGTGTGTAAGGGGTTGAGGATTATGATTCTGGTGTGAGTTGGAGGAATTACATTGAAATTGAAGGGAAAACAGTGGATTTATAGATGTTCCTTTGTTTCGTTATATTCGGTGTAGGATCGCTTGTTTGACAATAGTTCACCTGGATTTGCATAAGGTTACCTATAAGTTTACCCGGATAACGGTAAACCCGTGCACACAAAAGGACGACGTAATTAGCGGAGAAAATCTTTGCAATCGAAAGGTAACAGTTGTCAGGACAGATTGTTACAGTGTCTTATACCTACACAGAGATTTTGCATTTGGCAAGTTTTTTAGAGACTTGGTAGAAAGTGTAGTCTGATAGAAAGATATCGGCGAAAGGTCAGAATCAAGGTCAAACTCAAATTAAAGCAAAGCAACAGAGGACAGAAAAATGCAAAAAAGAAGAACATCCAAGTAAAAGAACTTACTCAGAGGTTAGCAATGAAAGTGTCGGAGAAGCTGCGGCAATCCATGTACAGTTGGATGAAATGACGGAGGAACTGGTACATATAAGAGAGGGTATAAAGGCGGTTTTAAAGAAGGAAGATATTGAGACCCTTATTGCGCAAACGGTGAAGGATATCATGAAATCTCTGGAGGCAAGAATGAAGGAAGATATACAAAGAGAAGTAGATGAGAAGTGCAAGTCGTTAAGGGAACAGGTAGAATCTCTGACTTTTGAGAAACGACAACTGGAAGATAAACTGGAGGGGGTGCGGGAGTCTTTGGAGAAACGCATTGAACAGCTAGAAGGAAAAACGAAAGAACATGATGCAAGAGGCAAAGAAGCTGTTAAGATGGCCAATTACAACGAACAGTACTCTAGGAAGAATAATGTCAAGATCAAGGATGTGCCAGAAGAGAGTCATGAAACGCAGGAGATGTTGACAGACCGGGTGTGTACCATGCTACGGAGACAGGGGGTTGATATGAAGGAAACGGAGGTACTCGCGCTGCACAGAATCCCGTCGAAACGCGGCGATATTAGACCGGTACTTATTAAAACAGTAAATAATAGTGTCAAATCGAAAATCATGAGAAAGAGACAAGAGATGAAACGCGCAGGACACCAGATAGTGGATGACGTGACGCGTCTTAACACTGGGCTCATAAGCAGACTGAGTAGTCACGAAGATATAAAAAGTGCGTGGTTTTTTAATGGGTCGGTGTTTGGACTCACAGACAAGAGTGAGCGGATCAAATTTGATATTTTTGATAATATTGGACAGGTCATACACGATTACAGAGAGAATCAACGGAAAACTAAGAGTAAGTAATGAGAGCAGGTCTTTATGTCTGGGAATTGTGTGGTACTAGTATGAAATTTATGCATGTGACAATCCTTTGCTTCGTAACCGGGATTGGCAGTTTATACATGAATTGCCATGTACAGTTTTATCGTTAGACTCTTTAGTGCTGGGTACTTTGGTCGTCTGCTTAATCACAGTCTGCTGATGAATTATAGAGTCTATCTTTTGCGTTACGGAAATGTCCATTTTCTTTCTGACGTATTGTTTTCAGAGGTTACTTACTGTTTTGATCTCAGATCAGGTCCCAGTTGTTTTGGTAGGTTCTGATCTTGGATCCAAACTGTTTGCATATATGTCATAAATGACAGGGGAATCCATCGTTAGCAAGCAAAGAATGGAAGTATGTCGGTATATAGTTTGGTAGGGTCTGCTCTTGGACCCGGACTATTTGCATATGTCATAGTCTGAGGTTACTGACAGTTTGGATCTCAGATCAGGTCTTAGTCGTTTTGGTAGGGTCTGATCTTAGATCCAAACTGTTTGCATACGTCATAGTCAGAGGTTACTGACAGTTTGGATCTAGGATCGGGTCTCAGTTGTTTTGGTAGGGTCTGATCTTGGATCCAGACTGTTTGCATATGTCATAGTCAGAGGTTACTGACAGTTTGGATCTCAGATCGGGTCTCAGTTGTTTTGGTAGGGTCTGATCTTTGATCCTAACTGTTTGCATATGTCATAGTCAGAGGTTGCTGACAGTTTGGATCTCAGATCAGGACGCAGTTGTTTTGGTAGGGTCTGATCTTGGATCCAAACTGTTTGCATATGTCATAGAGGTTACTGACAGTTTGGATCTCGGATCAGGTTGCCAGTTTTTTTTTATCTTGGATCCAAACTGTTTGCATATGTCATAGTCAGAGGTTACTGACAGTTTGGATCTCGGATCAGGTCTCCGTTTTTTTTGGTAGGGTCTGATCTTGGATCCTAACTGTTTGCATTTGTCATAGTCAGAGGTTACTGATGCATGTAGTTTGGATCTCGGATCAGGTCTCAGTTTTTTGGTAGGGTCTGATCTTGGATCCTAACTGTTTGCATATGTCATAGTCAGAGGTTACTGACAGTTTGGATCTCGGATCAGGTCTCATTTTTTTTGGTAGGGTCTGATCTTGGATCCAAACTGTTTGCATATGGCATAAATGACAGGGAATCCATCTTTAGCAAGCAGAGAATGTAAATATGTCTGGCCGTGTCTAGTCCCTTGTTTTTAGACCCCTTTAAATTTTCTAACTGTGTGGTCTAGACTCCTTTCAAAAGTCGGGTCTATCAATTTGATCTACGAAATGGCACACTAAATTGTATGCTGAAACATGCGCATCTTTTCAATTGAATGCCCAATAGTGTAAAACCAGATAAGATGAACTCTGACCTGGGTTTGCAATACTTTGCAAATGTCCCGCATCCAGCCAGTTATCTCTTTCAGAGGTAAGTTTTGTACTGTGTGTAAAAATAGTTTGTCGTCTGCTGTTTATTATTTAGTACTGTTTTACTGTTAACTCATTGCATGCTAAGCAATTTTGTTGTCTGCTAGACTACTAAATTGTCGTCGGCTGATCATTTGCTGTCTGCAATAGTTTAAAAAATATCCGTGTTCTTTGTGACGTTTTATGTGCAAATAAGAGTTTGTACTATTTTATTGTTTGTGTATGGGTAAAGATGCTTTGCCATAACCTTGATTGGCATTAGTTTTTACATGAAATATTGGATGCGGCTTTATTGTCCAGGTCTCTGCATTCTAAGTATGGTTTGTTTGCTAAACAGACGTCTGCTGATCTGTAAGACATTTTGAAAACTGTTAGTTTTCTTTACAATTGTTCTCGGCTGAAGTTGAGCTTAGGGGACAAACAGCTTGAATCGCAGGTCAGATCCCGCTTTTTGCGAGGTCTGATCTTGGATCAAAACTGTTTGCATAGGTAATAAATGGATCCACATCAAACAGTGAGTGGGAGATGTAGGCTGTGGACTGTTTCTGGTTTTCTTTTTGGAGGATATAGACCCTTTTCGGAAGTCGGATCTACCAATCTGATATAACAAATGACACATTACATTATATGCCGAAACAGCCAGAAAATGCATGTCCCGCATACAAAGGGTTATCCCTTTCGGAGATAAGTTGTGGTATAGTTTATGTACATGTATATAAGAACTGTCTTTTGCTGTTTATTATTGTTAGCTCTTTGTATGCTATATTACTTTTGTCTTTAGCTAAATTGTTGTCTGCTGACCATGTGTTGTCTGCAACAGTTTCGAAATTATTAACATGATTGTAAATGCCCATATATTACTAAAAACGCATGTTGTAAGTGCCTTCTCGGCACATGCTAGGATAGAAGTGTTTTCCCTTGGCTTATGAATATGTTACGAATATTTTCCAACAAGATATGGGAAAAATATTCTAGTCGGAAAATGGGAACTTTTCATCTGGCACAAGCAGACAAAGCAGATTCTTATTACGTCAGTGGTCTGATTTGGCTTTACTCTATTATAACTGCGTATAAAGGTCTCATTGAATTTGAATGTGTTTTGACAGTTCTGTTATTATCACATGCATTATATAAAGATAACATACTAATATCAGTGAATTTGGTCATAATGCCACACAATTGTATTGTAGACGGGTAGATGTGAAATGTGAAATCATTTGGCGAACTTCACTGTGTGGCTTGGTAGCTCAGTCAGTTGAGTGCTGGCATGAATCTTATTGACGAATTGTGAGAAAAAAGTAATTTTGGAATGTGTTTACTTAAGGTAGCAGGTTAGGGGTACATTTCGTGTATTTCTGAGCACGGGCTCTCACATGTACGTGTGGGCGACAGTGTTCAGAAACTAGCGAGCCAGTCTATGTTGTTTATATGAAACTTTAAGAATTAAAAGGTACTGAGTGCGACTATCCATGAAAAGCATGCATAAGATATATACTTCAAAATGAATTGTACCTGTACGTTGAATTGTACGTATACTTATATATGTGTAGACCGATCTAAAGCAACACCTTGTAATACCAATGTAGACAGATCTGTAACAACACCCTTTCGCAGAAGAAAATCCGGTCATGCATGTTTATGTGATACTGTCAATAACTTTATCAATACGCATTCAGTTGATCGGTTAATGCGGTTGTGCGGCTGCTCGCGGATTTTCGGACCGGTTTGTGGCGACTGTAACAGCGATCGCAAATGTTGGTCTTTGAGTTTGCGGGAGGCTGCACGTGGGCAGCAACTTTCTGAATATTGAGCAATATATGTACACTGTTGCTTGAAATGTCTTCTTTGTTGTATATTTAGAAAATCGTCGTCTGCAAATTTTATGCATACTGAGAAAATTGTCACCTGCTTTACGCATTTCGCCGCCAAATTGTGTCGGCACAAGCTTTTTTCGCCTGCTACACAGTTGTTTTTATCTTTCTTCGTCGTCGTTTTAAATACTGTTACAGTAACAAACATTTCGGATACGGATGAGGAGACGAATTTACTCGGAGTCTCATCTAGATCTAAACTGTTTTCATAGTTAATTACGTGGGTGACATTAGCGGTCTGCTCTTGTATACAGAGCTATATATTTACCTAATAGTGTACAAGTATGGGTAGCACAGTGATAGTGTTACATAAAACACTTACCTAATGCAGACGTGTGTGTAAAAATACGGGTAGCAAACAGGACAGACCTGATTAAAGCATAATTTACTGTACTTGTTTTATGTAGACATTTTGTACTTGTATAGTGGAGAAGTATTTCATAATAGGCTTCATTCTGAAACTAAGACCGGTTTGTTTCTTATGCGTAAATGAAAATAAGCAGTTTGCATTTGTAATTCGTGCGCATAATTATATTTATTATACTGAGTGAATCAGTGAAATGACAATAAGAATATGTATAAATTGAGGTTTTAAAATGGTATGCATGTACTTGTACAGAAATGTTAGGTATTGGAAGAAATTGAAAAGTCGGGTCTATTCTATTTTCGTAAGCAAACAGAGCGGACACTTGTCATACGGTCCCTATAGAGATGCTGTCTGATTTGGGTCTACTCTGTATGCAATATAACACTGCACACGATATTTACGTTTGTGTTTCGCTCGTATCCGCAGTTGACGCTTCTTTATTAAAGGTGGATACGTTTATGGAAATAATGTCCTTTTTAGGATAGATGTAAAAAGATATTTGGTAAATGAACAAAAAACTTCGTTGCTTGATGTATACATGTGTTTTTTTGTTGCTATGTGTTTCTTGTTTTTTCTTCATGTTTGTATATGTTCGTGTAGGGTCATGTATGTGTGTGAGTGTTGTAGTATCATTGATTTTGTAAGATACAAATGTGAATATTTCATGCAAATTATAGATTTTTGTTTCAACAAGTCAAATGTAGTTCTTACAGATAACACAGAACAATGTGTTTTCTATATTGACGATGGCGGGTAGTCTAAAAATACATTCTTACAATTGTCGAGGATTGAACAATTGTAAAAAGAGAAAAGATATTTTTAATTTGTTTAAGGATCAAAAAGTTGATATACTATGCTTACAAGAAACGCATTTTACGTCTGAAATTGAAAAGACAATATATTCTGAGTGGGACGGAGAATGTGCGTTTAGTCATGGAAAATACAATGCAAAGGGGGTAGCTATTTTATTTAGAAAAAATCTAGATATCAAAATATCAAATATTAAAAAGGATAGTAATGGACAATTTATTGCTGTTGAACTTGTTTTCAGTGATATAATTTTCATATTGATGAATGTGTATGCTCCAAATAAAGATGATCCAGGTTTTTTCTCAACTATTTTTAACACTATTGATTCTTTTGATGAAAAAGATAGATTTATTCTGTGCGGAGACTTTAATCTTGTACTAGATCCTTACAAAGACTATAAAGGCTATAAAACTACAATAATAACATCAAAGCTAGAACAAAGGTTTTAATGCAGATAAACGACAGGAATTTGATAGATCCATATAGAGAATTACATGGAGATAATACAAAATTTACTTGGAGAAGACTTTCGCCTTTACAACAAGGTAGACTTGATTTCTTTTTAATTACCGATAATTTGAATAAGTATTTGAGAAAATGTGATGTTGATGCCAGCTATAAATCTGACCATTCTGTTATATGGCTAGAAATGTGTTTCTCACATATTGCTCATGGTAAAGGACTGTGGAAGTTTAGTAATTCTTTGTTGAATGACATTGAATATATTAACTGTATAAATAAGAAAATAGATGATATTATTCTACAATATTGTGCACCTGTATATAACCTGGATAATGTACTTATGATGAAGAGATCTGATATACATTTTGTTATTAATGATCAGTTATTTATTGAAACTCTGTTAATGGAAATACGAGGTAAATCAATATCTTACTCAAGTTATAGAGCGAAAAAAAATAAAAATACAGAAGACAGTTTACGAAATGAAATTGCAAACCTTGAATCGTGTTTGACGGAGGAAAATAAGGAAAAGTTACTTTCGTTACAAAATAAACTTGCAAAGATTAGAAATGAAAAACTTAAAGGGGCTTTTATTAGATCCAGATCTAAATGGATAGACGATGGTGAAAAGGCCACAAACTACTTTTGTAATTTAGAAAAATATAATTCAACGTGTAAAAACATAAATTTTATTGAAAAAGAAGGGTCATTAATCTTTGATCAAAAAGAAATATTACACGAAACAAGTATTTTTTATGAGAGCCTGTATAATGAACAAAATATAAATAAAGATATTGATTTGGAAAGAGAATTAGATGGTTGTAAATTTAATAAGTTAAATATGGATCAAACGAACAGTTTGGAAGGTTTGCTTACTTTCGAAGAAGTCGCAAATACATTAAAAAATATGAAGAATGACAAGAGTCCTGGAAGCGACGGTTTTACATCAAATTTTTTTAAAGTGTTTTGGAACAAAATTGGTCATTTTGTTGTAAGAGCTTTAAATTGTGCTTTTTTAAATGACAAATTTTCAAGAAATATTAAATTAGGTACAATAACTTGTATTCCAAAAGAAAACAAACCAAAACAATTCTTGAAAAATTGGAGGCCGATAACATTGCTTAATGTTTTATACAAACTAGCTTCCGGCAGTATTGCCAATAGGCTGAAAAATGTCTTAAACACTTTAGTGTCTCGAGATCAAACTGGATTTGTCAAAGGCAGATACATCGGTGAAAATACTAGGCTTGTGTATGATATTAGGAAATATTGTGAAGACAATAATACTCCAGGCTTATTAATGCTAATTGACTTTGAGAAGGGTTTTGATTCATTGTCTTTTCAATTCATTGAGAAAACACTTGCCCTTTTCGGTTTTGGTGATATGTTTAAAAAATGGATTAATTTGTTTTTACACGACACAGATGTCTGTGTACAAATAAATGGTTTTTTATCAAATTTCTTCAGTGTAAAAAGAGGCTGTAGACAAGGGGATCCTATTTCGCCGTATATATTTATTCTATGTGCTGAAATTTTATCCATAAAATAAAACATTGCAAAAATATAAAAGGAATTAAGATCAAGGATAACGAATATTTGATATCCCAATTTGCAGATGACACTTCATTACTACTAGATGGATCTGAAAACACAATAAAAAGCGTTCTAGAAACACTCAATAATTTTGCATTGATATCGGGATTGAAAGTGAATTTTGACAAAACAAAGGTAATATGGTTAGGTCCGCTAAAATATACTACAAAATCAATCAAAACTAAATGGAAACTGACTTGGGGAGAAACTAGATTCACATTACTTGGAATAATTTTCGATGTAAATTTGAAAAACATTTGCAGTTTGAACTTTGAAAATAAGATATTAAAGGTACAAAAATGCATTTCTTATTGGAAACGAAGAAAACTAACACCATTAGGAAGAATAACGGTTGTGAAATCATTGCTATTGCCGATGTTCACTCATCTATTTACAAGTTTGCCAACACCGAAATCGGATTTTATTGAAAATCTTGAAAAGAAGTTTTTGGATTTTATATGGGATGGAAAAGCAAAAATTAAAAGAAGTGTTTCAATTAAAGACTACCCGGACGGGGGTTTAAAGATAACTGATATAAAAAGCTATATAGGTAGTCTGAAAATTAAGTGGTTAAAAAACTTCATTATACATAATAATGGCAAATGTTACAAGTTATTAGGAAGCCTGATTGATATGAATAAACTCTTAAACACAGGGAAATTGTTCTGTGAACTAATTTTAAACAAAGAAAGCAATGAATTTTGGATTGATGTATTAAAAACATATATACTGTACATAAAAAAGTTTCGCTTCGATGATCTTACTGACATTTATAATGTGCCAATATTTTATAATGAACATTTTCTTATTGGTAAGAAACCAATATTTTTTTCAACATTGTATGATAGAGGTATTAGATATGTAAAAGATATTATAGACAACGAAGGAAAGTTCGTAAGTTTAACACACTTAGAAAATATTACTGGAAGAAAAATAAATTTTCTTGATTATAATAGCTTGAAGAATGTTATCAAATATTTTATTGATAAATACGGTTTCACTATAAAAGAAGACCATGGTTCTGTTGTCGGCTTTCCAACTGTAAATTGTTACATGTATCAAATATTAACAAGAAAGGATGTGAATAAGTTTGTATATAACACTCTATCAAAAAATGATGAGGTTCCTACTAGTAAAATAAAGTGGATTCCATGTTTGAAAATAGAGATATAAACTGGAAATTTGTATACAGCTATGTGTTTAAATGTACACGGGATACGTCTATTCAATGGCTACAAACAAGAATAATGCATAGAATATTACCAACAAATTCATTGTTATTTAAAATGAAACTAGTAGAAAACAATTTATGTATTTTTTGCGGATCTCAAGAAGAAACCATAGTTCACCTATTCTGGGAATGTTGTGAAGTCAAACCAGTGCTAAATTTCATTTCAAATAAAGTGTTGCAATATGATCCTGAGATAAAAATTGACAGCATGAGTATATTGCTGGGATCGTGTCAAAAAGATCACAAATTAGATGTTTTATTTTTAGAAGTAAAAAGATATATTTACCTGTGCAAAATAAAAAAGGTTAAGCCTTCTAATGAAGGAATTAAAAATTATTTACGGCTGTCATGGGAAATATATGAATCGTCCAATATTAAAAATGAAGAAAGGAATCGTTGGACATTTGTAAGATACTGCATTTCGACATAATATGTGAGGGAAAACAGAATTATTCATATTATTTGAGTATATGTATTTGAATGTTTGTATATGTATGTATTGAATGTATGTATGTATGTATGTTTATACATGTCAGATATTGTAACATGAGTAAATAAAGAGTAAAAAAAAAAATAAAAAAAAAAAAAAGGCATCGTGAGTAGTGTTGCACTTTTAATTACTACTCATGAAAAGACTCAATAAAACCGAGACTGCAATTGTCTCTTTTGGCATTGCTACATTTGTTTTCGAAGGATCTCCCACTTTCAGAATACATTGTAACAGAGTAATCTAAGATTACTGGGTGTGACGGCCTTCCAGAGTGATAGCAAGATGCTCGTATGAGTGAATGATTGTGGTAAAAGCCAGTTGGAAGCCACTGACTTGACAGGAAGATGGGAGTCCTTAACGCGGAGATGATGGGTCTGAACCATAGCCCGGGGACGGAAGCAAAGCTTGCTGGAGACAGACTGCGATTAGTGTCCTTCAACGGGCATAATGGGCATTAGGTAAGTAAGAAATTGTATAGTCAATTCATAAACAAACGAAGCAGACCCTGGTCGCACGGCTCATACGGGAGCCGAATCGTCTGGGTCTACTGTGTCTGCAATGGGATGAAAATGCGTTGATATGAATGAAAGGGTGGGTCCATATAAAAAAAAAATGTTTAATCCCACTGAGAACAAATGACTGCCGAAATTTTGATCAGGTGCAACATTGACCACTTCCAAATTGACACAATATCAGACAGCGTGGATCCTGATGAGAAACTGATTTTGATCTAAGCATTCTGGTTGCAATTACATGTCACGTCGCAGTTAGAGGGGTTGTATAAGCGCTGGATTCGAATAATACTTCACACAGCTGTCTTACATATTAGCCTTGCCGGTAAATTATAGCGTTGCAGTAATGCTTGTACTGTAATAAAACTTATTCTATTGAATGTCGGTCTCATTTATAGAATGCATACAAATGGCATTACATTGTAAAAGCGGAACATATGTTCGTCCGCTACAGTAGCCATCTGGTTTGGGTCTACTGTGTTAGCAAAGGCGTGGACATGCGTTTATATGAAGCAAAGAAAAAACTTCACCCTGACACTACAGTAGAAAACAAGGATTGCTCAAATTTTGAGTTGTTGCATTTTTGACTTCTTTCGGTTTGACAGAGTGTCAGACAGCTTGTCAGACAGAGTGTCAGACAGCGTGCAATCTCGTTCCAAGCTGTTTGCAGTTGCGGGTCAAGTGTCGCAGTTAGCAGGGTTTAATAAGAGCTGGAATCGAATAATACATTCGCAATACACCGCGTCTACCAATTAGACTTGCATGTAAAGCTTACAGAAAACGTGTATTTTAATAAAACTTATTCTATTGAATGTCGGTCTCATTTATAGAATGCATACAAATTGTACCACATTGTAAGAGCGGAACATATGCTCGTCTATAGTTGTTTGGTATGTGTGAGCGTGCATTGCTCGTGGGCCTCTGGTGGTGCTATGCACTTACATGTGACATTTCCAAATGTCCAGTATGACTTCATTTAAAAAGAAAGGTTATGATCCTATTATATTGCAACGCACTGCATGTTTGGTTATCGACCCTTTTACAGTCGGTAGCTACGCTTCCCTCTTTGCTTGCGCGATGACAGGCCGAGGGTAGTACTCTATGATGGTATACTCTTAAACTTGGATACAGGATGAGCTTACCAGACTCATGTATTACTTTTTCCCTGTCGTGCCCTTAACGGCTTACCTGCAGGTGCTCTGACTTCAGCAAAGTCATTGAGTACATATTTGACGGATTGTCACAGTTATTATGCTATGTTTTACATGTTGTCCTGTGTTCACCGTCGTCTATGTTGTGGGTAAGTCCAGCAGGGATACCTTTTTTTACAATATTTGTAAAGCTAGGGTGACTTTGAGAGAAGTGTGAGGTTAGGACGTCCGTAAACCGGTTTAAACCCCCAGTGGTGTTTTTGCTACTGACCGTGCCAAGGCGGTACTCTCTTTGTCACCCTTCCTTTTGTTTGCCTTGCGTCTTTGTGCTTGTGATTTTGTTCATGTGTGGAACGTTTGTCTCTGGTTCTTGTGTGTCTTTTGGTGTTTTCTGTGTTCATTTCGTGTGTGTGTGTGTGTGTGTGTGTGTGTGTGTGTGTGTGTGTGTGCGTTTGGGTGTGTGGTTGTGTGTGTGTGTGTGTGTCATGCTGTCTATCGGTGTTTTGGTGGTGGTTGCGTCTTGTATGTGGCTTTGCCTGCTTGACTTTACTACTTTTCCTTCTATTTTATATTTGGTTTATCTTTAACACGTTTATTAGCTTTCATTATATACTTTCATCCTATAAGTATTTACCTTCAAATTATAGTAGTGAAAGCATAACTCTATGCAATTTAGATAAACGCATTCAAATAGGAATAGAAATTTAAGTAACGACATCTATATGAGGACAAACAGCAGAAACCTGGGAGACAGGAAATCTCTCACCAAGTGGTAGATATTCAAATATAACTTGTGTGAAACATATGATGTCTACAGATATACATTTGGAAAAGGGTGTTTTAACCTTTAGCTTTCTGTCGGCTAATCCGTGATTACCTTTGGATACAGATGAGGCGCCGAGTAATTCGTTTGAAACTATGATTGCCGTTTGGCAGACAAACAGATCGCAGCTTTACCTTTGCAAATGTAGTGGGTGAAAAAAAATCTCTATAACGACCACTAAATTACACCAAGTATTTTGTGTTAAAGGCAGGTGGGTGCTTAAAGCAATGTGAAAGTAAAACAGAACGCTCCTATAGGAGCGTTTTGTTTTACTTTCACCTTGCTTTAAGCAACCACCTGCCCAAATTACCTTATTAACTAATCAACACAATTTAGTGGTCGTTAAAGAGAGGTTCAACTGTAAATATATTGTTTTGCGTAGTAGGCTAAAGGTTAAAGAACGAACAAAGCTGTTTTGGAATAGCAAATACATTACATATGTAAATGGCAGCTACAATAAAGTCTGGTGTCAGCATCTTCTTGATTCGAACTGCATTTTACTGGCAAGTGAATTGCATGAAAACGACTGCACGATCCAAATGCATTAAAAGGGAATATGTTGTTATTAATTGTGGTAAACCTTTCCAATTCTTAATATGACATTGAAAAGGTCTGACTATATATATTGACCTTAAATTTGACTTTATAGCATAACCTAGTTTACACCTGTTGAATATTCATGTCAGAAATAATGACATCATCAATATCTATTAGCTGATTTTAGATAACGCCATATGTACACAGGCTCATTTTGAATTGGTAGAACTGTCGAGTTAGATCCATTATAATTCCATAAGCCAATAAAACATTCCAAGACAAGGCCGCTCATCGAGAGCCGTCTGATCTGGGTCTACTCAGTTTGCAAAGGCGTGAAAAGCTTTTATATTAAAAGATTAATAAATGATTCCTAACAAACTTTTGAAGAATGTTTTTCAAATCAGGTTTGCTGACTTCATATAGAATACCAAGAAGGCATAGGAAGAATGTTGGTTGTTTTAGATTAATTAATGATTTTATAGTAAGCGTGATGAGCTCAACAGTAATATCAATATGTTCTGAAAGTAGGAGATCATTCGAAAGCAAAAGTAATAATGCCAAAAGAGAAAAGGGCATACTCGGTTTTATTGTGTCTGTTCATGAGTAGAAATTAAAAGTGAAACACTACTCACGCCCACTAGCACCGATGTAAGAAGTATTCCATTTTCAAAACTAACAAGACTAAAACTAATGATCCCGAAGGACCTGAAAATATAACAACACTGACAATGAAGTCCGGGGCGACTAAATATGTTTAGGTACACTTTATACAATAACTAGACATGTGTTCCCACTCCGCTTCAGATTTTTAGCACAGAAAGTAAGGGCCGTAATCATGTATGCAACGACTGAAACGATTGACATGGCTATCGTACGGACAAGGGAAACCCTATATGCCACCACTATACGGGGGCATAAAATTAGAGTAACGGTATGTAGTAGGAAGATGTATAGTATAGTGGCGGTTTTGGCCTTCATTTTAAAATATCCCAAAGGCATCTACTTTTCTGATTTAAATGTACAATAACTACGGTAGAACTCCTCAAATGAGACAACATAAAAAGTCAACATGGCCGTCTATAAACCCATGTAGACTTTAACACCTCATTTCGGTGGTACATTTAGAGGTTCAAGTGTATACAGTAGAACATATCTTAAGCGGCCATTAAAGAGAAGTTTACTGATGGGCCTTTAAGATAGATGGTAACTGAATGCAGAAGAAATGTAATGCAGAAAGTTCCTATAGAAGCATTTTGTATTACATGTACCAAACATTTAGCAACCAGCTGCTTTTGAGTAATTATGTTGCGTATAAACATTTAATAACAATGCATAGTCCAGTAACCATTTGTAGATATTTCTATATTTATCATTGACTTGACATTAACTTTTAAATCAATATTATTTTGTTTTTATATAGAATTAAAGAAGCTTCTAGGCAAAATGCATGTAAATGTGATTAGGAGTTTATTTGTTAGGTAATAATTGAGTTTGCATAAATATGCATATTTCTTCTTTTGATAAATATGTCGAGCATTTTGGAGACCATCTTGCATTTAATGCTCGGAGCGCTGCCGTTTAGACCAATGTATGACGTCAGCTACAAATACAGATACTATCATATAATTTGGTGTGTTACACGTTTTTATTAGTATTCAGGTCCACCCTACTCTTACTATAGGACACGTTGGTGGATATTGTCATTGTACTAAAAGCAAAGTCGTACTATGATGAGTGGTAATATTACATACATATAGCGTTTATTTTTCAGTATCAGCTTCACAAGCAGACGATAAAGGATAAAACAATACCGTATACGTATGCGTGTAGTATGCATGTACGTGTAGATACCCATAAACACAATCTGACTGAGGATAAGAGGTAAATAAAGTTGTAAATTCCTATATATTGGTTGAACAACTTTAATTTTACTTAAGAGATATGCTTCTGTTCGACTTGGTTAAGACAATAAAATAAAAAGAGCAATCTCATATGCAGATGTGTTCCATAAGGTCGCTTTCAGGATGCTAGCATTTCAAAACGATGTTAGAGTAGTTGCAGTGATTTTTTTTCTAATCTTAAGGAAGTACGACCAGTCAACTCACCTAACAAATGCGTCCATATGTTTCCCGTTTCGGTGTGTATTCTGAACACTGATTTAAAACATGCCTTGAACGAATTCATTGGTACCCTGTGTCCAAAGATGAGATGTTCATTGTCCTTCAGCCATTCAGGAAGCTTGTGGTGATGTACGACACGCCAACCCATGTTGATTTCATTTGTGACGAATTCTGCTTCTTCCTCGACCATGTGTTTGATTCCGGCTAGAATTCCGACAAGAGCGCTATGATATTCCGACTCCGATTGACTTCTTTTTGACCGTGACTCTGCAATATATATGTACATATACAATATTACCTCACTAAATTAAACCACTTGATAAATAGACACAGATGTTGCTGGAGGCAGAACGAAATCAATATAGAGATTTATGTTCATCATTAAGTTACCATTCTATATCTTACTACGATTAGAAACAAAATGGATGGCGCTAGATTGACGGTGTTTCATGTATCCTGTGTGTGTGACGTCATCATTTTGTGTGTCATCTAAATATAGTAACCTATCAAAAACGCTACGTTTTAGTGGGAATTTTATTATCACTATAAGGAAAACCATGAACGAGGTCTAGTGGCCACCGCCACTACAAAGGTTATGTTGAGTTGAAACTGTGATTCATTCAAACGTACATCCTTGCACACATGTGTATCCTGGTAAGATTGTTTCTAGATCTAGTTTAAAAGAAATTGAGTGGTTTCCCCAAATTCATCATATTATTAGTTATACAGATTATTGGCGGGGTATCTGACTTTTTGTTTCCTGCTGAGGAAATTCATGTATTTTCCTCAGCAGGGAATAAAAAGTCAGATATCCCGCCAATGATCTGTATAACGATTTTATTATACTGCAAATTTAATATTTGTAGCAGTTAACTAGCGTTGTTAATGTAGGCGTCGTTTTGCTTCCCCTCAGGGGCCTCATACTGTAAGGTAAGGGCTTATTTAAATAATATCTGTAAATTAACCAGCTCATTACATTTGTGGATAGAAAGGGGTATTCCAAGTACATTAGTTTCTCAAAGGATTGAACGAATCAGACGTTAGTAAAACTTTCAGCATATCAGCGGTAAAGCACACACTATTTTTCAGCATAAGAACGGTTAAACTTAATAGAGCGACTGGTGCAATTCCGACGTCATTTGGATGACGTCAAAGTGACGGTTTTATTATATTCAAATAAATGAACGTTGGAAGGAGCGGCTATACTGCAATTTACAGTTACGTGTACTGTGCATGTTCATAAATAACATCTGAATCGAATTGGGTGTAGATTGTCTTTGTAAAAGCGGGGCTTTGGGGCTAATCAGTACTTGCACAAGCACTTTGACAACATTTCAGCATCAGAGCAGAATAAGACCTTCGCCACGTATCGGGTTCATTTGCATTGTTATACAACAACTATAACAAAAATGTGTCTCAATGGATAACTTTGTTCCGCCCCAAACTCTTGTTATTTCGTCTGAGAGCGAATGTTTGGATCGAATCGAAGAAGTGAAGCTCGTCGGCCATTTTTATTTTATTGTAGCAGTGAAGCGAGGCCCTCGACGGGGGAAATTTCATTGTTGCTCATGACTCCGAATATACATCAGAATTTAGAGGGATACACAGCTTTTATACATGGCTAATTGACCAATCAAAATCGAGGATTTCACTTTGCAGTATAATAAAACATATTGTAGGCGTTTCATGTTACCATCAGGGTGGATACATTAGGATGGGTACATTCCTGACCTGCTGTAAGGAGTTTCATGTTACCCCGTCATTAGGGTAGAAGCATTATGGTGACCTAAGATTCCTGACCTGCTGTAAGGAGTTTCATGTTACCCATTCTTAAGGGTGGATACATTAAGGTGACCTGAGATTCCTGACTTGCTGTAAGGAGTTTCATATTACACCTTCTTTAGGCTAGATACATTAAGGTGACATGAGATTCCTGTTACGCTATCAGAAGTTTCATGTTACTATTTCTTTAGGATGGATACATTTAGGTGACCTGAAATACCTGTTACGCTGTAATAACAGTTAACGAAGGTGTAATATTAAAGTACAAACATGAGTCATGCAGGAAACACCACATACAGAACAAACAGTCGTCCGAACAGCAACACAAGGAAACAGCAAATGTACATAACTATAAAAAAAAATCAAGAGACGCACAAATACAAAACAAACATACAATAGGGGGGAGATGGAAGTACCGCCTTGGAACGGTCAGTGACAAAAGTCACTGGGGGTTAAACCGGTTTATAGGCGCCCAACCTCACACTTATTCCATCCCCACCCTAAAAGACAAACGTATCCCCTCTCCGACTAATCTACAACAACCGCGATTGCAAATACAGTGGTAAAGTGCATGTATAACGAAAACATTTAAGTCAACAAACTGTATCCACCTATCGCTAGTGTACTCAATGATTGAGCTGCAAACAGAGTAACTGTAGAAAAGTAATAAATGGGTACGACAAAAACGAAATAGTACAGATATCCGACGTTCTCCTTCCGTTTCTGGATTTAAGAGGTCGCCTTCATAGAGTACTAAACCTTTCTTGTCGGCGTACATGCAAAGAGGCCAGCGTGATTGCCAACTGTAAAAGGGTTGACAACCAAACATGCAGTATAGTTTAAGAAGGAGTAACATGAAACTTCTCACATCATGTCAGGAATATATGTCACCTTAATGTATAATAGCTAAAGAAATGATACTACTCGTAGCATGTCAGGGATCAAGTCTCAAAAGAGATAACATGAAAATACTTACAGCATGTTAGGAATCTCATGTCATTTTTATGTATTAAAGATATAGAAGGGGTGATATGAAATTCCTTACATCTTGTCAGGGATCTCATTTTACCTTTTCACCTTAATATATCAACTCTAAAGACGTGGAAACATGAAACTCCTTACAGCATGTCAGTAATCGCATGCATGACCTTAATGTATCAAAGATAAAGACGTGGTAACATGAAACTCCAAATGAAATATCTGGAACTTTATTGTTTAAAACTAAAGAAGGGGTGACATGAAACTCCATCCATTATGTCAGGAATCTCATGTCATCTTAACGTATCAACGATACAGAAGGCGTAACATGTAACATAAATCTCCTTACAACACACAACGGATCTCATTTCACTTTAATGTATCACAGTTAACGAAGAGATAACATGAAAATCATTTCAGCATATCAGGAATATTATACCTCATTCTCAGTGTTGTTATATTCTATGGTCCTTCGGGACCATTAGTTTTGATGGTATAAGTTTTGAAAATTGAATACTGCTTAAGCCGGTGCAAGGAGTCGTGAGTAGTGTTGCACTTTTAATTACTACTCATGAACAGACTCAATAAAATCGAGTTTTCTCAGTTGGCATTGCTACTTTTGTTTTCGAAGGATCTCCCACGTTCAGAATATTATACATGTATTTTGTATATTTTATTCATTGGTTGTAGTATTTTTGTAGTGTACATCACATAATCTGATTTCTTATTATACCCAACAACGAAGTTTGGGGGGTATACTAGAATCAGGTTGTTCGTCTGTCTGTCTGTCTGTCCGTTTGTCCGTCCGTGGACACAATTTTGTCCGGCCTTCTACTTCTACAGTTTTGCTTCAATTTTGTTGGGAGTTCATGTTTAGGCATACGACCATATAAACATGTGCATCGCATATTTCCATTATGATCGGACCACTACTTCAGGAGTTATCTCCCCGTCTTCTACCAATATTTTCCGGTTTTCTGGACTTTTATGGAAGTGACGTGAGTTATCCACTCTATATTTACTATTAAAAGTACAAAAATGAGTCATGCAGGAAATACCACATACAGAACAAACAGCTGCCCGAACAGCAACACAAGGAAACAGCAAATGTACATAACTATAAAAACAACAAGAGACGCACAATGACAAAACAAACATACAATAGGGGAAGATGGAAGTACCGCCTTGGAACGGTCAGTGACAAAAGTCACAGGGGGTTAAACCGGTTTGGGGGCGCCCAGCCTCACACCTATTCCATCCCCACCCTAAAAGACAAACAGTGTAAATAAACGTATCCCCTCTCCGACTAATCTACAACAACCGCGATGGCAAATACAGTGGTAAAGTGCATGTATAACGAAAACATTTAAGTATACAAACTGTATCCACCTATCGCCAGTGTACTCAATGATTGAGCTGCAGAGTAACTGTAGAAAAGTAATAAAGGTTACGACAAAAACGAAATAGTACAGGTATCTGACTTTCTCCTTCCATTTCTGGATTTAAGAGATCGCCTGCATAGAGTACCTAACCTTTCTTGTCGGCGTGCATGCAAAGAGGCCAGCGTGATCGCCAACTGTAAAAGGGTTGACAACCAAACATGCAGTATGTTGTATGTTAGAGGATCATATCCCTTTTTAATGATTTCTTTAACAGTTTGATGAACAAAGTGAGAAAATGGGTATGTCCAATACTATTTTACGAAGTTTTTAAATCACATCACCTCAAATTCAGGATGTGAAATACCGTGTCGCAGATGCGCATTGAGATTACATTGGTACTTGCCAATAAGTGAGAGATTTCGATAGTAAAATTAAGAAAAAGTTTTTCTTAGTTTATGGTATCTATATCCTTGCTTAAGCAGCTTTTCAGTTAAAATGAGATTTCGACTGTTAAAATCGTCAATACATAAACAAGCTCTAGCAAAACTAATACGTTTAGATATATAAATCCCGTAAGATGGGGTACGGGGAACATCTCCGTCAAGATGAGGGAAATTTACAATATTAAAATCAAAATCATCTCTTTTGTCACATATTTTAGAAGAAATCATTCCATTATCAATTTTAAGGTCTAGATCAAGAAACTCTGCATAATTGTCGGATGGGTTAGCTGCGACAAGTGGTGCACAATTCGTACCCATAGGAATACCAATTACCAAAATTCGCAAACTTCTGAGCAAGTCAAAATGGTGTAATAATTCATTTGCTCGTCAGTAAAGAAAGCTTTTTCTTTCAGCATAACATGCAAGGAATGATGTTTTTCCCGGGTAAATGCTTTCTGGATTAAGTTAGTAAGTTTATCTTTAATTAGAATATGAGGAAGAGTTGTGTACAAAGTAGAAAAATCGTAGGTGCGTACGGTGGATGCAAGATACCTTGTGTTCCTAAGTTTGTTTAAGACTTCTGAAGAGTTCTTAATAGACCAGAAGAGATTTATTCCAGAATTTTCATACGTCTTATCACAGTAGAATTTTATATGTTATTTTACCTTCGTTAAACAAGAAGTCAAAAGTATAGACAATTTAGTAGTTATACATGAGTTAGAATTTGAAATGAAACGCGCTTTATATGGGTTTTATGTAGTTTTGTTAACCAATGCATTGTAGGAAGTTTTTGTTGTATAATTTTAATACAGTGCTCCCTCCCTGCAACGGCCCTCTCAATAACGATTCCCTCCTTACAACAACGCATGTCACTGTTTCCGAAACAACAAGGCTCCAGAAACAACTTTTTCCATCGTATTTTCTTTATGCCTCCATCAAACCCTATGGTGTGACCACTCTTTAGAATCGTCACTTGACGATTCTAAAGAGTGGTCACAACATAGGGTTTGATAGAGGCATAACGGTTTTGGTTCTCGAAATACACCTTATCTGGGGATCTGCAAACAAGCTAAGTATGTTTGATTTTCCCTCCCTATAACAACTCCCTCTGAACAACGCATACAATCGTCGTATCCCAAAGGATGTAGAGAGGGAGCACTGTATCGGTTCAAAGTTGTTCACACTTTTTGACATGGTCTGAAACGATGATTTTTTCGTCAGTAGTAACTGAAATGTATGACTTGGTATTAATAATTTCCTGCTAGTTAAATCTAGATAAGTTACAGCTTATGTTCCGATCTCAGTCCGAGTTATTGCCCTTGAACGTTATTTTTTTCTTCAAATGTTGACTTTTTTTAAGTGGCTGGAGATATTAATTGTATTGTTGGCTTACAGCTAAATCTAGATGATTTACAGCTTAATTCTCAATCTCAGTCTGGTTGAATACTTTTTGCCAGAGTTATGGCCCTTGAACTTAAAAGTAGATCACATGGTAGACGTAGAAATGGTAATATTAAGCATAAATAACGTCGTAATATGTCTATTCATGATTTACATACCATTCTAAAACAAATTGGCAAACATTCTATGTTATCTTGTTTATCGTCTTTTCCCTTTTCCTGTC
This sequence comes from Azorinus chamasolen, assembly GCA_963576725.1. Classification (NCBI taxonomy): domain Eukaryota; kingdom Metazoa; phylum Mollusca; class Bivalvia; order Cardiida; family Solecurtidae; genus Azorinus; species Azorinus chamasolen. The sequence continues at coordinate 16,572,223 of OY755244.1, read as the reverse complement.
CCAGGTCAATAGACGAAGACGCTGATAAAATATATATGCGTACAGATCCGTTAATTAATACTGCCTCATTTATATAAAGTTACACACATCATGTTCTTCGTCCTCGTTTTGATAAAGAATCTGAATATAGCAGACATTTTCTGAAACTTCAATTCTTAAATAAAGGTATCGATTCTATTGATATTCAAAGTATACTTCGTGATAAGAATGTAATCGATACTATTCCCAAATATTTCATCAACTCTGATTTACCTATCATCTGTTATAAATATAATAAACCTATTAGGAATGTTATTTTAACTACAATAAAATTGTCTCTGAATTAAATATGGATGTCAATACCCCTATTTCTTGCGATTGTAGCATTCTAGCTTTTGCTATAAACCAGTTGGTCATGTCATTACTGGTAATTTTGATATCATTAAAGATAAACGTATCAGGACCCTCCTAACTAAAGAACCTAAATACAGATTGCCTTTCCTTATTAATTTTGACGCTTTTCGAACTCATATTGCGGAAGCTATTCAAGAATTCTGCATATAATGGTGTCGACGAGAACATACTGATGTTAATGCCTTTTCGGATTGGAAGAAATGTATTTTTTATATTATTGATACGCGTTTTGCTTTTTACAACTCAAATAAACAGCTTTTACCACCTCGACCTAGAGTTACATTTCGATATTTGAAGAAAAACATTTCTAATTTTCATTCAAATTATGTTCTTGCTCCTGCTGACAAGGCATCAAATAATGTAATCATTATTTGAAGATTGTATTATATTAATGTTTTAAAGAAGGAGCTAACTGATTCACAAACTTATATAACAGTTCAAACACCTGAAACAGATATAGTCTGTGAACATGTAAAAATGTGCAATACTTTTAAGTATGGTCCTAACATAAAACTACATAAACTTTCTACTTTGTACTGGATTCCGAAACTACATAAAAACCCTTATAAGGCGCGTTTTATTGCCCACTCTAGCTGTCGTACCACTACTAAAATATCTAGACTTTTGACGTCCTGTCGGTACTTCCATCTTCCCTCTTTTGTATGTTTGTTTTGTCTTTGTGTGTCTCTTGGTGTTGTATAGTTATGATTTGCTGTTTCCTTTTGGTGCTGTTCGGGCGGCTGTTTGTTCTGTATGTGGTGTTTCCTACGTGACTCATTCTTGTACTTTTACTACGATCAAAGAACATGTAAAACGTTACTGTGATAAAATATATGAAAATTCTGGTATTAATGTTTTTACTCAGGGAGCCAGTAGTGCCTACCGTCCACCCCCCCCCCCCCCCCCTAGACTTTTTTTCATGGGTACCAAAATGTTCAGAAAAGTGTCCTGAATCAGAATCGCGAATGTACTCAAAACTAAATTATTTTAGGCTATGTGTATTTTAACCGTTTCCATGGCAACCCCCCAGTTTTCGTAATGATGACCCATACCTACAAATTTGCCCATATCACAGCCAGTTTTTGTCCTAAAACAATAAAACTGGTACCAAATGGAAGATAAGACATTGTGCTTTTATTTCCAACTGTTTTTTTTATTACCTTATTTGCATACTCATGAATATTAATGAGAACATTAAAAATAGTAAAAAAAAAGTATAGAAATAACGTAAACTTTTCATTTTTTATCCTACAAATATCCGAAAATAACTTCAAATGCAGTTTAACATGAAGAAGAAACCCCCAGAAAACAAAATATCCAATTTGAGGAGCATAGCATTAATTTTAAGCACCATTTTCACCGTTTCCATGGCAACACTCTAGTTTTCGTAATGATGGTCCGTACCTGCAAAATCGTCCATATCACAGCCAGTTTTTGTCCAAAACCTATAAAACTGGTACCAAATTGGCGATAGGACATTGTGCTTTTATTTCCAGTTTTTTTTTTAAATTACCTTATTTGCATACTCATGAATATTAATGAGAACATTAAAAATAGTAAAAACAATATAGAAATAACGTAAATAATGTAAACTATTCTTTTTCTATCCTACAAATATCAGAAAACAATTTCAAATGCAGTTTAACCTGATGACAAAATCCTCAGAAAACAAAATATCAAATTTGAGGACCAAATATTTAACTCTAAGTAACTTTTTAACTGTTTCCATAGTAACCATTCATTTCACTCTGTTCACACATATTTGTTAGTCGACACCTACGTGCAAAAATCTTCCATATCACAGGAAGTTTTTATGCTAACTGTATAAAACTGGTACCGAATTAAAGCTAAGACAGTGTGCTTTTGTTTAAAGGCTATATTTAGGAATTACCTTATTTGCATACAAATGAATATTAATGAGAATAATTACAAAATAGCAAAAAAATACAGAAATAAGGTAAACCTCTCAATTTTTATCCTACCAATATCAGAAAACAACTTAAAATGTAGTTTAAATTGATGACAAAATACTCAGAAAGCTAAGTATCTAAATTGATACCCAAACAATAAACAGTAAGTAAGATTGTAACGGTTTCCATGGTAACCGATCTTTTCACAAATTATGGAAAGTTGACATCCAACTATAATACTCCGCTAGATCTCAGTTATTTTTTATGAATCATGAAATCAATTGTTACACACATAAATATGAGGCATTGCTTTAATAGTAAATATCACTTTTCTGATATAAACTAATTTGCATATGTATGAATATTTATGAGAACAGTAATAGATGTTGAAATTTTCGACAGACACCAGTCTTTCTCTTATAAAGCAAACAAAAATGCAAAATTGTTAGCTAAAGTTTACTATGATCACCGAAAATCACCAAGATTGTTAGATAAATAAATTTGGGACAAATTATATAGCATTGATGGTGATATATCTGTTTCCTAGGCAACCATTCTAACCTAATTGTTCATATTACAGAGTGTTTACATACCTGCAACATACAAAGATATTGCGGCCTACTTTGGCGATAATTTTAAATGATATAAACATATACCCGGTAGTTGATGTATGAATCCTAATGTTTGGTTCACTTTATGCAAATTACCTTATTTGCATCCTCATGAATATTAATTAGTGATAAGAAAACAAAGAGAAACAATATTGAAAATAACATGTTTTACAGTATGCCGAGTACAACATTACACCATGCTCCAAGTATTGCTTGCAATAATAAATGTACCTTTTGGTGATGAATAAATAAATTTTATGTCTAAAACTGTTACCAAAATGGCCATGCGCTGCTTCCATGGTAACTGTTGAAAGCCAAGTACTTATGATACCCCAAACAATCTTCTGTTATTGTTTTTAAAGTGTCAGTGATTTTAAACCCCATAAAGCCTGTGTTGAATCCAGGGTATCAAGACTGTTTCGACTTTTGATATACCATCATCTGTCGAGAACTGGTAAGCATGTGATGTGTTTTAAGACCCTTTGATTTGTCTGTCTTGCTAAGCCATCATCAGCTGTGCCAATACCGAAGGGAACTGGTGTCAGCAGATTCTGCATCAGCTCACCTATATCAATCTGCATATTGGGTCTTTGTGAACCACTAATAATTGCTACAATTCCTTGATTCCTTACGCTTAGAAGCTGCAAGGCAGAAATGTTTTTTCACATCTATGATGGTGAGCTTAACCAGTTCTCGCCAGATTATGGTATATCAACAGTGAGAAACAGTCTTGATGCCCTGAATTCAACACAGGAAGAAACTGAAACAATTATCGTTATTTACACCATGGATGCAAAAGAACAAGGCTACAAAACTGTTCATCTTCGAACTCCAGACGGTGATATATTCTTCATTCTTCTGTATTACCTTAACAGGTTTGAAGGTGTTACTGTCTTGTTTGATACTGGCTCAGGCAATCATCAAAAATTAATAAACATGTCAGAAGTTGCCCAAGCATACACAGAAGATTACCGATCAGCACTTCTGGGTCTCCATTTGTACTGTGGCTGTGATTCTACAAGTGCATTCAATGGCTGAGAACATTTGACACCCACTAAGACCATTGAAAAGAAGCCAATGTTTATAAAACCATTAGCAGATTTGGGCAACTCTTGGGATGTGTCTGGAGATCTTGTGCAAGACTTGGATGAATTTATGTGTGCAATGTATGGCAAACTAAGGTTTCACACTGTGAATGAATTGATATTGTTTAAGATTTTAGGAGAAGTGTGAAGATAAGCCAACAGGTGCACTTCGCAATGTTGATATGGGAACATTACCCACTTGTAGGGCCTGCTTAATACAGCACATCTGAAGTGTTCTTTACCAGTTGATACTTTGGAAGAGATCTCTTTCCCGACCCAAACATTCCCCCTGTTTTAGAGAAGAATGGTTGTCAACATGTAACTCTGACAGTCAATCAACAGATATTATTACATTGTGGCTTATAATAAGGGTATGCTCCACAGACATTCAACAGCAATGTTATCGTCTTGACCTAGCTCTTATCAGAGTATTACCTGAGAAGATCCAATATAAACTGTTCCATTTTAGCCTCTAATTAAGGTATGCTCTGAGAGTCAGACCGTCAATTTATAAATTAGCTGATAAATAGCCATGATGTCATTATTTCTAACATGAATATTCAGCTGGTAAAGGGTTAAGTGAGATATCATTCATCTATTTGTGTTGAGTCGGCATACTCAAAGAAGCTTTCTGTAAAGGTGTTTTAAAGCAGAGAGTGGGATTAACCCTTTACTAGATGTATACATGCCCTTTAATATCTTTTTGACAGTTTTAGAATTAAAATTCATTTATTTATCACCAAAAGGTACATTTATCATTGCAAGCTATATTTGGAAAATGGTGTAATGTTGTGCTCGGCATACTGCGAAACATGTTATTTTCAATATTGTTTCTCTTTGTTTTCTTATCACTAATTAATATTCATGAGGATGCAAATAAGGTAATTTGCATAAAGTACACATAGCCTAAAATAATTTAAGTTTGAGTACATTCGCGATTCTGATTCAGGACACTTTTCTGAACATTTTGGTACCCATGAAAATAAGTCTAGGGTGGGGGTGCAAGGTAGGCACTACTGGCTCCCTGAGTATTTGTGGTCCATAAAATTTCAAATGAGGTTTTAACTAAACTTGAAAATGAACAGTAAAACATTTCTTCTCGGCACTCTTATGATTTCTCTACAATCTATACTACTCTATCTCACTATCTTATAAAGGATAAACTGATTTAATTAATAGAAAAAACATTTGCCAGAGAAAATAAAATGCTCTTTGCTTTTAATGTTTGACGTTCATTCTTTTCGAATTCAGAACTTGCCTTGATGTTTGTTAGATCTTTAAAAGTACAAAAATGAGTCATGCAGGAAACACCACATACAGAACGAACACTCGCCCGAACAGCAACACAAGGAAACAGCAAATTACATAACTAGAAAAAACAACAAGAGACGCACAAAGACAAAACAAACATACAATAGGAGAAAGATGGAAGTACTGCCTTGGAACGGTCAGTGACAAAAGTCACTGGGGGGTTAAACCGGTTTATGGGCGCCCAACCTCACACTTATTCCATCCCCATCCTAAAAGACAAACAGTGTAAATAAACTAACCTTTCTTTTAGATAATATATTTGGGCGTTATGGATATACCATATACCATATATTGTCAAGTTGTTGGTGTACCCATGGGTACAAATTGTGCCCATCCTGTTGCAGATTTGTTTTTGTATTGCTATGAGAGGACAAAGCGAATCAATCTGAAATATGGCTTGTTCTGTATGTGGTGTTTCCTGCATGACTCATTTTTGTACTTCCATTGTTTTTAGATTTGAATCTTTCCATCACAAATGATAACGTTTCGTCCAAGATATGCAATAAAAGTGAATGTTTTTAATTTTAAAACTGTTAATTATCCTTTTCTAGATGGAGATGTGCCCCGATCTACATATTGTGGGGTTTATATTTCTCAACTTATTCGGTTTGCCCGAGCCTGTTCTTTGCTAGAAGAATTTAACAGTCGTAATTTGATTATAACTGATAAACTTACTACGACCAAAGAACATGTAAAACATTACTGTGATAAAATATATGAAAATTCTGGTATTAATGTTTTTTGGTCCATAAAAAATTCAAATGGTGTTTTAACGAAGCTTGAAAATGAACAGTATAACATTTCTTTACTGAGCTCTTATGATTTCTCTACACTCTATACTACTCTACCTCACCATCTTATAAAGGATAAACTGATAAAGGATAAACTGATTAAATTAATAGAAAACACCTTTGCCAGAGAAAACAAAATGTTCATTGCTTGTAATGTTCAACGTTCATTCTTTTCGAATTCAGAAGTTGAACATTACACAATGTGGACTTGCCTTGATGTTTGTAGATCTCTTACCTTTCTTTTAGATAATATATTTGTGCGTTATGGGGGTACCATATACAGTGAAGCTCACTTATAGCGAACTCGGATATAACGAAAGACCGGATAATACAAAAGAAAACAAATTCCCCGATCTTTTCCTTCTTTGTTTCTATTCACATCTGCCTGCTTAATACAAAATCGGTTATAACGAAAATTCGGCTAAGACAAAGTTATTTCCTTGTCCCGAGAACGAAATTTCTATGAAAAATAGTTCGGTTATTACAAACTCAACTGAATGTCGCAGTTTGAAAAGTTTTCACACCTACCGCGATAAAGAACTGTTCAGCAAACACATCCACCGACTATCGCCTCGGGCGTCAAACAACTTAATGAACGTAATTGACCACACTGCATGTACATATGTCCCAATCTTTGTTAATGGTCAAGTTTTCTGTCGAGGACACACTATTGCATCATTCCCATAAACAATGAAAACGGCTCATAAACTATACATTGTGGGCATCGTGCGAGGCATAAACATACTACGGAGTCCGAATGCAAAAGGGACGAATCTGATGGAAGAATGGTATCCCACTTTATTTAACAATTTCGATAATGTGATTGAAACCAGTCGCAATCGTAATCGACTAGTAACCGTGCATCTGATTGGATGAATGTTCTCATTTCCTACCGTATATTTTGGTTTCGGCCAATAGAAACGTTTGTCAGAATATATGTTGCAACTTCATACTTTGCATTGAAGCAGCCGCAGATAACTATATTCTAAGATATTTTTCGGACAATCGGCACCGAAATAGGCAAAATCCGATGGTAAGACCAATACACCATGCCGTGATACATAGATAAGCACATATTATAGATTTATGAAAAATGATTGAAGGTACACGAATCACCACGACACCAGGAATAAAAACATAAATGTGATAAATAATTGAAGTGTGCACTTACATGCATATAAGACATTCTCTTCACTAGAATAACTATAGAGTCAGTCTAGTTTTGCACTGAGCCATTGATATAGGGAAGCAAATGGTCAACTCATTTCACCAATATTGTTATTTATAACTGGTGTGAAATTGCTTTTCCTTTACATTTTATAAGAGCCATGATATGAAATTACCAAACACATGACAAACCCAGCTGTATGCATGTAGACTGGTCAGTAGCTAAATTATAATGTGGCTTCTGGTCAGGATCAGAATTTTCATAACCTTGGTATACTATAACGAAATTCGCTATATCCAAACATTTATAACGAAATTTCTTCTTATCGATATAACAAAGTTTGGATATAGCGAAATAAATATTAAGGTCCCCAGGATTTCGTTATAAGTGAGCTTCACTGTATCGTCAAGTTGTTGGTATACCCCTGGGTACAAATTGTGCCCCTCTTGTTGCAGATTTGTTTTTGTATTGCTATGAGAGGAATTTTATGCTTAACTTAAAACCTGATATACAGACCGATATTGTTAATGCTTTTAGTAAAACTTCAAGGTATTTAGACGATATTTTGAATTTAGATAATCCTTATTTTGAAACTATGATTTCTTCAATTTACCCAAAAGAACTGTCTTCAAACAAAGCGAATCAATCTGACATTATAGCTTCATTTTTAGATTTGAATCTTTCAATTACAAATGATAAAGTTTCGTCCAAAATATACGATAAAAGAGAAGATTTTAATTTTAAAATTGTTAATTATCCTTTTCTAGATGGAGATGTGCCACGTCCTACATCTTATGGGGTTTATATTTCTCAACTTATTCGGTTTGCCCGAGCCTGTTCTTTGCTTGAAGATTTTAACAGTCGTAAGTTGTTATAACTGATAAACTTCTTAAGCAAGGTTACATATATCACAAACTTCGGAAAACTTTTTCTAAATTTTATTATCGAAATTTACCACTCATTAGTAAATATAATTGCAATCTACGGACGTTACTGCAACAAGGCATTTCTCAACCTGACTTTTATGGGGATGTTATCTACAAACTTAGGAAAATTCGGGGTCATATCAATTTACATGATTTGTTTATTAAACGCATTGAAACATTTAAAAAGAAAGGTTATGATCCTATTATGCTGCAACGCACTGTATGTTTGGTTATCGACCCTTTTACAGTCGGTAGCTACGCTTCCCTCTTTGCTTGCGCGATGACAGGCCGAGGGTAGTACTCTATGATGGTATACTCTTAAACTTGGATACGGGATGAGCTTACCAGACTCATGTATTACCTTTTCCCTGTCGTGCCCTTAACGGCTTACCTGCAGGTTCTCTGACTTCAGCAAAGTCATTGAGTACATATTTGACGGATTGTCACAGTTATTATGCTATGTTTTACATGTTGTCCTGTGTTCACCGTCGTCTATGTTGTGGGTAAGTCCAGCGGGGATACCTTTATTTACACTTTTTGTAAAGCTAGGGTGACTTTGAGAGAAGTGTGAGGTTAGGACGTCAGTAAACCGGTTTAAACACCCAGTGGTGTTTTTGCTACTGACCGTGCCAAGGCGGTACTCTCTTTGTCACCCTTCCTTTTGCTTGCCTTGCGTCTTTGTGCTTGTGATTTTGTTCATGTGTGGAATGTTTGTATCTGGTTCTTGTGTGTCTGTTGGTGTTTTCTGTGTTCATCTCGTGTGTGAGTGTGCGTTTGGGTGTGTGATTGTGTGTGTGTGTGTGTGTATGTGTGTCATGCTGTCTATCGGTGTTTTGGTGGTGGTTGCGTCTTGTATGTGGCTTTGCCTGCTTGACTTTACTACATTTCCATTCTTAAGCAAGGTTACATTATCGAAATTTACCACTCATTAGTAAATATAATTGCAATCTACGGACCTTACTGCAACAAGTCATTGCTCAGCCAGAATTTTATGGTGATGTTATCTATAAATTTAGGAAAATTCGGGGCAATATCCATTTTCATGATTTGGTTATAAAACGAATTAAAACATTTAAGAAGAAATGTTATGACCCTATTATATTGCAACGCACTGCATGTTTTGGTATTGACCCTTTTACAGTCGATAGCTACGCTTCCTTCTTTACTTGCGCGATGAGTGAGTCAGTGAGTTGGGTTTTACGTCCGACCAACAGTATTTCAGTTATTTGCAGACGGCACCCGCTTGAGACAAATTATAGTGCTGCCTCACTGGAATGCCTCTGCCGCGGGCACATGGCACGGGTACCCCACCCAGTCTCATTATCCTGACACTGGGCCGACCAGTCCTAGAACTACCCTTTTAATGTCGAGCGTAGACGAGGGAGCTACTAGTACCAACTTTTAACGACTTTTTGTCTGTCGCAGCGGGGGATGCTTGCGCGACGACAGACCTAGGGTAGTACTCTATGATGGTATACTCTTAAACTCAGAAACGGGATGAGCTTACCACACTCATGTATTACTTTTTCCCTGTCGTGCCCTTAACGGCTTCCCTGCAGGTGCTCTGACTTCAGCAAAGTCATTGAGTACATATTTGACGGATTGTCACAGTTGTTATGGTGTTTTACATATTGTCAAGTGTTTACCGTCTTCTATGTTGTGGGTAAGTCCGGCGGGTATACCTTTATTTACACTACTTGTAAAGCTAGGGTGACTATGAGATAAGTGTGAGTTTTGGACTTCCGTAAACCGGTTTAAACCCCCAGTGGTGATTTTGCTACTGACCGTGCCAAGGCAGTACTCTCTTTATCACCCTTACTTTTGCTTGTCTTGTGTCTTTGTACTTGTGCTTTTGTTCATGTATGGAATGTTTATCTCTAGTACTTGTGTGTTTTCTGTGTTCATCTCGTGTATGTGCGTGTGTTTGGGTGTGTATCAGGCTTTGGAGTAATCTCTGGAGTTAATCTCAAAGTATTAAACAAATTTAACATCGCGGTTGTTGTAGATTAACCGGAGAGGGGATACGTTTATTTTCACTGTCTTTTAGGGTGGGGATGGAATAAGTGTGAGGTTAAGTGACCGTAAACCGGTTTAAACCCCCAGTGACATTTGTCACTGACCGTTCCAAAGCGGTCCTTCCATCTTCCCCCTATTGTTTGTTTGTAATGTCTGTGTGCGTCTCTTTTTGTCTTTTATATGCATGTACATTTACTGTATTTCGTCGTGTGCTGTTCGAGCGGCTGTGTGTTTTGTATGCTGTGTTGCCTGCATGACTCATACATGTACTTTTAAGAACACAAGGTTTCTTGCATCCATTGTAAGCACTTACGATATTTCTACTTTGTACACAGCCCTTCCTCATATTCTAATTACATATAAACTTACTAACTTAATCCAGAAAATGTTTGCCCATGAAAAACATCATATCTGGCATGTAATGCTAAAACATCTTCCTTTACTTACGAGCCAATGAAATATTACACCAATTGGACTTGCCAAGAAGTTTGCGAATCACTAACCTTTCTTCTGGATAACATATTCGTACGTTATGGGAATGCTATATACCGTCAGGTGATTGTCATTCCTATGGGTACGCATTGTGCACCACTGGTCAACAATTTGATTTGTACTGCTGACAGAGATTTCATGTAATCACGCAATCACAAGATGTCAAAAAGCCTTCAATAATACTTCTCGATATGTGGGTGTTAGTTTTAACTTAAATAATCCTGTCTTTGATGTTTTGATTCCTACCATTTACCCAAAAGAACTCGAATTGAATAAAGCTAATCCTTCCGGCACTTTTGTAGCTTTTCTTGATCTGTGTCTTCTCCTGCTTGAAACTATTCCTTTTATATTTAAAATTGACAATGGAATGACTTGTTCTAAACTTGTTCCTATGGGTACGAATTGTGCACCACTTGTCGCAGATTTGTTTTGTACTGCTATGAGAGAAATTCCATGTTACGTTTGAATCCACAATCACAAGAAGATGTTATAAAAGCCTTCAATAAAACTTTTCGATATTTGGATGATATTTTTAACTAAGTTAACCCTTTCTTTGATGCTCTGATTCCTACAATTTATCCAAAAGAACTCAAATTGAATAAGCTAACCCATCCGACAATTATGCAGCGTTACTTGATCTAGACATTAAAATTGATAATGCAATGATTTCTTCTAAAATATATGACAAAAGAGATGGTTTTTCATTTTAATATTGTAAAGTTCCCTGACCTTGACGGAGATGTTCCCTGCGCCCCATCTTACGGGGTTTATATATCTCAACTTAATTCGTTTTGCTAGAGCTTGTTCATCCATTGACGATTTTAACACTCGAAATCTCATTTTAACTGAAAAACTGCTTAAGCAAGGATATTGATACCATAAACTAAGAAAATCTTTCTCTAAATTTTACTATCGAAATCTCTCACTTATTGGCAAGTACCAATGTAATCTCAAGGCGATTCTGCGACACGGTATTTCACATCCAGAATTTTATGGTGATGTGATTTACAAACTTCGTAAAATTGTTGGACATATCCATTTTCTCACTTTGTTCATCAAATATGTTAAAAAAATTCATTAAAAAGGGATATGATCCTATAGTACTACAACATACTGCATGTTTGGTTGTCAACTCTTTTACAGTTGGCAATCACGCTGGCCTCTTTGCATGCACGCCGACAAGAAATGTTTAGTACTCTATGAAGGCGATCTCTTAAATCCAGAAATGGAAGGAGAACGTCGGATATCTGTACTATTTCGTTTTTGTCGTACCCTTTATTACTTTTCTACAGTTACTCTGTTTGCAGCTCAATCAAAGAAAAACCAGTGACTTTTGTCACTGACAGTTCTAAGGCGGTACGTCCATCTTCCCCCTATTGTATGTTTGTTTTGTCTGTGCGTCTCTTGATGATTTTGTTGTTATGTACATTTGCTGTTTCCTTGTGTTGCTGTTCGGGCGGCTGTTTGTTCTGTATGTGGTGTTTCCTGCATGATTTATTCTTGTACTTTTATGACAAAAGAGACGATTTTGATTTTAATATTGTAAATCCCCCCCATATTGATGGAGATATTCTCCTTTCCCCGTCTTACGGGGTTTATGTATCTCAGCTTCTTGGTTTCGCCAGAGTTTGTTCTTCCGTTGACGATTTTCACAGTCGAAATATCATTTAAATTGAAAAGCTGCTCCTGCGACACGGTATTTCACATCCTGAATTTTATGGTGATGTGATTAACAAACTTCGTAAAATAATTGGACACACCCATTTTCTCACTTTGTTCATCAACTATGTTAAAAAAATCATTAAAAAGGGTTATGATCGTGTAGTTCTACAACATAATGCATGTCTAGTTGTCAACCCGTTTACAATTAGAAATCACGCGGCCCACTTTTCATGTACGCTGACAAGAAAGGTTTAGTACTGTATGAAGACGACCTCTTAAATCCGGAAACAGAAGGAGGAAGTCGATCTTTGTACTGTCTCGTTTTTTACTTACCCTTTTATTATTTTTCTACAGCTACTATGTTTGCAGCTAAATCATTGAGTACATTAGCGATAGGTGGATACAGTTTGTTTCAGCTAAATATGGGATACGTTTATTAACTATGTTTGCCTTTAAGGGTGGGGATGGAATAAGTGTGAGGTTAGGCGCCTCTAAACCGGTTTAAAGCCCCAGTGACATTTGCCACTGACCGTTACAAGGCGGTACCTCCATCTCCCCCTTATTGTTTGTTTGTTATGTCTGTGTTTATCTCTTTGTGTATTTTTATATGAATGTTTAATTACCGTTTTTCGTCGTGGTGCTGTTCGGGCGGTTGTGTGTTTTGTATGTGGAGTTTCCTACATGACTCGTATTTGTATTCATACCAGATTTTAAACCCTTTTCCTGCTATTCACTACTTCATCAGTAACTCGAGTAACTGTATCCAGTTTAGACACCGACTAAATGTCCCCACCTGTCTCAGTCAATATCTTTTCTGAACGTTGATCGAATCGGAAGTAGCTGTTATTGCAACAGAGCTACAGATAAAGGTACTCAAATACTAAATGTTGCCGAGAAATAAAGGAGTTATTATTCAAAACGTTTATTTACTTATCTGGACGTCTGTTGCACCTTGTCGAACTTTGAGCAGATATTGTTTCACAGAGGGTTAATGGTTGGCAATTAGCAAACATTGCTCCTGGGTTGTACTTTTGTCAACGTAAAATCATTTCCATTACGTTTAACCCTGTTTTGCCATGAATATTGATGTAAGAAGGAATGACATCATGCATAAATATAGGATGATAGAATGTACACACAAGAAAAGTACCAATATGAATCATGCAGGACATACAGAACATAAATCAGACACCCGAACAGCACCACAACAAGAAAACACAGCACATGTACATAACTGTCAAAACACAAAGAGACACACAAAGACAAAACAAACAATAGGGGAAGATGGAACGGTCTGTGACAATAGCCAATTGGGTTTGGGCGAAACTGTAGAATCAGACCAATATAATTTCATAGGCATACAGAGAATACCCTGATCAGTCGGCTCCTATAGGAACTGACTGATCAGGGTCTAGTTTGCAAAGGTGTTAAAATGTATCGTATCTCTATGGAGTAAATGGCTGAAACACTACAGCCAGTGTGTCAGATTGTTTGGATCTGGAAGAAAGTCCATGTTACTCTGTGGGTTGTATAAAAAATAGTTCCCAGTGCGCTAACCTTTACCTTAAAAAATAATGTCTGCTCAAAATTCCATCAAATGCAATTTTGACTAGATCCGATTCCCTCCATTTTTGAGAAGCTGTTGTCCCAAATGTCAAACAGCCTGGATCCTTATAAGATTCATTTGGATTCAATCTTTTTGTCAAATGTGAGTCAAGTCGCGGATAACGGAATAATAGTTAAGAGCTAAGAGTTAACCCGTTACTCCATAAATACGCCTTTCTATGCCTTCGCAAATACAGTAGACCCATGTCATACGGATCCCGTAGGGACCGTCTGATCAGGGTCTGCTCTGTTTGCGTATGATATAATATAGATCTGATTCTACAGTTTCTGCATTATGAAAAATAAACTAATTAATATTCATGGTGTCATTATTTCTAACATTGATATTCATGGGGTAAAAGGTTAAGAGCTCATGATACTGTAGGTGAACCAGTAAAATCGATTGAAAAAGCATGTGTCCAAACAAAGTATGGATCCAAACAAAGCATTGATTCAAACAAAGCATGGATCGAAACAAAGCATGGATCTAACAAAGAATAAATCCAAACTATGGATCCAAAACAAAGACGACAAAATAATAGGAAGTCTCAGCCAAATTCAGCGTGAGCAAACTTATACATTTATAAAACATTTGAAGACAAAAATGCAGACGTACCTCTCTAAAGCGACCGCTTAAACTAAAATGCAGACTGTATAAATTATGTCATTCACTGTCATGGAGACGGTATCATATGCAAACAGATTTTATCCAGATGAGTCGCCGTGTAGCCCGGCATATAATCAGAAATGTTTAGTACTCTATGAAGGCGATCTCTTAAATCCAGAAATGGAAGGAGAACGTCAGATATCTGTACTATTTCGTTTTTGTCGTACCCTTTATTACTTTTCTACAGTTACTCTGTTTGCAGCTCAATCATTGAGTACACTAGCGATAGGTGGATACAGTTTGTTCACTTAAATGTTTTCGTTATACATGCACTTACCACTGTATTTGCCATCGCGGTTGTTGTAGATTAGTCGGAGAGGAGATACGTTTATTTACACTGTTTGTCTTTTAGGGTTGTTATGGAATAAGTGTGAGGTTGGGCGCCCCCAAAAAAACCAGTGACTTTTGTCACTGACCGTTCCAAGGCGGTACGTCCATCTTCCCCCTATTGTATGTTGTTTTTGTCTGTGCGTCTCTTGATGATTTTGTAGTTATGTACATTTGCTGTTCGGGCGGTTGTTTGTTCTGTATGTGGTGTTTCCTGCATGATTTATTCTTGTACTTTTATAACAAAAGAGACGATTTTGATTTTAATATTGTAAATCCCCCATCTTGATGGAGATATTCCCCATTCTCCGTCTTACGGGGTTTATGTATCTCAGCTTCTTTGTTTTGCTAGAGCTTGGTCTTCCGTTGACGATTTTCACAGTCGAAATATCATTTAATTTGAAAAGCTGCTCCTGCGACACGGTATTTCACATCCTGAATTTTATGGTGATGTGATTAACAAACTTCGTAAAATAATTGGACATACCCATTTTCTCACTTTGTTCATCAACTATGTTAAAAAAGCATTAAAAAGGGTTATGATCGCGTAGTTCTACAACATAATGCATGTCTAGTTGTCGATCTACTACGGGGTCGATTTTCCTCATTACACCGGCGCACGCCATAGCACCATGAATAATAAGTACATTAACTGTTATGATAGCATAGGGACACAGAATTTTTACTATGGCAGAAACTGTAGAATCATATCAATATCATAAAAAACAGAGCAGACACTGATCAGACGGCTCCTACATGCGCCCTCTTGTCTAGGTCTACTCTGTTTGTAAAGGCGCAGAAAGGCGAATTTATGAAGTAACGGGTAAATGTGGGACAAAACTTATGCAGAAATTACTTTTGATTAACCCTTATCCTATCCATAATGTTCAAACCATCATTTACGCACAGACTGGATCCAGATCAAATGTCGAGTAACTCGGCGTCTCATCAGGATCCAAACTGTTTGACACTTGGTTAGTACTTTCTCAAAGGCTTGAACGAATCGTAAGCAAGTTAAACTCACTACATGTTTGAGTTTGAGTTAAACTCACTACATGTCAGAGTTTTATTTAAACTCACTTCATGTCAGAGTTTGAGTTAAACTCACTACACATCAGAGTTTGAGTTAAACTCACTTCATGAATGGTTTCAAAACTACACAATTCTACAATTTTCCTTTTCTCTAGTGAATCTTCCTCTTTTCAGTATACAGTAGAACCCCTCTATTGCGACCACTTAATGAATAAACATGGGTGTCTTTATAAGCAGGTGGTTGCTTAATGCAGGGCAAAAGTAATGCAGAAAGCTCTTCTAGGAACTTTCTGCATTAGTTTTGTCCTGCATTAAGCTACCACATGCATCTAGCACCCAGAATTATACCTCTTTTAGGTGGTCGCATTAGCGGGGTTTTACTGTATTTATTCAAAGAGGTTTGATCTAAATATTTCCTATGATTAAAAGGGTTAAACTGCAGAAACTGTGTACTAAAAATCCTTGCAAACAGTAACAGTCTAAACCGAGATCATAGGGTTCTGACCAGGGTGATAAAATCTTTGTTTAATTGATATTCAAAAATGGGGGCTAGTTTAATTACTCAGTAGCTTAAGGGTTAAATGTCCCTTTCAGGGTTACAGAAGACATGCCTCTTCATTTTTCTATGCCTTTTGACCAACTTAATATTCATGTTATTCTGTGAGTATGGAAACAAGTTTGTGAACTTTATTAGATCTTTATCAGCCAATGGCAAATCCTGTGATTACCTATGCAAACAACTTGGATCAATATCAAACCTCGAGAACCTCGACTTCTCATCGTGATCTATACGGTCTGAATCTGTGATTGTGCATTATTTGAACCGAAAACCAACAAAACCATGAATAAATATTGAAGCTGAAGACAGTAGGTGGCAGCGAAGGAGTTAATCCTTGGTCCATTGGAGAGGCAATTGGCGTCTTTGCATAAACATCAGACCACAGGACTGTATGATCAGAGAGCCCCTACAAGAAACGTTTTATCAGGATCTGTTGTGTTTGCTAATGGAATACTACACAGTAGAACAAACCTGTATTAAGTGATCAGTTACTGATTGATCTAAAACGCGGATGGTTGCTTAATTCAGGGGAAAAGTTTTGCAGAAAGTTCCTAAAGGAGCCTTCTGCATTATTTCTGGTCTACAGTAAGGTACAGCATGTCTTACAGAGCCATAAGTAGACCTCTTTTTGATGGCCGCTTATGAAAGTTCTACTGTAGATCTCATTCTACAAGTTGTGTCAGGGCTCAGGATTCATGCGTTCATATGCCATTATAAATTTTCATCAAAGTAATATTCAAATTATCCAACATGAATATCCACCAACGAAAGGTTTAAAACTTGTCCTGTGAAAAGGCCTTTTATTGTTGATTAACTGGACTTTCGGGGACGTTTAACCTTACATGCGAAATTATGTCGACTCCATGGAAATGAGCCAGCGCTGCCAGTATCACACATACATGCATTATCTGATGGCTCTGAAACTGAAGATAAAAATTAAAGTGTGACAATATTAAACACTGAAACTGATAAACAAAACGACCATGTGACAATAAAACATTATAAATACAGTTGTTGATACGACGTGTATGGGTCATTTAAAATATCTTATTTCTTAGTCAAGCTCAGTCTTGCTGTACTCACTTGAATGACATCACAGAGACGATTCTAACGAGTACCAACAATATCGATTTTAACGTTGAAGAACATAAATTAGTTCACCTAAATTTCCACAACTGATTAACCCTTCTCTTGCTGAATTTTAAAATACATTTCTCCTTCTTTACCCATGCCCTGTTGTATAATTACATATATCTTCACTGTGTAGATCGCTAAGCAATCACTGCTGTGGAGTACACTGGCTGCACAATCAACTTGTAAATAGTGCAGACCCTGATGAGACAGTTCCTGCAGGAGCTGTCTCATCTGGGTCTTCACTATTTACCGGTACGTATACTGACGTGAATAGCATGCGAAGGGTTAAAATGCTTCAGTAAAGAAGACTTGAATTATTTTATGCAGGTAATTGCTTAATGCTGGGTGAAAGTCAGGCAGAAAGTTTGTATGGGAGGTTTCTGTATGCCTTTCACCCTACACTAAACCTTTCGCTGCCAATGCCGGATCTGTGATTACCTATGCAAACTCGGCGTCTCATCAGGATCCAAACTGTTTGTTACTGTTACTATGTTTTTTTAAATAAAAATGAAGAAAATGAAAAACAATGAAAATTTGTAGCAGACGACAAAGTTAGCAGACGACATAGTTTGGCAGCGAAAGAGTTAAGCAGACATCTGCTACCTGTCATACTCTATACTGTGAAATAGTATAATACACTAACTAAAAGTCATGATGTGCGATGTCTTGCAGGAATATTCATAACCTTCCCCCCCCCCCCGGCGTTCCTTGGTCTCTGGTCTGATTCAAATTTCCAAACGGTTTGGATCCGAGCTATTTGACCTCCTGTAGCTTGATCGGAACGGAAGTACAGTAGGACATCTCCTAAGTAACCATATATTTTTAACATACGAGTCTTAAAAAGCAGGTAAGTGCTTAATGGAGGATAAAAGTAACGCAGACATCTCCTATAGAAACTTTCTGCATAATTTCGACCTGCATTAAGCTACCACCCATATTAATACGATATATCAATGATCTGTGTAAAAGCGGTAAATTTTTCAGGAAAACGAAATTCTCCAAACATGCAATATTAGAATAAATTACCCACATTACTTAGAGGGATTAACACTGAGGGATTAAGACAATCTTGATTAATTTTGTAAAGTTGTTTGGAGCAGAACAAAATATAAATCTAAGTTCTGACCAATTGTCAATGCCTTTTATACCTGATCATTTCCAGGTTAATGCACATATCATGAAGTCGTTCCATGTACGATATATGAAATAGAATTGCAGATATCCCTACCAGCAAACATAATTAAATGGAATGCTCAATACAAATTTACAGTTGCGCAGTGGAAGAAATTTTATAGCATATTTAAAGTCACAAAAGAAAGCAACCTTCAATGGTTTCAAGTTCAAACTTTGCGCATAGTTATACCACTGAACAAATACCTTAAAAAGCTAAAATTAAAAGGTTCTCTTTGCACTAAGGAAACAGAAACTTGTTTTTAGACTGTCTGACAAGTGTACTCGTTGTACTAAGGAACTAATTTTATAAACAATAACATAATTGGTTTTTAGACTGTAGAAAAAGTAGAAAGTAAAGACTTGTTTTAATTATATATTAACGAAACACTAACAATACATCAAAATAATATCAAATTAGGCATCGTAAGTTTTTATTCGGTTCAGCTGATATCGAAGTAAACCTTCTTGCTCCTTAAATACATTTGTCAAACATCATTTTGAAGCACAAAAACGTTTAGCTTAAAAAATAAGACGCTAGAAATATATTACAAGAATTGGAAACTATTACAAATATCGTCTGTTATAATTTTCATCTCGCAGACATACGATAATAATATAATGTGACTGGTCACACTTTATGGATATTTGTGAGTACCTGTATGCCTGCAGATTATAAAGTAGGATTAAACAGGTATGAATTTATAACTGTATGTGTGGGAGTTGGACCTATGTGGGGGGATGCGTGCGTGCATGCGTGTATCACTACTGCATACATAGGCCATTAAAATATAGTTACTATACCATTAAATGTACATTAAACTGGTAAAATCCATTAATTCCCCCATTATTTCCCCCATTAATTCCTGCAATAATGATTTTAACAAGGTTTGAAACATTAATGGGGTAACCCCTTTAAACGCCATGAATTATCATTTTCATGGCCATTAATAATACATGTAAAGGCATTAAAAAGTAAAGAAAATATTATTATAAAGTTAATTGTAATGATAAAACCATGAAATCCTGTTTTAATATTTTTAACCTGTTTATTAATGCCCATTAATTGCATCCAACTCTCTTTAATGGCCATGGATATCCAAGCCACTTTTAGTCATGCCCATCAACTGTTATGATTGTTGTTATTTAATATATAAAAATGTCAATACGTTCTTGCAAAATGATTTTAATGGCCTTCATTTTACTAATGCCCATTAAAATCATAAAAAATAAAATTATAAAAAATCAAAAATGTGTTCAAATTGAAGATGACTTGGACAAAAGAAACTTCCAAAAGCTGTAATTTGAAACTAGTGTATGTGATTAATAGACCATTTGCTCTCTTTTTCAAGACCAAATGGTCTCTTTATCATTGGTTTATAATTACTGTTATAATTACCTCTCTTTATTTGTAAAAGAACAAATTTTTATAACAAATACATTTGTAATGAGGAATACAGTAAATGAATCACCAATATATAAATAAATATTTATATTCTAAAGTACAGTACAGTATTTTTACAAAATGTTGGTTTAATATGGACATATTCAAACCCATTCTCTATGTTATTTGTGTACTACTATAAGTAGTAGGTGGCTCATGCATGTTAACATTATTCTTGATATGCCAGCTCCATGTTGTATGTACAGATTTACTTTCTGTTTCAAACTTTGGAGAAATCTGGCATACATTTATTTGCAATCTTGTGCTGCGTACAGTGCCATCAAGCATCTGATAAAAACACAGTCTACAGGAATTGAGCTGATTTCAAATGACTTATTTAACTATGCCATTAAAATATTTGCCATGAATTTATTTCAGGGGTGTTAATAGGTATTTGCTCCCATTAAAAGCTTTTAATGGTTATTTTAATTACAATATTAATGGCCATTACATCTATATTTTAACAGAAGTTTAAGAGGATGGTGTTAACAGGTTTTTCAGGGATTTTTGAAGGATGCCATTAAATGCCATTAAATAGTGACCATTGAAATGCCATCAAAGGTTTACCTATTAATTGGTCATTTTAATGGTGTACCATTAAAACTAGATGAAATTCCTGCTAGAAATTTAATGGGTTTTTTTTTAAAAAAAAAAGTTTTTAACGACAATATAATGGCAATGGCACGCAGTAGTGTATGTGTGTGTGTAAAATGGGATGGTTTTTCGACCTATCCACAACAATGACGGTGAAAAATGAAATATGACAAAAAGTTAAAAAAAAAAAAGAAAAGCTACCACCTAAGGCTCCTATTGAGCAAGTGCCACATTTATCACAATTATTTCAGAAAGTGACTTTCACAGGGGCGTCAACGTGGGGCCAATATGAGAGTATGGGCTAAGACACTACTGTAGTCAATATTGCACCATATCAAAATTTAACACTATAATGTTCATAGTGGCGTAAGATTTAAGTATAGTCTTTACAATTCTTACCCAAATATCAAACTTTCCTGGATATATACTTTCTGGGATTCTAAAGGCATACATTAGCGCTCCTCCAATGTCTAGTACCGCCGTCAATACAAGGTACATAAATCCGCACTCATACACAGCCGAGTACAGGCCCTCAATAAGTACAAAGTGAACGGCAGGAATTACACCCGTTAAGCCCAAAGCTATGTACAGACCTGTAAACAGAAGAACTGTCATCAACATTTTACTCCATTAATATTTATCTAAGAAATAATGACATAATTTATATTCATTATATTATTTTTATAATGACATGTGAACACAGAAACTTTGGAATGGAACAAACTGTAGAATCGGATCTATATATTTCTAATAGCAAACAGAACGGATCCTGATTAGACAGCTCCTACAGACAGAAGTTGTCTGATCTGGGTCTACTTCTTTTACAAAGGTATATACATGTGTATCTATGGAGTAGAGGATTAATGCGTGTGCAAATTTAGAAAAAAAGATATACACCTAACAAAATTCGGGGATTAAACACAAAAATATGGTAACTCTATTCTATGGAGCGAATCCGTAAGGACCTCTGCAAACAGTTTAGATCCAGATGAGAATAGCTCGGCGTTTCATCAGGAACCAAACTGACTGACACTCTGCTAATGAAGTGAAAGAACTCTTTTAAATATAGAATTGATGACAGACAGGAGATTCCACGCGAAAGTCCACAGCTACCGCAGATGCACAAATGCTTAAAAGTATATGTAAGAGTCATGCAGGAAACACCGCATACAAAACACACAACCGCCCAAACAGCACCACGACACACAGCAAATGTACATGTATATAAAAGAAACAAAGAGACGCACAAAGACAAAACAATCATACAATAGGGGGAAGATATCTTATTTTTATAGGTTGATTGTTTTAAAGTGTTATTGTTTTTGTTACTATAGTCGGCAAATAGCTTTTAATATAGATATTGTTATTTGTTATAAATCTGACTGAGAACAAAGCTTCTTGCATCTTGTATGAAGTTCGTACGCCCATATACAAATAACATTCACTGAAATGTCATTTGCTTGCTAATCATCGAAAACACAACACACGATATGACGTCGTAACTTACTTAACTCTTCGCTTGCTGAATTTTAAAACACATTTCTCCTTCTTTACCCATGCCCTGTTGTATAATTACATATATTTTCACTATGTACAAGTATATCCGTGTGCAATCACTGCTCTAGTGTACATTGGTTGCACAATCAACTTGTAAATAGTGCAGACCCTGATGAGACAGCGCCTGCATGTGTTTCTAGGAAGCTAGTATATGTACAGGAGCTGTAATTTACAGAGGTCCAGATAAGATGCGTAAATAAAACCATTCTCAAGAATAACTCCTTTATTTCTCACCATAGAGTTTCTATGTTGAGATCACTCTAAGGGACGTATCTAAAGCAAGGTCACAACAGAGGGTTTGGTGGACAAATGGCTATGTTAGTATGACCCCTACCGGATGGGAAAAGTGAATACTTTCGTGTTCTACAGCTGACTGTAAATGTTATAAATGTAATTTGTTTCAAAATAAGAAATAAATTAATAATATTTTGGACATCAACCTATCAAATCTTTTATATTCTGCAATGTTTCAATACATGTAAAAACATGGTACCTTGTGAAGGTTAAAGTAAGGTAGCTACTTAAAGGAAGTAATTTCATACAGATATATTGCTTACTTACAGAAATATTCTCAGGAAAAACAAGCGCAGAAAAACATAATAAATGAAAAAGTAGTAAAGTCAAGCAGGAAAAGCCAAACACAAAACGCCACCATCACCAAAACATTGATAGAAAGCAATTTATACACAAACACACATACACACACAGGGAGAAGATGGACATTTCAAACATGAACAAATGCACACAAATACAAAGACATCAGACCAATACAAACGCAAGAGCGAACCCACACAAACACGCGAACACACGAGACGAAAACTACAAACCCAAACAAACACATAAGTACAAAAACACCAAACAAACAAAAGCAAAGGTGAAAAAAAGAGTATCGCCTTGGAACGGTCAGTGGCAAAACCAGGACTGGGGGGTTTAAACCGGTTCACGGAATCCTAACCTAACACTTATCTCAAAGCCACCCTAGATAAATAGACAGTGTAAGAAAGGTAAATAACCCCTGAAAGCAAAAGTAGAAATGCAAAACGAGAACATTGCAGAATCGGGTTTTTTAGTCTGTTCATGAGTAGTAATTAAAAGTTCAACACTACTCACACACCCTAGTACCGGCTTAAGCAGTTTTCAATTTTCAAAACAAATAATATCAAAATTAATGATCCCTAAGGACCAGAAAATATAACAACACTGAGATCCCCGCCGGACTTCCCCATAGAAGAAGTAATCACAGTACAAAATGTAAAACATAGCAAAATAAATTGTGAAAGTCCGTCTAATATGTACTCAATGACTTTTCTGAAGACATAGCAACTGCAAGGAAGTCATTAAGGGCACGACAGAGAAAAGGCAATACACGAGTCTGGTAATATCATCGCATTTCTGGGTTTAAGAGTATACCATCATTGCCCTCGGCCTGTCATCGTGCAAGCTAAATAGGGACGCGTAGCGACCGACTGTAAAGGGGTCGATAACCAAACATGCAGTGTAGATGTAATATAATAGGGTCATAACCTTTCTTCCTAAAAGTTTTAATGAGTTTAATAAACAAATCGTGGAAATGGAAATTACATTTTGTAGATAACATCACCATAGAAATCTGGGTGAGAAATAACTTGTTGCAGTAACGTCCATAAATTGCAGTTATATTTACTAATGAGAAGTACATTTCGATAATAAAATTTTGAAAAAGTTATCTTGTCATTGACATGTTCTGTATAACAGCTGTAATTCCGTGAAACATTTACTAGAGTAACAAAATGCATGCATGCCATGTGCATGGGAAATCATTAGAAGTAAAGAAATTCAAAATTTCAGGTTCCCATTCATGGGACCGCGTGATTTTATGTGTTAATATAGGTGTAGATATTGATCACGTGTCAGATCTCTTACGTGGCTTGGTGTTTGGGTCTACATTATTTGCAGAGTTCCGAAGAAACGTTTTCTCTGCAACCGAACTATAAACTAACGAACTTGCTGGGATTAACCGAGCAGATAATAAGTTGGGGAGACAGAGACTTGAGCATATGATACTTACCTGCTCTTATATGTCTATATGCAGGGGCACTGAATTTGTCAAAGAGAGACACAACCATGCAGGCAGTTCCAAGAGTACTTATTGATACAAGATGCACCAGGAGAGCAGTCACGTGCCAGTAGAAGCCATAGTACAACCATGGTACGTACGAACCTACTGTCAATATCGAGATTCCACAATAGTCCAATCTGAAATTGACAGATAATAAACAAAGGCACCACATGCGGGTGCCAACGATCGTCTGTCTAGGTGCAAGCGATGCGACGGTAAACAAGTTTGTGAGATTTTCATAAGATTTCCATGAATAGTAAATAAGTGATAGGCAACGTTAAAAGTACAATGATGATTCATGCAGGAGACACCACAAACAAAATAAACAGTCGCCCGAACAGCACCACAACAAGAAAACAGTAAATGTACTTAACTACCAAAACACCACGAAATGAACAAAGATAAAACTAACAAACGACAGGAGGAAGAAGGAGTTATCGCCTTGGAACGATCAGTGACAATAGTCACTGGAAGTTTAAACCGGTTTGGGGGAACCAAGCCTAACATTTAGTCCACCCACCCTAAAAGACAACCAGTGTAAATAAACGTATTCCCTCTCCGACTAATCTACAACAACTACGATGGCAAAAAAGTGGTAAATTGCATATTCAAGTGAAACAAACTGTATCCACCTGGTGTACTCAATGATTGAGCTGCAAAGAGAGTAGCTGTAGTAGAGTAATAAAGGGTACGACAAAAACGAGATATACCCGACGTCTTCCTTCCGTTTCAGGATATAAGAGGTCGTCTTCCCCCTATTGTATATTTGTATCTAACTTATTAGCAAATAAAAATTCAGGATGTGCAATACCGTGTCGCAGGAGCGCCTTAAGATTACATATGTTCTTGCCAATAAGTGAGAGATTTCGATAATAAAATTCAGAGAATGTTTTTCTTAGTGTATGATATCTTTATCCTTGCTTAAGCAGTTTTTTTTTCAGTTAAAATGAGAATTCAACTGTTAAAACCGTCAACAGAGGAACAAGCTCTAGCAAAACGAATGAGTTGAGATGTATAAACCCCGTAAAATGGGACACGAGTAACATCTCCGTCAAGATGAGGGAAATTTATAATATTAAAATCAAAATCGTCTCTCGTGTCATCAATTTTAGACGACAATTCTATCGTCAATTTAAATTCTTGATCAAGAAAAGCTGCATAAGTGTCGGAAGTGTTAGCTTTTCAATTTGAGTTCTTTTGGGTAAATAGTAGGAATCAAAACACCGAAGAAAGGGTTATATAAGTTAAAAATACCATCCAAATATTCACTGAAGACATTTTATTACATCTTGTGATTGCGGGTTCAAGCTTAACATGAAATCTCTCTCATAGCAGTACAAAAACAAATCGGCGATCAGTGGTGCACAATTCGTACCCATAGGAATACCAATTACCTGACGGTATATAGCATTCCAATAACGCACGAATGTTATCCAGAAGAAAGATCAGTGATTCGCAAACCTCTGAGCAAGTCCAATTGGTGTAATATTTCATTGACTCGTCTGTAAAGAAAGGCTTTTCCGCATTGCATACCAGAAATAGTGGGCGGTTGGCTCGGGCAGATACTTTCTGGCTTAATATGGAAAAATAGTCAAACAGGGAGAGCCACATACGAAAAGACGCCGTACCAAACACCATCAAACACGAAACGACACAGTCACAAAACAAAACATAAAGGGACGCATATCAAGACGAAAAACATTGAACATTAAGCATATTAAACAACAAAGCTGACCATAGTCTGAAGGCAGGAGTACCGCCTTGGAACGGTCAGTAGCCAAAAATGGCTACTGGAGGCTTAAACCTGGTTTACGGGTACCAAACATCGCTCTTATCCTACCTTTACCCAAGTCAAAATGTAAATACAATAAGTAAGTTTATCTTTATTTAAATAATGAGGAAGGGTCGTGTACAAAGAAGAAAAATCGTATGTGCTTACAGTGGATACAAGAAACTGTTTAAGACTTCTGAAGAGTTTTGAATAGACCAGAAGAGATTTATTCCAGAATTTTCATAAGTCTTATCATAATAGAATTTTAAATGTTCTTTTATCTTCGTTAAACATGAAGTCAACAGTATAGACACTTTTGTAGCTGTAGAAGAGCTATATTTGCAATGAAACGCGCTTTATATGGTGTTTATGCAGTTTGGTAATCAATAAATTTGCTCCAAATTGTTCACACTTTTTGCCATGGTCTAAAAAAGACGGTCATTTCGTCAGTAGTAACTGAAACGTATGATTTGGTATTAATAACTTGCTGCTTCAAGACATCGATATAATGTAATTGTCAAATAATAATTAGATTATCTGATGCCTTATCAGCAGGAGCAAAGACATATTTTGAATGGAAACTTTCCGGATGACAACGACGACGAAAACGATGACGACGACGCGGACGCCGGAGTTAAACAATAGCTCGTATTTTTCTTCGAAACACAGACGCGCTAAACGTGTTACCGGTATTAATCCTTATTGTTCAAAGCGCAAATAGACTGACCTGTACAAACAGTTTGGATACTGGCCAGACGTCGAGCAACTCTGTGTCTCATCAGGGCCAAGCTTTTTAACACTCGGCCAAACGTTACTGATATCCTTGAACACATTGGATGTAAGTAAAACTTGCAGGAGATCGGCGTTTGAGAAGACGTTATATTTTCAGCGTGATACATTTTAATCATGAATAGAAAATATACTCCATGAATATTCATGTAAAAAAAGAATATTAATAATATTTTTATCATGGCACATGAACAAAGGAATATTTGGCAGAAACTGTAGAATCACATCCATATTATTTCATAGCCAAACAGCTAAACAGAACAAATCCTGCTCAAACGGCACCCAGAGGAGTCGTCTGATCTGGGTCTACTTTAATTGCAAATTCGAAGAAAGACACTAAAATTTTATTTGGAAAACGAAGTATGTCTCCTCAATCCTTTACCTAATAAATATTCATGTAAGAAATAATGACATCATGAATACTGATTATCTGGAAATCTACAATTGTATTTGAACACAGGAATAGTTGGCCATGGTAGAAACTGTGGAGTACGATCTATAGTATTCCATACGCAAAATCAGGACGTCTCTTACAGGTTATGGGTTAATATGGTCTGGAACATTTGTTTTCTTACGTCCCATACGTTCAAGCGTCTGAGATACCTTTGACCAAGAGTGAACAGCTTGAATCCTAATGCGGCAATCAAGTAGCCTATTTGAAGAAAGCATAATGAATAGCAATCTTCTAGATTAATCAAAGCAGTGTTCACAACAAAGTAGGGTTAGGGAGAGAAATCACGATCAGGCTCCATGCTTATAAAACTTTTAGTTGAGTCTGAGTTCGTTCTCAAGCTTTTGATTGGTCAGATTTGAGGCACAGGCTCAAATCTGACCAATCAAAAACATGAGAACGAACTCAGGCTCAAATCTGACCAATCAAAAGCCTGAGAACGAACTTGTACTCAACTAAAATACTTATAAGCATGGACCCAGTATTCAAAATACATATATACAGAGGTCCAGATACGATGCCTAAATTAAAAGATTTCCAATAATAACTCCTTTATTTCTTCACCAAACCCTATGGTGTTACCACTCTTTAGAATCGTCTTAAAGAGTGGTCACAATATAGGGTTCGGTGGAGAAATGACGATTTTAGTATCTGCGTACGCATATCTATCTGTTATTTTCTACCAACAGTTATTGCTCTGCATACAATTGTAATCCATTAATATGCTCTCTTGTTTTAGCATACTTATATGACAGGTGGTATATGAATTATTATTGTATCATGCAGAAACCTGAGCTGCTATTGATGTAGAGATTAAGTGAGAGGTGTAGAGATGTTGACTCTTATTTACTGTGTTTTTGAACGCATGTATGATTGATTTCTGAAAGCCAAACATATTCATTTACTATTTACACTCCCTTTCACTAAAACGGGTGAATGTGTGGTAATCTTAGCAAATAATTTATATATTGATGAGTCGCTGTGTAACTTTAGCTATGTCTTTATAACCCTTTACCTGACAGAGAAATAGTTTGTTGTCTTTGCAAACAGGATAGACAAAGATCAGACGAGTCATGTAGGAGCTCCTGTAGGAACCGTCTTTTCAGGGTCTGCTTTGTTTGCTTATGAACTCCGATACTGCCGTGGTCAAAACGACATCTGCTCATAACGAAATTATACAAAATCAGCTAATTATTATTCATAAGGTCTGTATTTCTTATATGACTATTGATTAGGTAAACGGTTTAAAGAAACGAAAGAAACTCTGCTTTGATAATTAACCATTTCCCTGTTCTATGTCTATTACAAAGTTCAATACCTACTTAATAGTCATGGACAAAACAGTTATGAGATGAAACATGGAAGTAATTGCTCCTCAACGAAAGCCTCAGTATGAAGTCTGAACATGTCTGGTCACCCAACCTTTGTCGTTACTTGAAAAATCATGATAAATTGTTAATGGTACATTTTAACCCTTTGAATGCTACACTGGCAAAGTAGAATGGTCCATCATAGTTTCAATGGCTGGTTCATTCCGTTTGAAAGGGTATAATATGTTAGAGGATTTCGAATGACAAATTGTGCAGACATTGATCTGTATCTACATAGTTTGCAAATGTCAGTATGCACTTTTCCCGCATTTAAAAGATTGAAATACACAGAATGCAAAGGGTATATTGTTTTAAGAAGTTACGGCTCATAAATCTGAAAACTAGAACTTAAATTCCGCTTTCGTGCAAGGTCTAGACAGACATAATAGATGTCAAACAGTTTAGATCCTCAGTCGAAGATTTAGAGGGGCTGGCACGGCGTACGCCACCCAAATTGCCCAAACAAACTTTTTGAGATATAATAAAGATCAATAAAACTGATTTAATTTGAGATTTTTTATTTCTCTCGCTTAATTATGTTCTTTCTTAATATGCATTACAAATACACTAGTGATGTCATCCAACTTTTAAACATCTACGCCCCTACTGTTGTCAACTTGGCTGATGTTGCGACTTTTATCTGAGTTATATGTAACCCTTTACTCCATAAATCAGCATGTAAGAAATAATAACATAGTGAATATTAGATGAAATTTTAAAATGAACAAAGGGTTTGGCAATGGCAGAAATTGAAGAATAAAATATATATTATTTCATAAGCAAACAGGGTATGAGACATCTAATCTGGGTCTACTCTGTTTGCAAATGCGTTAAAATAAATACATAGACATTAAGTAACAGTTTATTTGACGCACGACTGACTTACTTGATGAACAGCCTATACACGGCTTCGGAATGACAGAGGACGGTGTGGAAAAGCCAGGAAAAGGTGAGGCACATGATGGCGCTCGAGAAGAACACTGAGTAAACGGTGATGTCCTGCCACATCCAGTCCCAGTGACGTCTACACAGTGTGTATGTGGCGATACTTATAAACAGAATCATGCCTGAAGATAGAAGATGAAATAATAACGGCTAGACAGTAATTGTAAAGAGAAACATACCTGAAATTAGAGGATGAAATAAAAACCGGCTACACAGAGTATACGTGGCGATACTTATAAACAGAATCATACCTGAAGATAAACGGTGAAACAATAATTGCTAGACAGTACTTATGAAAAGAAGCGTACCTGAAAATAGAAGATAAATTAATAATACTTGTTATACAGTGTGTACATGGCGATACTTGTATAATAAAATCATACTCGAGCAAAGAGGGTGAAATAATACCGTGTCCAGTGTGCATGTGGCGGTACTTATAAATACAAGAACGTTAAAAGGAACACTTGTGTCACCTGCTGGGAGAAGTGTAAGACGGACAGACAGACAGACAGACAAACGGACGAACATACATACAGATGGACAAACAAACGGCAGAAAAGTGATCCCTATGTAACACACTGCCTACCGGCAGGTGACACAAAACATACCTGAAAATAGAGGTTGAAATAATACCGACTGTACATCGTGTACATGGAGAACCTTACAACCTGAATCATCCTTTAAGATAGAGGATGAACGAATACCTGTAGTAAAGCATGTACGTGGAACTACTTATCAATAAAATTATTCTTGAAACTAGAGACCAAACCAGTACCGGCTACACAGCTTGTACTTGGCGATACTTAAAAACAGAAGCATACCTAAAGATAGAGGACACGTGTTAATGTCAAATTTAAGGTAAAACATTAACGTTTTCTGAAAGTTTTAATTTGTCTTCAATATGATACATATCAGTATTAATTCACATCGATGTCTATCGCTATATATGTATTTTATGTTTATCCATTGCTTTATTTGGTTAGAATACGTTGATATTTCAAATCTGACAGCCATATAGTGCAGACACCAAATATACATTTTTCTACCAGTGTACTGTTTGTGCAACTAACTATCGAATCTGTTATGATATTACGGTATTCCAACATATATTCTGAAAATTGATGATCCTTCGAAAGCAAAAGTAGAAATGCAAAAAGAAAAACATTGCAGACTCGGTTTTATTGAGTCTGTTCATGAGTAGTAATTAAAAGTGCAATACAACTCACACCTCTACCACCGGCTTAATGGAAAAGTAGTAAAGTCAAGCAGGCAAAGCCACATACAAGACGCAACCACTACCAAACACCGATAAAGTGCGGTGTTAAGGTATAAGGAAACGCATTGAATGTAGAGCAATTCCTGCAAGAGGAAGAAAACAATATTGATTGAATGTACGGGGAGACGTTTCACGGCCGCCACACTGCACAAACAACACTATTGTGCTTATGAATGGAAAAGTAGTAAAGTCAAGCAGGCAAAGCCACATACAAGCAGTATTCAATGTTCAAACTCATACCATCAAAGCTAATGATCCCGAAGGACTAGAAAATATATAAAGCTCATAATACACTCAAATTATATTTGTCATAATATATATTGACAGAAGTACATGTATGGACCATGCAAGAAACACCACACATAAAACACGCAGCCACCCCAACAGATTCACGGCAAAAAAGAACAGCAAATATACATGCATATTAAAAAACAGAGACAAAAGAAACAAACAATAGATGAAATTGAAGTACCGCCTTGGAACGGTCAGTGATAATTATCACAGGGGTTTAAACCGGTTTAGATATTTGTATTTTGCCAGTTCTGTCGTACCCCAAATGACTTCTCCACAGTGACTCTGACCTCTGAATTGTCATCGAGTACATGTCTACGATGTCAAGTTTATTCATTTTCAAACAAAACAGTTGTACATATTTAGTATCCACTAGTATTTATATCTTCTTGCGATTTATGTTTTATAAAATGTCGGTGTAGAAGTGTTTCATATATTTTCCCGTAGTTTTAATTTATGACGTCATTTAAATGATGACGTCGCTTGTTTACCTCTAGCGTTTATTTCAAAATCATTTCATTTTGGCAGACATCGTTATTCATGTTGTGAAGTTGTCTGGAGGAGGGATTTTATTTACATTTTGACTTTGGTGAAAGTGGGATAAGGGCGAGGTTGGGTACCCGTAAACCAGTTTTAAGCCCCCACCCACCCAGTAGAGCTCTGATTTTGGTTACTGACCGTGCCAAGGCGGTACTCCTGCTTTCAGCCTATGGCCAACTTCGTTGTTCAATATGCTTCATGTTTAATGTTTTTCGTCTTGATATGCGTCCTGTTATGTTTTGTCTTGTGGTTATACCGTTTCTTGTTAGATGGTGTTTGGTGCGGTGTCATTTCGTATGTGGCTCTCCCTGTCTGACTATTTTTCCATATTTAGGGGCACTCAAGCTAAAACTTTAAACCGGTTTAAGGGTGCCCAACACTTATTCCATATCCAATCGAAAAATAAACATTGTAATTTCATTACTATTATTATAGCGCATTTATATAGCACTCTTTTCACATAGGATATGTGCGCTCAAAAGCGCTTTACATGGGTTAGTTACACGTACAAAGCAGGATATGTTCAATGCTTATAGTATATTAAAAACAAAATATAATTAGTACATATATCGATAAAATTAATAATGATAAAGCATTGATTGCCAACCAAATCAAATCAAAGTATATAAAAAAAACATAGATAATTAATGACCAAAAGGGATCTCATGATCCCCTGTCTGATCAATGTGATATGGAAACAAAGCAAACACTGAACAGAACACCACATCACAGTCTATCCAGTAATTGTAGAAATACAATAACGATGAAATCACTACCCGGAAGGAACCGCATGATTGTCGAGCCGGTGTAATGACGAATTTTTACTCCCGTAGAATGTGTACTCCTCAGTCAATTTACTACGGCTAAAAGGGTACTTATTCGTCAACGAATAAGTACTCCCCTGGCAGAGGACCCATAATATTATGGCTCCCCTCACGTAGAATATGTATTCCCATAGAAAAATTACTCCCCTTTAAAAGTATACCCAAATTTCTTTGTTTCGCGGGTACACTGGATTCAACTTATCGATCATTTGTTCGCTGGGTAGGTCATGGGTTGGTCAGTCTGTTAGTCGATTAGTTGGTCGGTTGGATGTTATTGTGCAATACACACGTTCTGGCTCTGTCAGTTTTGTCTTTGCAGAATTACAAACCTTAGGAAAGTACAAAACATTGTGCAGCGAGCTTATTATACAGTTTTTCAAGAGATTTGAATTTAACTTCATACACGTAATCACTATCGAGTGTACTTGTACCGGATGCACTGTTTTAATGGATCGGAATTGTAATTGCAAAGTTATGGTCCTTTGATTCAATATGCATGGTTGCCGACATGTAAATTTGTTTTTGCCCAAGCCCGTTCTTTGGTAGAATATTTTAACAGTCGTAATTTAGTTACACTTCTATAAACGTCTTAAGCAAGGTTAAAGATATCTCAAACATCGGAAAAAGTTTTCTAAAAAAATTATCGAAATTTACCACTCATTAGTAAATATAATTGCATTTTACGGACGTTACTGCAACTAGGCTTTGCTCAACCAGAATTATATGGGGATGTTATCTACAAACCTAGGAAAAGTTGGGGTGATATCCGTTTTCATGATTTGTTTATAAAACGCATTAAACATTTAAGAAGAAAGGTTATGATCCCATTATATTGCAACGCGCTGCCTGTTTGGTAATTGATCCTTTTACCGTCGGTAGCTACGCTTCCCTCTTTGCTTGGGCGGTATACTCTTAAACTCAGATACGAGATGAGCTTACCAGACTCATGTATTAACTTTCCCTGCCGTTCCTTTAACGGTTTTCCTGCAGGTGCTCTGACTTCAGCAAAGTCATTGAGTACATATATGACGGATTTTCACAGCTATTATGCTAAGTTTTACATATTGTCATGTGTTTACCTTATTCTACGTTGTGGGACAGTCCGGCGGGGATACCTTTATTTACATTATTTGTAACACTAGGGTGACTTTGAGAGAAATGTGAGTTGAGGACGTCCGTAAACCGGTTTAAACCCCTAGTGGTCATTTTGCTACTGACCATGCCAAGGTGGTACTCTCTTTGTCACCCTTGCTTTTGTTTGTCTTGTGTCTTTGTACTTGTGCTTTTGTTCATGTGTGGAATATTTGTCTCTAGTCCTTGTATGTTTGTTGGTATTTTCTGTGTTCATCTCCTGTATGTGCGTGTATTTGGGTGTGTAGTTATTTAAAAATTGATTTGATTTCTCATAGATGATATTCTTGACATCCTCTGGTTTCGCAACCCTTAGGAGTTTTCAAGATTTCGGACAATATAGCGCATCGTCCTGAACTAAGAAGTGTTTTCACATTTTTCTAATGTTTGTCTTGTTTCCCCTATCATTCTTCAAACGCACTGGATACCTTTTGTGCAGTAAAAACTGCTTAATCTCGTGGCATTTTCCATTCACAAATGAAACTCTGGCGGAAAAAATCGCTCTATTTACATGGAATTGTTCTTTGAGCTGCAAAGTCAAGGGTATGTCCGTTGGCGGATATCTAAGGTAACGGAACCTAAAATCTTGGTTTGCAAAGTACCTGCCAAATCGGCGAAAGAGTTTTTGAAAACATAAAACACAATATCTGAAAGACTGACAAGTCGACACTCTTTGATTTTAATAGCAATCAATTATAGGTTAGACAACATGGTGAAGCAAGTCAGAGCCATGCCGTTTAGTGAAAGGGTCGTCGTCATCTAATATTTTTGAGATCTCGTTTGTTCAAGTTGGGTTTAACGTCCCATCAACACAGAACGGTTATACAGAGACGTGGACATCGGCTACTTAGTTTAGCGCGTTACCACTAGACCACGGGACCGCTTCATATTTTCAATACCAAAGTATCTTTTGTCATCTAATATTCCGGTCTGCTGCGCATTTCAGAGTGTGCATTTCTTGAATTTCTATCCATAGCCATTACCAGAGCGTCAAACAAGTTGGATCCTTATGAGACGCCCAGTTACTCGGCGTCTCATCTGATCCAAACTGATTGCAAAGATCACTACTCGAATTTCCATTTCGCTTAAGTGGAAGGAAAAACAGTTTCCAACTGTGTCATAAAATCAGATTAATTTTCATTAACAAAAATTGAAAACTGCTGTTTTATCGAAATTATAAAAACATAACGTTCAGTACTTAAATACAAATACAAAAGATGTGTATCTAAAAGTAACGACATAAATTATGCATGAGAGACAACATACATGTACACATTAGACAACCCACATTAGACAACAACAACACAAACTAACAAAAAAGAAAAGAGCATACAAGCACATTGAAAGTATAAACAAGAGACTCGTATGCGAAATCCATCCCTCGCCTGTTACAACCTAGCCGTAAAGGGAAATAAGTTGGTCAAAAGAATTATGGTCCTTGGTAATATTATAGCCTTGTAATGGTAAACACGTAAGTGAAGTTTCGCGAGATTATCGCGAAATGTAAAGAATTTACGGTCAGGTTTTTTCCGTTATTTCTATGTTCGTAAAGGGGGGAATAGTTTTCTAATGATGTTTTATGATGACATTGTATTTCCTGTTCAGTGTTTACTATTTTTGCAAATGACTGCCAAATTAAATAATGAGGCATTTACACGCACCAAATCATTGCAAAAAAGGCTAATAGAGGCTTCAATTTAACTCGTTTGTAAACCCCATGCATGATCAATCGCTATTCGAAGGTAATTTTTATATATAAACACTTTATTGCTTTAAATGCCCAACGTCCTGTAAAATGTTTTAGGGATGCTGATGGTGCAAAAAATGGAAGGTCCGTCCTCGAGAAAATTAACAGGGGACAACAGTCCGCCAAGCTAAACCGCTAGGTGACAAATGTCCGCTCAAGTCCAACAGGGGGCAAGTGTCAGGGGGCAAATGTTCGCCAAAGCTAAAACGCCAGGGGGGCAAATGTCCGCCCATGCCTAAAAAAGGGAGGGGGCAAAGCTTCTGGGGCATGTGTCCGAGTGGGGCAAATGTCCGAAAACCCGCCCCGACGGCGTCGACGATACAGGATAAGTAACAGAACCTAAACTTCTTTTTTGAAAATGTACGAGCTATTACGCCGAGTTATTTCACAAAAAAGGAAACATACATTGCTAGGAGAAATATGAGAGTACCGCCTTGGAAAGGTCAGTGACCAATGCAGCTACTGGTGATAACATCAATGTGATTAATTAGCAACTGTGTTACACACTGTCGATTATTAATAGAATGTGTTCAGTTTATTATAAACAAAATAATTGCCTTGTAGAAAAAGTACTCCCCAGGGGACAGGGGTCCATGTTCTATGGAAGGGGAGTTCATATTCTGCGTAGAATATGGACCGGGGAGTACCTTTTCTACGTTGAATATGGACTGGGGAGTACAAATTCTACCGGAGTACAAATTCGTCATTACATCGGCTAATGAAAGATATACAGTAGATATAAACCGGAAGGAACCGCATGATTGTCTATCCGGCTAATGAAAGATATACAATAGATATGGAATCATTAACCGAAAGGAACAGCATGATTGTGTATCCTGCCAATGAAACTTATACAATAGATATACAACAGATATGAAATCTCTAACTGCATTGTTGTTCAATGAAAGATATAAAATAGATATAAAATCACTAAGTGTAAATAAACATATTCCTTCTCCTACTAATCTACAACAACCAGGATGGCAAATACAGTGGTGAATTGCATGTAAAACGATAACATATTAAGTGAAACAAACTAGATTCACCTATAGCTAGTGTACTCAGTAATTGGGCTGCAAAAAGAGTAGCCAAATTTATATACCATTATGATCAATGTCAAATTCAAACTTAAAGATTATGCTGCGCAAATGTCCGCAAATTTTGCGTTTCAAACTGACTTCGGAATCGGAATATATGCACCTTAACACTTATTTAATACTAAACAGCACGGTTAGTAAATGTTTTTTGTGTCGAAAAAATAGAAAAAGGGATTGCTACGGAAACCAACGGAACAGCGTTCGTCATTTGCTTGAATCTGTCCTAAGATTCAATTTACATACCGAAAATAATCATTCTATGTATATGTAGGCCAACAACCAGTGTCAGCCATTGTACATGTGACAACAACCTAATTAATATTCGAAGCCTTGTTCCGAAATAGAATCGGAGTCGTTCAGAAATTGGCCGAAGATGTCCGCTGATTTCCGTACAAATTCCCCGTTCCTAAAACGGAAGACCTTTTAATGAATTTAGCAGTATTCAGATAGCGATAACATTTAGCTAAACCAATATATGCAGTCAGAAAATTAAATACTGTTTAAGCTTAAGCTTTCTCTTGTTGCATTTCTACTTTTGCTTTCGAAGAATCAACCATTTTTAGAATATATGTACTTCATAACAGCAGGTGTTAAGTGTTGTGTGGCGCCTGTAAAAAGTCGCCCCGTACTTCATTCTCAGTGTGGTTATATTTTCGGGTCCTTCGGTGTCATTAGTTTTGATCTTATTTGTTTTGAGAATTGAATACTGCTTAAGCCGGTGTTAGGAGGCGTGAGTACTGTTGCAGTTTTAATTACTACTCATGAACAGACTCAATAAAACCGAGCCTGCAATATTCTCTTGTTGCGTTTCTACTGTTTCTTTCGAAGGATCACCCATTTTCAGAATTTGTAAGCATTATTTTAGTTGTATGTATACGTGTACAGTTATGGCGTTGATTGATTAATACGAAAAATGCGCATAATGCATCTTTAAGATCAAAGATTAAAGATGTCAGGAAAACTATTATCAAATGCAAGGATTAACTATTAATACATTTTGATTCTAGGCTCAATGACAAAGAAATTTATTTAAGTTCATTAACCCTTTACTCAGACGCCTTTAACACATTTACATACAGAGCTGACCTACATCAGACGCCTCCTATAGGAACCATCCGATCAGAGTATGCTCTGTTTGATTATGGAATGATATAGGTCTGATAATTGCAGTTTCTGCCATAGCTAATACTGCATAACTTCTTGCATGAATAATCATGGCGTAAAGGGTTGTGTTACTTCCGACCTCTTTAATCCGGAAACGGAAGGAGGACGTCGGATATCTGTACTCAATTTTGTCGTACTCTTTATTACTTTTCTACAGTTACTCTGCTTGTAGCTGAATCATTCAGTAGACTTGCGATAGGTTGATACATGCACGTTACCACTGTATTTGCCATGGCGGTTGTTGTAGATTAGTCGGAGAGGATGTGCGTTTATTTACACTGTTTGACTTTTAGGATGGGGATGGAATAGGTGTGAGGTTGGCCGTCCCTAAACCATTTTTTACCCCCAGTGAGATATGTCACGGACCGTTCCAAGGCGGAACTTCCATATTTTCCCTATTGTTTGTTTGTTTATTGTGTTTTTGTGCGTCTCTTTATGTTTTTGGTAGTCATGTACATTTGCTGTGTTTTCTTGTGTTGCTGTTCAGGCGGCGGCTGTTTGTTCTGTATGTAGTGTTTCCTGCATGACTCATACTTGTACCTTTATGTTAATGACTGTAGCAATATCATTGAACTCATTCACTTTGGACTGTTTGTCATATTATCATAATATCTAGATCGATGCATGTTCAATTCTAAACATAGAGCACAGTAAGCTCGCGCTGCTTAAGGTCTATATTACTTTCTGAGACATGGGAAACAGCTTGGAACGCTTTAGAGGTTCCGGGGCTCTTGTAGCCTTTAATAACTTTATTGCTCCCCATTATAGTATACAAGTTAATTAAATCCAGCTCAGGAAACAGACTGCTACTTGTAACTAGGTTGCTCCCTATTAATTTGTTTTCACTTCTGACTGTTACTGCGTGGAATATATAAATCGTTAAAAAAGCTCTTTATTTTTCACAATTGCTGGCTCAAATTTCGAACACAAGTCTGTATTTATATTAGGTACACATACATTTATTCAGTTTTACAAAAACAAAACGTCCACTTAAAACTATTTCCATTTCGTATGTTTAAATTCCATTTCATTCCAATTCGTACTTTTGTTTCCATTTCCTATTTTGGTCAAACATAATTTACAGCACATAACAGTCAAAATTCAATCTGGAGAAAAGTCCCACATCCTTTTCCGACTCACTTCTCTCTACTTTGAGTTTATGGAGATCTGTACATGCACATAATGAAAAGGGATACCCAAATTCAAGATGTATCCTATTCAATGCCTTTCTGTCTGAGCGGACTTTTCCCTGTTGAATATTCATGTTAGAAAAACTAACATCTAAATATTGAAATTTATAATGGCATATGTACACAGTATATAATGGTACTGAAAGACTACCTGTAATGGAAACCCAATGGGTTACAACTTTGTCGTGGTGGAGGTTGCATGCTTCGATGGTAGCGAAGCTTGCTGGAGACTGGATAATGCAGTGGAGGTATTTTGTTGCTGCCCTACATGCCAATGGGCATAATGGACAGTAAGTAATAAAAGTACAAAAATGAGTCATGCAGGAAACACCACATACAGAACAAACAGTCGCTCGAACAGCAACACAAGGAAACAGCAAATGTTCATAACTATAAAAACAACAAGAGACGCACAAAAACAAAACAAACACACAATAGGGGAAATATTGAAGCACCGCCTTCGGTCAGAACGGTCCGAACGGTCAGTGACAAAAGTCACTGGGGGATTAAACCGGATTTTGGGCGCCCAACCTCACACTTATTCCATCCCCACCCTAAAAGACAAACAGTGTAAATAAACGTATCCCCTCTCCGACTAATCTACAACAACCGCGACGGCAAATACAGTGGTAAAGTGCATGTATAACGAAACCATTTAAGTGAACAAACTCTATCCACCTATCGCTAGTGTACTCAATGATTGAGCTGCAAACAGAGTAACTGTAGAAAAGTATTAAAGGGTACGACAAAAACGAAAAAGTACAGATATCCCACGTTCTCCTTCCATTTCTGGATTTAAGAGGTCGCCTTCATAGGGTAATATTTACATTCGCCCTGCAACGTCCTTATATAACCTTATTCTAAAAAGAAAGTTGCATTTTCCCATGAACGTTCATTTCAATACCGGTTTGAGTCGGTTCTCCTTTCCCCAGAATTCCGCTGGACAATTTACTGATTAAAATCTTGTATTCATTCTATATTTATAATATGTGTTTGGGACTATTTTTCATACTATATATAGAGATCCTTGTCTATATGGGACGGGAATAGATGATTGACACGTCTTCTTCTTTCACAATTTACTTCTCTCAATTCTCTCTTTGCGTACTACATTCAAACTATATTAATCAACGTCTGTTCCCAAGCGACGTAACGTCACTTCCGTGTTATGTACACATGACGTAAGGAGCGTTATCTCCAACAATCCTACTACGTTAGAAACGAACCTGGCAACGACCTAGATAGCGGCTATTACGTGACCGGTATATAATATTTAAAAAAAAGATCCGTTGAAATATAAGAAATACAATGGAATATAAATATAAGAAATAAATGACGTGCTCCCGGTGTTCATGAGGTTATGCAACGCATAGCTTTACGAGCAAAGATTCACGTGAAGCCCTTACTAACTTTGCTCGTAAAGCTATGCGTTGCATAACCCCATGAACACCGAGAGCACGTCATTCATTTCTTAACTAAACCTTTCTTGTCGGCGTACATACAAAGAGGCCAGCGTGATTGCCAACTGTAAAAGGGTTGACAACCAAACATGCAGTATGTTGTAGTACTACAGGATCATATCCCTTTTAAATGATTTTTTTAACATATTTGATGAACAAAGTGAGAAAATGGGTATGTCCAATAATTTTACGAAGTTTGTAAATCACATCACCATAAATTTCAGGATGTGAAACACCGTGTCGCAGAAGCTCCTTGAGATTAGATTGGTACTTGCCAATAAGCGAGATATTTCGATAGTAAAATTTAGAAAAAGTTTTTCTTAGTTTATGGTATCTATATCCTTGCTTAAGCATTTTTTCAGTTAAAATGATATTTCGACTGTTAAAATCGTCAATAGATGAGCAAGCTCTAGCAAAACGAATAAGTTGATATATATAAACCCCGTAAGATGGAGCATGGGGAACATCCCCGTCAAGATGAGGAAAATTAACAATATTAAAATCAAAATCATCTCTTTTGTCATATATTTTAGAAGCAATCATTCCATTATCAATTTTAAGGTCTAGATCAAGAAACGCTGCACAACTGTCGGACGGGTTAGCTTTATTCAATTTGAGTGCTTTAGGATAAATTGTAGGAATCAGAGCATCAAAGAAAGGGTTCTGGAGTGAGGTGATCCCCCCAAAGCAAAATTGCAACACAAAAGGATAAAATTGCATACTCGATTTTATTGAATCTGTGCATGTACAGTTATTGAAAGTATAACACAGCTAACGCCCCCTAGCATCGGCATAAGCGGTATTCAATTTAATTTTCAGAACAAAAATACAGAAATTCATGATCTCGAAGGATGAGAAAATATAACAACACTGAGAATGAAGTACGTAGCGACTGTAAGAAACTGTATAGTTTGCGCCTACTGTGTTTGCAAAGGCGTGAAAATGCGTTTATACATGTATGAAGGAAAGGTTGAAGCCATGTAACATAAACCCTTTACCATGATCCCACTGTAAAACGATAATGACTGCTCAATATTTGAGCTGGTGCAATTTTGACTACATTCGGTTTGACAGAGTGTCAAACAGCGTGGATTATGATGAGAAAATAAGTTACTCGGCGTCTTATCTGGATCCAAGCTGTTTGCAGTTGCGGGTCAAGTTGCAGTTAGCGGGCTGAATAAGGGCTGGAGTCGAATAATACATTCACATTACACAGCGTCTTACCAATTAGCCTTGCCGGTAAAGTTTGCATTTTATAAAGCCGTTATTCTATTGAATATCGGTCTCATTTATAGAATGCATACAAATTGCATTACATTGGATTAGCGGAACATATGCATTACATTGGATTAGCGGCACATATGTTTCATCTATACTGGTTTGGTATGTGTGAGCGTGCATTGCATTTGTGCTACTCTTTTGTGTGACATTTCCAAATTTCCTGCCTGACCTCTATTATATTTTTGGGTTTATCTTGATTACGTTTTCCGGTTTTCATTATGTACTTCTTAATATAAACATGTTACCTTCTAATACTAATCGTGAAAGCATAAATCTATAATTTTAAATAAATGCATTCAACTAGGAATAGAAATTAAAGTAATAACTAAAGTAACATCTGTATGATGACAAACAGCATTAACCTGGGAGACAAGAAATCTCTCACCAGGTGGTAGATACTGAAATATAGCTCGAACTTGCATGAAACATATAATGTCTACAGATGTAGATTTGGACAATTGTGTTTCAGCCTTTAGTTTGTTGCTGACCAATCCTTGATTACCTTTGGATCCAGATGAGATGTCAGCAATTCGGCGTCTCATCAGGAGCAAAACTGTTGACACTATGATTGCCGTTTGGAAGACAAACTGATCGCAACTTTAACTTTGCAAATGTATGGGGTGAAATGAAAAAATGTGTAATATATTGTTTTGCTCTGTACTTTTTAGCAAGCTAAAGGGTTAAATAACGAGCAACAGTAACTACATTACGGATATGTACATGGTAGGTACTATAAATATATTCGAAAGAAAAAGTAGCAATGCTAAAAAAGAAAATTGCAGACTCCGTTATATTGAGCCTGTTCATGAGTAGTATAAAGTCTTCTTGATTCGAACTGCATTTTACGGGAAAATGAATCGCTCGAAAGCGACTACACAATCCAACTGCAACGAAAGAGAAAATTTTGTTAGTACATTGATGTATTCAAAATTTAAACATAATACTGTAAAACTGATATATATCTGATATATGACTTTATAGCATAAACCTAGTTCAAACTTTCCTATTAAATGTACATATGTCACAAATAATGACATCATCAATATTCATTTAATGGCCGTCTTATCAGGGTCTACTCTGTTTTCAAAGGTGTGAAAAGGTTTTAGATAAAAGGTTAACAAAGGGTTTCAAACAAACTTGTACAGGATTTCAAATCAGATTTGGTGACTTCATGTAGAATACTACTATCATAAATAATACTGCATCGTTGCCATTTTATCTCCTGGAAACTAGATCTGTGGACAAAATAAAGCAATAAATAAATCAATTACATATTTTAGCAGACTTTTGGTATGGTTTTAAGCTAATGAGTCATATAAGAAATATAGAACCGTGTTTAAATACAAAAATTTTGACATCAACGTTGGTTGTTGAATCATGTTAATAAATTATTGTATAGTAAGTGTGGTAATGGGGAGATGTATACTATAGTGGCTGTCGTGGGCATCGTCTTGAATATCCAAAAGGTATCTACTTTTCAGAGTCAAATACACAATAACTACAGTAGAACACTTTTGATGAATCAACATGACCGTCTATAAACACATGTGTTTGCTTAATGCAGGACGAAAGCAATGCAGAAAGCTCCATAAATTTCTTTCTTCATTAAGCTATACTTGTCTTAAAGACCCAGACTTTTAAGATCTCATTTTAGTGGTAGCTTTATAGAGATTTAACTGTATATAGTAGAATCTATCTTAAGCGGTCATCAAGTGTACTTAAGGGCAGGTAAGGTAGGTGGTAACTGAATACATGTCAAAAGTAATGCAGACAGCTCCTATAGAAGCTTTCTGTATTACATGTACCATGCATTAAGCAACCAACTGTTTTTAAGACTCCTATGTTTAATAAATGAAAGGCCCCTTAAGACAGGAGCTATTGTAATCATTGCATGTTGTAGCTGATTTTATTATGAGCAATATGTATACAAATTGAAGAAAGTCTCATAGTCCAGTAACCATTTATTTGTCAGTATCAGCTATAGAAATACATCCGACGATACAGGATAACACAATGCTGTATACGTATGCGTGTACGTATTATGTACGTGTAGATACCTATAAACAGAATCTGACTGAAGATAGGAGGTAAATAAAGTTTTTCAGGTCCATCGTGATTATTAGTTTTGATGCCATTAGTTTTGAAAATTGATTACTGGTTAAGCCGGTGCTAGGGGCGTAAGCAGTGTTGCACTTTTAAGACTCAATAAAATCGAGTCAGCAAGTTTCTCTTTTTGCATTTCTAATTTTGCTTTCGAAGGATTACCAATTTTCAGAATATATGTACTTCACAACAGTAGGTTTTAAGTGCTGTGTGTCGGCATTGGAAAGTCGCCCCGTGCTTCATTCTCAGTGTTGTTATATTTTCTGGTCCTTCGGGATCATTAGCTTTGATTTTATTTGTTTTGAAAATCCAATACTGCTTAAGCCGATGCTAGAGGGCGGGAGTAGTGCTGCACCTTTAATTACTACTCATGAACAGTCTCAATAAAACCTAGTCTGCAATTATTTCTTTCGCATTTCTACTTTTGCTTTCGAAGGATCGCCCATTTTCAGAATATATTCCCATATGTTTGGCTGATCAACTTTATTTTTACTTAAGAGGTGCGCTTCTGTTCAACTGTTTTAAGAAACTAATATAAAAAGAGAAATATCATATGCAAA
Source organism: Azorinus chamasolen (assembly GCA_963576725.1). NCBI lineage: Eukaryota > Metazoa > Mollusca > Bivalvia > Cardiida > Solecurtidae > Azorinus > Azorinus chamasolen. Next base: position 16,527,681 of record OY755244.1, on the reverse strand, counting down.
TGTGTTCCTAAAGTCGTGTTCATGATGCTAGCCTTTCATATCGATGCTGTAGTAGATGCAGTGAATATTTGGGTTCTAATTTTAAGGAAGTACGACCAGTAACTTACCTAACAAATGCGTCCATATGTTTCCCGTTTCGGTGTGTATTCTGAACACTGATTTAAAACATGCCTTGAACGAATTCATTGGTACCCTGTATCCAAAGATAATATGTTCATTGTCCTTCAACCATTCAGGAAGCTTGTGGTGATGAACGACACGCCAGTCCACGTTGATGACATTTCTGGCGAATTCTTCTGCTTCCTCGACCATGTGTTTGGTTCCGGCTAGAATTCCGACAAGAGCGCTATGATATTGCGACTCCGATTGAATTTTTTTGACCGTGACTCTCTGTAATGTACATGCATATATACAATAGTTACCCATTAAAGTAACTGCTTGATAAATAGACACAGATGTTGCTTGAGGCAGAACGAAATCGATATAGAAATGTATGTTCATCACTAAGCTACCATCTGTCTGAAATACCATTATTATATATTATGCTATGATTAGAAACAAAAACGGGTGGCACTAGATCGACAGTGTTCACGTATCCTGTGTATGTGACGTCATCAGTTTGTGTGTCATCTAAATATAGTAACCTTTCAAAATTAGCTACGTTGTTATGGGAATGTTATTATCACTATTGAGAGAACCATGGACGAGGGCCGGTGGCCAAAGCCGTATCTAAAAAACAGTTAAATGTCACAACCAATTTTACACAGGATATGTTGAAACTGTGAATCATTCAAACGTGCATCCTTGTGCATATTTGTATCCTGGTAAGATTGTTTCTAGATCTAGTTTTAAAGAAATTGAGTTGTTTTCACAAAATTCATCGTGTAAAATGTTTCATGTTACCATTAGGATAACACGAGAGTCCTGGCATGCTCGAAGACGTTTCATGTTATCACTTCTTTAGGGTGGATACATCAAAGTGAAACGAGATTCCTGACGTGAATGGAAGAAGTTCCATGTTACCCTTTCTTTAGGGTGGATACATTAATGTGACATGAGATTCCTGACCTGCTGTAAGGAGTTTCATGTTACCCCTTCGTAAGGGTAGATACATTAAGGTGATATGAGATTCCTGACCTGCTGTAAGGAGTTTCATGTTACCCCTTCATTGGGATACATACATTAAGGTGACCTGAGATTCTTGACCTGCTGCAAGGAGTTTCATGTTACCCCTTCTTTAAAGGCGTATGTGACTGACAATGGTTTATGTGCGCATGTGAAATATTTTACTCGGGTAATGTAAATAAGAGCACCGTGGAAATATTTTCCGCACACCGAGTAAAGTAATACACAATCACTGTTGAATTGATGTACAATACAATGTCTTGGTATAAATCAAGTAACTAGATAAAGATTTACCACCGATTCAATGACTGTACATTTACTATTCTTTAAACGTATATACATAACATGATGTCGTTGACGATGTTGCGCGTGGTAGTTGACGCCGTCGTGTAGACGTATGATTAGCAGATGACATTTTTAGCAATATGAATAGGGTTATTTACAGATTTCTACATTTGTTCATGAACAAAGATGGCGTATAATGGTGCACAATGTTGAGGTTTGCACCTTTTATTAGATACAATAGTGCAGTGTTGATGACAGGTGTCTGACTTAACCATGGTCTATTGAAAAAATAGCACGGATAGGTCCCAATTTTATTTCTTTATATTGATTTGAATTATATTTGGTACAACTAGAGAAAAAATGAAAACCTAGCAGAACGGATAAGTGTTACAGTCATATTTGTACTCGTGGTACACGGATATCCGTTCTGCTAGTTGGAACCCTTGTTATTATATAGTACATATAGACCCCCATGAAGCGGTCCAGACCCCTGTGCATTCAGTTACCACCTACTATACATGCCCATAAGTAGACATGATAACTCTCTACTATGTACTGTATTCCAAAGCTAAATAAAACCCTTACAAGGCGCGTTGTATTGCTAACTCTAGTTGTTGTACTACTACTTAACTATCTAAACTTTTGATGTCATGTCTTACAACTATCAGAGAACATGTGAAATACTGGTATTAATGATTTTGGTCCATAAAAAAATCAAATGATATCTTAATTAAACTTGAAAATGAACAGTACCGAATTTCTTAATTGGGCTCTTGTGATTTTTCTACACTTTATACTACTCTACCCCACCGTCTTATAAAGGCTAAACTGATTAAATTAATAGAAAAAACCTTTGGTAGATAAAATAAAATGTTCCTCGCTTGTAATGTTTAAGGGTAACATGAAACTCCTTCCAGCATGTCAGGAAACTTATACCACATTAATGTTTTAAAGCTAAAGAAGGGGTAACATGAATATCCTTACATATGTCAGGCGTCTCATGTCACCTTAACGCATCAAACTTAAGAAGGAGTAACATGAAACTCCTCACAGCATGTCAGGAATCGTGTGTTATGCATCATAGCTAAAGAAATGATAAAATGAAACTAGTCACAGCATGTCAGGAATCTCATATCACCAAAATGTATCAATGCCAAAAAGAGATAACATGAAACTCCTTACAGCATGTCAGGAATCTCATATCACTTTAATGTATTAAAGTTACAGAAGGGGTGACATGAAACTCGTTACATCATGTCAGGAATCTCATTTCACCTTAATATATCAATGCTAAAAGACGTTAAAACATGAATCTCATTACAGCATGTCAGGAATCGCATACATCACCTTCATGTATCAAAGCTAAAGACATTATAACATGAAACTGTATATGAAATAGCATGAAAAAGCATGTCATTTTAATGATTTAAAACTAAAGAATGGGTATTACATCTATTATGTCAGGAATCCCGTGTCATCGTAATGTATCAAAGATACAGAAGGGGTAACATGAATCTCCTTACAACATATCAGGGATCTCATGTCACTTTGGTGGTGGTTGCGTCTTTTGCTTTCGAGGGATCACCCATTTTCAGAATATTTGTATGTGGCTTTGCCTGCTTGACTTTACTACTTTTCCATTAATGTTTCAAAGCTAACGAAGAGAACAAGAAACTCCTTTCAGCATATCAGGAATCTCATGTCACCTTAATGCATTATAGTTAAAGAAGGGGTAACAGGAACCTCCTTACAGCGTGTCAGGAATCTCATGTCACTTTAGTGTAGCAAATCCACCAAGCATCATTATCATCGACATTCATGGGAGTTATAAACTATGAAGTTGATTATTTTGTCATATTCACAAAAAGACAACTCATACATGTATTTTATATGTTTTCTTCTTTGGTCGTAGTATTTTTGTACATCACCTATGTTTTTATGAGACGTACATAATCCAGTACCAGATGCACCACACAAACTGATGACGTCAACCGAGGGTACACGGAACACCGTCGATCTAGCGCCACCCGTTTTCAGCATTCCATTCTGATAGGCCAAGGGCCCATAATCGAAACCCTCCCCCCCCCCCACTAGCGGGATTTTGGTACACTTATATTTTCTTAAAGCTTCGGGTATATGTTAACAAGTTCCGGTTGTTGGACAAGTATTGGATGCTGGATAAGCAAAAGGTCAGCTCGTTTCCATGGCAACCGCCAACATTTCGAAGTTTCAGCATTAGCGTCATTAAGATGCAAAAACATAATTTATTTTGTTTATAAAAACATCCAAAATAGTTTTAAAATAATATCAGTATATTTATCACATGTCAGGAGTATTTTATTCATAATTTTCTCATGTGCATATTCATGAATATTAATGAGAATCTGAAACAAACTGCTTAAATTGTTACAAAATGACCTTATTTAGCAAACAAGTATGTTATGATTATTCATTTTTCATATTAAAAGGTTTCAAATGGCACATAAATGTTGTCAGGTCATTTATTTATTCATTTTCTATTTCATAGATGCACAGTATTGATTCAGTATAGCAAAGAAAGTGGGTGGGGTAAAATGACCCCAACAAATGTAAAAAATGCTATTTTGTCAATAAGTGGTTTTAAGATGAATGACAAAATAAATTTGCACATGATAATTATAACAACGTTTTCTACGCACAAAATTGTCCCAGTTTGAGAACAAACTGCTATCTTGCTCATTTGCATATTCATGAATATTAATGAGAATTTAAAAATGCTTAATTTTTAAAAAATGACCTTATTTAGCAAACGAGTATGTTATGTTTAATCATTTTTCATATTAAAATGTTTCAAATGACACATAAATGCTGTCAGGTCATTTATTTATTCATTTTGTGTTCCATAGATACACAGTATTGCTTCGATATGGCAAAGAAAATGGGTGGGGGAAAATGACCCCCAAAAATTAAATTTGCTTATGATGATTACAACAACGTTCTCTTTGCACAAAATTGTCGCAGTTTGAGAACAAACTACAATTGTGCTCATTTGCATATTCATGAATATTAATGGGAATCTAAAACAATGCTTAAAATTAAAAAAGAAATGACCTTATTCAGCAAATGAGTATGATATGTGTATTCATTTTTCATATAAAACGTTTTGAAATAACACATAGATTTTTGGAAGGTCATTTATTTATTTATTATCTGTTCCGTAGATACACAGTATTGATTCAGTATAGCAAAGAAAGTTGGCGGGGTAAAATCGCCCCTCAAAATGTAACAAATGCTACTTTGTCAATAAGTGGTTTTAAGATGAATGAAAAAGTAAATTTGCACATGATAATAACAACAACATTCTCTATGCACATAATTGTCCCAGTTTGAAAACAAACTACTACTGTGTCTGTTTCTGTGCTTTATATCCCCACCCCACCATGAACTAAAATGGGATATGATATCGATATCGTTCTTCCTCTTCAGAGTCGACGGCTGGATGATCTCGCCAGCCGGTACTCACTGCCTGGAACCAGCAGGACGTGCCTTGCTGGCAGCCCAAATAGCAGGGTCTTGGGACCCCCTCCCCTTGGTGGCCCCCATTCCCCTATCCTGCTTGGGCTCCTCCTGCCCCCCCCCCCCCAACAGCATGTCTGGCCTCCATACCGGTCAGGGCATGTGGTAAGTTCGACTCAGGGAGCGACAGACCCTCTTCCTTGCCCACTCACAGTCTCTTCAGAGCCAGTAGGAGGACCTCCTCTCCGGATAACGCTGTCTTCGACAGTCACCAGGGTATAGTCTGAGGGGGAACAGGAAGTCCTGTAAATAATGGCTGATAGGGACAATCCTATTTTCGGGGAGTCGGATACAACTAGAGCGTCGGACCTAGAGGAGGCTCAGTCGTCGGTCGTCGACGAATCTGAGCCGTCACCGTTGGCTTTTGAAAAGGCGTGGGAGGACTGTTTTCGCCTTCCTCCTGCCTTCCATATGCCCTATGCCCCCTAAGCCAACTCACAAGGGCACGCTCTTGTCCTTTTTAGCTACTCTGAACAGGGAGACCTTCCGAATCTTTCCAAGTCTCGGGAGTCTCTCACCCGTCTAGATTCCTTCTGTTTGGCTGGCAGACCAGGATGAAAATTTCCATTTCAGGCTTGCAGTCGGTTGGACCATGTCCTCAAAACTTTCGAAATCCATGGCTCCTTCCTCATCTCACAGGCCTCCAACCTCTTCTGACAGCCACCCTGGACTATTTGACCGGACCCCTTGCTGGATACCAACAGCCCTGGGGCCTCGTCTCTACTCAAGCGGTAGGAGTTGTGCCAGAGACAGCGAATGGGAGTTGCTTCCAACATAGACCTTTTAGCTGCTGCTCTATCAGAAGAGCTAGCTTCAGAGTCTCCCTCCTCTGAAGTTACCAAGCTCCTTTCCTACCAGCTGGGCCTTTAGTCCGCCTCTGTCCTGCAAGACACCTCCAAGGTTGAATTGCGGGCGGGTCAATTTGCCTCGGAACTTATTTTCGGAGGCAAAATTAAGGAGAAGGAACAGGTGGACAAGACTTCTCCAAGGAGTTCTCCGGTATCTTGCCCTTCTCCTTCGAAGATCTCCAAAGTCCCTGTGGCTATGTGTAAACCTTCTAAGGGCCTTTCTAAACCCTAAGAGAAACATGGTCTTAATAACAAGCCATATTCTCCCCTTCAGTGCGGTTCGGCCAAGAGCCGCATTAGACTTGTCCCTGTTCCCCCACCTCGGAGCAGGCGGCCCAGAACTGTTCCCGCTCCCACCCTAGGGGTTCTGGTCCTTCGAGGCATTAGCTCTAGGAACTAGCTCTTTCTGCACCCACTCCTATCCGACCTTCCATTCTTGTGGACGCCATACTGCTTCACTCTGTCGCAGCATGACGCAATATCACACAGGATCCTTAGTCCCTCCCCTATTGTAGAGGCAGGCTATCATATCCCTCTGGTTCGGCAGCCTCCTATTTCCTGGGTCCCTATTCATTGGTCGTCGGATCATGCGAACACATCGGACTCTGGATCCTTGCTTCTAGCAAAAGGGGCAGTAGAAATGGTACTGAACGAGAATTCGGCGGGCTTTTACAGCCGTCTATTTCAAGTTCAAAAGAAAAATGGCGCAATTTGACCAATTATTAACATTTCTGTTGTAAACAAGTATGTCGAATCTTTCAAGATGGAGACCATCGCTTCCGTTCGGCTGGCTATCAAACCAAACTAATGGGGCATTTCCATGGATTTATCGGATGCATATTTCCATCTCCCAATTCACCCAGCAGACAGACACTAATTGCGCTTCTGTCTTGGGTACTGTTTACTAGTCCCGAACATTGCCCTTTGGCCTCATTAAAGCCTCAGAGATTTCACCGAACCAATGGGGGTCGTAGCGTCCTATCACCAGCAGATTGGTGTCACTCTGATTCAGTACGCCGACAATTGGCTGCTTCATCATTCTCTTCTTCTTAACCTCCATTACAGCTGGTAGGTATTGTCTCAGTTGGAACTACTGTAGTACTGAATCCGGAGAAATCGCATCTCATCCCATCGAAAGATTTCATCTTTGTGGGACTGAATTTACTTATGGATTCCAACACGATCAGGATCTCTCCCACAACGGTTGGTGGATACCCTGCGTCTGTTATCTCTTTTCGGCCAGAAGGGCCACTGCTCAGAAGAAGGTCCTATGAGCTCAGTCTCAGTCCTATCCACTTCATGGGCATATTTCAATCTCGCCCCGTTGGATGAGATCCTTAGGGCTGCTTCCTGGAAGAATAGCTCTACCTTTTCTTCCTTTTATCTGCGCCCTTTTGCATCCTCACAGAACAAACTACCGGTACATTCTCTAGGTCTGCTTGTGGCCTCTCAGTGGTACCGCTGGCACTTTTCTAATGGCGTCGGTGCGACCTTTTTGGAAAATATTATTATTCAGCAGAGTATACATGTACTAGCATCAGCGCGTCCGAGATAACTGCCCTAGAATCACTCGACAAATAACAAAAAAAATGCAGTAATAGGAAATAGTTTATGAGCACATTAAATATTACATGTACAATTACAGTATAGAAATGATAAATATGTTATGAAATTGTATTATGTTGCAGATATTATCTAAACTAGAAAACTGACTTGGTCAGAGAGGGCCATGCAGATGATCTTTTGTCGAATATGGCATTTTTGGTAAATCAAGGGCAGATAACTCTGGACATGATAATCCCATTCAAACCAAAAACTGTAGGTGTCTTCCTCTCCTAATACTAAGCATATGTCCTTAATATGAACCAAATATGTGAAGTACTGCTTTGAGTTATCACATCAGATTATGACATTTTAGATGAACCAAGGGCAGATAAATCTAGACATAATGAGCTGATTCAACTCAAAAACTATAGGCCTGTTCCTCTGGTAGTACTGAGCATATGCCCTTAATATGAAACCAAAATGTGAAGTACTGTTTGAGTAATCGCTTCACATTAAAAGTGTTGACAAAATTTAATGGTAATTTTTATGAATCAAGGGCAGATAACTGTTTGACATTTTGGATGAATCAAGGACGGATAAATTTAAACATAGTGATCTGATTCAACCCCAAAACTGTAGGCATCTTCCTCTGGTGATACTAAGCATTTGTTCTTAATATGAAACCAATATGTGAGGTACTGTTTTGAGTTATCGCGTCACATCAAGTGTTAACGAACGGACGGATGGACGGACAGACGGACAGATAGACGGACAGAAAATGTGATTCCTATAGGGCTCCTGCATTTTCAATGCAGGACCCTACTGATTATACATTGTATTTAGTGCCTTGTGCAAAATGTTTCTCCATATATAACTGAAAAATAGCTTGTTGTACGTATTTTAAGGCTAAGTCGTTTCTTTTTTACAGTTACAAGGGAGATAAGTCTTGCTGTTTTCAGTTCAAAGTTATCTTTTCTTTTTCAAATATGTTGATCGACATAAAATATGATAATTTGAAGCAATGTGGTTTGAGAACTTGTCGTTTTGGACTCCATAATCGCTTGTATACAAAAACATAAAAATGTAATATTACGAATTCAGGGGCAGATAATCAATCGCATACTGTAAGCTTAATCAGCATCCATATAACATCCAACAAGTGACATTCGATGGAGGATATATTAAGCTTAAGAGTGATATAGGTGTCATAAAATCCCGCTAGGGGGACCTAGGGTACAGCTGGCCCTTAGTCTATGACTTTCAGCATTGAAAATAAAATGTGTACGTGCGTACACATTAGCATGCTAAATTATCCGGAGCACTGTCAACTACATTTAGTTCAATTATTGTAGTTAAAATACAAGCGAAGCACATTTATCGCCATGTCAAACAGTAGCTAATCCGTTCTTTGACAAATAAACAAATCGAGCAAACCCTGCTCGGTATTGGCTTACTTTGTTACCAGTAATGCCTCCGTAATCTTTGTGCACATTTTCTGATCACCTCCTCTCCCTTTATAAGTTAGAAACTTTTAGTCAAATGCAAAACATACTATGTGTGACGTTGATCAAATTTGTCTGAAAATGTGTCTTAATCCTTCATTTGATAATCGCGCCATAGTTCACCTTTGTAAACATAGCAGTGCCAGATTAGACAGATCCTAAAACAGCTGTCTGATAGGATCTGATTTTCTACCGTGTATTATGACAAAACATTTGCAGTAATTTTATGGCTTAATACAACGGGTAACCTTTCCCCATATAAACACCTCTCCAAGTCTTTGCAACCAGTGTTATTTCATGGCTTAATTCTCAGTGTTGTTATATTTTCAATTCTAGCGCGTATGTTTTTGAATCCATTGATAACTGCGAAAAAGCAACAAAACTTATTAAAGTGCAAGCAACTGGTCCCATATACAACACCTTTCTTGGTGGATTTAATTAACGATAAACTTAGTAAATTATTTCAGAAAATAAATTCCAGAGAGTTCTGGCATGTAATGCTGAAAAAGCTAGAAAAGCTTTCTTTGCTGGCGAGCCAGTGAAATATTGCACCGATTGGACTTTCTCGAAGTTTGCGAATCACTAACCTTTCTTCTGGATAACATATTTGTGTGTTATGGGAATGCTATATACCGTCAGGTTACAGGTATTCATATTTGTACGAATTGTGCACCACTGGTCGCAGATGATTTCGTGTTGATTTTAAACCCGCGATCTCAAGTAGATGTCATAAAACCTCAATAATATTTTTCAATATTTGGATGATATTTTCAACATAGATCACCCTTTCTTTGTTATTATGATTCTAACATTTACCAAAAATAAAAGGAAAAGTAGTAAAGTCAAGCAGGCAAAGCCACATACAAGACGCAACCACCACCAAAACACCGATAGACAGCATGACACACATACACACACAACCACACACCCAAACGCACACTCACATACGAGATGAACACAGAAAACACCAAAAGACACACAAGAACCAGACACAAACGTTCCACACATGAACAAAATCACAAGCACAAAGACGCAAGGCAAACAAAAGGAAGGGTGACAAAGACAGTACCGCCTTGGCACGGTCAGTAGCAAAAACACCACTGGGGGTATAAACCGGTTTACGGACGTCCTAACCTCACACATCTCTCAAAGTCACCCTAGCTTTACAAATAGTGTAATAAAGGTATCCCCGCTGGACTTACCCACAACATAGACGACGGTGAACACAGGACAACATATAAAACATAGCATAATAACTGTGACAATCCGTCAAATATGTACTCAATGGCTTTGCTGAAGTCAGATCACCTGCAGGTAAGCCGTTAAAGGCATTTCAAAGCTCCTTATATAAGTGATCCCCCTATATACACAGTATCCAGCTGTGCTCCTGCAGTGTCCAGTCAGGGTCCATAGCTATAAAAGATATAGTTATGCAATTATACATTGATCCTCTGTGATGGTAGCCTGCCTTATCAGTTTGTGTATCAGACGCTTGACAGCCAGCTCCCAAAATGCACAGCATGGGGTTAATGGGTCAACATTCCTTTCGAAATGCCTTTAAGGGCACGACAGGGAAAAAGTAATACATGAGTCTGGTAAGCTCATCCTGTATCCAAGTTTAAGAGTATACCATCATAGAGTACTACCCTCGGCCTGTCATCGCGCAAGCAAAGAGGGAAGCGTAGCTACCGACTGTAAAAGGGTCGATAACCAAACATGCAGTGCGTTGCAATATAATAGGATCATAACCTTTCTTTTTAAATGTTTTAATGCGTTTAATAAACAAATCATGAACATGGATATGACCCCGAATTTTGTAGATAACATCCCCATAAAAGTCTGGTTGAGAAATGCCTTGTTGCAGTAACATCCGTAGATTGCAATTATATTTACTAATGAGAGATAAATTTCGATAATAAAATTTAGAAAAAGTTTTCCGAAGTTTGTGATATCTGTAACCTTGCTTAAGAAATTTATCAGTTATAACTAAATTACGTCTGTTAAAATCTTCAAGCAAAGAACAGACTCGGGCAAACCTAATAAGTTGAGAAATATAAACCCCATAAGATGTAGAACGTGGCACATCTCCATCTAGAAAAGGATAATTAACAATTTTAAAATTAAAATCTTCTCTTTTATCGCATATTTTGGACGAAACCTTATCAGTTTTAATTGAAAGATTCAAATCTAAAAATGAAGCTATAATGTCAGATTGATTCGCTTTGTTTAAAGACAGTTCTTTTGGGTAAATTGAAGAAATCATAGTATCAAAATAAGGATTATCTAAATTCAAAAAATCGTCTAAATACCTTGAAGTTTATTAAAAGCATTAACAATATCGGTCTGTGTATCAGGTTTTAAGCTAAGCATAAAATCCCTCTCATAGCAATACAAAAACAAATCTGCAACAAGAGGGGCACAATTTGTACCCATGGGTATACCAACAACTTGACGATATACGGTATCCCCATAACGCACAAATATAGTATCTAAAAGAAAGGTAAGAGATCTACAAACATCAAGGCAAGTCCACAGTGTGTAATGTTCAACTTCTGAATTCGAAAAGAATGAACGTTGAACATTACAAGCAATGAACATCTTGTTTTCTCTGGCAAAGGTTTTTTCTATTCATTTAATAAATTCTGAAGGGTGTTGATCCCCCGAAAGCAAAAATTGCAACACAAAAAGAGAAAATTGCAGACTCGGTTTTATTGAGTCTGTTCATGAGCAGTAATTGAAAGTGCAACACTGCTCACGCCCCCAAGCGGTATTCAATTTTCAGAACAAGAAGTACTGAAATTCATGATCTCGAAGGATCAGAAGGTATAACAACACTGAGAATGAAGTACGGGGCGACGTTTTACGGCCGCCACACAAGCAGTTTATCCTTTATAAGATGGTGAGGTAGAGTAGTATAGAGTGTAGAGAAATCATAAGAGCTCAGTAAAGAAATGTTATACTGTTCATTTTCAAGTTTTGTTAAAACATCATTTGAATTTTTTATGGACCAAAAAACATTAATACCAGAATTTTCATATATTTTATCACAGTAGCGTTTTACATGTTCTTTGATCGTAGTAAGACAGGATGTCAAAAGTATAGATAATTTAGTAGTGGTACAACAGCTAGAGTTGGCAATAAAACGCGCCTTATAAGGGTTTTTATGTAGTTTCGGAATCCAGTACAAAGTAGAAAGTTTATGTTGTTTTATGTTAGGACCAGACTTAAAATTATTCCACATTTTTACATGTTCCGAGACTATATCTTTTTCAGGTGTTTGAACTGTTATATAAGTTTTTGAATCAGTTAGCTCCTTCTTTAAAGCATCAACATAATACAATCTTCAAATAATGATTACATTATTTGATGCCTTATCAGCAGGAACAAGAACATAATTTGAATGAAAATTAGAAATGTTTTTCTTCAAATAGCGAAATGTAACTCTAGGTCGAGGTGGTAAAAGATGGTAATTTGATTTGTAAAAAGTAAAAAGTACAACTCAAATTGAATAAAGCTAGCCCTTCCGACGCGTATGCAGTTTTTCTTGATCTAGATCTCAAAATAGACAATGGAATGATTTATTCTAAACATTATAACAAAAGATACTATTTTGATTACAATTTTCGACATGTTCCGAGACTATATCTTTTTCAGGTGTTTGAACTGTTATATAAGTTTTTGAATCAGTTAGCTCCTTCTTTAAAACATCAACATAATACAATCTTCAAATAATGATTACATTATTTGATGCCTTATCAGCAGGAACAAGAACATAATTTGAATGAAAATTAGAAATGTTTTTCTTCAAATAGCGAAATGTAACTCTAGGTCGAGGTGGTAAAAGATGGTAATTTGATTTGTAAAAAGTAAAAAGTACAACTCAAATTGAATAAAGCTAGCCCTTCCGACGCGTATGCAGTTTTTCTTGATCTAGATCTCAAAATAGACAATGGAATGATTTATTCTAAACATTATAACAAAAGATACTATTTTGATTACAATTTTGTAAGTAAAAATATGAGTCATGCAGGAAACACCAAATACCGAACACACAGCCGCCCGAACAGCACCACAACAACAAAATACAGCAAATACACATAACTATCAAAACACAAAGACACGCACAAAGACAAAACAATGGGGAAGGTACAATACAATAAAAAGAAACCCTATCAGTCTGGAGAAAACCGGATAAACAATTGTAGTGTATAAATGAAAAAGTAGTAGAGTCAAGCAGGCAAAGCCACGTACAAGACGCAACCACCACAAAACCTCGATAGATAGCATCACACACACACACACACACACACACACACAACTACACACCCAAACACAACAAACACACAAGGACTAGAGATAAACATTCCACGCATAAACAAAAGCACAAGTACAAAGACGCAAGACAAACAAAAGTAAGTTTGCCTTATCTTGACGGCGATCTAACAGGGTTTGCATTAATCAGCTTATTCGCTTGAGCTTGTTCTTCAGTTGATTAATTTAACAGTGCAAACCTCACCTTGTTAATGCTTTTAATAAAACTTCAAGGTATTTAGACGATATTTTGAATTTGGATAATCCTTATTTTGATACTATGATTTCTTCAATTTACCCAAAAGAACTGTCTTTAAAACAAAGCTAATCAATCTGACATTAAAGCTTCATTTTTAGATTTGAATCTTTCAATTACAAATGATAAAGTTTCGTCCAAAATATACGATAAAAGAGAAGATTTTAATTTTAAAATTGTTAATTATCCTTTTCTAGATGGAGATGTGCCACGTTCTACATCTTATGGGGTTTATATTTCTCAACTTATTAGGTTTGCCCGAGCCTGTTCTTTGCTTGAAGATTTTAACAGGCGTAATTTAGTTATAACTGATAAACTTCTTAAGCAAGGTTACAGATATCACAAACTTCGGAAAACTTTTTCTAAATTTTATTATCGAAATTTACCTCTCTTTAGTAAATATAATTGCAATCTACGGACGTTACTGCGACAAGGCATTTCTCAACCAGAATTTTACGGGGATGTTATCTACAAACTTAGGAAAATTCGGGGTCATATCCATTTTCATGATTTGTTTATAAAACACATTAAAACATTTAAAAAGAAAGATTATGATCCTATTATATTGCAACGCACTGCATGTTTGGTTATCGACCCTTTTACAGTCGGTAGCTACGCTTCCCTCTTTGCTTGCGCGATGACAGGCCGAGGGTAGTACTCTATGATGGTATACTCTTAAACTTGGATACAGGATGAGCTTACCAGACTCATGTATTACTTTTTCCCTGTCGTGCCCTTAACGACTTACCTGCAGGTGCTCTGACTTCAGCAAAGTCATTGAGTACATATTTGACGGATTGTCACAGTTATTATGCTATGTTTTACATGTTGTCCTGTGTTCACCGTCGTCTATGTTGTGGGTAAGTCCAGCGAGGATACCTTTATTTACACTATTTGTAAAGCTTGGGTGACTTGGAGAGAAGTGTGAAGTTAGGACGTCCGTAAACCGGTTTAAACCCCCAGTGGTGTTTTTGCTACTGACCGTGCCAAGGCGGTACTCTCTTTGTCACCCTTCCTTTTGTTTGCCTTGCGTCTTTGTGCTTGTGATTTTGTTCATGTGTGGAACGTTTGTCTCTGGTTCTTGTGTGTCTTTTGGTGTTTTCTGTGTTCATTTCCTGTGTGAGTGTGCGTTTGGGTGTGATGGTTTCTGTGTGTGTGTGTGTGTGTGTGTGTGTGTGTGTGTGTGTGTGTGTGTGTGTGTGTGTGTGTGTGTGTGTGTGTGTGTGTGTGTGTGTGTGTGTGTGTGTGTGTGTGTGTGTGTGTGTGTGTGTGTGTGTGTGTGTGTGTGTGTGTGTGTGTGTGTGTGTGTGTGTGTGCGTGCGTGCGTGCGTGCGTGCGTGCGTGCGTGCGTGCGTGCGTGCGTGCGTGCGTGCGTGCGTGCGTGCGTGCGTGCGTGCGTGCGTGCGTGCGTGCGTGCGTGTGGCATGCACACACACACACACACAACCATACACCCAAACGCACACTCACACACGAGATGAATACAGAAAACACCAACAAACACACATGCCCATTTTCTAACTTTGTTTATGAAATATGTTAACAAATTTATTAAAAGGGATATGATCCTATAATACTACAACATACTGCATGGCTGGTTGTCAACCCTTTTACAGTTGGCAATCACGCTGCGCTCTTTTCATGTATGCCGACAGAAAAGGCTTACCTCCCTTCAGAATTTATAATCTTCACAACAGCAGGTGTTAAGTGCTTGTGTGGCGGCCGTAAAACGTCGCCCCGTATTTCATTCTCAGTGTTGTTATACCTTCTGATTCTTCGAGATCATGAATTTCAGTACTTCTTTTTCTGAAAATTGAAAACCGTTTAAGCCGGTGCTAGGGGCGTGAGCAGTGTTGCACTTTCAATTACTGTTCATGAACAGACTCAATAAAACCGAGTATGCAATGTTCTCTTTTTGTGTTGCAATTTTTGCTCTCGGGGGATCACCTCCCTTCAGAATTTTTAATACTCTGTGAAGACACCCTCTAAAATCCAGAAACGGAAAGAAAATGTATTATCTGTATTATCTCGTTTTTACAGTACCTATTTTTACTTTTCCACATTTACTCTGTTTGCATCTCAATCATTGAGTACACTAGCGATAGATGGGTCCAGTTTGTTTCACTTAAATGTTTTTGTTTAGAAGGGGTACGTTTATCGTTTAGGGTGGGGATGGAATACGTGTGAGGTTGGGTGCCCAAAAACCGGTTTAACCCCCCCCCCCTTTTGTCACTGACCGTTCCGATGCGGTACTTCCATCTTCCCCCTATTGTATGTTTGTTTTGTCTTTGTGTGTCTCTTTGTGTCTTTTATATACATGTACATTTGCTGTTTATCGTCGTGGTGCTGTTTGAGCGGTTGTGTGTTTTGTATGTGGTGTTTCCTGCATTACTCTTACATGTACTTTTACTAGCAAGTTACCACTATATTTGCCATCGCGGTTGTTGTAGTTTAGTCGGAGAGTGGATATGTTTTATTTTGTTTTTATATGGTGGAGATGGTATAAGTGTGAGTTTATGCGACCGGTAAAAATACCCCCAGTGAATTTGTCACTGACCGTCCCAATGCGGTACTTCCACCTGCCCCTTATTGTTTGTTTGTTATGTCTTTATGCGTCTTTATGTTTTTGTCTTTTGACAGGCATGTGCATTTACTGTTCTTTTTGTCATGGCGCTGTTCGGCTGACTGTTGGTTTTGTATGTGATGTTTCCTGCATGACTCGTACATGTACTTTTTGAACGCTGACTCATCCTTTAGTCACGTGACCATGACGTTACAGAACCGTAATTGTATTTGTAAGTGGACGACTAAATAACTGAGAATTCCAATGGTAAATCTCGTTCGTTTCTTAAAATGAAACAGCTTTTTAGAAACACGACTATTTTCTCTTTTTGTGTTGCAATTTTTGCTCTCGGGGGATCACCTCCTTTCAGAATTTGTATGCTATCGTTTTTATAACTATCCTTTGAACTACAACCGAGTAAAATAGTAAATTTAGGAAAAAATTAAAGTAATTAAGGAAAGTAGTGCTGAAATATAACGGGACTTTAATGGCGTATATCACAATAGTTTGTGCGCATCGTTTTCGCATATGCAAATGTTTTAACGTATACCGATAAATTCACACTCATGTACGGGGGTCATCAGATGACCCGGTAGATCAAGTTTTTGGTGGGAATATTTTTTCAGGAAACCTCTGTCTGTTAGTGCCTTTTGGGATGAATTATTATTTAAAAGTGATCTAGACCAAATTATGTCCCTTTTTAGATATAGATATATATTAACTGCAGAATCACAGTAACTATTGCAGAAAAGATTGGCAAATAGAGTGAATATTCAAGCGTGCTGTCTTTGTACAGCTCTTGTTTTGGAGTTTTTTTTCTCCAGTACAGTGATAGCTCTACCTGTAAATGGTACTTTTATAAATGAAAATGGTTGATAGAGACAAACCTGTATTAGTCCTGAAGCGGTATAGATGAACCTTCGATTGCGGTGTATTTTTTCTCGCTTGATTGTGATCAGGGATTGTTAGCACTCTTCAAATATGCTCTCGATGCCACCTTGGCACCCTTGAGGGTTTCGAGAAAATCAAGATGGCGTCTAAAATGCGACCGCGACAATCTGTTACAATTCATACATACGTACTGTTTTGAAATTTATGGGCTAACAGCAATAAGATTGAACCAAACTTGTTAAAAACAACGTTTACTGCTGTTAAATCAAGCATATTTGCAAATATGGCTTCCAATATTCCTTCCAATATGGCGGCCAAAGCGTTAGTAAAGCACATGTATGTATTAATTACTTGAGAAATGAAAACCGTTCTGATGGATTCATCAACAGTACAGTTTTTTATACGCCCACCTAATAAAGGTGGTCGTATATTGTCGTGGCCCTGTCCGTCCGTCCGTTCGTTCGTTCGTTCGTTCGTTCGTTCGTTTATTCGTTCGTTCGTTCGTTCGTTCGTTCGTCCGTAAACATTTTGCTTGTCCGCTGTTTTCTGGGAAAACTATTAGACAGATATTAATGAAACTGCACACAAATGTTTAATGCATCAAGATCTGAAGCTGAGTTGATTCTGAGGTTCATTTGATTTTTTCATTTCAGAGTTATGGCCCTTGTCCTTAAAAAATATTTAAATAGTTTGTCCGCTGTTTTCTGGGAAAACTATTTGAGAGATATTAATGAACCTTCACACAAATGTTTAATGCATCAAGATCTGAAGCTGAGTCGATTCTGAGGTTCATTTGATTTGTCGTTTCGGAGTTATGGCCCTTGTCCTTAAAAAATCATGCAAATACATGCAAATAGTTTGTCCGCTGTTTTCTGGAAAAACTATTTGACAGATATTAATGAAACTTCACACAAATGTTTAATGCATCAAGATCTGAAGCTGAGTTGATTCTGAGATTCATTTGATTTGTCGTTTCGGGGTTATGGCCCTTTTACTTAAAACATAATGCAAATACATGCAAATAGTTTGTCCACTGTTTTCTGGGAAAACTATTTGACTGATATTAATGGAACTACACACAAATGTTAAATGCATCAAGATCTGAAGCTGAGCTGATTCTGAGGTTCATTTGATTTTTCATTTCAGAGTTGTGGCCCATGTCCTTAAAAAATATGCAAATAGTTTGTCCGCCGTTTTCTGGGAAAACTGTTTGACAGATATTAATGAAACTTCACAAAAATGTTTAATGCATCAAGATCTGATGCTGAGTCGATTCTGAGGTTCATTTGATTGTCGTTTCGGAGTTATGGTCCTTTTACTTTAAAAAAATGCAGATATATGCAAATAGTTTGTCCGCTGTTTTCTGGCAAAACTGTTTGACAGAAATTAATGAAACTTTATACACAAGTTTAATGCATCAAGACCTGAAGCTAAGTTGATTCTGAGGATCATTTGATTTGTTGTTTCGGAGTTATGGCCCTTGCACTTAAAAACATAATGCAAATTTATGCAAATATGAGGATGTCCATAACTTTTTCATTTGAAATGATATTTACTTCAAAAAAATTTATATGGTTATACCTTAATGTGAATTTTCACAGATATATTGGGCGGTTTGATATGTCATTTTATTCTAAAGTTATGGTCCTTGAACTTCGTGTGTTCGTTGCTTTGTTAGTCGGTCAACTTTTAGTTTGTGTTTTGTTTTCTGGGAAAACTATTAAAATGATATAAATGAAACTTAACACAAATGCTTTAAGCAACAAAATTTGAAGCTGAGTATATTTTGAGGTTCATTCAATTTGTCTTTACAGAGTTATGGCCGTTGCACTTTACAAAAATCTGCAAAAATGAGGATTAGCTGTAACTTTTTTATTTAATAAGATATTCACTTCATTTTTTAAAAAAATAGTATCACCTTAATATGGAAATCTAGATCTGAAGCACAGATTAGAAAATGTCAACACTTATAAGGCATGTTGAATCGGAGAAATTTGCAAGTGGGCGTATTATGTACCGTATGCGGTACTCTTGTTCTCGTTTGATTATGGTCAGAGATTGTTGTCTCTCTTTAAATATGCCGGATGCCACATTGGCACCCATGAGGGTTTCGAGAAAATCAAAATGGCGTCCAAAATGGCGTCCGTGAGGGAGGAGAAAATAATAAAAGAAAAATATGTTACAACTCATACATACAAAATGTTTTGAAACATATGGGCTAACAGTAATTCAATTGAACCAAACTTGTTAAAAATAATGTTTACTACTATGAAATCAAGCATATCCGCAAATATGGCTTCCAATTTGGAATCAAATATGGCGGCCAAAGAGTAAGTATAGCACATGTATTATTTACTTAAGAAATGTTGACAATTCTGATGGATTTATTAAAGTTATAAATTGAATGAATGACTTATGAATTATTCCATTGTTCTATCAATAAATAAATAATTAAATAAATAAACTAGTGTTATTGTGTCCTCCTATATTGTAGCAACTGCAAAATGTAGTGCAAATCATGTTTGCAGTTTTGCATCTGGCTGTTCGAAATTGGGATGTCTTGACATTTTCTTCTGCAATATGTCTCGCTCGTAGGACGAAGACTACAAAGACTGGATGACATTGAGTCCATATCTAGCCTTGATGCCCATGCGTTTCCGACCAATTTGCAATCGATGTGTCCATAGCAAAACGACATAAATACCATTGCTTGAGATATACTTAGTGCAAGGGGAGATATGAGAAAAATTATAACCTAATGTCTTGACAGCAGTTCCCTTTCCTATGCCGTAACACCCTGCAGCAGTCTCACATCCTGGCATTGAACGAGTAGGCAAAAGTTCTTCGATAATGCTACTGTGATTTTCAAGAGTAATTGCAGTGTCAGTTTCGACCCTTGATGATGGACTCCATCAGTAATGCAATTGTTATTTCGGTTTTATGGTAGCAGAAGAATCAGTGCCGTCAAAGTCATCTTTGCACAGGAGTCCATTCCGACACAATCTACTACTTGCTGGTAATTACATTATCTGCCTCTTCATGTCTGGTTTCGATGTTGTTTCTTGCAACCATTTCCCTATTGTTGATCTCGGTTGATATGTCATCTGGGTCTGTTATTACATGTTCTTTTGGTTATATTTCAACACATTTTGACAAATCAGCTGTATGGGCTGCATATTTGTGTCGTAACGTATTTGGTACTGCCGAATCGCTCCCGTGGCTCTTGTACATCCTGTACTTTTTCGAACTGTAGTCAACATATCTGTGAAAGACCAGGTGCATGTCAGCGTTATCTGCTATGTACAATTTATCATTTTTTCTGAGCCAAGTTGGTTAGTTATATTAATTAATTTGATTATTTATCAGAAAAATCGATAACCCTATCAAAACCGACATTTGAAATTAATTTAAAGGTACCAGTTTTTCAAACAGCGATTACAAAGTTGTCTCTTGGACTCAACTTATTGTAATTGACCAATATGTAAATCATTAGCATGTCTAGGGAACCGTGTCACTGATTTTTGATAAAACTCTTCGTTTGGGAGCAATATTTTAGTTTTAAGACCCGCTACGTTTCTTTAGACTTTTTTGTTCTGTATGTGGTGTTTCCTGCATGACTCATTTTTGTACTTTTAGATGATAAAAGCAAGATATCAAAAATCTGTGACACGGGTCCCTCACTGAGACAATGCTTTTTTATATGCCGCAAAGCGCGTATAATTCGGACACAAATTACAGAAGTTATGCCTGTTTGAAAAAAGCCAACCCCTTTAAATTTGCATCTGAATAGAAAGACTCCCATGGTGCTGCGTAATCTTACTCCCATGGTGCTGCGTAATCTTATAATTATCTATAGCTTTCAATCACATTTATATCCAATGGAGAGATTATAATATGTGTGATATTTTCCACTAAGCTCCTGCCCATTTGCTTCCATCAGATCAATTAAAGAACTGATTTAATTGCCGGTTTCCCATAAATCACCCATCAGAAAGCTTATCTAGTCATGTTGCCTACATAGTTTGAGGCTACCGAAAGGGAAACGCAGATAAATAGCCGCCAATTGCTTTATCACGTATGTGACCTAAGTATCAGTCCTCCCCTAAGTCACCCTGATAAGCCTTCCTCGTAAATAGCTGACTAGTCGGAGAAAAGCTTGATGGTAATAGAGTAAAAGGGGTTTATACGGCTTTTGTGGTATATTTTATGGTATTTCGTTAATGCAATGGATAAAAGAGACTAGTGTCTATTCATTAATGCAAAATTCTGTGGCACCTTAAACAGTCTTTGACTAAGCCGACTGCAGGGTATGGTATTATCCAAAGTAGCACCGACCTGTCTATGACATGTGTGTCAATTGCCCCAAGTGTTCTCTGCAATTGTAGCTAGTCCTTCAGGAAGCCTTTGATTGTGCAAGCCCCATGTTGCCAAGTTCGTCAATACGAGATGTTCAAAGTGTGCCAATTCGTGTTGTAGAACATGGTTAATGTCAATACTACGACCACTGGATTGAATGTCTAAAGCTCTTGAATAGATAAGAGATGCTTCAAACACTTTAGCTTGTCCAAATTTGATATGTGTTCTAGTCTCGTTCATGGTAATAAAATCATTTTGTATCGTTGAATAAAGGCCACATGATGTGTTGCTAATTCTGGCATTCGTTCATATTTTTGTCTTTTGAAGCGACCTCTTCACTTATAATACTGGTCACACTGTTTTGATGATACTGACTGTGATTATATAGTATCAATGCCGCTTCCCTCCTTCATTGTGTCTCACTACAGAAATGTCTGGATCAATACTGTGAACGGTCATCTTATACAAGCTTCAATTTGACTACACGTGTGGATGTCCAGGGCATGTCACCAGGCGCATGCCCCTACCACACATAGGTCCTCCCAATGATCATGTCATTCCATATCCCTTTCCATATACCCCTATGTTGTCTACTACATGCTCGCTCGTTCTTTGATCACTCGAGAATTGGATCTGTGAGTGACTCCATAACTGGCAGGTTACACAGCCCATATATATAACACTTATGTGGCATGCGGCAAAGAAGCACTGCATCATTTGTTATATGAAGGCACACCTCTCTTTCCGCACTGGTATAGACCATCATGATAAGCACTGGTTTAAGAAACACATCTACGCATAGCTTTGCTGTTTTGCTTTAATAATTATAGTGACTCTGGACAGTGTCTTGCATAATTGATCGTGTTAGGTCCTCTGCAATTAGTGGCATTGCTCTTGCGCTTTGTGGAAAGTTCCTGTCTGTCAACATGTTTTGCGTCACTCATTACTTAAATAAAACCAATTTCTACAATCAGAATGTCAATGGTTCGATAAAGCTCATGAGCAAATACTTGCCTCCAAGTCGCAAAGGTCTCATACGCCCAGTTCACATCCTGCACCACCTTATACAGCTGACGGTCACATATGTATATAAAAACACGACCAATAGTTCTTTGCTAATGTTCAATTTAGGTCTTCATTATATTTTTTAAGAAAAGGTATCATATCTATCAAAGGCATGTATACAGCTCTAATTTGTTCTTATTACGGCTTAACCCTGTACTCTAAAATGTTAACAAAGAACCTTTAATGGAAGAATTACTCTGGCAGCTGCATTATTATTATGACTAGCTGAATAAAAGGTAGAGTTGGTGTAGCAGAATTATTAATTCCTTCATTAAATAGATATGTTTATGCATTATGTTGTGATTCGGCGCTTGCTGAAGTAGATCTATATTGTGTACAAAGAATATATGTAAATGTATAAGAATAAAAGTAAAGCAACACAACAGAGAGTTAAAAACAACCAAAAAACAACAACAAACCTAGCGTTTAGCACGAAAACAGTTTTCTACTATTATTTTTGCCTTCTAATTAATATTCACATGTATGTAAATGTGCTTATTAGCATGCAAATATATAATTATATATGTGTCTGTGCTATAACTCCAATATCCACTATTTTTAAACAGTAGACAACGTCAGCCGTAGTAATTCGGATAAAAACCGCAACTCTATAGCTTTACCAAACTTCGCTAATGTTAAATAGGTGGGGTAACATTGAATGATCCCACAAATTATTACATTACTCATTTAATGGATATTTTTATGAAATATGTTGTCATTCGGAGATTGTTGAAGAAGGTCTACATTGTTTAGAAATATATAAGAATAAAAAAGAAGATTTGACAAGGCAACATAATAAAACGGTTATAAGACACAAACCAAAACCGAAACCAGTTTTTTACCTTCTAATTGATATTCATAAGTATATTAATGAGTTTATTAGCATGTACATATCTTAGAATGTGTCTCTGATATAACTTCAAATTACATTTCTACTAATTTCCAAACTATATACAATGCCAACTGTAGTAAATCGGATAAAACCGCAAATCTATAGCTTTACCGAACTTCGCTAATGTACAATATGGTAGGTGGGGTAAAGGTGTAATATCTCAAAACCCTCAAGAGTGCCAGGATGTCACCCGCCAGATATTCAATCAGGACCCTTTCCTCTACTTATATCGACAATGAAAAACTATACACCGCAATCGAAGCTTCTGGCCAAAAATCCAGTTTTGCTGCAGGACTATATAGATTGTAGCATTCTCTTTGTTTGGACACATTTCTGTTCTGCATTTATTGATAAAATTACCTCCCGATTCACATTATTTGTCATGGAAAATACATTTATCAAAGAAAATTGGATCTTTTCCCATCAAAAACTAACTTAAAAAGAGATATGACCCTATAGTACTACAACATACTACATGTCAGGTTGTCAACCCTTTTACAGTTGGCAATCACGCTGCCCTCTTTTCATTTACGCCGACAAGAAAGGTTTAGTACTCTATGAAGACGACCTCTTAAATCCGGAAACGGAAGGAGGATATATCTCGTTTTTGTCGTACCCTTTATTACTTTTCTACAGGTACTCTGTTTGCAGCTCAATCATCGAGTACACTGGCAATAGGTGGATACAGTTTATTTCACTTAAATATGTTTCCTCTCAACGTGCAATTTACCACTGTATTGCTGTTTGTCTTTTAGAGTGGGGTGGAATAAGTGCGAGGTTGGGTGCCTCTAAACCGGTTTAAAAAAAACAGCGACTACTCTCGCTGACCGTTCCAAGGCGGTACTTCCATCTTCCCCCATTTGTTTTTCTCTTTGTGCGTCTCTTTCTGTTTTAGTAGTTATGTACATTTACTGTTTTCTTGTTGTGGCGCTGTTCGGAAGGCTGTTTGTCTTGTATGTGGTGTTTCCTGCATGACTCATATTTGTACTTTTAATGTATTTCTATGACATATATATGCATACTTTTTAGCACATTTTCTATAGTTTAAATCAACACTTTTAAGAACAATGTATATTAAGTCAAACTTAATGGTGGCGATCATATTACGAGACCATAGCTCACAAAAAGCACGGTGGCCTAGTGTTTTGAAGATATTAGTTGCATGGTAAAAGCAAAAGCTTTGTTTACATAAATTTTAAAAAAAATATGTCGGTTGGAAAAACTATTTTGCTTTTCTTGAAAACATTGCCTCCCTTTTCAAATTTGTATTTTTCTGAAATATGAAACTAGTCTCTGCACATATGAAAAATGCTTAAACTTTGATTGTGCAAGGTTTTTAAAAATCTCTCTGCTAGAAATAACTGTGATATACGCCTGTAATATTCATGATGTCCATATTTCTCATAACAGCTGAAATGGCGACCATAATGTTTAGGGTCTGCGTGAGTTTTAATCATGTAAAGGATTAATAATAGCAAGGTAGGATTGACAGTACAAACTTTCACGAAATGTGATACAAAACAACAAAAAGAAACCCCGTCAGTCTGGAGAAAACAGGACAAACAATTCAAGAGTACAATAGCATGATGTTTTGTAATGTATTTGATACTGTAAAGTGTTGTATAACAAAGTACAAAACTTAACAACTAATTTCACTGCATGAACAAATTAAACCTCATACCATATGTTAAACCCTTATCCTGTTAATCACTACTCCGAAATATTGCTTGAGACAGTTTGAGACAAGTTAATACCTCGGGTTACTCGCCTTGATTGAATCGGAATTAGTTAATATTTCATTGACAATGAGCAAACATTATTACTTGAAAACAATGGCACCATGCACATAAGAAAATTTTGGCCATTGTCGAAACTGCAGAATCAGACCAATATCATTTCATAGGCAAACAGAGCAGACCCTGATCAGTCGGCTCCTACAGGAGCCGACTGATATTGGTCTAGTCTGTTTGCAAAGGTGTTAAAAGGTACCGTATCTCTATGGAGTAAATGTCTGAATTACTATGACCAGTGTGTCAGATTGTTTGGATCTGGAAGAAAGTCCATGTTACTCTGTGTGTTATATAAAACTATTTCGCAGTGCGCTAACCTTTACCTTAAAAAATAATGTCTGCTCAAAACTCCACCAAATGCATGGATCCGATTCGCTCCATTTTTTTGAGAAGCTGTCCCAAATGTCAAACAGCCTGAATCCTTATAAGATTCATTTGGATTCAAGCTTTTTGTCAAATGTGAGTCAAGTCGCGGATAACGGAATAAGAGTTAAGAGCTAAGAGTTAACCCGTTACTCCATAAATACGCCTTTGCAAATACAGTAGACCCATATCAGCATTATCACTCAGGGTCTGCTCTGTTTGCTTATAATATAATATAGATCTGGCTCTACAGTTTCTGCATTATAATTAATATTTATGGTGTCATTATTTCTAACCTAAATATTCATGGAGTAAAGGGTTAAGATCTCATGATACTATAGGTGAACCAGTAAAAGCAATTGTTAAAGCATGGGTCCAAAGGGAGAATGGATCCAAACAAAGAATAGATCCAATTAAATTATGGATCAAAACAAGGCATGGCTCCCAAAGAAAGCATAAATCAAAACAAAGCATGGATCAAAACAAAGCATGGATCAAAATAAAGACGACAAAATAATATTTTGAAGACAAAAATACAGACGTACCTCTCTAAAGCGACCCCTTAAACTATAAACATGCAAGTCTTTAAAATGTAGACTGTATAAATTAAGTCATTCACTGTCATGGAGACGGGTCTGTGATATCATATGCAAAGTTGCAAACAGCTTTTATCCAGATGTGACGCCGAGTAAATCGGCGTCTAATCAGGATCCAACCTGTTTGAAACTATATCTGGTCATAAGGAAATTAAAGAAACATCCACTTTAAAACTTAAAGCAGGCGGAAATGCGTCCATCCCGTGTCAATGCTTGCACATTTACTCCATGAATATGCATGTAAGAAATAGTGACATCATAAATATTAATTAGATTAAAAGTTATAATAGTATATGAACACGTTCATTTTTGGCCATGTCATAAACTGTAAAATGATCCTTATTGTTTCATAAGCAAACAGCGCAGACCCTGATCAAACGGCTTCTATTGGAGCCTCGAATCTGGCTCTACTCTGCAAAGGCGAAGACAGGCGTATTTAAGGAGTAAATGGTAAAATCAGTATGTGGTCGCCCTAGAGAGGTCGTACTGCATATAAAAATGTTCATTATGCATGGACATTTCAACAACCAGTCAGTTCCGACTATATCACAGATCTGTTATTATCATTAATCTCTCTGTCTCTCGCTCTTTCTCTCTGTCTCTCTCTCTATGTCTGTCTCTCTGTCTATCTGTCTCTCTGTCTGTCTCTCTCTCTCTGTCTGTCTCTGTCTCTCTGTGTCTCTCTTTCTGTCTTTCTCTCTGTCTCTGTTTCTCTATGTCTCTCTGTGTCTCTCTGACCCATTGAGATGTAAGCAAAGACCACACAATGTTATTGAAAGCTCTCGTTGGTTCCTTTCTTCTTGGTATGAATCACAGTTTACAATCATTTCAGTAAAACCTGCAGTAATTGATTAAACACAGTAATCCTAAAACACGTGGTTGCTTAATTCTTACTCCATGTAAGAATAATTGACATCATGAATATCAATTAGATCAACTGATACAATAGCACATGGACAATGGAAATTTGATTATGGCAGAACTTGGAGAATTATATCAATATTAAATCATAAGCAAACAGAGCAGTCCCTGGTCAGACGGCTCCTACAGGAGCCGTGTTATCTGGGTCTACTTAGTTTGTAAAGGCACATAAATGCGTCTTTATGGTGTAAAGGGTTAATATGATGTTTGACACTCGGTTATTTGTTTCTCAAACTTTGAATGAAAAGCAACTAATGTCCGTTGGCAGGATAAGGGTTACGCTACAATCAGCTGTCACATTTAATGTGCAGAAACCGAGTATTAAAAGCCTTTGCAAATAGTGTAGACCCAGATCAAAGGGCGGGCTCTTGGGTGAGCCCTTTGATAAGGAACTGCAATGTTTGTCATAAAAACAATTTTATTCCGTTATACCGTTTATTCAAATAATATTCAGGAAGTTGGACTGTTTAATGATTCAGCGGATTACGGTTTAAAGGCCCAGACCTCTTTAAGGGTGTCCCAGGTATGTTTACTGTATCACTCACGCATTCCTCTTCATTTGTCCCATCCTCTTGACTAACATAGTAGCCATCTCATCGGTGAGTTTGGATAACCTGTGTGTGCACTTAATTAGTTCGATGACGAATATTGTGATTCCCCAGTTTGTATTAACCCTTCTCTTGCTGAATTTTAAAATACATTTCTCCTTCGTTACCCATGCCCTGTTGTATAATTACATAAATCTTCACTGTGTACAGGTATTTCGCTGTGCAATCACTGCTGCACTGGTTGCACAATCACCCTGTAAATAGTGCAGACCCTGATGAGACAGCTCTTGCAGGAGCTGTCTCATCTGGGTCTTCACTATTTACAGGTAGGTATATTGACGTGAATAGCAAGCGAAGGGTAAAATACTCGACGTCTCACCATGGTCTATCCTGGCTGATGCTACGATTGTGTTTGAACATAAAAGGAAGAATATACATAAATAAAAGCTTCAGTTGACGCCCATATGTGGCAGCAAAAAAGTTCATCCTTGGTCCATAGAGACGCCTTTGATACCTTTGCAAAGACAGTAGACCAATATCAGAATGCTGCTATAGAAAACGACGTCTGATTGAGGTATGTTGGTATATCTGGTGCTGATATGCCATTATAAAACTCATCAAGGTAATATTCACGTTGTCGTTATTTCCAACATGACTATTCATTAACGAAAGAGTTAAAACTTGTCCTATGAATATGCCCTTTGTTGCTAATGGACTGGACATTCTGTGAAGTTTATCCTCACATGCGAAATAATGTTGATTCCATAAAAGTGGGTCAGCGCTGCCAGTATCACACATACATGGAATATCTGATGGCTCTGAAACTGAAGAACACAATTAAAGTGTGACAATATCAAAAACTGAAATTGATAAACAAAAACTGAGCATGTGACAATAACAACATTATACAGAGGTGTTGATACGACGGGTATTGCTCTGTCTAAACCTCTTAGTTCTCAGTCAAGCCCAGTCTTGCTGTACTCACTAGAATGATACCAGGTCTATCTAAACCTCTTTAGTTCTCAGTCAAGCCCAGTCTTACTGTACTCGCTAGAGAGATACCATAGATGATAGAGTTTAACGTTGAAGTAATGAAATTATTTTACTTAAATTCTCAAAATAAAGTAAACTGTATTTGTGCCGAACATTAAGTTATGAAGAATTAAAAGAATAGAACATGTCCTAATCAACCATTCAATTTTAACACAGGAGTCTTAACCCTTCTCTTGCTGATTTTTAAAATACATTTCTCCTTCTTTACCCATGCCCTGTTGTATAATTACATATATCTTCACTGTGTACAAGTATTTCGCTGTGCAATCACTGCTCTGGAGTGCACTGGTTGCACAATCAACTTGTAAATAGTGCAGACCCTGATGAGACAGCTCCTATAGGAGCTGTCTCATCTGGGTCTGCACTATTTACAGGTAGGTATATAGACGTGAATAGCAAGCGAAGGGTTAAAAAGCAGGTAGATGCTGAATGCAGGACAAAAGTTCTGCATTATTTTTGACCTGCATTAGGCTATCACCTATATCAATATGATATATCAATGATCTGTGTGAAAACGGTAAAACTTTGCAGGAAAATGAAATTCTCCAAACATGGAATATTACACAATGAAGAAAATATTCCAATTAATATAATACATACATACTTGAATTGCTCTGATAATTATCCCCATTGCTTATTTATTAAAACAGTCTTGCAAAATTTCATAAGGTCGTTTGGGGCAGATCAAGGTACAATTCTTAGTATTAACCAATTATCATAATGCCTTTTATACCTGATCATTTCCAGGCTAAAGAACATTTCAAGAAGTCAATCCATGTACGGTATATTAAATAGAAATACAGATATTCCTACCAGCAAACATAAATTGAACGCTCAACACAAATATACAGATGCGCAGTGGAAGAACTTTTATGGCATGCCATTCAAAGTAACAGAAGATAACAACCTTCAGTGGTTTCAAGTTCCAATTTTGCACAGAATCCTTCCACTGAACAAATATCTTAAAAGGCTAAAACTAAAAAATGATGACAAGTGTCCTCTTTGTACTAAGGAAACTGAAACACAAACAACTTGTTTTAGACTGTGCGACAAGTGTCCTATTTGTACTAAGGCAACGGAAATAATAAGACGTTTGTTTGTTAGACTTTAAAAAAAGGTAAAAGTATTTTTGAATTAAATTAAAGACAACATAACAAGACATCAGAATAATATCAAATTAGACAGCGTAAATAATGTATTCGTTCAGCTGATATTGAAGTAAATCTTATCACCATCTACCTCAAATATTACATATACTCGTATAATTATGAGAAGAAATCGCCGTCATTCTCGATTAGACTCCTTCAGTACATTTGCACAAAACGTGTAGCTTCAAACAATAAGAAGCTAGAAATATTTTACAAGTATTACAAATATTACATTACTAATCCGAGACAAGTGTTTTCTCTCTTCGACTCATCCACACCAATGACGGGGAGAATAAAATATGAAAAAGTCATATATGTTACATTATTTATGTAGAAAGTCGGTGTTAAAAGTTCTATAGAGCTTGTGTTATTTATTGTATATCCGGCTCCTAGTTCTGAAAATTAAATACCGCTTAAGCCGGTGCTAGTGGACAGTGTTGCACTTTCAATTACTGTTCATGAACAGACTCAATAAAACCGAGTCTGCAATTTTCTCTTTTTGTGTTGCGATTTTTGCCCTTGGTGGATCACCTCCCTTCAGAATTTATAATCTTCACAACGGCAGGTGTTAAGTGCTTGTGTGGCGGCCGTAAAACGTCGTCCCGTACTTCATTATCAGTGTTGTTATACCTTCTGATCCTTCGAGATCGTGAATTTCAGTACTCCTAGTTCTGAAAATTGAATACCGCTTGAGCCGGTGCTAGGGGGCGTGAGCAGTGTTGCACTTTCAATCACTGTTCATGGTCAGACTCAATAAAACCGAGTCTGCAAGTTTCTCTTTTTGTGTTGCAATTTTTGCTCTTGGGGGATCACCTCCCTTCAGAATCTATTTAAATAAAATTTACTTGACTTGACTTGGAGTAATATTTAGTATAGTCTTAACAATTCTTACCCAAATGTCGAACTTTCCTGGATATATACTTTCTGGGATTCTGAAGGCATACATTAGCGCTCCTCCAATGTATAGTACCGCCATCATCACAAGATACATTAACGCGTACTCATACACAGCCGAGTACAGGCCCTCAATAAGTACAATGTGAAAGGCAGGAATTACACCCGTTAAGCCCAAAGCTATGAACAGACCTGAAAACAGAAGACCGGTTATTAGCATTTTATTCAATTAATATTCATGAAAGAAAAAATGACATGATAGATATTAATAAGATTATTCTTAAATGGCATGTGAACATTTGGCCAAGAAAGAAACTGTAGAATCAGATCTATATATTTCCAAAAGCAAACAGAGCGGATCCAGACCCTTCGACTCATTTCGGTTCCCGCACATCGAGGGTTAAATTGGCATAAATTACTGTCTATTGTGATTACGTAAACCGTTTCAATCCCATATTATTCAAGCTAAACTAATTCGAACTGAAATTGGAACCCATTCCTTTTCCATGTGAAGGATCCCCTTGCAAAAGAAATATAAACCCGAGAAAGCATTTGAGAGTGCTTGGTAAGGCAAACAGTGCAGGCCCTGACTAGAACGCTCCTGAAATAGCGCTCTGATATGGATCTCAACTATCCGCCAATCCCCAATGCATGGGAGCGCGTGCTTTTATGTGTTAACTCGTGTAGATACTGGTCAGGTGTCTGTTCTCTTACGCGTCGTGTTGCCTAGGTCTACGATATTTGTAGAGTTCCGAAGACGTTTTCTCTGTGATGAAAAGAGTAGTTTCTTGAACTATTAATTTTGAAAACCTAAATCTATATCGAAAACCCCTCTAAACTGGACGATACAATTAGTATCAAAACAGGTCTTTCAGACAGGTGGCAGCTTAACGCAGGTTGAAATTTATGCAGGTAGATATAGTTCCCAAAAAAAGTCATTTGCCTAAACAGACCTAATTTGTACTTTAATAAAATCCCGGTTTAGAGGATTTTTATTGTATATTCTAAAGAACTTGCAGGGGTGAACCAAGCAGATAAGAAGTTTAAAAGACAATCATTTGAGCAAACGATACTTACCTGCTCTCACAGGTCTATATGCAGGAGCAGCAAATTTGTCAAAGAGAGTCACAACCATGCAGGCAGTTCCAAGAGCACATATTGATACAAGATACACCAGGTGGGCAGTCTCGTGACAGTAAAAACCATAGTACAACCATGGCACGAACGAACCTATTGTCAATAGGGTGATTCCACAATAATCCAATCTGAAATTTACAAGAGACAGATCCTAGAAAAATGGATATACATATGTGAATAGTTTGGATCCATATTATAAACATGAGCATCGCGTGTATGTGTCAAAGCTCGTCTGTACAATCGTAGTCGATGTGAACAAGTGTGTGAGAGTTTCTTAAGATTTGCATGAACAGTAAAGAAGTAATAGATAATGTTAAAGTTTCCGGACAACATCGACCATGACAACGTCGACAATGATGACGACAACGCCGGAGTTAAACAATAGCCCGTGTTTTTCCTTCGAAAAAGCGACGAGCCAAAACGTGTTACTGGTGTTAATCCTTACCTTACTGTGCAAAGCGCGAATAGGCTGACCTGTGCAAACAGTCTGGATACTGGCCAGACGTCGAGCAACCCTGTGTCTCATCAGGACCAAGCTTTTTAACACTCGGCCAAACATTTCGCATAGCCTTGTACAAATTGGGCGTAGGGTAAAACTTGTAGGAAATTGGAATTGGTGAAAACGTCAACGTGCTTATGTTTAATCAGGAATAGAAAATGTTTCTCGACTAATGTATGTTTCCATGAATATTCATGTAAGAACTAATGACATCATGAATATTAATAATATATTTTTATTATGGCACGTGAACACAGGAATATTTGGCAGAAACTGTAGAATCGTATCCATATTATTTTGTAACCAAACAGAGCAAACCCTTGTCAGACGGCTCTTACAGGAGCCGTCTAATCTGGGTCTACTGTGTTTGTAAATGCATAGAAAGACATTAATATGAAAAAGAAGTATGTCTCCTCAGTCTTATACCTGAATATTCATGTAAGAAATAATTACATCATGAATGCTGATTAACTGAATCTCTACAATGGTATATGAACATGGGAATATTTGGCCATGGTAGAAACTGTACAGTAAGATCGATATCATTCCATGAGCAAACACAGCAGATCCTGATCACAGGGCGCCTTTTGAAGTCATCTGATCTGGATCTCCTCTGTTTGCAAAGGCAATAATAGTCTGAGATACGTTTGACCAAGTTTGTAACAGGATGGATTCTAATGAGGCACAGATTGAATCACAATCTTCTAGAGTACTCTAAAGAGTGTTCACAACAAAGGGTTAGGTAGAATAATGAAGATCGGTATTTGAGTACACACATGTACAGAGGTCCAGATAAGATGAGTAAATTAACCCTTCTCTTGCTGAATTTTAAAATACATTTCTCCTTCTGTACCCATGCCCTGTTGTATAAGTACATATATCTTCACTGTGTACGCGTATTTCGCTGTGCAATCACTGCTCTGGAGTGCACTGGTTGCACAATCAACTTGTAAATAGTGCAGACCCTGATGAGACAGCTCCTGTAGGAGCTGTCTCATCTGGGTCTTCATTATTTACAGGTAGGTATATTGATGCGAATATCAAGCGAAAGGTTAAATAAATTTTAATAACAACTGCTTTATTTCGTCACCTAACCCTATGTTGTGACCACTCTTTAGAGTCGTTTCGAAGAATTTAGTATCAAAGTACGCACCTCTACCAAAATGTATTGCTCTGCAGATAATTGTATTCTGACATGCTCTCTTGTTTTAGCATGCTTATGTAACAGGGTTGATATCAATTATTCTTGTACAAGCAAATAACTAAGCTGCTAATGTGATAGAACTGGGATGATTAATAACTCTGTTAAGCCCCAGCGGTAATTCCGAACAAACTAATCGTATATAATCCAAAGACGGATAAATCGCTTGGACATGAAACAATTACAGGGGAAAACTGGGATACAGTCATACAAAAACCTGAGCTGCAGAAATAATGTAATTGACTCTTAATTACTGTGTATTTGAACGCAATATAATTGATTTCTTAAGGCTAAAGGTAGTTTCACTATGATATTTTGTATTAGCACTCTCTTGCAATATATAGAGGATATTTGTTATTTTCGGTGGAAGATCGAAATTTATTTCATCGAGTGAACATCAGACGGTATATTTTCACGAGTGGCGAAGCCACGAGTGAAAGTATTACTGTCTGGTGTTCACGAGTCGAAATAAATTTCGTCAATCATTTTTACTTGTCGCATACTATCGCCAAGTGCGAGTGATTTGGGTCGTTTTGTCGTGAATTGACCGTCATTTAGAACCAAATGGAACGCATCTCCGCTAAACACTGATTTGACGCGCTGACAGTTTAAACAAATAAATCTGCAGCGCATCAAAATAGTACCTATCATAGGAGGTTTAAGACCTACTGGGGCCAAATAAGTGTACTTTGTAGTAATCGTGGCAAAATGAGAATGTTAGGTCGACCGCTATCCGATATATGGATTGTACTTGCGCCTTTTTGTCGCCTGGTGTTCGCGTAAACTAGCACCTTATGGTACTAGTAAGCGCAAAATTCAAAAGTACGAGCACGGCGCGCCAAAAGCGCGCCAAAAGCGCGTCAATTGGATTTTCACTGAAGCCTACTGGGGCCATTAAGAATAACAACAGCAGCGGTTGAGTACAGGTGGTAAAAGTTTCTTTTCACCTGAACGGTACAAAATGAACTCTTCAGAGGAAAACCCTAACAAACTGTTGTCAACTTGTGCGATATTACAACATATTTACAACATTTTATCTGTAACCCTTTACTTCAGAATTTTGAAATTTTACAATTAATAATAAACAAATAATTTATTGGCAATGACAGAAATTGTAGAATAAAATATTTATTAGTTCATAAGCAAACAGAGTAGACCCAGATCAGACGGCTCCTATAGGAGCCGTCTGATCTGGGTCTACTTTGTTTGCAAATGCGTTAAAAGACGTAGTTATGAAGTAAAGGGTTATTGGACGCACGACTGACTTACTTGCTGAATAACCTATTCACGGCTTCGGAATGACAGAAGACGGTGTGGAAAAGCCAAGAGAAGGTGAGGCACAGGATGGCGCCCGCAAAGAACACTAAGTGTACGGTGATGTCCTGCCACATCCAGTCCCAGTAACGGCTACACAGTGTATAAGTAGCAATACTTATAAACAGAATCATACCTGAAGATAGAAGATGAAATAATAACGGTTAGGCAGTACATGTCTTTATAAAGAGAATCATACCTGAAAACAGGGGATAAAAAAATACTGGCTACACAGCGTGTACGTGGCGATACTTATAAACAGAATCATACTAGAGCGAATAGGACGAAACAAAACCATAACTTAATAAAGAGAATAATAATAAAAGACTATACAGTGTGCACATTGAGAACCTTATAAACATAATCACACTATAAGATACATGATGAAATACTACTGGTTATAAAGTCTGTGCGTGGAGATATTTTCATGTTAAAAACTACATTAAAAGGAATATGATACTACAGTACTACAACATACTGCGTGTCAACTATTTTACAGTTGGCAATTTCATGTGCGCCGACAAGAAAAGTTTAGTACTCTATGAAGACGACCTCTTAAATCTGGAAAACGGAAGGAGGACGTCGGGTCGTTTTTGTCGTACACTTTATTACTTTTCTACAGTTACTCTGTTTGCAGCTCAATCATTGAGTACACTAGCGATAGGTGAATACAGTTTGTTATACTTTTATTTTTCGTATTACATGCATTTTACTACTGTATTTGCAATCGCGGTTGTTGTAGATTAGTCGATGAGGAGATACCTTTATTTACACTGTTTGTCTTTCAGAGTGAGGATGGAATAAGTGTGAGGTTGGGCGCCCCATAACCAGTTTAAACCCCAATGACTGCTGTCACTGACCGTTCCAATGAGGTACTTCCACCTTCCTCCATTGTTTGTTTGTTTTGTCTTTGTGCGTCTCTTTGTGATTTTGTAGTTATGTACATTTACTGTTTTCTTGTTGTGGTGCTGTTCAGGCGGCATTTTTGTATTCAAGACATCGATATAATGTAATCGTCAAATAATAATGACATTATTCGATGCCCTGTTAGCAGGAACAAAGCCTGATTTTGAATTGAATCCTGTAAACCCTTTTCAAGATGTCTAAAAGTAATTCTAGGTTTAGATGTTCATTTGAGCTATAAAATGAAATGCTTGTGTCAATCATATCAAAAATTAGGGGGGGGGGGTTCAACTTAAAAGTGCATAAGATTCAACATGTTCTCTACGACACCATTTAATACTAAAATATTGTAAAGCCTCGGCAATCTGACCTCGAAAAGAGTTAAAATCTATCAACGATGGTGTTCTATAGTTGATTTGGGTACGTATGCATTCACGTGTAGATACCTATAAACAGAATCTGTATGAAGATAGCAGATAAATAAAGTTGTAAATTAAGCATCACTTGTATTACTTATATTAACTCACATGTAACTGTATATTAAAGTCGACTATGAGCATATGGTACTACAACATACTGCATGTATGGTTATCAACCCTTTTACAGTTGACAATCACGCTGCCCTATTTGCATGTACGGCGACAAGAAAGGTTTAGTACCCAATGAAGGCGACCTCTTAAATCCGAAAACGGAAGGAGGACGTCGAAGATTTGTTTTTGTCATACCCTTTACTACTTTTCTACAGTTACTCTGTTTGCAGCTCAATCATTGAGTACACTAGCGATAGGTGGATACAGTTTGTTTCACTTAAATATGTTTTTGTTTTACATGCACGTTACCACTGTATTTGCAATCGCGGTTGTTGAAGATTAGTCGGAGAGAGGATACGTTTATTTACACTGTTTGTCTTTTGCGATGGAGATGGAATAAATGTGAGGTTTGGCGCCCCTAAACGATTTAAACCCCTAGTGACATTTGTCACCGATCGTTCTAAGGCGGTACTTCCATCTTTCCCCTATTGTTTGTTTGTTATGTCTTTGTGCATCTCTTAGTGTCCTTTATATGCATGTACATTTACTGTTTTTCGTCATGGTGCTATTCGGGCGTTTGTATGCGGTGTTCATGCATTACTCATACATGTACTTTTCCCATATTTTTAGTTGAACAACTTTATTTTTACTGAAAAGGTATGCTTCTGTTCAGCGTGAACCGTTTATTTACACTGTTTGTCTTTTAGGGTGTGGATGGAATAAGTGTGAGGTTGGGCGCCCCTAAACAAGTTTAAACCCCCAGTGACTATTGTCACTGGCCGTTCAAAGGCGGTACTACCATCTTTCCCTTTTGTTTGTTTGTCTTGCCTTTGTGCGTCTCTTTGTGTTTTAGTAGTTATGTACATTTGTTGTTTTCTTGTTGTGTTGCTGTTCGGGCGGCTGTTTGTTCTGTATGTGGTGTTTCCTGCATGACTCATCGTTGTACTTGGTAAAGGAAATGAAACAAATCGAGAAATATCATTTGGGCATGTGTTCCTACGGACGTTTGAAAGATGCTAGAACTTCACAACGATGTTACCACTGTATTTGCCGTCGCGGTTGTTGTAGATTAGTCGGAGAGGGGATACGTTTATTTACACTGTTTGTCTTTTAGGGTGGTGATGGAATAAGTGTGAGGTTGGGCGCCCATAAACCGGTTTAACCCCCCAGTGACTTTTGTCACTGACCGTTCCAAGGCGGTGCTTCCATCTTCCCCCTATTGTGTGTTTGTTTTGTCTTTGTGCGTCTCTTGTTATTTTTATAGTTATGTACATTTGCTGTTTCCTTGTGTTGCTGTTCGGGCGACTGTTTGTTCTGTATGTGGCGTTTCCTGCATGACTCATTTTTGTACTTGTAGTAGTTGTAGTAGATACATTGTTTCTTATTTTAAGTAAATACGACAAGTTAGCTTACCTAACAAATGCGTCCATATATTTCCGGTTTCGGTGTGTATTCTGAACACTGATTTAAAACATGCCGTGAAAGAATTCAACGGTACCCTGTGTCCAAAAACAAGATGTTCATTGTCCTTCAGCCATTCAGGAAGCGTGTGGTGATGAACGACACGCCAGCCCACGTTGATGACATTTCTGACGAATTCTTCTGCTTCCTCGACCATGTGTTTGGTTCCGGCTAGGATTCCGGCAAGAGCGCTATGACTTTCCGACTCCGATTGACTTCTTTTGACCATGACTCTCTGCAATGTAATTATACATAGACATTAATACCTCACTAAAAGTAACCACTTGATAAATAGACACGGGTGTCTGTAAAACCAGAAGGTTGCTTCGGGCAGAACGAAATTTAAATATAGATATATGTTCATCATTAAGCTTCCATCTGTCTGATAGACAATTACTGTTAGCGATGTCTCCTTTGTGGGTTCGTCAATGATGTACCCGGGCCGCATGGTCTATACCTTTGTTCCTCGTTTCTATTAATAGTTTAAGTCGAACATCAAATATGTGACTTTTTCGTGTTTTGACAGTAATATTTCAACCAATATTTGACAGCAAAACAATTCTAAAACCGGAAATCTAGTAGAGAATAGTTTAGATTCTGTTAGGAATGTGGCTACTTAATGTAGAATGAGAACTATGCAGAAAGCTTCTAGAGGAGTTTTCTACATGACTTTCACCCTGGTTTAAACTGCCACCTGTCTCCAAGACCGAAATTTATACTAAATTGAACTTCCGGTTTAGAAGAATTTTACTATAGTTTGTAGATTGCATCAATTGCAAAGATATAGCGTAAGACCAGTCGATATTGTTATTAAAAGGTCGATATTATAAAAGAGTTTTAATAACAAATTCTAACTAAAGAGTATCTGCTGCATTTTGTTTTTATTACAGGTGTTCTTCCACGTGGCCTATTCAGAATATATGCGTTCAAACTGTCGGCAAACAGTAGAGAAATAAACACTTGACAACTATTTGGTCAATCCAGTGTTTTTTAATCAAAATATCTGTATATGGATTTTTCGGGATCAGCTTGGTCTAATTTGAGTTTTCACAGGTGTTAATATGTATCATTTACTCGCCAATTGCGTTAGAATTGTCTTACCATTTGGCTCCCACATTTTTGCACAACAGTTCAAGGATTTCTTCTTGTTGCGTCACCCCATTATAAATATTTTAGGAACAATCGATTGTTGAACATGTTATGCAAGATAACTGCATTGTTCATAAAGCCACTTAAAAGTACAAAAATGAGTAATGCAGGAAACACCACATACAGAACAAACAGTCGCCCGAACATCAACACAAGGAAACAGCAAATGTACATAACTATAAAAAAAACATCAAGAGACGCACAAAGACAAAACAAACATACAATAGGGGGAAGACGGAAGTACCGCCTTGGAACGGTCAATGACAAAAGTCACTGGGGGATTAAACCGGTTTATGGGCGCCCAATCTCACACTTACTCCATCCCCACCCTAAAAGACAAACAGTGTAAATAAACGTATCCCCTCTCCGACTAATCTACAACAACCGCGACGGTAAATACAGTGGTAAAGTGCATGTATAACGAAAACATTTAAGTGAACAAACTGTATCCACCTATCGCTAGTGTACTCAATGATTAAGCTGCAAACAGAGTAACTGTAGAAAAGTAATAAAGGGTACGACAAAAACGAAATAGTACAGATATCCGACGTTCTCCTTCCATTTCTGGATTTAAGAGGTCGCCTTCATAGAGTACTAAACCTTTCTTGTCGGCGTACATGCAAAGAGGCCAGCGTGATTGCCAACTGTAAAAGGGTTGACAACCAAACATGCAGTATGTTGTAGTACTACAGGATCATATCCCTTTTTAATGAATTTTTTAACACATTTGATGAACAAAGTGAGAAAATGGGTATGTCCAATAATTTTACGAAGTTTGTAAATCACATCACCATAAAATTCAGGATGTGAAACACCGTGTCGCAGAAGCTCCTTGAGATTAGATTGGTACTTGCCAATAAGCGAGAGATTTCGATAGTAAAATGTAGAAAAAGTTTTTCTTAGTTTATGGTATCTATATCCTTGCTTAAGCAGTTTTTCAGTTAAAATGAGATTTCGACTGTTAAAATCGTCAATAGATGAACAAGCTCTAGCAAAACGAATAAGTTGAGATATATAAACCCCGTAAGATGGAGCACGGGGAACATCCCCGTCAAGATGAGGAAAATTAACATTGTATTAACACTGTATTAACAAAAACAATTAACCCTTTCTGTGCAGGAAACGAGTCAATAATTTCCTTTGCAAACAGTTTCGACCCTGATGAGAGGGCTCGGGTAGGAGTCCTTTCAGCTGGGTCTGTACAGTTTTCCATGTTACACTTTTCTTTAAAAGCATCCCTGAATATTCTAGGTAAGCTTTACTTGATTGAATTGAGGGATTCCCTATTTGAAAATTCAGCGTGAAATGGTTAAGATAAAGGACAGACATGTGACATCAGACTCATATTAAGTTGCAAGCGATTTGTGGAATTTGCTTTTTTACGGAAAATATTCCCTGTATTCCTGACACAATATATTTATAGATATGTCTTCCTCTTCTTGTTCTATGTCTAGCTCTTTCTGAAATAGATCGGTACTTGTGGGCCTTATTTAAAGAACAGAATAGTTACAAACGGTTCTACAGTTTCATGCTTGTGAAAGTACATACATGTATATCTCAAATACAAGGACAAACAGACTGAGCAGTGTTCAGTGTATTACATGAATACAATCTGTTTCACAGAACGCTTCTCATAGTATCAAATTCATGTTTTCCTGTTCAGACGTGGATTTCTCTGAAATCAAAACTTAGTGTGTGCATATGCCATAATAAATTTCAGCTAATAGATATTCATGATGTCATTATTTCTTACTTGAATATTCAAGAGGGAAGGGTTTAAGTGATATTATAATATTCTGTTCCAATTTATATACAGTAGAACCTGTCCTCAGTGATCATTAATTCATTGCACACGAGAGTCTTAAAAAGCGGGTGTATCTCTTAATGCAAGGAAAAGGTAATGTAGAAAACACCTATATGAACTTTCTGCATTACTTTTGACTTGCATTAAGCTACCACCTGCCTTACATACCCATAATTAGATCTCTTTTCGATGGCCGTTTAAGATAGGTTCTCTTGGATACCATCAGTTTTTCTTGTATATCATAAAGAATGATGTTGATGCATGTATATGATAGAACTTTGCTTGATCTATATGGAAAACGAACATTTAGGTTTTGCAAACAGTGTAGAACCAAATAAGCTGTCACTTTTAATATGTTGCGTCCGATCAGATTCTGCACTGTTGGTGTTGGTGATCTGTGTTACAAACAGTATATAACCTGATCAGATATCGCGTTATAAACGTGATATGACTAATCTACTTATACACTGTTTGCCAGGCCGAAAACTTGTTTTAGCTGACCTGAGCCGAAGGCTTTCCGTCCGGCGTTCGGCCACATTTTCAAACAACAGCTCTGAAATCGCTGACCCGATTTTTTTTTTGTTAGAGTTATTCCACTTGTTGTGTCGTCAGTTCTTCTGACATGACCGTATAGATGACTTTTAATTCATAGGAAAATGTTTAAAAAATCTTCTTCTCTGACGCTAAAATGCCCGGACCGTTGATGTTTGTTATGCATCAATATCTAATGGTCCTCTATCAAGATTGTTCAAATTATGGTCCCCCGGGTCAAAAATGGCACCTGGCGGGGCTTGTCAGTTTTTCATAAGAAAATCTTTAAAAACTATTCTCTAAAACTGTAAGGCCTAGACCTTTGGTATTGCGTATGTATCCTTATCTAATGGTCCTCTACCAAGACTATTCAAATTATGACCCCGTGACAAAAATGGCCCCGCCCCGGGGCTTATCAGTTTTTTCAAAATCTTCTTCTCTGAAATTCTAAGGCATGGACCTTTGCTATTTGGTATGTAGCATGATCTAATGATCCTCTACAAAGATTGTTCAAATGATAAACCCCGGGCCAAAAATGACCCCGTCCCAGGGCTTATCAGTTTTTCATAGTAAAGTTTTTAAACATCTCTGAAACTGCAAGGCCTAGACCTTTGATATTTGGTATGTAGCATGATCTAATACTATTTACCAAGATTGTTGAAATTATGAACCCCGAACCAAAATTGGCCCCGCCCTGGGTCATATCAGCTTTTCATAAGAAAATGTTTAAAAATCTTCTTCTCCGAAACTGTAAGGTCTATACCTTTGATAGTTGGTATGCAGCATCATCTGATGGTTTCTACCAAAAAAGTTCACAATTATGACCTCCGGGCCAAAAATGGCCCCGCCCCGGGGTTTGACAATTTTTCATAGGAAAATCTTTAAAATCTACTTCTCCGAAACTGCAAGGCCTAGACCTTTGATACTTGGAATGTAGAATCGTCTAATGGTTTTCTACCAAGATTGTTCAATTATTACCCCGGGCCAAAAGTCACCCGGTCCTGGCGTTTATCAATTTATCATATGATTTTTTTTAAAATCTTCTTCTCTGAAACTATAAGGCTTAGACCTTTGGTATGTAGCATTATCTAATGGTCCTCTACAAAGATTGTTCAAATTATGACCTCTGGGGGCCTGTGATATTTGGTATGTAGCATGATCTAATGGTCCTCTACAAAGAGTGTTACCCACGGACCAAAAA
Source organism: Azorinus chamasolen (assembly GCA_963576725.1). Classification (NCBI taxonomy): domain Eukaryota; kingdom Metazoa; phylum Mollusca; class Bivalvia; order Cardiida; family Solecurtidae; genus Azorinus; species Azorinus chamasolen. The sequence goes on along the minus strand of OY755244.1, from coordinate 16,485,444 downwards.
TGATCCCGCCCCGGGGCTTATCAGTTTTCCATAGGAAAATCTTTAAAAATCTTCTTCTCTAGGCCAAATCTTCTTCTCCGAAACTGTAAGGCCTAGACCTATGTAATTTGGTATATAGCATACTTTAATGGTTCTTTCCCAAGATTGTTCAAATTATGACACCTTGGAAAAAATGGCCCCGCCCCAGGTTACATGAATTCATTGTTTACGTAAATCTGTTATAACCAGGTGAGCGATTAAAGGCCATCATATCCCTCTTGTTTCCTTACAGAAGCCGTCTGATCTGGATCTGCTCTGTTTGCAAACGCGTGAAAATGCGTTTATATGAAGGAAAGGGCTAACGCTTTACATTCTCTGTCTGGTTGCTGTAGAATCTGTCCTAAGCTTAGATTCATTTATTGAACATAGGAGCGTGAAAAAGCAGGTAGCTGCTTAATGTAGGGCAAAAAGTATGCAAAGAGCTCCTATAGGAGCTTTCTGCATTACTCCTGGCATGCATTAAGCTACCACTTGTCTTACAGACCCATAATAAGACCTCCTTTATGGCCGCTTAAGACAGGCTCTACCGTACTCAAGAAATAATGACATCAATAATATTAATGGTATATTACTGTTTTAAAACAGCTAAGGAATAGTTGGCCATGGCAGAGACTGTGATGTCAGACTGTACTGTTCCATTAGCAAACGGAATAGACCCAGATCAAACGGCACCTATAACTGTCAAAGGTTGGTCATCTCTCTTCGCAAAGACATTAAAATGTGCATATGTGGAATAAAGGGATAAGAAGACTCCTAGCTCTCATATGGAAATGTTAACGTCGGAGAGTATGGGTTACAGTGTGGAACTACAAGCATGTAGTCTGGGTCTTGACTGTTGGCAAACTGTTGCAAAATTATTAGACACAATAACATTGTTGGATCTCGTTGAACTTCAACTGGAAGGTTTCATACATAGTGTTACAAGTCCATGTGTCGCATAACTGCGACAAATGATATCGGACTGCGACATTTGGTGAAGATTTGAATAGTTGCGACAAATGATACCGGACTGCGACATTTGGTAAAGATTTGAATAGTTGCGACAAATGATATCGGACTGCGACATTTGGTGAAGATTTGAGTAGTTGCGACAAATGATATCGGGTTGCAACATTTGGTGAGGATTTGAATAGTTGCGACAAATGATATCGGGCTGCGACATTTGGTGAAGATTTGAATAGTTTCGACAAATGATATCGGGTTGCGACATTTGGCGAGGATTTGAATAGTTTCGACAAATGATATCGGGTTGCAACATTTGGTAAGGATTTGAATAGGTTCGACAAATGATATCGGGCTGCGACATTTGGTGAGGATTTGAATAGTTGCGACGAAAGGTGAGGATTAGAATAGTTGCGACAAATGGTGCGATTAGTTACAACATTTGACGTCCATTGCGACGAATGGCGAATAACGACAAAACTGTTATAACACGTACAGTTGTTTTATCAAAAATTCATTTAAATGTTTACTCCATACAGACGCCTTTTGACACATTTGCAAACAGAGTATACCACGACCAGACGGCGCCTGTAAGAGTTGTCTGATTAGGGTCTGCTCCGTTTGCTTATATATTTTCTTTGATCTGATTACCAGTTAGCTATGTATTCATTAATTTATAAAACATCATGAATTAGTTACAGAAAAAAATTGGTTCTACGAATTTTTAGTAATGAAGAATTTATGTCTTTGTAGGCAGTAATGAAGAATTTATGTCTTTGTAGGCAGTAATGAATAATTTATGTCTTTGTAGGCAGTAATGAAGAATTTATGTCTTTGTAGAAAGTAATGAAGAATTTATGTCTTTGTAGGCAGGTGGCTGCTCAATGCAGCGTGAAGGTCTTCTAGAAGCTTTCTGCATGATTTTCACCTTGCATTAAGCTGCCACGTGTGTTAAAGATCAATAATGGTACGTATTTTAGTGTATTCGTAGTATCGGGTTTTTACTGTAAATTATTTGTGTTCATAATGTGTAGACTCTACCATGAATATTCAAGCGTTAGAGTACGACCAATGCATGTTCTTGTCAGCTTACGCAGAAAAATCGCAGACGACAATGCTATTACAGAATTCTTAGATCTAATCGTGGAGTATTTAATTCGAGACAATTGGCGCCAAAGAGGTTAACAAACCCAAACAATTGGATCCCCAAGGGACTGAAGAGCGTCCCTGCTGTTCTTATAGCCAGACAGGATTGAACTGTCGTTAATGGATGCCGAGCTATTTACAAGTTACCGGCGATTTTGTTATTATCCGTGCATAGTTTTGATCTAGATCAGACCCCGAGTAACTCTGTCTCTATTTAGGATCCAAACTGTTTGGCACGCTGGTTGTAATTTTGATGTGCAGTTGAAGAAAAAATAACTTTAAGAATTGTAGCCGTCCCCAATGTTTCCAGTCGACTTTGGTATATTCTTTAAGTTGATTTATCTCTCCTCGAGCTAAGCGTAACCTAACAAGTATTTGCCTACAAATTGGATCAAGATGAGACGCCGAGTAACTCGGCGTCTCATCTGGGTCCTATTTTAAGCTGTTTGTCACTCGGTCAACAGTTTCTAACGAACTTGAGCGAATCGAACTAAAACAACTTGTATCAGGTCAGGTTTATGTTTAGTAGTATGATAAAGATAAAGGTTATGCTAGACGGAGAAGTAATGCGTCATTTATTGCATGATGCGCAGTGGATAACGTCATAGACTAATAAACCAATTTGGACACATTGGTGGCAAGATTCCTTTTCTGATTGTGGCAGTAATTATGTTACGTCATCAGCTTTTTGTCTGACGTCTTTGAAAAGTAGGAGGGTGGCAGCTACGACGTGTCTCGTTAGCCGCGACGTGCTGTCGTCTGATAAAGTTGTCGTCCGATTCAGTTTTCATCGCTTGATTTTTTCCGCTTGTTTAACCCTTTCCTACATATAAACGTATTTAGTGCATTTGAAAACAGAGTAGACCCAAATCAGACGGCTCCTATAGGAGCCGTCTGATCAGGGTCTGCTCTATTAGCTAACAGAATTTGATAGATCTGTTTCTTTAGTTTCTAAAATGCCTACAGTGTTCCACCTTCCATATTCATTGTAACTACTTTGGCCATGAATATTCAGTATGTATTGAATTTTGAGACAAGTATAGAACAGGGAAATGGTTAAAAGAACAGGGAGTGTCAAACATTGTAGACCCAGATGAGACACAGAGACACTCGTCTGAATCTAAACTGTAATTACAGATTCACCAATAACAGCGACATCTGTTCGGTAAATGTTTCTGCGATAGCAAATGTCTTGTGATTAACCCTTTCGCTGCCAAATTCTGTCGTCTGCTAACTTTGTCGTCTGCTACAAAATTTCATTTATTTTTCTTCATTTTTGTTTCAAAAACATAGTAACAGTTACAAACAGTTTGGATCCTGATGAGACGCCGAATTACTCGGCGTCTCATCTGGATACAAACTGTTTGCATATATAATCACGGATCCAGCATTGGCAGCGAAAGGGTTAAAAAACATAAAAAGACACGGCAACAACAGCGTCACTGCGCGCACCTTGAACCCGATGTCGAGGTGACTTTGTTAACCCTTTCGTGCTGAAAAGAATATGTCTGCCGAAACTTTGATCTGTTGTATGGTGTACTTACCTTTGATTCGTACAAGCCTTTGAGAAACTGTTGACCGAGTGTCAAACAGCTTGGATCCTGATGAGACGCCGAGTTACTCGGCGTCTCATCTGGATCCAAGCTGTTTGCAAATGCAGGTTATGTCATTTGTAGCATGATAAGGGTTAATTAGGTTATCCAGTATTGTATCATTCACAAGGAGGTTCGTCCATGTAGTGTTGATAATCGATACAGTTAACCCTTTCCAATACGGCTACTCAAAACAACTCAAATACGGTTAAACCTCTCTAATGCGACAACTTAATGAACAAACATGGCTGTCTTTATAAGCAGGTGGTTGCTTGATGCAGGACGAAAGTTTCTGCATAACTTTCGGCCTGCATTAAGCTACCACATGTCTTTGCCACTGAATTATGTCCCTTTTTGCTGGTCGCATTAGAGGGGTTTTACTTGTATTCAGCTTTAAACCTTATCCAGCTGTGAAAAAAATAGTGTCTGCTCAGAGTTGGATCTGATGAGTGTTTTAGTATCACTTTCAATTCGAACAAGCTTTTGAGAATCTAATGGCCGTGTGTCAAACAGCTTGGATGCCGAGTTACTCGGCGTCTCATCGGAATCCAAGCTGTTTGCAAATGCGAGTCAGATCGCGAATAGTGGGACCATGGTTAAAGAAAGTGGTAGCATTACTTTAACCCTTTCCCTCATATAAACGTGTTTTCACGCATTTGCAAACAGAGTAGACCCAGATCAGACGGCTCCTAGAGGAGCCGTCTGATCTGGGTCTGCTCTGTTTGTTAGTGGAATTTGAAAGATCTGCTTCTTTACTTTCTAAAATGGCTACAATGGTCCACCTTCTGTATTTCATTATAACTATTGTATCCATGTATATTCAGAAGGTATTGGAATCGGGCCTAAATATAGAACAGGGAACCAGGCTTAAGAACGTTCAGCATTACTTTCCTTGTTTGAATTTAGAAAGCATCTGCTTTAAAATAAACTCATGTCTGTTATGTTCAGTATGCGGTGACTATAGAGGGGTTCTAAACCAGGTCAACATAACAAAGAGGGGGCAAAATCTGAGTCTAATGTTATGTGTTTACATATTTTATCATAATGATGGGATGGCTTCTTAATACTTATCTCATTATAAACAAATGACATATGCTAAAATTCTGACCTATTGCGATCCCATAAAAATCCGCGTTCAAGCATTAGAGAAACTTATAAATGGACGTCATTACGGTCAAATTGCTTGGATCCTGATGAAACGCCGAGTGTTTCAGCGTCTGCTTGCAAAAAAACAGTCATGTCGCGAATAGCGGGGAAAGGGTTTAAATAGCAGCCAACGTTCATCTTATAAATGCAAGCTTATGTCGTACGTTTTATGTAAATAATAAATATTTCAACGACAACAACTACAACTACTACTTTTTTACTACTACTACTATCACTAAACCCAACTACTGCTTTTTTTAATATATAGCCTGTTGTGGACGGATTCGTCATTACATCATTAGGATTCGGACTTTTGACATGGATGATGTTTTGAAAAGAAATGCAAGATGAATCAATTTTGAAAACTGAAGAGGCGACATTTTCTGCTAACCATCATTTACTCTGCAAGTTAAAGGTTTAAACCTGACTGGGGTCAATGAGAAATAAATAAAAACTCAGTATAATGAAAACACTGAAAAAGCAGACCACCCACCACAATAACAATACGAAATAGTATGAGTATCCACTCCATTTGTCAGTTAAGTAAGCCAGGACGTTTATTTTGAGCACAAATAACATTTGAGTCCCGCTATACGTAAACAAACCTTTAAGACTTGAAAAAAGTGTAGAAACCGATCAGCTACCGCCTGGAGAACACAATCAGACACCGCGTGGAGAACACAGTCAGTCACAGCGTAGAGAACATGATTAGCCACCGCGTGGAGAACACGATCAGTCACAGCATAGAGAACATGATTAGCCACCGCGTGGAGAACACGATCAGACACCACGTGGAGAACACGATCAGACACCGCGTGGAGAATACGATCAGTCACAACGTGGAGAACACGATCAGTCACAACGCTGAGAACACGATTAATCACAGCGTGCAGAACACGATCAGTCACCGCGTAGAGAACACGACGGCGATTCGTGATGAACCTTTTCAACGATTCCAAATTTCGAACAGATCAAGTTTATCTCAAATATTCATGGATTATTTTAAAGACAATTGTAGCATTACAAATATTGCAGACTCTGATGATAGGGCTCCTAGAGGAGCCTTATCAGTTGGGTCTACGCTATTTGCAAAGGATCGCACTGACTGTAACACCACTGGTCCAGTCAGCAAAACTAAATAAACATAAGAGCCGTGTTTTCAACGTAGCAACTTATCTGATTCTACGCCGTTTGCAAAGCCGAAATATTAGCTTTAGTACAGCGACGTAACTTTGCATTTAAACTTTACACCGTGAATATTCATACAGAAAATAATGACATCGTGAATACTAATTGTTTTAATGATATTGTAACATATTATTAAAAAGGGACTTTTTATCCATGGAATAAACTGTAGACTCGGATCCATGTTATTCCATACTCCTATAGGAGCCGTCTGACCTAGGTCTACTCTGTTTGCAAAAGCGTAGAAAGGCGTATTTATAGAGGAAATGGTTAACACTTTACTCCATAAATGGACCTTTTTACGCATCTGCAAACGTATTTACATACAGAGTAGACCAAGCTCCGTTTAGAAGCCGTCTGCTCAGGATCTGCCCTTTTACTCATGAGATTAGATTTGATTCTACGAATTCAATGTCTGTCATTGTCTGACATGACCAAACTTTGCTGTGTTCGTGTGAAGTAATAAAAATAATCTGATTTTCTTACAAAATATTCAACGAAGTAAATGGTTATGCTGTACAAATGAAGATCGCACATGATGCACACAAAGTACATTTAATCTGCAGTCCATGTCTGCATGCTAAATCATTTTCGTCAGCTAAGAAAATAAGTCGTCTGCTGCAATTCTAAAGATAAAGATTTCTTTTATTTCTCTTCAAAAGTACAGTGAGTGTTTCTAACAATTTGGATTTTAAAGTTATGTAGAGTTAGCCTAAGTTACTCGTTTTCTTATCTAAATCCAAACTATTTGCATATGTAATCATAAACTCGCCCGCTAGTGTGCAGAGGTATATATGTAGGACAGATCTCTAGACATCAGAGTAAATATAGGAGTAGAACAGACCTCTTGATATCAGTGTACATATCTTCGGAAAGTGACATAGAGACACCTTTTGGTGTCTTTACAAACAAAGTAGACCAAGATCAGACAGCCCCTCTAGGAACCAACTGATTAAGATCTGCTCTGTTTTCCTAATGAATTACATAGATCTGAATCTACAACAAATCTGAATTACAAAGAGTCATCCGAGTCATTCAGTAAAAGGGTGTGGATTATGGTAAGATAGAAAAAGATGTATACATGTATTTTGGTGGGACAGAAACCCCTTTACCTGATAGAGAGGCATTTTCGTGCCTTGGCAAACAGAGCAGACCCAGATCAGGCTCCCGTTGTGTCGTATGGTCTGGGTCAATGCCGTTGCTTATACAAGTCTTATTATACAAGTTCTGTAAGTATCAAAAACCCCTCGTACAGTAAAACCTCTCTATAACGGCCACTAAATTACATCAAGTACTTTGTGTTAAAGGCAGGTGGTTGCCTCTTACCTACCCGTGGTCACAGGCATTGGGCTCATGAAATATGTCTAAAATAAGTTAAAATGTCCCTAAACTGACGTTTTGTAACATTTGGGGCCGAAAAAATAAAGCCTGGGGCGTTTTGAGACTAAGCTGAAATTTCGTATATTCTATATAAGAGAGGCCCCAAATGTTACAAAACGTCAATTTAGGGACATTTTAACTAATTTTAGACATATTTCATGAGCCCAACGCCTGTGCCCGTGGTCATAGGTTCCCCAGTAGTGCACGATATCGGCTAGTGATCAGGTAGCGTCCTCGTGACTACTGTCTGGCAGCAGGCCATCGTGTTACAGGGTTAATGCACGGTGAAAGTCATGCAGAAAGTCCCTAGAGAAGCTTTCTGCATGAATTTCACCCTGCGTTAAGCAGCCACCTGCCTAAACGTATCTAACTTCTTCTCTTCTAGAATTCCGGTTTAGAGGGACTTGAGTGTTGCAGGATTCGGATACTACAGGAACACATTTAAGGCACAGTGACAGAACAGAGAAGCAAATTCAGAGAATGTTGAAAAGAACGAGACTGGAGAAGACGGTGTTATGTAGCTGCCACGTCTGGTATTAAGGAATGGAAGGGGGTTGGTACATGGGAGGAGGGAACGTTAAAATCTCAACCCTTTCCCTGTTGAATATATATTTAAGAAATAATGATATGATGAATATTTATTAGTTGACTTTTTATAATGGTATACAGTGAAACCCCTCTAAACCGGACGCTAAATTTAGCATAAATATCGGTCTTGGAGACAGGTGGCAGCTTAATGCAGGGTGAAAGTCATACAGAAAGCTCCTCTAGGAGCTTTCTGTATGACTTTCACCCTGCATTAAGCAGCCACCTGCCTAAAAGTATCCGAATTCTTCTCTACTAGAATTCCGGTTTAGAGGGGTTCTACTGTATCTACATTTCACTTTTTGATATTTATAGTAGAAACGGTAGAATCCGCTGTAACATAATTTCATAAGCAATTTCCTACAGGAGCCGTCTGACATGGATCTGTTCTGTTTGTAAAGGCTTGAAATTGGTCTTACCAGATGGAAAGGGCAAACCCTCGCCGGTGGAAATGTAATGTACCCAAGCTTTCAAGTTTGATTCATCTTGCATTTCTTTTCAAAAAAACATTATCAATATCAGACAGCTGGATCCCGAAGAGACGTCGAGATACCCAGGCTCTCATCTGAATCTAAACTTTACCCTTTCGCTGCCAAACTCTGTCGTCTGCTAACTTTGTCGTCTGCTACAAATTTTCATTTTTTTATTTTCTTCATTTTTATTTCAAAAACATAGTAACAGTAACAAACAGTTTGGATCCTGATGAGACGCCGAGTTACTCGGCGTCTCATCTGGATCCAAACTGTTTGCATAGGTAATCACAGATCCGGCATTGGCAGCGAAAGGGTTAATAAGGTAATCATAAATAGCTTGCTTGAACGTTAACCGTTATATAATAGATCACGACCTGATTCGCTAATTCCTGGGTCCAGATGAGACCATGGGTCCAAATGAGACCATGGGTCGAGAATTTGGTCTCATTAAAATCCGAACTGTTCTACACTCGGTCAATTGTTCCTCGGAAACTTGTCAAAACTTGGTTGAATCGGAAGTAATCAAAATTGGACAGATTCAAATTTGAGCAGACCTTTTCTTCAAGCAGGATTAAGGTTAACGCTTTCCCTCATACAGAGGTCCAGATAAGATGCGTAAATTTAAACCTTTTCAAGAATAACTCCTATATTTCTCCACCAAACCCTTTACTGTGACCACTCTTTAGAATCGTCTTTACTGTGACCACTCTTTAGAATCGTCTCTTTGGGGCGATTCTAAAGAGTGGTCACAGTATAGGGTTTGGTGGAGAAATGACGATTTTAGTATTCGGGTACACACGTTTATCTGTAGCAATGGTTGCCACGCCTTTACAAACAGAGTAGACCAAGATCAGACGGTTGGGTGGGTTCTTGTAGGAGCCGTCTGATCAGGGTCTGTTCTGTTCGCTTATGTAATTATAATAGATCTGACAAAACAGTTTCTACCAGTACCAAAACATCCTGTACACATAGGCCATTATAAAACTTAGGCTAATAAAACTTTATGATTGCATTAATTCTTACATGAATATTCAACAAGTACGATGTTGAGGTACAAACTGACAGTAGTAACGTGTATGAGTACACTTACTTTTTTGTTGTTTTGCCCTCGGTCTGAGAGTGTCCTTTTCAAAGTTCTTGTTCGAGGTGTCTCTCCATCGTCAGAGCTTGATCCCGACTCCGACGTGCATTTTTGTCTGCTAACATCCTTTTCGGGTTTCAAACCATTTTCTTGTCCATTACATGTAGATCCCACAAATCGCCTCCTTAACGAATCGTCACACATCTTAACACAGCTAATCTTAGTCACACTATATTTTAAACATAGAGATAGTTAAGTGTTTTATTGTGTATCAACGATCGTATTTATTTAATCTATCAAATTTATCGATCAAACGAAATTACAAGTACATGTATATACTTCACTTCAGGTGTAATTATAAGTGTTCCATATACCTTTCAACCACGTGCACAGACACTATAGGACAGGCAGTCAAAATAACAAATATACATACAGTTTGTGTCACATACTAGCTATTATACATGTACAAACGCCGGCTATGTCCTAGTTAAATACACGATCACTTTCCTTATTAGCACAGGTAGGATTACTTTATATAAGTGTTGACTTGTATAAACCAATACACCGGTGGACTTTGAACCCAGTCGTCATAGTATTATGGGTATACCCCAGTATACTATAGTCACCCCATATAGTATGGTGCTATTTTTAGACAAGCGTGTCACCTCCTCGCACGAGGTTTATGTCTATGTCCTAGAAATTACAGTAAGTAGTACTTAATAAAGTAGAAAGAACAGTTGGAGGTCTGATATATGTACACCGTATTGAACCAGATCAGTCACCGATGTAGAACACGTGATATATTATCACTGCCGTACTGTTTGTTATGGAAGTTACAAAACACGATCGTTACTGACTAGTGATGTAGAGTGATGGACAGAGTAGACCAGGCCAGAATTCTTACTGCCACTAAACTACGTGCGCAAACAAACGATGCCTTTTTAACCATGACAAAACATATCCGGGTAACCCTTCCACCGTAAAATAAATGTCGTCTGCAAACATTTCTATCTAGGCTAATTCAGGTTTAAAAATGGTGTTATCTTTTCTATGTCTAAACATACATGATCATGTTGATACTGATTCGCCTGGGGCGTGTTTGTGCGACTTGTAGTTTAGATACAGATCAGAGGTACACATTTAGACTCTTTGGATTATATCATACAATATGCATTAAACCCCCTCTAAAACCCACTTTTAGTAAAGAAAAATTGGCACTGTTAATGCAGGGCGAACGTAATGCAGAAAGCTCTTAATGGGGAATTCTGCATCACGACTTTCATTCTGCATTTAGTTGCCTGTCTTATAGACCGGTATTGCTACTACTTTGAGCGTCCGGTTTAGGTGGGTTATACTGTGGTACATTGTGTGCATTTTGCATGTACATAGACACTATGAGGAAATCCTATTTCAAATCGGATAACTTACATTTCGAAATCGTTCTAAACAATGCTAGGATAGGAGTATTTATTCGTCAGATCGATAACAAACATAGATACTTTGGACTAGTGATAAATAATTAATCCAGCTGACCATATAATGAATTAACCCGAACCTACAAATTGAGCACACAAGCACAGTAGAACCTGTCTATAGCAACCACATACTGTATAAACACTGGAGTCTAACAGAGCAAGAGGTTGCTTGTTTCAATGCAGGGTTAAAGTACAGTAAAACCTGTCTTAAGCGGCCATAAAATTTATAATTATTGGCCTCTAAGGCAGGTGGTAGCTTAATGCAGATCAAAAGTAATGCAGACAGCTCCTATAAAAACGTTCTGCATTACTTTTACCCTGCGTTAAGCAACCATCTGCTTTAAAGAATCTATATTCAATAAATGAATGGCCGCTTAAGACAGGTTCTACAGTAATGCATACATTTTTTCATAACTTCCACCCTGCATGAAGCTACCATATTGTTTTAAAATCCAAAAATAAGATTTGTTTTGAAAGGTAGCTTTAGATAGATTCTACTGTACACTCGGGGGATGGTTGTTTGTTTAACTCATTCTCTCCTAGGCTATTTTTAGACCCAACCTCTTTGAATATATCTACCGAAATGGAGCATTAACTAGAGGAAAGGAAAAAATAGAATTCTGTAGTTTGAAACCATTGTGATAAATAGAGCATTTGCTCCTATTGGAACCTTTATGGTTTCATAAAGTGGCTTTTATAGATGCACAAAAATGAGTCACTAGGGTGTAATGTGTTAACTCTTTACTATCCGCTTTATTGCACTAATGCCCAAACTCGCGGTAAATTATGCAGGACGCTAACTACGAATGTGTAGTGAGCGTGTCTCCCTCTACCAGTGGTCCATACAAGATGCGCAAATTTAAACATCCTTTATTTCTCCATCTCAAACCCTATACTAGCTGTAACCACTCTTCGATACGATTTTAAAGGGTGGTACCAGTATATGGTTTGGTGGAGAAATGACGACTGTAGTATTTTCGGTACGCACCCTTATCTGTAGCTCTGCCCTTACAGTAAACCCTATATAAATTTGTAGCTCTGTCGCTATATAAATATGTAGCTCTGTCTCTACAGTAAACCCTATATAAATATGTAGCTCTGCCTCTACAGTAAGCCCTATATAAATATGTAGCTCTGCCTCTACACTAAACCCTATATAAATATGTAGCTCTGTCTCTGTAAACCCTATATAAATATGTAGCTCTGCCTCTACACTAAACCCTATATAAATATGTAGCTCTGTCTCTACACTAAACCCTATATAAATATGTAGCTCTGCCTCTACACTAAACCCTATATAAATATGTAGCTCTGCCCTTACAGTAAACCCTATATAAATATGTAGCTCTGTCTCTACAGAAAACCCTATATAAATATGTAGCTCTGCCTCTACAGTAAACCCTATATAAATATGTAGCTCTGTCTCTACAGTAAACCCTATATAGATATGTAGCTCTGTCTCTACACTAAACCCTATATAAATGTGTAGCTCTGCCTCTACACTAAACCCTATATAAATATGTAGCTCTGCCTCTACACTAAACCCTATATAAATGTGTAGCTCTGTCTCTACACTAAACCCTATATAAATATGTAGCTCTGTCTCTACACTAAACCCTATATAAATGTGTAGCTCTGCCTCTACAGTAAACCCTATATAAATATGTAACTCTGTCTCTACACTAAACCCTATATAAATATGTAGCTCTGCCTCTACACTAAACCCTATGTAAATATGTAGCTCTGTCTCTACACTAAACCCTATATAAATATGTAGCTCTGCCTCTACACTAAACCCTATATAAATATGTAGCTCTGCCTCTACAGTAAACCCTTTATAAATATGTAGCTCTGTCTCTACAGTAAACCCTATATAAATATGTAGCACTGCCCTTACAGTAAACCCTATATAAATATGTAGCTCTGTCTCTGCAGTAAACCCTATATAAATATGTAGCTCCGTCTCTACAGTAAGCCCTATATAAATATGTAGCTCTGTCTCTACATTAAACCCTATATAAATATGTAGCTCTGTCTCTACAGTAAACCCTATATAAATATGCAGCTCTGCCTCTACAGTAAACCCTATATAAATATGTAGCTCTGTCTCTGTAAACCCTATATAAATATGTTGCTCTGTCTCTACAGTAAACCCTATATAAATATGTAGCTCTGCCTCTACACTAAACCCTATATAAATATGTAGCTCTGCCTCTACAGTAAGCCCTATATAAATATGTAGCTCTCTCTCTACACTAAACCCTATATAAATATGTAGCTCTGTCTCTACAGTAAACCCTATATAAATATGTAGCTCTGCCTCTACAGTAAACCCTATATAAATATGTAACTCTGCCTCTACACTAAACCCTATGTAAATGTGTAGCTCTGCCTCTACACTAAACCCTATATAAATATGTAGCTCTGCCTCTACACTAAACCCTATATAAATATGTAGCTCTGCCTCTACAGTAAACCCTATATAAATGTGTAGCTCTGCCTCTACAGTAAGCTCTATATAAATATGTAGCTCTGTCTCTACAGTAAGCCCTATATAAATATGTAGCTCTGTCTCTGTAAACCCTATATAAATATGTAGCTCTGCCTCTACACTAAACCCTATATAAATATGTAGCTCTGCCTCTACAGTAAGCCCTATATAAATATGTAGCTCTGCCTCTACACTAAACCCTATATAAATATGTAGCTCTGTCTCTGTAAACCCTATATAAATATGTAGCTCTGCCTGTACAGTAAACGCTATATAAATATGTAGCTCTGCCTCTACACTAAACCCTATATAAATATGTAGCTCTGTCTCTACACTAAACCCTATATAAATATGTAGCTCTGCCCTTACAGTAAACCCTATATAAATATGTAGCTCTGTCTCTGTAAACCCTATATAAATATGTAGCTCTCCCTCTACAGTAAACCCTATATAAATATGTAGCTCTGTCTCTACGCTAAACCCTATATAAATATGTAGCTCTCTCTCTACAATAAACCCTATATAAATATGTAGCTCTGCCTCTACAGTAAGCCCTATATAAATATGTAGCTCTGCCTCTACAGTAAACCCTATATAAATATGTAGCTCTGCCTCTACACTAAGCCCTATATAAATATGTAGCTCTGCCTCTACAGTAAGCCCTATATAAATGTGTAGCTCTGCCTCTACACTAAACCCTATATAAATATGTAGCTCTGCCTCTACACTAAACCCTATATAAATATGTAGCTCTGCCTCTACACTAAACCCTATATAAATATGTAGCTCTGCCTCTACACTAAACCCTATATAAATATGTTTGCTCTGTCTCTACAGTAAACCCTTTATAAATATGCAGCTCTGTCTCTACAGTAAGCCCTATATAAATATGTAGCTCTGCCTCTACAGTAAACCCTATATAAATATGTAGCTCTGCCTCTACAGTAAACACAATATAAATATGTAGCTCTGCCTCTACACTAAATCCTATATAAATATGTAGCTCTGTCTCTACAGTAAACCCTATATAAATATGTAGCTCTGCCTCTACACTAAACCCTATATAAATATGTTGCTCTGCCTCTACAGTAAACCCTATATAAATATGTAGCTCTGCCTCTACACTAAACCCTATATAAATTTGTTGCTCTGTCTCTACAGTAAACCCTATATAAATATGTAGCTCTGTCTCTACACTAAACCCTATATAAATATGTAGCTATGTCTCTACACTAAACCCTATATAAATATGTAGCTCTGTCTCTACAGTAAACCCTATATAAATATGTAGCTCTGCCTCTACAGTAAACCCTTTATAAATATGTAGCTCTGTCTCTACAGTAAACCCTCTATAAATATGTAGCTCTGCCTCTACACTAAGCCCTATATAAATATGTAGCTCTGGCTCTACAGTAAGCCCTATATAAATATGTAGCTCTGCCTCTACACTAAACCCTATATAAATATGTAGCTCTGCCTCTACACTAAGCCCTATATAAATATGTAGCTCTGTCTCTACACTAAACCCTATATAAATATGTAGCTCTGCCTCTACACTAAACCGTATATAAATATGTAGCTATGTCTCTACAGTAAACCCTTTATAAATATGCAGCTCTGTCTCTACAGTAAGCCCTATATAAATATGTAGCTCTGCCTCTACAGTAAACCCTATATAGATATGTAGCTCTGCCTCTACAGTAAACCCTATATAAATATGTAGCTCTGCCTCTACAGTAAACCCTATATAAATATGTAGCTCTGTCTCTACACTAAACCCTATATAAATATGTAGCTCTGCCTCTACAGTAAACCCTATATAAATATGTAGCTCTGCCCTTACAGTAAACCCTATATAAATATTTAGCTCTGCCTCTACACTAAACCCTATATAAATATGTAGCTCTGCCTCTACAGTAAACCCTATATAAATATGTAGCTCTGCCTCTACAGTAAGCCCTATATAAATGTGTAGCTCTGCCTCTACACTAAACCCTATATAAATATGTAGCTCTGCCTCTACAGTAAGCCCTATATAAATATGTAGCTCTGTCTCTACACTAAACCCTATATAAATATGTAGCTCTGTCTCTGTAAACCCTATATAAATATGTAGCTCTGTCTCTACAGTAAGCCCTATATAAATATGTAGCTCTGTCTCTACAGTAAGCCCTATATAAATATGTAGCTCTGCCTCTACAGTAAGCCCGATATAAATGTGTAGCTCTGCCTCTACACTAAACCCTATATAAATATGTAGCTCTGCCTCTACACTAAACCCTATATAAATATGTAGCTCTGTCTCTACACTAAACCCTATATAAATATGTAGCTCTGCCTCTACACTAAACCCTATATAAATATGTAGCTCTGGCTCTACAGTAAACCCTTTATAAATATGCAGCTCTGTCTCTACAGTAAACCCTATATAAATATGTAGCTCTGTCTCTACAGTAAGCCCTATATAAATATGTAGCTCTGCCTCTACACTAAACCCTATATAAATATGTAGCTCTGTCTCTACAGTAAACCCTATATAAATATGTAGCTCTGTCTCTGTAAACCCTATATAAATATGTAGCTCTGTCTCTACAGTAATAATAATAATAATAATAATAAAGACTTCATTTAACGAGAGTACTCATTTGGTTATGACCAATCTTCCATGAGGCCCTTAACAGAGAAAAAACATATATACAAGTTGTAATGCTTTCATAATAATTTTGCATAAGCACCAATAATTTTGCATAAGCACCAACCTTGCACTGGTGATAAACAGATCTGAGTTAACCCATAATGTGCTAAGCACGATTTTTTACCACACACAGTGTAGACCCAGATGAGTGAGTTCCTGTAGGAGCCCTCTCATCAGGATCTGCATTGCTTGCAATGGGAAATTGAAATTGAAATTCAAAAATCGTTGGCTCTGGTGCACAAAGGCTGCATGTGGAATTCATAGGTAAATGCAACCCATTTCACCTAATGTGTCAGCAAAAGATGACATGGATAAATGACGTCATGAATTTTCAGGCGGTTGAGACTTACCTTAGGACTATTTTTAAACACTGGGACAGTAAACCCTATATAACTCTGTAGCTCTGTCTCTGTAAACCCTATATAAATATGTAGCACTGCCCTTACAGTAAACCCTATATAAATATGTAGCTCTGTCTCTACAGTAAGCCCTATATAAATATGTAGCTCTGCCTCTACAGTAAGCCCTATATAAATATGTAGCTCTGTCTCTACAGTAAGCCCTATATAAATATGTAGCTCTGCCTCTACACTAAACCCTATATAAATATGTAGCTCTGTCTCTACAGTAAGCCCTATATCAATCGAACGTTAGTATCAATACCGGTCTTTAACCATTTACCCTATAGAGACTGCTTTTGACACCTTTGCAAACAGAGTAGACATAGATCACACACGAATCTTACAGGAGCTGTCTGATCAAGGTAGGCTATGTCTTGTTTGCTTATAGACTATCTTAGATCTTGTTCAAAACGTTTTGGAATAGCTATGTATTCACTTGTTGAATATATAACAATATGAAATGCCATCGAATGCTTATAACGAGTAAACTCAGTCATGAATTTTCATGGAGCAGACTTCATGGCAGTTTAATGCAGAGTAACAGTCATGCAAAAAGCTCCGTAGGGAACTTCTGCATGACTGTCAACTGCATTAACCCATTACCTCATAGGCTAATTTTAGATCCTACCTCTTTAAATAAATCTACCGAAAAGGAGCATTAACTAGAGAAAAGGAAACTTTTATAATTTTGAAGTTTGAAACCATTGTGATAAATAGGGCATTTGCTCCTATAGGAGCAAATGCTCTATTTATCACAATGGTTTCACAAAGTGACTTTTACAGAGTCGTCAAAAGTCGTCAATATGAGGGAATGGGTTAAGCAGCTACCTGCCTAAAAAATTCCCGTGGAAGCCCTTGGTTTAGGGTCTGGACCTTTATTCGTCATACAAATCATTTTCTTCAGTGATAACGTTTGATACAACGATTGTTTAATTAATATTCAGAAAAGGATGAGCCAGTTTTAATTGTTCAGCAGATTAAGGGCGTAAAGGTGTTTACTGTATTTTGCTGAAAACGATCTTTGAAATATTTAACCTTTTCCCTGTTCTGTATTTATTCAAAGCTCAATAGTCATGGACAAAATAGTTTATAATTAAATACGGAAAGTATAAAATAGTTGGCATTTTAGAAAGTAAAGGAACATTTCTTTCAAATTCCATTAGCAAACAGAGCAGATCCTGATCAGACGTCTTCGTCGGCACACTGGTGTGTCCTAAGCGATGTTAACACCGTGTCGTACACGGGCTCCCTCGAGCGATTTTAATTCCTAACAACACCAGTGTGTGGACGAAGGGCGAAGTACTCGGTCGAAAGCTCCAGGTATGCTTTCAAATTTAAATTGTGTGTGAGATTGAAAAGTTTAGAAATTCTGTTCTGATTGCTTATGAAATAATATAGGTCTGGTTATACAGTTCCTGTCAACTCCAAACAAGCATGTGTTCAGCTGTCATTATAGAAATCAAATAAATCCAGAGACATGTACATAGATGTATGTATATGTCTCTGATAAATCTAAGTAATATTCACGGTTTCATTATTTCTTACATGATTATCCATAGAGTAAAGGAAATTACAATTATTATAGCAGTTAAATTATTGACATGTTTGCTTATGTATCATATCTGTCACGCTGACTAGCCGAGAGTTTGAATATAAGAGTGTAGTAACTATATAATTACAGATGGATCTCTCTCTAATGTAAGACTGTAGTAACTGTATCATAACAGATCTCTCTCTCTCTCTCTCTCTCTCTCTCTCTCTCTCTCTCTCTCTCTCTCTCTCTCTCTCTCTCTCTCTCTCTCTCTCTCTCTCTCTCTTGCTCTCTCAAATGTGACTGTAGTAACTATATCATTACAGATGGATCTCTCTCTAATGTAAGACTGTAGTAACTGTATAATTACAGATCTCTCTCTCTCTCTATCTCTCTCTCTCTCGCTCTCTCAAATGTGACTGTAGTAACTATATCATTACAGATGGCTCTCTCTAATGTGACTGTAGCTACTGTATCATTACAGACGATTCTCTCTATTGTGATTGTAGTAACTATATCATTACAGATGGCTCTCTCTAACGTAAGACTGTAGTAACTGTATCATTACAGATGGCTCTATAAATGTAAGACTGTAGTAACTATTTCATTACAGATGGCTCTCTCTCTCTCTCTCGTGTAAGAATGTAGTCTACTTAACTATATCATTACAGTTTACTCTCTACTAATGTTAGACTGTAGTAACTATTTCATTACAGATGGCTCTCTCTCCCTCTCGTGTAAGAATGTAGTCTACTTAACTATATCATTACAGTTTACTCTCTACTAATGTTAGACTGTAGTAACTATATCATTACAGATGGCTCTCTCTCTCTCTCTCTCTCTCTCGTGTAAGAATGTAGTCTACTTAACTATATCATTACAGTTTACTCTCTACTAATGTTAGACTGTAGTAACTATATCATTACAGATGACTCTCTCTACTAATGTTAGACTGTAGTAACTGTATCATTACAGATGACTCTCTCTACTAATGTTAGACTGTAGTAACTATATAATTACAGCTGACTATCTCTACTAATGTTAGGCTGTAGTAACTATATCATTACAGATGACTCTCTCTACTAATGTTAGACTGTAGTAACTGTATCATTACAGATGACTCTCTCTACTAATGTTAGACTGTAGTAACTGTATCATTACAGATGACTCTCTCTCTCTCTCTACTAATGTTAGACTGTAGTAACTGTATCATTACAGATGACTCTCTCTCTCTCTCTCTCTCTCTCTCTCTCTCTCTCTCTCTCTCTCTCTCTCTCTCTCTCTCTCTCTCTCTCTACTAATGTTAGACTGTAGTAACTGTATCATTACAGATGACTCTCTCTACTAATGTAAAAAGATTACTAACTATATAATTACAGTTGGCTCTCTCGATTGTGTCGCGCTAAATGAATAAGCATTGGTGTTTTATCAAGCAAGCAGCTGCACAATGCAGAACGAGTGTGATGCAGAAGGTTCATATAGGAGCTTGCTGAATAATTTACCCCTAATATGTTTGCATGAATTGATCACTTCATGAATATTCATCAACTTAGTTTTTATAATACAAATATTTCAATGGAATGTTTGGCCTAGACAAAAGCTGCAGGGTCATGTCTGTGTAATTTCATAAGCAAACAGAATAGAGCCTGATCAGACAGCACATTCAGGAGCTGTCTGATTTGGGTCTACTTTGATTGCAAGGGTGTTACTTTAAGAGCAAAGGTTAAGCTACCAGTTTCCTAAACTCAGAATTGTACACTGTTTGAGTGGACATTGTAGAAAGAATTTACTGTACACTTCTACACCACTTGTTCTGTAGATCTAATAGTCTCCTACGCTATTGAAACAAAACAAAATAGAAGAAAAGGGGAGAAGATAGAAATACATTGTGATATTTGTATGTCGGACACGTAAGAATGTCCGCGATATTGCGATTGAAGACGACTAGTCAATAGGGATATCCTAATTTGGTTAGATTTTCTTTTTATCTACATCTAGAGCACACTTTCTACTCCAGTAATATAATACACGCTTGCAAATGCTGGGACAAATCCAATTTGATCGGTGACAAAGCTGATATATAATGAAGAGACTCGTCCACTGAGTCGGACGAAAATTGTCTGACAACCCTTTTTGCGAATGACCTGCTGCACTGTATTAACTCCAATAAACATTTCCGGGGAGTTACATTTTTAAAAAAAATGAGCTTGCATTTTGTACACAGACAGTTACTTAATGCAGAATGAAAGTGGTGCAGAAAGCTCGTGGGTGAGCTTTTTGCATTGCTTTCGGTCTGTATTAAGCTAACCCCCCCCCCCCCTGTATTAATGGTTATTATATGGAGTTTAAGCTGTTCTGTTGAGCGTTAGTTCCCTCCTCCCTCAGAAGTATGGCAAGGGGGTGTCAATAAGAGTGGGGCTTTTTAGGGAGAATACGGTATATGAGTTTTGTTAGCTTTAGCTCTAGTTTAGTTTTAGTTTTGTTAATAGTAACAAACGTCACACCAGGATACAAACTACTGCATACATGTAGATTATCTTCTGTAAAACCAGTGGATCCTTTATCTGTTGATTATTCATGTAAGAAAATAAAAAATATGGCATTATGAATGTTTTATTTGAACTTTATAATGTAATGTGAAGACAGGACATTCTATTTCTGACAGAAACTATAGAATCAGATCTACATTATACTATAACCAAACGGAGTAGACCCTGATCAGATATCTACAATAGGAGCCGTCTGATATTGGTCCACTCTGTTTGTTATTGAAATTGCATGAAAATGCGTTATGTCAAGTAAAGGGTTAACGAAACAGCATGTAGTTGGTTAATGCAGGACGAATGTAATACAGAGAGCATCTGTGGGAGCTTTCTGCATAACGTCCATCTTACATTTAAAAGCTACCGCCTGATTTTAAAAACAATATTCAGACATATTTTCTGTGGTCGCGCTAGACGGGGTTTACTGTATCTGTCATGGAGTAAACAAGATCAACCCCTATCCTGATAAGCGTGACATTATTGATATTCAATACAGATTGGATCCAGATGAGGTACCGAGTGACCCAGTGTCTCATCAGGATCATAACACGCTTGGTACTCGGCAATAGTTCTGAAAAGCTTGAACGATTCGGAGTCAAACTATGTTCAAGGTCAGAGTTTGAGCAGACATCTTTTTTTCACAGCAGGCTAAGAGTTAACCCATTCCCGTATAGGCTATTTTTAGATCCAACCTCTTTGAACAAATCTACCGAAAAGGAGCATTTACTACTAAAAAGGAAAAGTTTAGAATTGTGTAGTGTTGAAACCATTGTGATAAATAGAGCATTTGCTCCGTAGATGGAGCAAATGCTCTATTTATCACAATGGTTTCACAAAGTGACTTTTACAGAAGCGTCAAACGGCGTCTATATGCGGGAATGGGTTGATATAATTTTCTTTATTATTCACTGACGTTTGCTATTAACCCCTTCCCTGTTCCATGTCTATTCCAAATTTCAATACCTACTGAATATTCATAGACAAAATAATTATAATGAAATATGGAAAGTGTAACAGTGTAGCCATTTTAGAAAGTAAAGATACAGATATTTTAAATTCCATTGGCAAACAGATCAGATCCTGGGTCCAGACGGTTTGCAAATGCGTGAAAACACATTTATATATGCAGGAAATGGTTAAGTGTCCGGCTAACCGCGACGTGACTGGCATTTGTAAACAGTTTGGATCATGGCGTCTCATCAGGATCCAAACTGTTTGACACTCGGTTTAATAGTTTCTCAAAAACTTTTTCGAATCGGAATTAATCAAGATTGCATCGGATCCAAAATTAGGTAAACATAATTTCTCACAGCGGGATACATGTTAACCCTGTCCTTTAAATAAAGGCCTTTTCACGCATTTGCAAACAGAGTAGACCTAGATCAGACGGCTCCTATAAGAGCCGTCTGATCAGAGTCTACTCTATTTGCTTATGGAATTTCTTTACTTTCTAAAAGAGCTAAAAAGTTCCGCCTTCCGTATTTCATTATAACTATTTTGTCGAATATTCAGTGGTTATTAAAATTTGGATTAAACATAGAACATGGAATGGGTTAAGATAAATGAGTAGGTCAGTGTCGAGTGGTATTTCTCATTTACCTGTTTTAGGTGTATTTTCACTACGTGCAGATGTTTTCTGATGGCTAAAAGCAACGTGTTTTGCTTAATGCTTAATAAAATATTTGTATTTGTTGTATTTAGGTGCTAAAGAAGTACCAGTTCTATTAGCATTGGCTTCTAAATAGCTTTAGCTCTATCCAGGGTGGACTGAAAGACTTTAGTAAATGTATCATTTAACCCTTTACTCCATGTATGAAAAAACGATTGCATGAATATTAATAATATTACTTTGTTTGGCATATGGACACAATGATATTTATCCAGAGCAGAAACTGCATTAAAACCTACAGTAAAACCTCTCTATAACGGCCACTAATTACATCAAGTATTTTGTGTTAAAGGCAGGTGGCTGCTTAAAGCAAAGTGAAAGTAAAACAGAACGCTCCTATAGGAGCGTTCTGTTTTACTTTCTCATTGCTTTAAGCAGCCACCTGCCCTAATATACCAGCTAATTAACATAATTTAGTGGCCGTTATAGAGAGGTTTTACTGTATATTATTTCATAAGCAAATAAAGCAGACCCTGGGCCGTCTGATCTGGCGTAGAAAGGCGTATTTATGGAGTATAGGGTTAACCTTTATAAGCAGTTGAATAACTGTTCTCCTAGAAGTGTCATGGTTTTCAAGAGTTTTCTTCATTAATTTGATAAATAATTTCTATTAAAAACATTATCATTGCATATAACACGTTGGATCCTGATGAGACGGCGAGTTACTCGGCGTCTCCTCTGGATCCAAACTGTTTGCAAGGGTCATTGCGAGTTCATCCCATATATTGTAGTTGCGGCTGTAGTGTGCGCATTCCTCATAATGTAGTTCGTTTGGGATTGGCTGATGGCGAACTTGATATAATTTGGATCGAGATGATAGGCTAAGTAACACTGATTGCAATGTAGAGACATAATTAATAGAATAACTTGTACATTTAACATGAAATGGGTGACAACGTGAGTAAACAAAACTTTCTCCCAGTATATTTTACTCCATAAATACGCCTTTCTACGCCTTTGCAAATACAGTAGGTCCAGATCAGATCAGACGGCCCCTATAGCTTATGATATAATATAGATCTGATTCTACAGTTTCTGTCATGGCCAAACATTCGTTTGTCCATGTATTTTATAAAAAAAAAAATATTAATTAATATTCGTGACGTCATTATTTCTTACATAAATATTCATGGAATAAAAGGTTAAAGGATTACGCCTTTAATATCTACCCAGGGTCCATGCTTATAAAACTTTTGGTTGAGTCTGAGTTCGTTCTCAAGTTTTTGATTGGTCAGATTTGAGCCTTTGGCTCAAATCTGACCAATCAAAAGCTTGAGAACTCAAATCTGACCAATCAAAAGCTTGAGAACGAATTCAGACTCAACTAAAAAGCTTTATAAGCATGGACACCGACTCGAAATGAAATTTCTTCATACTTTACGCCATGTCCAATAGATACTCATTCTAACTCTCTTGTGGAGAAGAGCCATATCAGTCAGCTCTGAGAGAAGCTGTTGATCAGGGTCTGCCTGTTTGCTTATACGATGTTATAGATCCGAATTTTCACTGTTTGCCATTGCAAATATTCCATTGTTTCTTGTGTCAATACAAAAATAAATTTAATATCCATGGGCACATGAAGTACATATGCATGAAGAGCAAAAATGTTCACTTGATCAAAGAAATTATTGACAGGGAAATGCATAACCATTTCCTGCTAGACTATTTATCTAAGAATTAAGCACTTCATGAATCATAATAAGAATATTTATTACAATGGCATATAAAACAGTCTTTGGCAAAGACAGAAACTGAAGAATAAAATCTATATTATTCCATAATCAAACAGAGTAGACCCTGATCAGACGGAAAAGAGGACTATTTCTAGGTCCGTCAGGCAGACAATCGCGTAACCCAATTTTTCCTTATATTATTTACCCATTTACTCCAATAAAATTTGCAAACAAAGCAGACCTAGATCAGATATATCAGTCCGTATATATGAACCGTCTGATCAGGGTCTGCTCTGTTTCCTAATAACATTATATAGATATGATTCTACAGCTTCTGCCATGGTCAAATTTGCCATTATAAAAATTAATCTAATCAATATTCATATTGTCATTATTTCCGATATGAATATTCATGGAGTAAAGGGTTCAGGAAAATCTGTCCTGTATCCATGCTTATAAAACTTTTTAGTTGAGTCTGAGTTCGTTCTCAAGTTTTTGATTTTGAACTCAAATCTGACCAATCAAAAGCTTGAGAACAAACTCAGACTCAACTAAAAAGCTTTATAAGCATGGATCCAGATCTTAGTTTGGAACCCATTCATTTTCCATGTGGAAGGACACAGCAAACAGAATGTTTGTTGGTTTTAGTCAATTTCATCGATGGTTCAGCAAACAGTGCAGATCCCGATCTGATGATTCATTCTGTTGCCCTCTGATCTGGATCTACACTGTTTGCATGTGTCCTTTTTAAGGGACTCAGTATTTCAGTCATATCGCGACATCCAGCTAATTACAGGTGGAGGATGACCCCTGAGGTTTCTCCGTGATGTTCCATGCACAGAATCACAACGGGGTAGAATCATCGACCTACGGCAAGCCAGTTTTCCTCACATGGAAAGTCCAAATACACAGGTCGGGATTCGAGCCACAGCGGTGACGTATTTATTATGAAGTACAGATTCAGTGCGGTAAACATTCGGGTAAAGAAAAATCAACAGTATTTGTTCTAAATAGTGAGGTTTATTCCGTTTTATTCACAGATCTTTAAACTCTGAATAGTGTCAACATGTTATAACAGAAATCAAAAATAACTCACTTTACCCGATCAGTCAGAAACAGTAAGTGAATACTATGTACAATCAGCTAACAATAATCTGCTCAATGATTTAACCCGTTGGAATATTCATGACAGTCAATTATGCATATTTATTATTAATAACCTAATTCTCTAATACATTTTTATAATACAAGCAAATTCACTGAATTGATATTCCCCGCCAAGCAAGTGCTGCGCTCAGTATTTAAGTTACTGAAATACAAGTTGGACGTATGGTTGAACGGACAAACGGATGCAGGGACACACAGACGCAGCCAAAACTATATCCCTTCGCCTAAGATGGGGGGATAACAAGGGAACTTACAATGCTATGAAAAAAGGTGTTGACTCAAAACTAAGATAATCTAAAAGCAAACAGAGCAGATCTAGATCAAATACTCCTACAGTAACTGTCTGATCTGGATCTATCATGTATGCAATGCAAAAAGGTTGCATTATCAAGTAATAAGGTAAAGCAAAAAAAAAACTTTTCCTCTACTTCATGAAGGGTTGTACTAACATTTTACTTGATAACTGAACCTTTTGCAAACAGAGTGGACCCACAACAGACAGCTCCTGTCTCAGTTCAAATTCTCTTATGAAACTTTCAGAATTGTGTAGTTCATATGGAGCAAATGCTCTATTTATCACAATGGTTTCGGATAGAGACTTTTACAGAGGTGTCAAAAGGCGCCAATATGAGGGAATGGGTTAACAGAGTGGACCTACAACAGACAGCCCCTGTCACAGTTTAAATTCTCTTATGCCATGGCAACAAATTCATTTATTCTATATTTTTATAAAACAAGTTACCATAACAGTCTTTGTGTTTCTAATGCTGTGCAGGACCATATACTAAGACCCATTAAATATTAACAAATTATTATCAGCTGACTATACAAGGCCTTGGATTTTTTTGGACTTATTTACATGTGATAATATTATGATACAACATCAATTGCCTATCACTTACAAACAATATTAAATTTCAAAAAACCACACAGACATACACAGTAAATGAGCTGAATGTGATAAAGGATGATCAAGTAATTGCAAACATTGTAGACCAATATTAGCCAATGTGTTGAAATGTGGTCCCTGATCAGGGCTTGCCCCTTTACAAATGGTAAACTACAGCACTTTAGCTGGCAATGATTGACAAAAAATTAAACCTTCATCTGCTGAATACTTAAACCGATTCCTACTTTTCTATTAATTAAAACAAGAATCAAAATTTATCACTGAAGAAAATGTATTGTATGACAAACTGTGCAGCCCCTGCCCAAGGAACACCACCAGGATCCCTTTGATCTGGGTCTATACTGTTAGCAAAGTTCTTATATATTTGGTTTCCAGCAAATCAAGGGTTAACTCTTTGCATGTTAAGTAATTCTCTAAAATAATTGTTGTGTGCACAAAAAAATATCAAATTGGATTTTCTCCATTGTTTTTCAAGACTCATAATCAGTGTTCACCAGTTTGGATTCTGATGAGAGACCCAGTTACACTAGTTTGGATTATGATTAGAGACCCAGTTACACATCTCATCTGCATTAAAACTGTTTGAATAGTTATCCCAAACTCGCTGCAAATGTTCAATGACTTATGACAAAGCAAAAGCAGAAGCTGGTTTGATTTACAGTGTTTGCATGGTCCAATCACCTTTTCTTTCATCATACAACTAACAAAAATAAATACATGTATACTATCATTGGCTCAAAAGTCCAAATCTGAACAAGCCATTTTGCTCTGGACAATATTACATTACAATATCATAAATAAACAGCATTTAATCCTTCCCTCTGTGAATATTCATGTCAGAAATTGTGACTTTGTGAATATCAATTGGCTGATTTTTTATAATGGCATCATGAATAAGAGTTTTTTTTACCATGGCACAAACAGTAGCAATAGATCTACAGTAAAACCTCTCTATAACGGCCACTAAATTACATCAAGTAGTTTGTGCTAAAGGCAGGTGAGAGCTTAAAGCAAGGTGAAAGTAAAACAGAACGCTCCTATAGTGCCCTAAATACCAAATAATTAGTGGCCGTTATAGAGAGGTTTTACTGTATTTCATTTCATAAGCAAACAAAGCTTACCCTGATCAAACGGCTCCATGTGGGAGTCATCTGATCTGGGTCTACCCTGTTTGCTAAAGTGCCAAAAGAATCTCTATGAAGAATAGGGTTAACAATTTCTGATTATGTTTTCTTCTATCTAAGGCATGTATGCACGACATTCAGCTTAGCTGTTCAATAATCACATTTTGTGTTTTTCATCAAAGAAATCATTATTTAATTAATTATATAATTTGGAATCTGATTGTTCAATATCATCAAATTTATATATTCTGATTCATCAGAGTAAAAGAAAGACAATCCAGTAATTATGATGACAAAGCAAAATGCTTTTTTTATTTGTACGGGGTTTAATATAGTATTTCAGTCATATCGTAACATCCAGTTCATTACTGGTGGAGGAAGACCCCAGAGTTTTTCTGCGCATGGAACAACAAATTGCAATGTTTTGAGTACAGAAGATCTGGGTTGAACCACCAGCCTACCCGGGTGTTCTCTTTTTTGCACAGAGCAATGCATTTTGTTCCATGCACAAAAATGAAAAATGCCTCTGCTGTAAGCATCTGTATCTTTTGCAGCACATATATCACTGATGTGTCTGAATCAGAATAAT
Organism: Azorinus chamasolen; assembly: GCA_963576725.1. NCBI lineage: Eukaryota > Metazoa > Mollusca > Bivalvia > Cardiida > Solecurtidae > Azorinus > Azorinus chamasolen. The sequence goes on along the minus strand of OY755244.1, from coordinate 16,457,607 downwards.
GATCTGATTAACTATATAGCTGATACAGACACCTTTTTTTAATTAACAAAACAAACAAATTGATCACTGTATTATTATGCCACAGTAAAAATTCAGTAACTATTCATTAAAGCATGATTTCTTACATGAATATTCATGAAGTAAAGAGTTATTATAACGATTTATCGTTTATTAGGTCACAATTCATTACTGAGATAAAGGCCTAATGATCTGGATTATTCAATATTTCAATTCTCAATTGTGCCTATTGCACAATAAAGCACTGTAATTTAATAGTTACCTCGTAAGTAACATGGAAATACAAAACAAATGGAATGGGGTAAAATACAGCAAAATACACATGCACAAGCTGTGAAGACATTTTTGTATCCATAATTCAAGCTTTATCTTTACCCTTTGAATGCAGGAAACGAGTGTTCTGATATTTGCAAACAGTGTAGATCCAAATCAGAGCGCTCCTAAAGAAGCCCTCCTCTGATAAGGGTAAGCACTGTTTGTAATTCACAATCTTCTTGTAACATTGCTTCCTTTCATACAGAAAGACCTCTTATCATTAAACAGACGAACCATTCCATTTCAGCATTCAAAGGGTTTAACACATCAAATTCAAATATACTGGAATAACAGTTGACTACCTTGCTCTACTTGGTACAAAGTTATCAAATCCACTACCTACATGTATATATATATATCTCTTGATTGAAAGTCACCCAAATCAACAGTTACGGTTGCTATAGTTACCTATCAACATTCAGGTAAACCTACAGCAAGTGAATCATAGGTCATATTGCAAACAGTCTGTTGAACCATATCATTTAATCTTTTAAAGTGACAAATAAACTAAGGCAAAAACAGTGCAGACCCAGATCAAATTGTTCCTGAAAAAGCATTTTGATCTGGATCTACACTATTTGCTACTATGTCAGTCTAATTTGATATCATTAAATAATTCTAAATTGAATTACCAAGCTTTAACCATTTTGCAAACAGTGTAGACCCAGATGAGAGGCTCCTAGAGGAGGCCTTTCATCATGGTCTGCACTGTTTGTCATGTTACACTTTTATTAAAAACAATATCCCTAAATATTCATGGTAAGCCTGACTTTTTTAAATTATGGAAAAGTCCATTTGAAAAACCAGGATTTAAAGGGTTAGTGAGCCATGGTGAGGGGAGACTGGGTGTACAATACTTAGGGTAATTAGGGTTAGAGAGCCATAGTGAGGGGAGACTGGGTGTCCAATACCTAGGGTAATAAGAGTTAGAGAGCCATAGTGAGGGGAGACTGGGGAGACTGGGTTCCAATACCTAGGGTAATAGGGGTTTGATGAATTATTTTGATCGATCTCCACAGTTTTGATTCACACCGTAACTCCCACTCTTGAAACACAAAAGGTTAACCATATCTAAATGACAATAATTAACCCATTCCCCCATAGACTATTTTAGATCCAACCTCTTTGAATAAATCTACCGAAAAGGAACTGGAGAAAAAGACAATTTTAGAATTTTGAAACCATTTTGATAAATAGAGCAAATGCTCTATTTATCACAATGTTTTCAAGAGGTGATTTTTACAGAGGCATAGAAAGGGTATTTATGGAGGAAAGGGTTAACTATTATTCTGATACATGTATATGCCACCTGACAGTGACTGGCAATGGCAAACTACATGGATCCAGATGAGATGCCATGTAAGTCAGCATCTTATCAAGATCAAAACTGCAATTTCTCAAAAGCTTAAATTATGTAAAATTAGAAAAAGAAAGAAATGCAGCATTATCTACAAATCTGAGTTTTGAGCAGACATCATTTTTACAGCGCTGCTGGATAAGGACTGAAGATATGTTCCTGTCATACATAATTAAGGTGGACCCTCAAAGTAAATATAAATAGGTGGACCCTCAAATTAAGTATAATAGTTGGCCTTTAAGATGGGAGGCAGCGTAAATGAAGAAAGTCATACAGACATCTCAAACTGAGATTTTCTGCATTACTTTCAATCTTCATTAATCTTCTCAATGTGGAATAGGTCATAACTGTTTAAAGGTCGATTTCATTCAGTGTGAAAGAGTAACCTTCTGATGAGGGTCTGCACTGTTTGTCATTCAAAACCCCCTTTCATACTGAATAGACTCTATCATGGACTATTCCACTTTAAAAAATTAAGCTATCAAAGGGTTAAAGCACTACTTGCTGCTGTCTTAACCCTTTAATTCATGCATATTAATTAGCTGCATTGTTATATCATATCATATGAACACAGCAATTTGTAACCAAGGCAGCTGTCTGATCTGAGTCTAATCCTCGTAAAGGCGTATGGAAGTGTATTTAAGGAGTAAAGGGTTAAATACCTCTCTGAATAGTCATTAAGTGGTCACTGGAATGAGATTCTACTGACATTGTGCAAATACTGAGGATTAACCCTTTCCCTCATATTGACGACTTTTGACCACTCAGTAAAAGTCACTTTGTGAAACCATTGTGATAAATAGAGCATTTGCTCCTATAGGAGCAAATGCTCTATTTATCACAATGGTTTCAAACTACAAAACTCTAAAAAAAATCCTTTTCTCTAGTTAATGATCCTTTTCGGTAGATTTATTCAAAGAGGTTGTATCTAAATATAGCCTATGAGGTAATGGATTAATGGGTGAAAGCAACCTCTGCAGACCCTGATTACTCAATACTGTGATTAGAGCCCAATAAGATACTGTGTATGATACCACAGCTGTTTTTGGTCTAAACTGTTTGAAAAAGCTCTGAAGACACATTCTTTTCTCATGGTGCGACTTGACAACATCATAAAAACACGATTACAAGATGGAATTAACCCTTACCATATTGAAAAAATAATGTATCCTCAAACTCTGATACGGAGCGATTCCGACTCACTTCAATTCGTTCAAGCTATATAATTTCAAGAAACTGCTGACTGAATTTCAGACAGGCTGGAACCTAATAAGATGCAAAATTATTCTGCTTACTCCAATGGATCCATGCTGATTGCAAATGAAATCAAGGTTGTGCTGCACATGATAAAGGTTAATCCTCTCAAAAGTCTGGAGTACAGGAACAAATACAATGAACTAAAATTCAAACCACCGTCAGCACAATACTGGTGAATTTGTGATTACCTTTGCAAACAGTCTGGATCCTAAAGAGATGTCTAGTAGCTTGAATTTTACTTCACATCTAATTAGGATCCAAATGCTTTGATACTCTGATTCTTTTTTCTTTAAACAATAACTGAACTATTAAACTTGAAACAGACAACAATATTTGCAGACAACAAATGCTCAAAGCCCAGGTTAATTTCTGAATACAGATCTAGGCTATCACTTGTCAACTAATGAACCAACATTCATGGGAGACCCTTATGGAGCTCTTAATCCTTTTTACTTGTCGGAGAAATTAATGGGTGTCGGATTTTCACCACTGACAATGATCGCATGTCGGGCCCGTCATGCGAAAAGGGCCTGGAGAAAGCCCTGCTTTCCTCCATGAATATTCATATAAGAAATAATGATGTCGTGAATATTAATTAGATTTAACACATGAATTGTTGGTCATGTATGAAACTGTATAATCATATCTATATTATATCATAAGCAAACATAGCAGACCCTGATGAGATGGCTCCTATAGGAGCCATCTAATCTAGGTTTACTCTGTTTTCAAAGGCACCTCTATCAGGTAATGGATTAAACAGCAAGTGGTTGTTTACTGCAGGGCAAAGGTAAGGCAGAAAGCTCCATTGTCAAAAATAGCCCAAAATTTATTAGTCTGAAAAACAGTTGGCAAGGACACCTATGTTTCAGTATGGGCCATAATACACAGTATAAATAAGAAAAAAAAACAAAGTACAAAACAAACTTCAACAAAATTTTGTTTAAAAAAACCCAACATCCTGCACATCAATTAAATTTAAAGGAATTTTGAGAGGTCAATATAGAGAAGTTGTACTGAGAGGTCAGTATAGAGAAGTTGTACGGTACATACATATGTGAGAGGTCAGTATAAAGAAGTTGTACTGAGAGGTCAGTATAGAGAAGTTGTACAGACAGGCCAGAATAGAGAAGTTGTACAGACAGGTCAGTATAGAGAAGTTGTACTGTACATAGATATTGTGAGAGGTCAGTATAAAGAAGTTGTACTGAGAGGTCAGTATAGAGAAGTTGTACTAAAAGGCTAGTATATCAGTATAGAGAAATTGTACTGTACATACATATTGTGATACCTACTAAATTCAAAACATTATCAACACTTTGACAAATACTCAATTTTTTTTAACTAATTAACAAACATAGTTATATTTTTTTCCACACTTTTTTGTACCTAGGATAGAGGTGTATACAGTAAAATCCCCTCTAAGCTGGACATTCAAATTAGCATCAAGATCAGTCTTTAAGATAGGTGGCGGCTTAACCCTTTACTCCATGATGGAGAAATACATGTAATGATATCACAGATATCAATTAATTTTAACCCATTCCCTCATATTGACGCCTCTGCAAAAGTCACTTGTTGAAATCATAGTGATAAATAAAGCATTTGCTCCTATAGGAGCAAATCTTCTATTTATCACAATTGTTTAAAACTAAAAAGTCTAAAAAATTTCCTTTTCTCTAATTAATGCTCCTTTTCAGTAGATTTATTCAAAGAGGTTGGATCTAAAAAAATGGGTTAAAATTACACTTGAACCCTTAAAGTTTTGGCCATGGAAGAAACTGTAGAATCATGTCTATATTATCATAAGCAAATAGAGCAGACTCTGATCGAGTGGGGCTTACAGGATCCATCTGATCTGGGTCTACTCTGTTTGCAAAAGTGTAGGAATGCGTTTTCATGGAATAAAGGGTTAATGCAGGGTGAAATTCACACAGAAAGCTACTTTGCATTAAGAGCATTAAGCAGCTGCCTTCCTAAAAAGATATAAATTCTTCTTTACTGAAAGTCCAGGTTAGAGGGGTTCTAATCTGTGAAATAATATGTCATGTGTAATCAACTATCATCAGACCAGCGATAATTGTCTAGAATAGCTCTGTCTCAATACAGTCCCCAAAAGTGAGTCTGTAGTTGGCAATCTCTGTTATACCGTGATAATGTACAAATGCAGCTGCCAGTACAAACATATGGAATATCTGATGGCTCTGAAACTGAAACAAAAAAAACACAATGAATTATTATAACAATTAAGAAAGACAGAAAACAAAGCAAAACCTTACAAAACAGCACCTTAGAGACTGGAACTCATGAAGGTTTTTTATTATCTTACTACTCCATATTTATGTGTTAAAATGCCTCTGCAAACAGAGTAGACCCAGATCAGAAAACATCTATAGGAGCTGTCTCATCTGAGTCTACTCTATTGCTTTTGAGATTTTTCGTATAGATCTGATTCTACAGTTTCTGCATGACCAACATTTCTTGTCTTCATGATGTCATGTCGGCCATAAAAAAAATTCAGCAAATAAATATTTATGATATCATTATTTATCATGAATGTTCAGGTTAAAGTTTAATTCTTTACTTGCTAGGAGCCAATTTGTGATAACCTACACCAATTGTTTGGATTCAGAGTTACTTGAAATCTCACCAGAATCCAAACTGTTTAACATCCAGAGTGAATTTTTGTGGAGAAACAAACTTTGAGAACTGTAATAAACTTTGAGAACTGTAGCTGATGACAAATCTGACTGTAGACAATTATTTAGCATGCAGATTTGATGACATCACTATTTATATTGATACTATCATTGCTGAGATTAAAGCCTTATAAAACATCAATCAAAATCAAACAAATGGTTTAAAAAATATAAACTTTAAAATGAAAAAAAAATTGACAAACTGCTAACACTTTACTCGATAAATACACCTTTCTCTGCCTTTGCAAACAGAGTAGACCCAGATCAGAGGGCTCCTATAGGAACTGTCTGATCAGTTTCTGCACTGTTTGCTTATGAAATGATTCTAACATTTCTTCTGTGGCCAAAACAATCAATGTCCATGTGCCAATGAATATTCATAGTATCATTTCTTACATGAATATTCATTGACTAAATGCTTAAGGTTTTTTTTCAGGTGATGTTTTATTCTGCAAAAAGTTTTAATTTTAAAATATTGTGTAATGTCTCGCATAAAGAGTTCTTAATCATTTAGTAATCAATATTCATTAATTATCATTAGCTATCATTATTATTATAATAAGATATCATTATTCATTTAGCCATCATTATTCATCCTTAGCTATATTCATTAATTAGCTATCATCAGTTAGCTATTATCATTAATTAGCTATCATTATTAATTAGCTATTTGCTAGCTATCATTATTTATTAGCTATTATTATTCATTACCTACCATTATTAATTAGCTATCAATATTTGCCTGTGATTAACTGTTTGTACACTGAATACTTGTCATCGGCATGTCTGGGTCCATGCTTATAAAACTTTTAGTTGAGTCTGAGAACGTTCTCAAGCTTTTGATTGGTCAGATTTGAGCCTTTGGCTCAAATCTGACCAATCAAAAGCTTGAGAACTCAAATCTGACCAATCAAAAGCTTGAGAACTAAATTCAGACTCAACTAAAAGCTTTATAAGCATGGACCCAGGTCTCTGTTACAATTCTCAATGTTAGTTTTCATTTCAGTACACTCCAGAAATATATTCAGAGTGTCAAGCAGTTTCAATCCTTATGAGACCTTGAGTTAGTTAGCATCTTATCTGGATCTAAACTGTTTACATAGATAATTGTAAATTTGCAACATGTGCTCAAAAAGTTATACTGTTTGGTTCTAATTAGTATTACAGATATTTTTACAAACTTCAACTAAAAAGTCAGTTACAGTAATTGTTCTTGGTACTTGCATCAAATGGAAAACAGTTACATTGCATTATGTTTATCCTTCTCTTACATTTATAGTTGGTAACATGTTTTTTACTTCTGATTTGTCGGATCCTAATGTGACATCGTGTAAATCTAGATTCACCCAGTGCAAGTCAGATTATGCTTTGCAGAATAAGGGTTATATAATAATGTTTAACCCCTTACTCCATGAATATTTATTAGTCATACCCCACCCTTATGGCATATCAAATTTTATCATCTCAAATAGTATTATCTGTATATATTGGCCATTATTTCTATGAAAGGCGGGTAAACTCAGGTCTAAAAGATCATGTGCAAACAGTGCAGACCCAGACAAAACAGCTCTATAGGAGTAGTCTGATCAGTGTATACAGTTTGCAAAAGGTGTAAGTGTATATATTGAGTAAAAGGTTAACCTTAAAGTTACACTATATTACGCCTCTGAAAACAGAGTAGACAGCTTCTGATAAGGAAGAGCAAGAGCTGTCTGATAAGGATATGCTCTGTTGGCTTATAGACTCTTATATAGAACACATTCTAACAGTTTATTTCATGGCCAAACATTCCCTTATTAACTCTTTGCACGCTAGCGGTGAAACTGTGATTATCTATGCAAACAGTCTGGATCCAGATGAGACGCCGCATAATGCGGCATCTCATCAGGATCCAAACTGTTTGTCAACTTGACCATATTTTTGCAAAGAAATGAGAGAAAGTTTATTTTAAGAATTGAAGCAGACTACAATTGTTGCAGACAAAAAATTACTTAGCGTGCAAAGAGTTAATGTGACATTACAACAATAAGGTAAATGAATATTTATAATCAAAGTGATAAATGGTTACAAAAATATTAATAAGGAGAAGGGTTTGGGGATATGATTTCCCTTATTATTACTAATGTAGATAAACACAAGCTCACCCAAATATCAAACTTTCCTGGGAAGAATCGTTCTGGAATTCGTACTGCATAGATCACTGCACCAACAATATACAACAGAGCCATTAATGACAGCCAGCCGAGAGAACACTTTTCTACAGCATTCCAAAACCCATCTGTTATAACAAAGTGCAAGGCAGGTATAACACCACTCAATCCAAGGGAGACAAATACACCTGAAAAGATGATAGACATCAAAGTTACCTCCCTTCATGGTAGTGCAGTGGATGGAAGCAGTTTACTACATTTTACAATACATTTTGTAACTATTAACCCTTTCCCTCATGAAAATTCACGAAGAAATTATAATGTCACAATAAATATAATTAAGCTAAATTTTCATAATGGCATTATGAAACAAAGATCCTACAGGATCCATCTGATCTGGATCTAATCTGTTTGCAAAGGGTAAAAAGAAAAAAAAGAGAAATCTTATTATGGGCCTATCAGGCAGGTGGTAGCTTAATGCAGGGGAAAAGTAATGTGGTGCTTTTGCACTGCATTCAGGAATCACCTGCTTTTTAAGACTCCTATGTCTAAACAGTAAGTGGTAGCTAAAACCCAGGTATAATTATAGAGTGTGTCCCAAAAGAGCACAAAACTTTGTCTTCATTGAAAAGGGGTAAAACTGTCAATACACTTGATATATTTATTTAATATTAATTAAGATCAGAAAGTGGCCATGATGATGATAAACAAAACCTGGAGAAAAAGTAAAACAATACAATAAATATATAAGTTAGACCAAGATAAAACAGCTCTTTTATCACGTTACCCCATAAATACAACGGTTCTGCAGAGTAGACCCAGATCACATGGCTCCACTAGGGGCCATCTGATCAGGGACTGCTCTGTTTGCTTATGAAATAATAAAGATCTAAGTCTACAGCTTCTGTGATGGTCAAACTTTCTGTGTCCATGTGCAATTAATACAATTAATATTCATTATGTCATTATTTTTACATGAATATTCATGAAGTAAAGGGTACTTTATAATTTACAATTCTAAAACTACATCTTTACTCAATATAATTTCAAGAAACAGTGAATGCAAGCCAAACAGTTTAGATCCTGATGAGCTGATAAGTTAATTGGTGGTGTCTCATCTGGATCAAAATCCAAGGTCATCACAAAGTGGTACATAGTGTAGAAAGAGTTGGTAAATATGCAGGGTACATGGAACAATGAGGTTAAATTTCTTTGCTTGTGTTTTCCTCAACTCTTTACACCATGAGCATTCATGCATTAATGTATGAATCTTAATTAGCTGAATTTATAATGGCACATGAACACAAGAATCTGTAGCTGTGGCAGTAACTGAATAATCAGATATACAGTAAAACCTCTCTATAATGGCCACTAAATTGTGTTAATTAGTTGGTATTTAGGGCAGGTGGCTGCTTAAAGCAAGGTGAAAGTAAAACAGAATGCTCCTTTCACCTTACTTTAAGCAACCACCTGCCTTTAACACAAAAATACTTATTGTAATTTAGTGGCCATTATAGAGAGGTTTTACTGTATATCTTTTATAAACAAACAGACTCTGATCAGACAGTTCCCACAGAAGCCATCTGATCTGGATCTGCTCTGATTGCAATGGCATCATAAGGTGTATCTATGGAGTAAAGGGTTATTACCTGCTCTAAGGGCTCTGAATCTGGGCTCGCTGAATTTGTCCCACAGGGACACAACAATACACAAGGTGCCAAGAGAGAAGATGAGAATCAGATATATGATCTTGACACCCAGCTGGCAGTAGAAACTGTAGTACAGCCACGGTACAAATGAGCCCATCGTCATGGTGGCAATGCCGCAATAGTCTAGCCTGAAACACAGATATAAAAACCAGGCCACTATTATGGTAGAAATGCCACTTGAAAAAGAGGTATGTCAATTAGTAATGCAAAATAACCCATTGCCATGATAGCAATGCCATAATTATGTAGCCTGAAATACGGAGAAATGTCAGCTGCTGGCACAAAACAATGCAATGACAGTCTAGTCTGAAATAGACAGATATACCATTTCAATTTGTAGTAAAAATTGAAGTATAATCAAGGCAGTAAAGTGCCCATCACCACGTTGCCAATACCACAATATGTCTGATATGAAATATAGTGAATATCATGAAAATCAGCCATTGAAAATGAAGTACAGAGTCAGAAATGGCAAAATCAAGTCCTTAGAAAATTACTTTTGAGATTTCGAAGACATTTAATCAGAATTTCAAGCATTTGAGTCCTGATCAGAGGCCGAATTGCAAGACTTCTCACTGGAGGCAGTCTGTTTATGGAGGTAATCAGCTCCAACCACCAATTCACGCTTTAGGTTACAGAGTCATCATTAATTATAGCTAGTATGAAAATGAACACTGTATGATGGTATTAACCCTTTCTCCGTTCAATATTGCTTTAAGAAATTAACAATGGAATTATGATTTAGTATTAGCCGATTTTTTATAATATAAACATTTCAAGGGATTTTGCTTTTCAAGGGGAATTTTCCTATAGGAGCTGTCTGATCTGGGTCCTCTCTGTTGGCAAAGCGTGGAAAGGCATTTATGTGAGGGAAACAGTTAACCTTTACTTCATATAAATGCCTGTTTATGCCTTCAGGAGCAGTCTGATCTTGGTCTGCTCTGCTTGCTTATTATAATAGAACTGCCCCTACAGTTTCTACCAATACCAAAAAGTTCTAAGCCATTATAAAATTCAGCTAATAATTATTCATAATGTCATAACTTTCTTATATGAATATTCAACAGAAAAAATGGGTTAACTTAAGCATCACCCCAGACAGACCATGATAACCCAGGTACCCTTATCCTGTCAAGTGTGACCCGACTGGCATTTGCATACATCCTAGATCCAGAGGACATACTAATTAACTCAGTCTCTCATCAAGATTTATTCGGCATATGGTCAGTAGATTTTTCAAAAGCTTCAACAAATTGAAAGTACATGTAGGTAAATATTTCTCCATATTCAAGTTCGAGCAAACATGAATTGTAAACAACAGAATAAGGACTTAATGAATGAGCCAGTACACTCAGTCTACTAACTAACTAATCAACTATACTATCTCCATAGTTGACCACTTCATAAATTATTCAGTCAGGGACTAAGCTACTGCACATGTGAAGTCAGAGCTGTCTGTAGATAAGAAGCGTACAGTAAAACCTCTCTACAACGGCCACTAAATTGTGTTAATTAATTGGTATTTCGGGCAGGTGGTTGCTTAAAGCAAGGTGAAAGCAAAACAGAATGCTCTGTTTTACTTTCATCTTGCTTTAAGTAGCCACCTGCCTTTAACACAAAATACCTATTAATGTAATTTAGTGGCCATTATAGAGAGGTTTTACTGTATATAGAAAATCTATTTAAATTTTCTGCCACTAGCTATTATGCTCTCTGAGACAATTCTAATGAGTTGCAGCAAGACAGGGTTAGGTCAAGAGAGATAAAAGACATTTTGAAAGAACATTAACCCTTTACTTATTCAATATTCAAATAAGAAATAATGACATCATGCATATCTATTTGCTGAGTTTTTATAGTGTAAACTTTTAAAGGCAAATTTCTGCTTTGACAAAAATGGTAGAATCAGATGTACAGTCCAACCTGCTTCAGCGGTCACCTGGTATCAGCAGCCACACTGCTGTAAGCGGCCACTCGAGGACCCTCCCAACAAAAAACACTATATATTACACCTGGTATAAGCGGTCACCTGCCTAACGCGGCCAGCGGCCACTCTATTTCACCCCAAATGGCCAATACACACTGGTGTAAGCGGTCAGGTGTTATACAAATGTAAAACGCGTAAACACTTTTCATGGCTATCGACGGCAACATCAGACATTTTGTCACCTTTCAATGCTGTATGCTAGCAGTCATGACCCATTTGGGCCCCTTATCAGAGTTTCTTTTGTTTGTTTACAAAGCGTGTCGGTTATTCACGCCATATTAATTGGGGATTTACATTCTACTCTGAATTCCCCAGGAATGTAATCACGCGTGAACTAGCTGGTTCCCAACTTCCGCTCTATGAGTTAGATGTTCACAGACAGAATATTCGAGAAACCAGTCATGTCAAACATGGCTACACCGTAAGAAGTTACACCCCGAAGCCAAATTCGAATAACACTGGCGTGTGTATTACTCAATTGAAAGAACTGACACTTATAAATAAGGGACAAAAGGTTGAAGAACGACAAACAAGGCAATTAATTCGATATGACTTGTGATTATTACGGGCACTTTAGGTCAGAACGGTCTTTATAAATATCGATTAGTATACTGCTGTACACAAAATACATGTCTGTCATAATTACTCGAAAGTATGCTTGGTAACATGCACCTGGTTTAGGCGGTCACCTGCTGTAAGCGGCCAAAGTGGCCACTTCCCTAGACCCCGCATAATGCTGCGTCTCATCAGGATCCAAACTGTTTGTCATCTTGATCATATTTTTGCAAAGAAATTAGAGAAATGTTATTTTAAGAATTGAAGCAGATGACAATTGTCGCAGACGAAAAATTACTTAGCGTGCAAAGAGTTAATGCAGAATGAAGACAATGCAGAAAGCTTCTAGAGGAGCCACCTGGTCAAAATGCAAGAAGCTCCTGTTAAAAAATGTTACTCCACCGGAAGTATTTGACTTACTTGTTGAACAGTTTGCCTATTTTCTGGGAGTGGTTGAAGACTGTGTGAAATATCCAGGAGAAACCTAAGCACAGGATTGCACCAGCAAAGAAAGCAGAGAAAACCGCCTTCTCTTGCCACTGGACCTCAATGGATGGCCGTGACAGGAAGTACCCCGAAATACCTATAAAGGCTATCATTCCTGTAAAAATAAAACATATAACTAATTAACCCTTTACCTCATGGATATTTATTTAATAATCAATGCCATCATGAATATCTATTAGCTGAATTTGTAAAATGAAATATGAACACAGGAAATTTTGAGTTTGGCAGAAACTGTAGAATCAGATAGATCTGTACAATTTCATAAGCAAACGGAACAGACTGAGATAAGACGGCTCCTACAGGATCTGATCTACTCTGCCTGCAAAGACATGAAAATGCAATTGTATGAGATAAAGAAATAACTATTTGCACGATCTGCAATCATCATAGATCTGCAAAACATGCCACCTACACTACTTCTAACGATTAACTTTTCTTTGTTTTCATTACAACAATATCCATGAGAAACAGGTTGGATCTTGATGGGATGCCCAGTTACTAAAAATCTCATCTGGATGCGAACTATCTGCATAGGCAATCCTTAACCCGTTACATCATAGGCTATTTTTAGACCCACCCTCTTTTAACAAATCTACCAAAAAGGAGCAATTAGTAGAAAAAAGCAACATTTTGGAATTATGTAGTATAGAAACCAGTTATAAATAGAGCATTTGCCCCATAGGAGCAAATGCTCTATTTATCACAATGGTTTCAAAAAGTGACTTTAACAGAGGTTTAGAAAGGCATATTTATTGAGGAAAGGGTTAACCCTTTCCTTGATACAGATGCCTTTTCACGCATTTGCAAACAGAGAAGACCCATATCAGGCCACTCCTAGAGGAGATGTCTGATTAGGTTCTGCTCCGTTTCTTTATGTAAATTTGTAGAACTGATTATGCAGTTTCCACAACAGTGAATAAAGGCCTTTTTCCATGTTCCATTTTATTAGTTCAGTGCATGAATATTCATGAGGTAAAGTAATTTGGAATAAATATGAAACAAGGAAAGGGTTAATTCACTGTCAGTCTGCATTCTTCTGTTTCTTTGTAAGCTAAGATACTGTAGTCAGTAAAAATATTGATGTCTGCTACGATAATTTGTTTGTCCATTTCTCTTCAAATGTACAATTAGTGTGACAAATTTGATCTGATCAGGGTCTGATCTGTTTGTTTATGAAATAGTATAGATATGACTCTATAGTTTTTGCCATGGCTTAAGATTATTGTTCAAGTTCCATTATAAACATTAATCTAATTAATATTCATGATGTCATTATTTCTTTTAGGTGTGGTTAATAGTCAGGAATCTATATAAATATTCTAGTGACAAAGTAAATATGGTACTATACATGTAGTAGAGCTGGGTATTGCCCCTGGAAAATGGGCATCGCCCCTGGATCGCGATATTCATTGCCATATTAGGATATAATATATCACAATATTTTTAATTGGATTTTCTGTTTGCTATTCCTGGTTAAGAATGCAGTAATATCTTAATAATGCAATAAAGGGTTGGTTATTAAACTTGTTACTGTGTTTTCATGTACTTCATAATTATGTGACCAAGGGATGAAAGCACAAAGCAGTAGTTTGAACATGGCAAAACTTCAATAGAATCAATAAATCAAAGCATAATAATACCAGAAAAAAACAATAAATATGTGGTTTTGCAGTCAGGTGTTGGCTTTCAGAAGAATGAAAGGAGCTTTCTATATTTCTTTGTTCATGATTTAAGCAACTTACTGTACTATTATCTCCTGGTTTGTAGGGAATTAGAACTTATTTGTTTAAAATTTGCTGCAAAGAAATACATCTCGGTACAGTACATGATGTATAACATAAGAAATATCAGTTTATTAAAAAAAATATTGTGATATTGATTGTGCCCTGCGAGTATCACGATATACCGATATTACCTCCCACACGATATACCGATAATACCTCCCACACGATATACCGATAATACCTCCAACACGATATACCGATAATACCTCCCAGCTCTAACATGTAGTATGATGTTTAAAAAACCAGTCACAGTATAAAACAGTTTGGACCCTGATGAGACGCCGAGTACTAGACATCTAATCTGGATCCAAATTGTTTACATAGGTAATCACTTTTGCGACATTGGCAGTGAAAGAGTTAAAAGAGTAATTACAGTGAGTATTTCCATATTGTTTTAACCATTTACCTAATTGATATGCCTTTTGACATCTTTACAAACAGAGTAGACCAAGATCAGACTGCTCCTGTAGGAGTGGACTGATCAGAGCCAGCTCAGTGTGCTCATGAAATAACAAAGACTTGAATCTACAGTTTCTGCCATGGTCAGCAATGCCCTAACTAATTAATATTCATATATTCATTATGTCTTACATGAAAATTCATCAGGTAAATGGTTACCCAACTCATATTGCAGCAACACTTACCTAGTAAATGTGTCCATATATTTCCAGTTTCTGTGTGAATTCGAAAGATTGACTTAAAGCAAGCTACAAAAGAATTTGTTGGCAAACGATGTCCCTTGTGCAAGAAATCATTGTCCCTCAGCCATTTTGGCAGTGAGTTATGGTGGACCACCCTCCACCCAGCCTCCAAAACTCTTTTAACAAATTCTTCTGCTTGCTCTGCAGCCCGGCATGGTGCTGTGAAAAAATCCCCCATCCTCGAGCGCACATCAGAGTCACTGTCATTTTCTTCCTCCTCAGTAATGACAGAGCCTGTAGAAACTCTCTTTCTTCCATTATCCTGTTTGAAATAAGCAGAATACAGGAGTTATAGATAGTAAGACATAGGAAGACAGAAGGTCCACAGAATACAGGTTAGAGTTGTAGATAGGAAGACAAAGGCCTACAGAATACAGGTCAGAGTTGTAGATATAGGAAGACAGAGGCCCACAGAATACACGTCAGAGTTGTAGATAGGAAGACAAAGGCCTACAGAAAACAGGTCAGAGTTGTAGATATAGGAAGACAGAGGCCCACAGAATACACGTCAGAGTTGTAGATAGGAAGACAAAGGCCTACAGAATACAGGTCAGAGTTGTAGATATAGGAAGACAAAGGCCCACAAAATACAGGTCAGAGTTGTAGATAGGAAGACAGAGGCCCACACAAGATATATTAATTAAAACGTTTTCAAGAATAGTCCATTATTTCTCCACCCTATGTTGTGACCATTGTTTAGAATTGGTCTTGAAGAGATCATTCTAAAGAGTGTCAACACATAGGGTTTGACTACCATTTAGGAAATCTATGTAAACTAGAATTATCCCCGACACTGAATGTGATTAATAACTCCACCCCCTTCCCCTTGCTCTTGTCAATAGTATGCATTATTTTAAATAACTATGGGACATAACTCTGTCAATAATCATTCCATCTGAATGTTGTAATGGTATGCACATCGCAATGAAACATCAGATAAAGCCTCATTGTCATAGAAACCACATCATGAGAAATAGCACAGACAGGAAAAACTAACAAACTGACTAACAGCCATTACTGAAGATGATGATAACAAATTACTCCATGAATATTCATGTTAGAATTATTTTGTGAATTAAATTTAAAAAACAAACAAGAGTGTGTTTGTGAAACACTTATGCCCCCGACCTTTGACTCGGAAGGATGGCCTTGACCTTTGACCTATGGACCAGGGAGTTGAACGCAACACATCGTCTTTATGTGGTGAACATTTGTGCCAGGTTATTTTGAAATCTATTCACAACATGTCTCAAATAATTAAACAGAAACAAAATCAACGGTCAAAATTACGTTTTATGATCGTATTGCAAACGTCGGATGATGACAGTGATGAATCGGATGACGTTACGCACAATATTTTATTAAGCACTCACTGATCTAGACGTACTGTTGCCTGCATGAGATAATGTTGCATAGAACAGTACTATCAGTTACATAGTAACCTGGTTAGTACATGTTATATGTTCTTTTTTTCAATCTCGTCGCAAAGCATTTCGCCATATTTGCAAACAAACTAATGACAACTCTTACTGTAACTGTACCGTGTCAATTCGGCCCAACATCAAATCGGCAAAGTCCAATCATGCTAATCAAATTTATCTAATACAAAAATCCGTTATGTATTTAACTTTAAAATAAAATCTAATTTACTCAGTAACAATTTGCTGACAAAAACACCGTGCAGCCATTACCTCAAGTTTGGGCTCTACGCTGGCAAGGGACATAACCTAGTTACTGACCGTGTATTGAATTACTACTGACTGTGTATTGAATTTCTAGTGACCGTGTATAAGTTTTACTCTTCGATCACATGACAGAATTCAACCAATCACACACACAGCTTTCACCAAAAAATTCTCAGAGGTGGGGTAAAAATTGTTTCATGGCAGGTATATGGAAAATTTGTATGGGAAATTCACGCGAGGTATAATAATCACCCATACCTTTGAACTGTTCAGTCTAAGCAAGTGGCCGGATGCACTTTTCAAGGCATTTTCTGTAGAGTAGGCCAAATCTTCCTCTCCGTCTGAAGAGTCACTGCTGGGGTAATATCCTCCATTTGACTTGTTCCCAGCACCATTATGAGCACTTCTTGGTTGCACAATGACAGGTTCAAGGCATGGCTCGAATTCTGGTGATTTATCTGCCATGACTATTGATTGGCACTTCAAATAGACAAGAAAACATAATTCAATGGGTAACACAAACACAACACATTATCTGTTTGTACACAGAGTAGTAGTAGAAGAACTGCTCATAAAAGCAGTATTTAACCCTTTACTCCATGAATATTCATCTAAGAAATAATGATATCATGAATATTAATTAGACTGTGTTTTATAATGGCACATGAACACAGGAATATTTGGCGATAGCAGAAACTTCAGAATCATAATCTACCCTGGTCAGATGGTTCTTACAGGAGTGGTCTGATCTGGGTCTACTCTGTTTGCAAAGGTGTAGAAAGTTGTAAAAAATATAAATATGAAGTAAAGGGTTAAGCAATCTAGGTCAACTATTTTTTTATATTTTGCTGCCAAACCCCATCTTGCTGCAACTCATAAGGATCACACAGGAAAAGCGACTCTAATGAGTAGTAGCGAAATATGGGTTGACTGAGAAAAAGAAACAAGAGGGCCAGAATGGCCCTGAAGCGCTCACCAGACAATCAGAGGAGAAGATTTTCAAAGTTTTCACTATATGTTTCTATTGAAAGCTGGTTACTCCTGGGGCAGGGCCAATTTTGACCACAGGGGCATAATTTATATAACATTTCTAGAGGACCTGAACAAGAAGCTATGTGCCAAATATGAAAGGTATGAACCTTCCAGTTTCAGAGAAGATTTTCAATGTTTTTACTATATATTTCTATTGAAAACTGATCACCCCTCAGGTGGGGCCAATTTTAACCACAGGGGCATAATTTTAAACAAGGCCATACAAAGTTCTGACTAAAGGCAATCAACTGTTCTTCTGAACGGGTATGTGTACCCTAGCATTCCAAACCATTTGAATATTATTATAAATTATTACATAATAATTTCATATTCATAAGTTTAACTTAATAGTTTCAAGTAATACAATTTCATGCTAAAAAATATTTCATAATTTATTTAAAACCTTTAATTTGGCATTCTGGAGTCTTTAAATGATTTACCCTTCTTCTGAACTGCAGGGCAGATTATAATAATATCATAATGCCAATCACTATTATCAATTAACTCTTCCCTCATATAAACGTGTTTTCACACATTAGAAAACAGAGTAGACCCAGATCAGATGCCTCCTATAGGAGCCATCTGATCAGGGCCTGCTCTGTCTGTTAATGGAATTTGATACATCTGTTCCTTAAGATTCTAAACTGGCTACAATGTTCCACCTACTATATTTCATTATAATTATTTTGTAGATGAATATTCAGTAGGTTGTGAAATTTGGAAAAAAAATGGCTGCAATGTTCCACCTTCCATACTTCATTTTTACTATTTTGTTCATGAATATGCAGTAGGCATTCAAATTAATAATAAACATAGAACAGGCAAAGGGTTAAGACAGAGCTCCAGCAACAGATACAGGTGACCTAAAAATAGCCACTGGCCATCTCTCCCTAATGCTTGACTGGATGACCTATTTATGAGTAATGAGAAGATGCTTAAAAACGCAGTCAGCTATAAGTTTGCTAGAAAACTGTCCACCATTGGGTGTAGCCAATTTTGACCACAGGAGCATAATTTATATAACTTTTGTAGAGGACCTGAACATGATGCTATGTACCAAATATGAAAGCTGAGAACCTTCCTGTTTCAGAGGAGATGATATTCAAAGTTTTCACTATATGTTTCTATAGAAAACAATGCACCCCTGGGGCGGGGCCAATTTTGACCCCAGGGACATAATTTATATAACTTTTGTAGAGGACCTACAGATGATGCTATGTGCCAAAGATGAAAGCTGAGACCCCTGTAGATTCAGAGGAGAAGAATTTTAAAGGTTCAAATTGTTGACGACGGACGACGAACGACGCACGACGCACGCCGACGGACGACGGACATCAGGCAATCACAAAAGCTCACCCTGAGCACTTTGTGCTCTGGTGAGCTAAAAAACAAATTGGTTAACCATTTCCCTTATATCAACATGTTTTCACGCATTTGCAAACAGAGTAGACCCAGATCAAACGGCTCCTAGAGGAGTCGTCTGATCAGGTTCTGCTCTGTTTGCTTATAGAATTTGATAGAACTGTTTCTTTGCTTTCTAAAATGTCTACAATGTTCCATATTTCTATTTTCCATATATTTATTTTGCTAATGACTATTCAGTAGGTATTGAAATTTGGCCTAATTACAGAACAGGGAAAGGGTTAATTCTAGCTGATCTACAGTCCCCAATAGTCTGTAAAAAAACGTTGTCTGTTTCTATTTCAGAAGTTCATTTTGTTCTCCACTTCTCTATAACCCTTTCCCTGTTTGATATTCATGTAAGAAATGATTACATCATGACCATGTATTAGCTGATCTTTATAATGGCAAATGTACATAGGACTTCTGGGTATATTGGTAAATAATGCAGTCATATCTTATAATCTATCATAATTTCATAAGTAAACAGAACAGACCCTGATCAGACAGTGACGGCTCCAACAGGAGCTGTCTGATCTGAGTGTACTCTGTTTTTTGCAAATGCATGAAAAAGTGTTTATTAGATAAGGGAAAGTGTTAAATATACAGTCAGAATGTCAAACAGTTTGGATTCTGAAGAGACTCAAGTAACTGTTTCTCATCTGGATCCAAACTGTTTGCATATACATGTATTATTACAAATTCAGCTATAGACATTCTTGCATGGTGATTCTCTAAAGTTTCTCACCAGCTGAAATACCCTCTTAACCCTTTCCCTCGTATAAATGTGTTTTCATGCATCTGCAAACAGAGTAGACCCAGATCAGACGGCTCCTATAGGAGCCGTCTGATCAGGGTCTACTCTGTTTGCTAATGGAATTTGATAGATCTGTTTCTTTAGTTTCTACAATGGCTACAATGGTCCACCTTCCATATTTCATTATAACTATTTTGTCCATGAATATTCAATAGGATTATAGGTACATAGAACAGGTAAAGGGTTAAATAACCCTAATTACCCTAAGTATTCAGACTGACAAACTTAATTAGGCAAATAGTGCAGACCAAAATCAAACCGCTCCTCGTGAAGCAGTTTTATCAGGGTCTACACCATATGATACCACAGTATGTCAGTCTAATTTAAAATTATCAATATGGTACCAAATTGGCGAATTCAGCTTTACAAACCCTTGGAGAGGGAAATACTGAGTATTTAGAGTAAATAAAGTACCACTTACCACTTGGTACTACAGTACTTTCATTCATATACAGTTGTAAACCTTGGATTCCTACTCAAGGGCTTCCTACAAAACTATTTTAATTACATTCCCTAATGTTAATAAACAATTGAATTCCATAAGTTTTATTGTTTTTCAATTTCTACCCACACCACAAAGTCCTGTGTACATAATTTATGCTATTATAAATATTCAGCTGGTAAATATTCATGCTGACACTATTTCTAATCTGAATATTCAAACAGGGAAAGGGTTAAATGATGGTGTCATCTGGATCCACAGTGACACAGTTATCATAAATCTGCAACACAGACTTTACTCTGTTGCTTTAATTAACCCTTTCCCTCATATAAACGTGTTTTCACTATCTATCAAATTCCAATAGCAAACAGAGCAGACCCTGATCAGACGGCTGCTGATCTGAGTCTACTCTGTTTGCAATCACGTGAAAACATGTGGAATATTGTAGCCATTTTAGAAACTAAAGAAACAGATCTAAAGGTAAAGGTGAGGTTTATAGTCTGGAACTACATACAATGTACATATTCTCCCGACTTCACAATTTACCCCCTGATCACTGGGTTATAAGTCGGCCATTAACACTCAGCACATTGGCTTATTTTCCTCACAGGTACCCATTTATACATCTGGGGAGAGAGGAGCAAATGTGGGATGCATTTTTTGCTCAGAAAAATTCTGATAGTCCGATGGCAGGATTCGAACCGGGGACCCTTCGATCCCAAGTCTAACGGCCTACCACTGGACCACCACTCCCACTAGCCAATTCAGTCTGAAAGGGTTACATGTAGGAAATAATTTTTATCACATGCATGTACCAGTACCATTTGTGTGGGACAGATGGATACACAGTACAGCTGTCTTTCTGAATCGTATTGTATACATGTATATCCGTGTACATGTATGTATTGAGGATTGATTGCAAGACTGTATTTACTACATTATTAAACCCTTTACTCCAATATTTATGTAAGAAATGATAACATCATAAATATTAATTACATTATTTTTTATAATGGCATAATTATAAACACGTGAACGTTTGGCCATGGAAGAAACTGTAGAATCATATCAACAGCTGTATATTATCCATAAGCAAACAAGCAGACCCTGATCAGAGGAGTCACCTCATCTTGATCTTCTCTGTTTGCAAAAGCATAGAAAGGCTTGTTTATGGAGTAATGGGTTAACCCTTTCAATGCTGGACTTTCAGTGGAAAACCTTTTAGTGTTTAACTATGTAGCCCATTCAGTATGAAAGACTTAAACTTGATAGGATTCTGAATGATAAACAGGCTCCGAGATTATAAACCTTTTTGCGTGAGTCTGAGATCATTCTCAAGCATCTGATTGGTCAGATTCTGAGCTTGCTCAGAATCTGACCAATCAGATACTTGAGAATAACCTCAGACTCAGAAGTTTTATAACCTTGGACCCAGTTCAGACCCTGATCAGAGGGCTCCTCTAAGAAGCATTATGATCTGGGTCTACACTGTTCACAAATGACAATGCATGTACATTGTATGTACCTCATTCTAAAGGTTACCTTATGTAAGCATGTGACATAACTGTTTTCCTGCCAAACAGTTTGGATCCCAATGAGACACCGAGTTACTTGATGTCTTGTCAGGATACAACTATCTGCAAATGTCATCATGAGTTTGCTCTATAGATTGTAAGTACAATAGTTTTACACCCAGCTCTCAACATGATAATAACGTAATTTAGTAAACAGCATTATGTATATTATATAATCTATATGCAAATATACAATTGGAAATTAGCTAGTATTAGCATATAACTACCAGTATATGAATAATACAGCAGAGTCTCACTAAAGCCACCACATGATTTTACCCATTAACCCATAGGCTATTTTTAGATCCAACCACTTTGAATAAATCTACCGAAAAGGAGCATTAACAAGAGAAAAGGAAAATTTTTGGATTTTGTAGTTTGAAACCATTGTGATAAATAGAGCATTTGCTCCTATAGGAGCAAATGCTCTATTTATCACAATGGTTTCACAAATTGACATTTACAGAAGCGTCAAAAGGCGTCAATAAGCGGGAATGGGTTAACAAAGAAGACAGTAAAATCAGGTGGTTGGTTAATGCAAGACACAACTGATACAGGAAGTTCCTACATAGAGTTTTCGGTATCATTTTTGATCTGCATAAAGCTACTACCTGTTTAAAGGGGATGTCCCTACATTTGATGCGTTTCATAAACACTTAAAATATACAAAACTCATTTGTTTATATGCTGAAAAGTAGTATATCGCAAAAAGCCCCATCCAATTACCGTTTATAATGACAAAACATCCATGTGTTTGATATCGGCGATCCCGGTTTTACTCCCCGATGTTTCAGTTTTATTCGGGTTGGGTTTTAGTTTCGTAACTGTTCGCCCTATTCGCGATTCTCCGACCACTTCCGAGAAAGCTATTACGTAAACAATGGAGGGATTGGGTGATCATCGACAAAACGCGGAAGAACTTAACGGAAAAGGCCGATAATATTGTGTTGTAGAACAAAAATTATCAGTATTGATGAAATCAGTTTATTTGTATTACAGGGGCATTTTTCGATATAAGTTCCAATTGGGAACCTTCATAATAATGATACTATGATAGAGCATAACAAATACCAAGTGTTATGATATTATTGAAAATATGCGATCATTGTAGGGACTTCCTCTTTAAGGTAATACCTGTTTAAAAGCTGATTGGTCATATTAGAGAAAAGTGATCCCTAAGTGACACACTGCCTCTCAGCAGGTGACACAAAAACTGAGTGGTCATGTTAGAGAGACTTTACTGTACAAGTGCATTTGTATTTACTGTAGTCTAATATCAATGAAAGCAACACATGTTGCCAACACAAACATGTACCGTAACCCTTTACTCCATATCCGCCTTTTAACGCCTTTACAAACACAGCAGACCCAGATCAGATGGCTCCTGTACGACCCATCTGGTCAGTGTCTGCTCTGTTTGCTTATAAAATTACATACGTCTGATTCTACTGATTCTATAGTTTTTACCAGAGCCCAAACTTTTCTTGTTCATACATTGTATGCCATTATAAATATGTGTATTACGCTAATTAACCCTTTCCCTGTTCTATGTTTATTTCAAATTTCAATACCTACTGAATATTCATGGTCAAAATAGTTATAATGAAATATTGAAGGTGGAACATTGTAGCCATTTTAGAAACTACAGAAACATATATCTATCAAATTCCATCAGCAAACAGAGCTTACACAGATCTATCAGATTGCTCCTACAGGAGTCTACTTTTGCATGATGTTCATCTGATTACTTTTGCATGATGTTCATCTGATTTAAAATTCAATCTGACATTCAAATGTTGTTCCAAGTTTCTACACGTATTAACTCACTTATATATATGGGGTAGAATAAATAAGTGACAGTTATATCATAATATTATTACAGTAAGTGTTCTTATGGTTTGTGGTGCTACGAACGTTATCGGAAACTATGAAAAGAATAATTTAAAACATATTCACTAATTCAAATATATGATTGAGATCTGGTGCTGGTCGTAAATAAGCAAATAACAGTCCTGCTCCAACAGTCACCTGGTATCAGCGGCCACACTGCTGTAAGCAGTCACTCCAGGACCCTCCCAATGAAAAACACTATATATTTACAACTGATATAAGCGGTCACCTGCCTAATGCAGCCAGTCTATTTCATCCTAAATGGCATAATGATATACACACTGACGTAAATTGCCAGGTGTTATACAAATGTAAAGTGTGAAATAGAGGATCTGTCGCAAGCTGTCTTTTAACTCTTTCCCTCATATAAACGTGTTTTCACCCATTGGCAAACAGAGTAGACCCAGATCAAAATGTTACAGTGCTCCCTCCATTAATGTCACCTCTCAACAACAGTTCCCTCCCCATAACGACAGTGTCTATTCCCCTGTATGATTTTCAAGTAAAACTCTCTCCCGCGAACGGTAACACTCAGATCAGGGCTGGCTCTAGGCATAAATTAGTTGTCGCCATTACTTTCGCCATTTGAAAAAAACTGGAGCCAAATTTGAGACATTGGAGCCAAATTTGAGACATTGGAGCCAAAACCTATTTTTAATACTGTAAGGCTAATTTCTGACTATTACTAAAAGTGCCACTTCAAATAAATATGTTTTCTTTATTTTTAATGAAGAACACTTGTTTGACACTATTGACTAACGAAAGAAGAGAAGAGAAAAAAAATCAGCTAATGAAAAATGTTAAACTAAATTTTTATCCAAATTTATAACCCAAATCATCATCCCAAATACGTTTATACGTGTATTTATAATGTAGCAATACAATATTAAACTTATGAAGAGAAAATTGATAAATTTGCTTGATTTGCATTTATTTTTATCAGAGATAAAAGTTTATGTAAAAAGCAAGTGACATAATCATTACAGGACACTTGTCAAACGATGGAATCATTCATTATCCAATTATCAAACTGTGAAACAAACACAGTCTAGGAGGAGCAGTTTCTTACCTTGGATAAAAAAGACCGATCTGGTCCAATTAACACGTTATACAAGGAATGTCCAACTAATTGCCTTGTTTGTCGCTCTTTAATCTCATTGTCGCTTATCCTTAAATGCCAGTCCCCTGGTTTAAGTAATACACGTGTCATAAGTTGATTATATGGTATCGAAATTCCCCACTTTTAAACTTATAAGCAATGCAGCCATGTTGGTATTTTTGACACGACTGGTTCCCGAATAAGCATATTCGATTACACATATTGGTGTAGCAGAATACGGAACCAGACTGAGATAGCATACTCGGTCAACAAAAGGTGTATTCCCTGATTGGTTAACACGCCAAATATATGTAACACATTGTCCATTTTTATTTTCGGCAGCTAGTGTGTATTTACTGAGTGCAGTGTAGATTTTTATTAGGCCTGTCGCAGTGGGGATTAAAGGGTGTTGTTGAAATTATGGCAGGTGGCATATTGGCCTCCGGGAATTAAAGCATATCACACACGACATGCGGAAATGACCTGGTATGAACACTGTAATGAATAACTTGTGGTTGTTGTTTCTTACCAGCCATATAGAAACAGATACATCCAACATTTTATCCACTTTATACCTAGAAAATCGGCGAAAAAAAGTTGGCGCCAATCATTTTCGCAAATTTTATTTTTTTGTCGCCATATTGTCTAATTTTGCGCAAATGGCGCCGATGGCGAAGCCTAGCGCGAGCCCTGTGACTCTACAACGGCTAACGGCATGCAGATTTGTAGCCGGACTGTAATATTTACCCCCCTTCAATGGTCGGTAACTTCAGCTGAACCTTATTTTCTGAACACTGCAACGAGCACTTGCTATATCAGCGTTTTTTCTCCTTCTTTAGATGGGACCGGTAAACGGACCCTTTCCCAATTCGACCCGGACTCGTTCCCAATTTAAGGCCAGGTCCCTTCCCTATGCAAAATTAGCACCATTCCCAAAACTAAAACGGTACCTTTCCCAAAAATAAGGATCCAAGTTTCCCAAAATCATTGCCGAGAATTCGGACTTTTCGCATCAAAACAATCATAATCAAAGGGATGCTACTTTATTGTCATCTGGGGTAAGTATAACACCCGGTCCTCGTGATGTGACGAGATTTTCGGTTTTTTTCCCAGTCAGTTACAGTATGTATGTGACACTTCGATTGGCTAATAGTTAATGAGCCGACCAATGAAATTGTGTTCAGCATTTAAGCGTAACGATAACCAACGATGAAATCATATCACTGATGTTGTGAGCGATAGGGACTAGTTTCGTTGTTTATTGAAAGTTTATCAGCGTATTGAAGATGCACAATTTTACATCCCTCTACTAAAAAAAAAAAAAAGTGTTTTACACTGTAATTTTACCGACACTAAGTGTAATTTACTCAGTTATTTCAAACAGTTACCTATAAATATTTTAAGCAAATATAGAACCTGAAGTTTCATTTTGTCAGACCTACGCGAAAATTTCATGATCATTGAAAAAAAGATACTTCCGAGACCGAGATTTACACGTGTCCTCATTGCAGACTGGTTTACGTTTCACGGTCGTTAAATCTACCGATTTTGTAAGTATTTGTTTAAAGACGCTTGTTACTGAATTCGGAAAAAAAATAATTAAATATTCCCAATTACTATGACTTGTTTTTTCCAAATTTGAAGATGTAAGGCGCTAAAATTCCCAATCTGAAGGGTACCGGACCCGTTCCCAATCCGGAGAATAAAACGCTGTATATAGGAAATCAAGCATTCGGCTGATCACGAGGTTCAAATGTCAATTTTATATAACAAGTTAACAACTGTTTGAAATGTGACTTGGCCAGAATTTCAGCTCAAAATATGAATTATTATTTCTCCTCCGAAAAGCTACTCGTCCACTTTCAGATTTTTACTCGTCCTACACCACTTTCCACTCATAACTACGAGCGGACAAGTGAAATTTTCGAGGCCTGCAGGCATTTAGATGAAGAAAAGGGTTAATTAACTTTATTTAGCTTAACTTTACTTCGTTAATATGCATCCGCGACTGAAAACATCTGTCTAGCGAAGTAGCCAATATCGCGATGTACATAATCATATTGCCAATCGCTAGAATGATTGAAGTGAAGCATATATAATATATGGTTCTATTATCTCTACAACCGCAATAGTGCAATTAACATATCATCCCCCAGAGGAGTGCTCCGAAGAATAGGCGGAGGAAGGTACCAGACGATGACAAATGGTGATATGCAGTCAAGAGCACACAAGCTGATGGTATTGAATTCAATTGATAGGAATCGAGAGGAATTTATAAAAAAAAAAAAAGGTTATAAATTATTAAATATCCTTTAATAAGAGGTTAAAATATGGCCTAGGTGTGCCTTCTGGCCATAATGGCACACCTGGTGCCATAATAGCCCGAGGGCTATTGTGACACCAGGTGTGCCATTATGGCCAGAAGGCACACACAGGCCATGTTTTGACCTTTTTATTGAATATCTATTCTTACAATTTTTACTATAGATCTAGATGTCACCTATCATTTCAACACAATCTACCATCCCAACAAACCACAGAAATAGATCTAGATCTATATAGATCTACTTTTAAAAAAAATGATAAAGGACTAGTTATGCTTTCATGGGGATCCGAATCCCCGCCAAAAAATATGTAGTCCGACGTAATAACCACTAACACTAACGATGACTTTACTTTTGACTACACTGTTTTAACTTATAAGTTTGAGAACTTCCGATGGATGACGTGAAATTATGACGTCACAACTGTCATTTTTGAATAACATAAACAAAGTAAGTTGTAGTACCGATCGATACAAATAAAGAAATTGATTTTTAATAGAATTTTACGATTGTATAAACTTTACAGATTTCCAGATCTAGATTAATACGATTTGACAACGACGTCAAACCCCTTTCTCCGGCCATGTTTGAATAGATCTAGAGCTATGTTGCTAACGTCAACGCATTGCACGTGAAAAAGATCGTGGGCCGATTATGGATAATCGGCCCGCCGGGACATTATGGCTTTGGTCACATGACTCCGTAATGACAGTTTTCTACGGCTATTTTGTTACTATTTATAGTAACGGTATTCAATAACAATTTATTCTGGATATAAATATTCTCTGAAATGGCCGTAAATTATGTAAAATGCCAAACATGTAAATTCATAAAAACGTAATTTCTTAAAAAAGCTATCCAATAATGAATATAATTTTTTTCTGAATAGATAAATATTCTCTGAAATGTCCGAAAATTATGTAAAATGCCAAACAAAACACTAAAATTAACGGCCGTATTTGTCTGAAAAATAACAATTGATTGTAAACAATCCATGAAAATGTTCTCATAAATGTAGCCGCGGATCTAACTGGCTATCTTATTCACATACCTTGCTATGTTTTAGCACAGAATTAGACCATTTTCATGTCAAAACTTTTCACCGTAGCCTGAAAGGAAATAAATGGTTGCCCAAATCTGGTTCCCTTCTTTTGTTCTTCCCGTAAAGCCGGGCTCACGTAAAAGTCGGACATCGATAGGCGTTTGCTATCGATCGGGATGTCCGTATAGGTTTATGGTGAATTCGCCTAATGACCAACTCGCCTACAATTAGATATAGAGTAACCCGAATGGTGAATTCGCCTAGAAAGCAATTATATAGTGATTGTATTTCACACCTTTTGTACGGTATCATTAACATAACATAACTTCTTTTCAGGTATTGTTGATCAATATATTGAACTCTGAGTGTGGCCCCTGATCATCATATGCGTTTGAAAGCACATTATGAAAGAGTGTTATTTTAGTTATTGCCAATTTACTAAAATATGGTTCTACTGACTTACTGACATTTTTTTTATTTTCAAAGAACTCCAATATCTAACTGGTCGTGTTATAAATAAATAATGAATAATACTCCCATTATTCAAGATGGTGCAAGCGGCATTTTTTACTTTCAAATACAAAAATGTCGTTTTCTATGTTTGCAACCCTCTCCCCTTTTTCAACCAGGTAGTCAAATGTGTGTAGTGATTAGGAGCTACTCTGATCTTTAGTTTTTTAAAGTAAAAAAAACAACAAGGTCTGGATGATAAAACAAAAAGGCAAGTTGATCTTGTTACCAACAGCTTTATTTAATTGGCATGCTACTGGTTGATATACCTGTATATATAAGGTGCGAAATACAATCGCTATATAATTGCTTTCTAGGCGAATTCACCATTCGGGTTACTCTATATCTAATTGTAGGCGAGTTTGTCATTAGGCGAATTCACCAGCACCCGTCCGTATACAATAAGCGTCCAAGAAATGCAGATTTCAAAATGTCAGCGCCCTTGAAAATCTCTAGAATTTTCAGAAAAACAATTAAAACGACATTATCGAGGAACAAAGGAAGTAAGAAAGAACATAGTGTTTTCTTTTATATGTTGCACTTGATATGGAGGTGCCATAAGATTTCAGTTGACTAACTTTGTTACTGTCGGGTCATTTCACATTTCAATCACAACAGTTTTGTTTAACCCTTTCCCTGTCATGCCTGTTCTATGTTTATTCAAAATTTCGATACAATTACCTACTGAATATTCATGGATAAAATAGTTAAAATCAAATATGGAAGATCTGATGGAACGCTGTAGCCATTTTAGAAAGCAAAGAAACAGATCTATCAAATTTCATTAGCATATAACATAAACAGATCTATCAAATTCCATTAGCATAAAACATAAATATAACATAAACTCAAGCATCATCGAAGGTTTGGACAATAATAACACGAAACCTTTCTGGAAGTTCGTAAAATCTAAATGGCAAGATGCAGGGGGCATTGCTCCACCAAAAGAATGGACATCACTGGTATCAGACAGCAAAGGGAAAGCAGAAATTATCTTAAAACAATTTAAGTCAGTTTTCGCAAAATCTACAAACTTAGACCTACCCTACATGAATACAAAAACAAAAACTACAGTCAAACCGATAAAATTGACTGAAATGGCTTACAGAATTTACTAGAAAGAGTTAACCCAGCTAAAGCTTCAGGTCCTGACAACATACCAAACCGCATTCTGAAAGAATGTGCAGCACACCTGGCTCCAATCCTGAAAATCATACTTCAGGCTTCACTAGATACCAGTGAACTCCCAAATGATTGGAGAGAAGCAAATGTCTCCAGTATTTTCAAAAAAGGAGATAAGCTTCTTGCTGAAAATTACAGACCAGTTTCTTTAACATCAGTTGTCTGCAAAATTTTAGAACACATAATATGCAGACACCTGATGACAGACTTGGAAAATAACAAAATCCTCACAAATTTAAACCATGGATTTCGAACAGGCTACCCCTGTGAGACACAGCTCTTAACTACACTGAATGACTTCCTCCAAGAACATGACAAGGGGCACCAAACGGATGTCGCTATTCTAGATTTTTCTAAAGCCTTTGACACTGTACCACATGACAAACTGCTGCACAAATAACACCACTATGAGATTCAAGGGAGTATCCATACATGGCCGACTAACTTCCTGACAACTCGCAAAATGCGAACTATAGTGGAAGGTAGCCAGTCAGACGAAACATCAGTGGACTCCGGAGTCCCCCAAGGAACTGTCCTGGGCCCGATCCTGTTTCTCTGTCTCAGAAATGACCTCCCAGACGGTGTGAAATCATCAGTATGTCTATTTGCAGATGACTGCCTACTCTACCGAACCATCAAGAGCAGTACAGATCAGGAGAAACTTCAGACAGACCTAACCAATCTAGAAACATGGGCACACCAATGGGGTATGAGATTCAATGCTAAAAAGTGTTACATACTCTCTATTAACCAAAAGATATCAAAATTCTACCAACTCAACAGCCATATCCTACAAGAGGTACAAGATAATCCATATTTAGGCATACAGATGTCCAAAGACCTCAAATGGAATGTGCATATAAATAAGGTATGTAAAAAAGTAAACGCCACACCTGGATTTCTAAGACGAAACCTGAGGAATGTTCTGGAAAAATGCAGGAAAACGGCATACATTTCAGTAGTAATGTCTATCATGGAGTATGGTGCAACCATCTGGAATCCTTACCTCAAGGGGACATAGACAAATTGGAAAAAATGCAAAGCCGTGCAATCAGATTCATAAAAAAAGAATTATATGGACAGTGAGACAGGAGCTATCAAAAGAATGAGGGAACAACTAGAACTAGAGACCCTTGAAGACAAGAGACTAAATCCTCGTCTGATACTGATGTATAAGGTTGTAGAGGGATTGATACTGGCTCTACCAACATCCACATTCACAAAATCAGCAAGACCAAGAAGAAACATCAAAGCTACCAGATATAAGGACTTCAATACAAACAATATAATATAGAAAACCAAGTATGTAACAACACAAGACTCTTCAATACAAACATTAGTTCTTTGTAGACACTGTAATACAGTGGAACAAACTCCCAGACAGCATAGTGCATGCTGGTTCCGTAGAGGCTTTCAAGACAGCCCTACGAGATCATCGCCAATAATAAAGGCATCTCTTCTCACCAGTCGTGTAAAAGCCTTTGTAGGATTCTATGACGTATAGATACAGATAGTGAGATACAGAACGGAGCAGACCCTAATCAGACGGCTCCTATATGAGCCGTCTGATCTGGGTCTACTGTCCATTTCAATATATTTTGTCACTGAATTTTAATCGAGATTTTTTTTATTTCGTGTCAGACTGACCTTAAATTTACTTCATTTGATGGCATCGTTTTTCAAGAACTCTCATGCTAAATATCCCTCAGTGCCATGCAGTAACAAGGAAGAAAATGCCGAAAATGCATTTTCTACATGCTAATTCGATCAGCTTTTTCTTTGCAAATGGCCGCCGTATGTATGGATAGTGGAGCTTATCATTTTTTCAACAGGGCTGAATTGCATACTGATATGAAATATATGACGTAATTCCATGTATGACATCAACTTATAAGAGCTATAATTACCCTCAGTTAAAATCGAACGTTCCACTCAACGTCATTCGTCCACCATTTGCAATTTGAAATGAATATGTAAATTTACAATGGGAAAACATTGTTTTTATGCATGAAATCTTTAACTAAAGATGGATTCAAGGGAAACTCGGACACAGAGTTCCTGAAAAACGATGAGACAGGTGGTTTAAATTTGATCTCAATCCGGTAAGAAATGAAAAAAAATCTCAATTCAAATTCAGTGACAAAGTAAATTGAAATGGACAGTACTCTGTTTGCAAATGCGTGAAAAGGCGTTTATATAAAGGAAAGGGTTAAGTTCCGTATGTTTTAGTTTTTAATCGTTGAAATTAAATATAAATTAAATCTAATGCTGCTTAGTTATGCTGTTACTCCATTGTAGTTTGTCAGTGTACTAGGAACGACACCCCTTCCTAATACTCCTGTGGTGCACATTTATTCAGTGCACTTGGTTTTCTTAGGTGCTAAACAATCAATGTTCCATGTCGACTTATTCGCTCGTTATTTTAGATAAAATACAATAAAAAGGTGTGATATTAATACTAATTTAGACTTTTGCAATCTTACTTTAACAATTACCAAAATTCTGTGCAAACTTTGAACAACAGAGTATTTCATTTTTTCTGCCGAGTTCAGAGCAATCAAAAATGACAATAGATCAAATAGAAAACATTTGCACCTTATGCAAACATTCATATCTGTGCAATCTGACTCTGTCGCTTATCAAAACACAATAGCTTCGACAGAAACTGTCTGATCTGGGCCTATAATTATTCTGTTTGCAAAGAAGTGAAAAGGCATCTCTATCGGGTGAAGGGTTATAGACAGTTACAGATACGGTAGGTATAATTAAAGAGACAAGACAGTGCTTCATTTATGTCAATATTTTCCTTCCTACCTTGCAGTGGTTTTGGGACTGAATTGTCATAGGGGATGTTTTTGTTTATTTGATGGAGATTATGAGCATCTGTTTGTGGATATTTAGCTTGTACATGTATTGATGTTTGAAACATTTTACAATGTTGGTGTTTCTGTTTTTTTGTGTCACCTGCTTAGCAGCGTGACACTTAGAGATTGCTTCTACAGTCTGTCCATCCATCTGTCAAGTGTTTTTCATCACTCTTAAAGACTGTTGTCAGGTAACAAACATGCTCCTTCAAACTCTCTTGTATAAATCACTCAACGGAAGTATTTATTGTTACAATTTTACATCCAAGAAATTTTGTGTTTTTGATCAGACTGCTCCTATAGGCATGGAAAAGGGCAAGGAAAAATTGTTTATAGGAGGGAAAGTAAGCATGTTCAGTACAATGATATTGCAAGTTGCATGACTTATAAAGAATTTGAAATCCTATTAGAAGTTTTTACTTACACTAGAATATGAAATAAACCTGTGGCTATTATACCCCCACAAACGAAGGTTGTTGTTGTTGTTTTTTTTTGGGGGGGGATATACTGGAGTCACCATGTCAGTCCATCTGTTCGTCCAACCATTCGTCAGTCCTTCCGTCCTGCTTGTCCGGATCATAACTTGCAAAGTATAAAAGCTATTGACTTCAAACATCATATACAGGTAGATCACATTGCAGTGCACAAGGTTCGTAACTCTGTCTTCAGTATTTTTGGAGTTATTGCCCTTTAATTTTTTCAAAATCTGACTTGTCAGGATCACAACTTTCAAAGTATAAAAGCTATTGACTTCAAACTTCATATACAGATAGAACACATTGACCACAAGTGCAGTGCACAAGGTTTGTAACTCTATCTTCAGTATATTTGGAGTTATTTCCCTTTGTTATTTTTCTCAAAATCTGGCTTGTAGAAATAATAAATTTTTTGGCACCATAGCTATTGTACCTTATGTATGCATCTTATGTATAACTATAACATCTTATCTCATTTGTTATATGCTTTTGTAGTATCATCAATGTCTTAACCCACCTGGTATTCACACCTGATTGGTGGCGGACGAAAATAAAATAAATATTCTCACAAATTTGGCAATAAATTTTTTTGAGTCGGCAGGAAAAAAATGGGTTGGTCGGTAAAGGGCAAACAAACTTAATTTTAATTTAAGCCTTGCAAAGTATAAAAGCTATTGACTTCAAACTACATATACAGATAGACCACATTGACCGCATGTGCAGTGCACAAGGTCAATAACTCTGTCTTCAGTATTTTTGGAGTTATTGCTCTTTTATTTTTGTCAAAATCTGGCTTGTTTTAATAAATGAATTTTTTTTCAGACCTTTTCTCTGTCATACCTCAACAGAACATTTTAAAATTTTGCAGTATTGTTGAACACCATCTGAAGTTCTGCACCTGTGATAAAGGTTTTAATTTGTAGCTTTGTACATGAATGGTCTCCCTTTTTGGTAATTTAACAAATGAAAATTTAGCGGTCAGGAGCTTTATTTCTATAACTCCATCTCTGTGTCAAATGTGCTAGTGGGGGGTATTAATCACCTTTAGTGTTAGTTCTAGTTTGTTACATAAACTCTGATGTAAATATCATATTTTACTACAGTTATAATTACCATAGTCAATCATTAGCCATTCCTTAACCCTTTACTCCATATATATATATGCCTTTCTACACCTTTGCAAACAGGATTGATCCAGATCAGAAGGTAAGGAATTGATGATGTATCATACAATTTGAAGTGGTTCCAAACAGTATTTCATTTTCTTTAGGTCTTGCCCAGGCACAGACTGACCCTAGACCATGGCTGCTTCACAGTGCTGTTTGCCTTATGAGATACCCTATTGTATCACAAGAACTAACACCATTAGAGGAGAAATATGAAAACTACCTCAAAATGATGGAGATTAACAAGAGCTGTTTGTCAGATTTCGAGGTGGACGTAAAGGATTTGTAAATATCTTTCTGTACTTTGCCTTTTAACCCTTTCCTTCAAGATTATTCACACATAATAAGTAATAGCATGTGAACACAGGAAAAGCTGGCAAAACCTGTAGATTTAGATCTATATTATTCCACAAGCAGATTCCTACAGGAGCCATCTAATGTGGGCCTATTCTGTTTCCAAAGGTGTCAAAAGTCATCTATATGGGGAGAGAGTTAACCCTTTATTCCACAGATACATATTTTAATGCTTTTGCAAATAGAGTACACCCAGATCTGCTGGCTTTTGTAGAAGCCAGCTGATCAGGGTCTGCTCTGTTTGCTTATGGAATAATATATGATTTTACAGTTTCTGCCAAGGCCAAAATACCCTGTGTTCACACATGCCAGTATTAACCCTTACAGTGCGAGACACGAGTCACTAATATCCTTTGCAAACAGTGTAGACAGATAAGAGGGCTCATAGAGGAGCCCTCTCATCAGAGTCTGCACTGTTTGTCATGTTACACTTTTCTTTTAGAAAAATCCCTAGATATTCACCATAAGCTTGAGCTGTTTGAATTTGAAATAGTCCATTTGAAAATTCAGCGTTTTAAGGGTTAACATTCAGCTAACTACTATTCATGATGGCAATATACAGTAAAACCCCTCAAATTCGACCACCAAAAAGGGGTATAATTCTGGGTGCCAGAGGCAGGTGGTAGCTTAATGCAGGACAAAAGTCTAGGAGCTTTCTGCATTACATTTTTCCTGCATTAAGCAGCCACCTGCTTATAAAGACAGTTATGTTTATTCATTAAATGGTCGCATTAGAGGGGTTCTACTATATTTTGAACGCACATATCCTGTGTGAAAAGAGCGCTATATAAATGTGGTATAATAATTATATTTTACAGAAATATTCATGAAATGAAAAGTCAAAACATGCTTGATCAACCAACCCAGATTGTTTTTCAGTATAAAACTTTTGATCTACATGATCCAATTTGAATGGCCTTTGGTAGGAATAGTCACCTGGTGACCCTTTATCAAAATTGTTAAAATCAGGTTGATTTCCTATATATAACTATACAGAAAACCTTTAAAACTCTTCCTTTCCAAAAACCCATGGTCCAATTTGAAATGTACTATGTAGGAATAGTTGCCTGGTGACCCTTTGTCAAAATTATTAAAATCATGTTGATATCTCAAAAACATGGCCTAGATTGGGGCTAGATTTCTTTATATAACTATACAGAAGCCTTTAAAAATGTTCTCCTCCATAACTGGTGGTCCAATTTGATGTAGATATTGAGAATTAAATTTGACTACCATGCATTTTGAACAAATTGTAAAATCTTCAGTTGAAAAATTTAAAACTACTATGGCCCTCTAATCTTCATTTTCCGGACAAGGTTGTGACAAGTTCATCTCTGTCAAATGCTACAATTAACAGGTGGGGCTGTATTGGGCCATCATGGCCCTTTTATGAAATATTCATGTAATCCTTTACTCCATAAATATGCCTTTCTGTGCTTTTGCAAATAGAATAGACCAAGATCAGACGGCTCCTGTAGGAGCCATTCTGATCAGGTTCAGCTCTGTTTGGTAATGAAATAATATAGCTGGCAAAATTCCTTTATAAATATATATAGGTGATGGGGGTTTTGGCTCACTCGCTCCGCTCGCGATCCAAAACACGCTTCGCTCCCCATCACCTATATATATAGGGAAGGAAGTAAAAAAAATATATATTTTTATTCTTATTCCAAAATCTTCAATTTCCAGTTTGTCCGTAAAAGCTAACCAAAATCTAATTTAACCTATTTCAATTTACTTTATTTTGAAAAAAGCTTACATCCGTAAAAAAAAGAGGGACAGTGAAAATTAAAAAAAAAAAAAAAAATCTAATGAGGGACACAGAGAATCTTTCGTGGGTAGGAGGAGAGTAAAAAAAATAAAAATATTTTATACCCCCTATTCCAAAATCTTCAATTTCCAGTTTGTCCGTAAAAGCTAACCAAAATCTAATTTAACCTATTTCAATTTACTTTATTTTGAAAAAAGCTTACATCCGTAAAAAAAAGAGGGACAGTGAAAATTAAAAAAAAAAAAAAAAATCTAATGAGGAACACAGAGAATCTTTCGTGGGTAGGAGGAGAGTAAAAAAAAATAAAATATTTTATACCCCCCTATTCCAAAATTGAAGATTTCCACTTTGTTCGTAAAGCCGACCAATTTGTATTTTTGATTAATCTAATCTAATTTATTTTGAAAAAAGCTTACATCCGTAAAAAGAGGGACAGCGGGAAGAGGTAAAATTAAAATAAAATGCAAAGAGGGACAGAGAGAATCTTTCGTGGGTAGGAGAAGTGATAAAAATAAAATAGGTACAAGGGGTAAAATGAGGGACAGAACGCTCCTATGTCCTATGTGCCCCCCCCCCCCCCCCCCCCCCCCCCGATTGACTAAAAAAATTACCTTAAAAATGAAGCAACCGACGGCTTCTTCGATATATCCGGAATTACCCCCTAACGAACCTCCAGCCCCTCCGGAATATAATTATAGATGAAAGAGATATAAGAAAATCATTACGAAAAAAATATAAACGAGGAATAAATATTACTGACGGAGTTGACACCAGTCTAATATCAGCTAGTATTATTTTAGCTGGAATCGGAGTAGCTATTCCCGTTCTGTTACCGATACAAATCGCGGCTGTAGTATGCGGAGGAGTGGGTATGTGCGTTAAAATAATAAGACGTAAATTAATGACAAAAACGCAAAAACATTGTAATGTTCTAACAGTAGCGGAAAGTAAACTAAATAGTATTAAGGATATTATATCTAAAGCTCTACAAGATGGAGAAATAAGTTCGGAAGAGTTTAAATTGGTTTTAAATGAAATGGAAAAATATTCTAAACTTAAAGAAGAAATCAGATCAATAAAAAAATCAGACGGCTCAGTAATAACTGATGAAGAAAAAAAAAAATTAATAAATCGTGGAAGGGAAGAAGCTATGAGTACCATACAAAAAAGTTTAAAAACAGCATAATTTATACAATTAATAATAATTATGTTACTAATAATTATAGATATGAAAATCCACCACCAATTTATTCCGAATAAAAATGGCTGAAGGCGGAATGGAATTTGATGAATTTAATAAAGATGCTCATGATGATGAAGAAGATTATGAAGATGAAGAAGAAGAAGCATCTTTTATTGATCATGAAAGACAATTTCAAAGTACGTTGAATACTCAATATAATGCATTAGATAATCTATCAGGACCAGACGGGGTAAGAGAAACAGATTCTTTGTTAAATAAATGTTTAAAACAATTTTATGATAGAAATCAAGAACCACCAAGTAATAGGAATATCAAATTGTATATAACACGCGATGAATATGGAAGACCTTTGTTTGGTGTGGAGGATAATAATAAAAATTACCCCCTATCATTTTACAATGGTACAAACCCTGATGCTATAATGAAATTTTATTCATTTGACACACTTCAAAAGAAATATAGTGTTAATTTTATTAGAAATGTTTTAGGAGTAGAAGATTATGAACCTTATAGTACTAGAGTTAGAAAGGGTAGAAAGGAATTAAATCAACTAATTGATGCAAATAATAAAATTCGACCCGAAGAAATTCCAATGCAAGATCTTTCTTCTGAACAAGACGTACGAGATTTAACCAATACCGCTGAAACAACTGTGAACGAAATAGAAACAACATTAAATGTTTTAGAAAAAGAAACACAAACACCTATGGAAATGAGAGAAATGGATGGTATTATGAAAGCGATGACAACGGTTAAAGAAGAGATAGCAAATGAATTAGCAAAACTGAGTGAAACAAATAAAGAAATAGCAAAAGAAAAAGAAAAATTAGAACAAACCGATGATGAAGATCAAATAAAAGAGATAAAAAATCGAATAAGAAAGTTAGAATCAAAGAGAAGTGCTAGATTAGAAGTGATTAATGTTAATAAAGAAAGATTAAGAAGTCAAGTAAATAGAATAAAAGAAACGATCCATAAAATGTTACATGAAGACACTACATTAGCCGAAAGAATAAAAACTTTATTCAGGGAACAAGGAATTACGATTGCTAGCGTTTTAACCGCGTTTGGAATGATTATAGGTTTAATCGTCGAAACTATTATTCCTGGTACTGGGTCTACAACTCCAAAAACCCCGCCAAAAGGTGATAGCGTGAAAGATTGGATAAAAAAACAATTATCTAATATCGGAAAATTACTAGCTAAATTAGCCGGTAAAGCGGCAGCGGCATTACCGGGTATAATAGGGGCTATCGTATCGTGGTTGTTATCCGCAACGGGTAAAGTCGTTAATTGGCTCGCTAATAATCTCTGGGTTTTATTAGTTTTAGTTATCGGATTATTATTTACAGCGGCTAAAGAATATATTAACGATAAATAAATAAAAACGTAAGAATTACCGCTATACTTCCTACTATTATTGCCGTTTTATTATCTCCGTGTTCAGAAACATGATGCTTTGGTTCCGCTTCTACCTCGATCTTTGGCGTTTCGCTTTTAACCTCGAGCTTTGGCGTTCCGCTTTTAACCTCGAGCTTTGGTTCTACTCTGTTGGTTTGTTTAGTCGTTGTTCCTTTCAATTCTACATTTTGTCTTGGCGGAATAGGTTTAATATTAACTTCATTATTTAAACCGAGTTCTTGTTTTTCCGTTGCGACAACGATTTCATTATTATAATCTTGAATTGTTCCTATCCGTCATTCCATATTACTCGGAGACATATACAAGTCTATTCCGTATACAAAATCAACTTTACTTCTAGCATATTTCAATGTGTTTTGATATCTCGTAATTTGACTCGGCAAATCGAGGGGGCTATTGATAGCATCCTCAACATTTGCGAGGAATTGTTTTTGAGCGTCAAAAGCGGTTCCCGTTCCGAGTATGTTCGTTCTCGTTTGAGACTGAGAACCTAAGATAGCCCAGCAATACGTTCTTATGGATTCGTTTATACGCTGAACGCCCGCTTGCGTAAAACCCTTTGATGTATCGAGAACAAATGTAGTCCAAGCGTCTTTAACGCCATCATCTTGTTGAAGATAATCAATGTGAACTTTCTTAGGTGGGTCGTAATGACACGATGTAACGCCGCAATGTCGATCTCCCGGTACTTCGGGTCCGAATGTCATCTTAGTTAAATCGAGAACCGCCACTTTATTATCTGCAGTATGTTGACCCGAATTATCGTGCCTAAAATCTTTTCGTGTCCAGGCTATATGACCGCTAGTATATACATCTCCGAGACCATCGCCATTCGGATATAACTTTTGTCGCCAGTCCGCGTTAGGATCTACATTAAATTCTTTACATATACGTTCATACGCTTCACGTCATAACTATTGTTAAAAGCATTCCAGCTTTCGTCTTGCGGTAGAGCGATACCTAATTCAAAGAGTATCCGTCTCGTTTGATAATAAATATGGAACAAGAATAGAGAACCAATCATCGAATCTTTCTGCGCGGATAAGTGATTGTTGAAATCAACGCCACAACCAGTAGTAGCGCACCATATTGCAAAGTTAAGTTGATTTTGATAGAATAAAAACCAGTCTGTGTTCCATCGTTGAACTATATCATCTGATGCTACGTGCGGTAATTTATATTTTTTTAATAAATCTAGGAAATCTGCATTGAAACTTTTTCCATCTGATGTAATAACGATGGATTGTTTCGAGTGGGTAATAATCTTTTTATTGAACACACCTCCATGGGTATATTGAGCTTTATCATTGTACTTGAAGGGATTTTGGATTGTCATTTTAAAACATTAAAAAATGCATCATACAATTTCAAATATTGATAAAACTATTAACTTACAACAATATATCGATAATAGAAATGGGAATAAATGTATCGGATTGAAATGTATTACGTACAGTGTAGGTTGGTATAATATCGTTAATGAATATGTACAAAAGGTGGGCGAGAGACCTATTCAAATTCCAGATGGTTATTATAGTTTTCAACAATTATCGGATTTTTTAAAAACTTATAATATTACCTTAACTGTTAACGAAACTAATGGAATAGCATCGTTAATTACTACTCAAGAATTAAGATTAAGTAAAGATTTGAACTCTATATTAGGATTTGGTAAACGGAAATTTATAGCTAATGATATACACATCGGTGATAAAAGTATAGATTTCGCTATCTATAAATCTTTGTACGTTCATTTAGAACAAGTTAGTACTTCTCATAATTTTCTAGACGGTAATCCTAGTACCTTGTTAGCGGTTATTCCTGTAGAAAATAAAGAATTTGGAGAGATAACGACAATTAGATTTGAAAATCCGGAATACAAAAGTTTAATGAATGACGTTATAACTGAATTAAAATTAGAAATCAGAGATGAAAATAATAAAAAAATAGTTAATCGTCTACCAGTTAATTGCGTTTTAGAGTTAAAAAACTATCTTATAAAATGAGCATATTTGGAACTAAAAAAAAACGTGTTGGTAATTTAGCACTGAAAGAAGAAATTAATCGTGTGAGGGACGTTTTAGTTCCGCAGTTGTCTAATAGACAACATTCTGATAATTTAGCGCTGAAAGAAGAAATTAATAAATTTAGGGGCGTAGTTCCACAGTTGCTTAATAGACACCATGCCGATAATTTAGAAAGGAAAGAAGAAATTAATAAATTGAGGGATGATTTAGTTCCACGTATAGATAGTATTAGTACAAAGAAGACATTAAGCATATGCGCCGAAAGTAAGGGGGCATTAAAGGATGGAAAAGTATTTAGTTTCGGTAATGCCGGTAGAGAAGAAGGGGTCGGTTATGTGACGGGAAGGACCGGTTGGATATTGGGGTTAGGGTTATCGAGTAAAAGAACGGACAATGCTAATGTAGCTGTTGCGGTATCTATTAATGGAATTGAACAACCGAAATATGGCGTGTTTTGGGGTATTTTTCCAAGCACCGCGGCACGTTTTGCTAAACCATTACAGATTGAACCTCTCGATGTAATCAATTTTGTTTGTAAAACCAATAATTCTACATGCGTTAATACAGTGGCGTCAATGATAATTGAATTATCGTACTAAAAATTATATTTAAAAAATGAGTATTTTCGGAATTAAAAAAATTAAATATGTAGATAATTTAGAACTTAAAGAAGAAATTAAAAAAAGTAATAAAAGTAATAACGATAATTTAATACGGATTAATAAAATGAATGATTTTTTAATAAGTACAAGTAAACTTGCCTCTAAAAAATTTATAACCGTATGGGCGGAACGTAATGGAGAATTAAAGAAAGGAGAAGTATTTAGTTTAGGTAATGGAGGTAGAGAAAAAGGTTCCGGTTACGTTAATCATTTATATGGTAAAGCCGTTTCTATCGGGATATCTAGTTACAGAACGGACAATTCTGAGGTAAAAGTCAGAATGTGCTGTACTTTTCCATCAACCAGAGCAACTGTATGTCGTTATATAAGTTTATTAAAAAATGAAAATTATAAAATTTGATGGTATAGATTCTGAATTTATTCCTTTAGATATTTTTCCTTTAACTAGAATAAATTTTGTTTCCGAATCCGATAATCCTAAATGCGTTAATACGGTTATATCGATATTAATTAAATTAATTAGTGTAACTATAGATGATTGGTACTATGAATAAAAAAAATTTAAAAAAAAAAAAAAAAAAAAAATAAAATACTTAAAAAATGTCTGCTTATGGCGAAAAATTAAATCCATACAGAAAAATAAGGGAACCGAGAGGCGTAAAAGGAATTAGGCAGAGCGTCGTAATAACTAATAATCCTTCAACTATCGATCAGAATCAACAGTTATTAGTGAGATTCCCTAATCTAAGTAGTAGCGACGTTATAGTACCCGGAACTGTTAGATTAGCTTTCGAAATTGAACTTAAATCTAAGGATGTAAATTCGACTATATATCAAAACGTAGGAAGATCAATAATTAAAAAAACGACCATTCGTATAAGCGGAAATGAAGTTATGTCAATTGATGATAGCGATATTTATCATTGTTACGTCGATTTATGGAAAACGCCTACCGAACGCGCGAACATGGCTTATCAAGGTCTAGGTACCGTAAACATGTTAAAACACAGAGTTGGAGCGGAAAATGCGAGTGCGGACAAAGAAGACGAAGCTATAGCGGATGCGTATAAAAATAGATTTTGTATTCCACTCGACTTCGAACTATTAGAAACGCATATGCCATTTTATCAGTCCGGTCTCGGTGATAGACTCGAGTACGAACTTACGTTCAACGATTGTAATAAAGTTATTAACTCGACGGATAAAGATTCGAGTTATAAAATAAGTAATATTTGTTTAGAATTCGATATGGTTTCCGACACCGAATTAGCTAGACAGATAAGACAACAAGTTTCCGGTAAAATGGTTATTTTGTACGACAGAATATTAAGGCATAGAAAAATAACTAAAAATAAATCTGATACTCTATGGAATATAAATTTAAATGTTCCAGCGAGAAGTATGAAAGGGGTTCTGATGTTATTCGAGGATCCCGAAAGAACGAACACCGAAACTTATTTCAATCCTAAAATAACGAAAGTAGAGATTACGATAGAAGGAGTTCCGAATCAACTATACAGTCAAGGAATGAAATCTTATCAACAATGGGACGAAATAAATAAATTTTTTGCTATGAATTCTAAACGAAATAAAATAACGAATTCAGTTTTAAAAGATACGGTCTTCACTAATACGACATTAGAGAAATATCTTACCAGTAATTACGCGTTATGGCTCGATTTACGCTCAACGGATGATAACTCGCTACACGGTTCGGGAAGACGCATTGAGAATGCGTCTGAAGGAATTACGATACAAATAACGAAAGAAGGAGGAGAAGATGAATTAATAAATGTTTATCTATTCGTTATACAAGACGCGCAAATTAATTTTGAAGATGGTAGATTTAAAGAAGTTAATTATTAATTATTGAAAAATGGAGCTACCGAAATTTCCTCATTCGGCGATTATATGCGGTCAAACGGGATGCGGGAAGACGGAGTTTGTACTCGATCTTCTAGAAAATGAATATTATAAAATATTCGAATATATAGTTATATTGTGTCCTACTATTCAATGGAATAAAGCTTATAAAAATCGTGAGTGGATCGGAGATGTCAGGAAACCTAAAAACAAAAATATAATAATCGTTAATCCTATTGTTAATGAAGAAGAGAAACTACAAGAATTATTAAGAATGTTCTTTAATAAATATGCCGGTTATTCGACGTTATACGTTATTGACGATTGTAGCGCTACGAAAGAATTAACTAAGAAAAGGGATATGCTTTCGGAATTAGCTTTTTCCGGTAGACACGCGGAACAATCCGTATGGGTTATATCCCAACGATACAATTCGGTCTTAAAAGATCTGAGAGAACAAACTAAATGGGTGTGTATGTTCTACACAAAAGACAGAGATAGTTTCGAAAATTGTCTAAGAGAAAATGACGTTATTCCTACCCTAGAAGAACGACAAAGAATTAAAGAAGAACTAAAAAAAAAGAAGCATCGTAAATTAATATTGATAACGGATCAACCTACGAATTATTGGTTAGTCGATTAAGCATTGATAAAAGCATTTGCTAAAAGCATTAAGCATTGATAAAAGCATTTGCTAAAAGCATTAAGCATTTGCTAAAAGCATTTGCTAAAAGCATTAAGCATTGCTAAAAAGCATTGTTTAAAAATGCTATTGGAAATACTAACAGTT
This sequence comes from Azorinus chamasolen, assembly GCA_963576725.1. Taxonomy (NCBI): domain Eukaryota; kingdom Metazoa; phylum Mollusca; class Bivalvia; order Cardiida; family Solecurtidae; genus Azorinus; species Azorinus chamasolen. The sequence continues at coordinate 16,413,010 of OY755244.1, read as the reverse complement.
ATAACAAATACTACAGTCTTATCATTAGCCGGATATGTGATATTTAATTATTTAAAACTGAAAAATAAATTATATAAAATGAACGCCGAAGAATTATTAACCGAATGTATCTTTAAAGATACGGGAGAAGATGTTGAAGAAGAAAACAAACGTGAAAGATTATCGGCTATTATAGCTGGTGGCAGTAGTAAACAATATCTCGGAAGAGAGTTACAACTCTCGGATATCGATTCAATGACATTAGAACAAATAAACAAACTATACTGTAGATACGAAGCGAGATTAGGAGCTACATGTAGTATGACTAAAACATTAGGTAATTCATTATTAATTTATATGTTATGAGCGTTTCAAAGTATTTTAACGTTGTTAACCCTCCCAAACTAATACAAGACTTAGAAGAAGATCCTTTTATTAATCACGCTTTGACTACTTCATGTTGCGAACTATATTATAAATACGGAATGTATTTAGCGCCTTTAACCGCGATGTTAACGACGGTAAAACATATTCAATTCGACCGTACCGACAAGAGCGATCAAGATTTAGATATAAAAAATGAATAACGAAGAAAAAACGAAAGACCCGAAACGAGTAGCCGCGGGTAAAAAAGGTGTAGAAGCGAAAAAATTAAAAGCCGAATTAAAAAGAAAAGAAATAGAACTTTTGAAGACTCCGAGCCAAATAACGAAAGATTCGGATGATGATTCTTTTAAAAAATCGAAACACGAGGAGAAACCAAATTACGTACCATTATATATATCAATAGGAGTTGTCGGATTAGGATTATATTTTTTCGTAACCAAATCGGAACCTAATCGGAACCAAAGCGGAACCAAAGCGGAACGCTCCCTTACGGTCGCCCCCCTCGAAAAGGAAAAGAAAGAAGAATATGACCCGTTTGAATTTAATTAATTTTTTTCTTTAAAAAAATGTCGGCAGATAAAAAAGAAATAGTGAATACGTTATATCACGCCGGAGTAGAAATGGTATTAACGGTCGGATATTCTGAAATAGGTAGAAAACTATTTAAAAGACAACCACCTAAAGTAGATTTTAATATGAGTGATATAGGAATGTTATCTATCGATATATTACTCGCAATGGTAACTAAAGATATGTTAGTTAAACAAGGTATTATACCGGCTGATATTATGAAGTAAAAAATGGCGAGCGCGGTAATAACGTTGATTGGGGGAGCGATTACGAATGCATTAGCTTTTAGCGGTAGTAATTATTTATTTAAAAAATTAGATGGTGATTCGCATGAAGAAAGAGAAAGGCACGATAAAGCGATGGAACAATTAGAACAAGAACAAGCAGATTGGAATAAACAAAGAACTCAAAGATTAGATTATATTAATAAGGAGATGAAAAAAGAACATCACTCTGAGAAAACATTTGACGATGTTGATACGGCTATGAAACAGTATTATTATTCGACCGGAAAAGAACTTCAAGCGTTACCACCGGAACCTAAATTAAGCGATTTTTATACTCCATCGGAAGACCAAAAGAATAGAGAACTCGTTTTCGTTATCGGTGGCATGGCATTAACCGGGTTTGTTGCTTGGAAATTATATAATTGATTTTCTATATTAAATAAATGAGCGAGGTGTTTGCACAAGAGCAAAGTAAAGCACAAATGCAAAAAGAAATCATGGAAGAAGAATTTGAAGAAATGTTAAAAGAACAAAGCGAATATAATACAAAGAAATGGTCTGATTTGGAAAAAAATAAAATCTATACAATCGTTGACTATAGAACAGTTGAAACGAGAAATGGCGAAAGTACGATATTAACTCTCAAAGACAATGTAAAAGTGTGGTGTCCTTCGCATCTCGCTACTAAGATAGAGGAAAAAGATCCACCTTTTTATGTCAGACCGCTCGGATTGAAACCGTGTAAGAATAACAAGAAGAATAAATATCACGCTTATGATTTAATTTTCCCATGAAAATGGAAAAAATATACTATAGTCCTAAAGGATTTTGGAAAGGTAAGACGGCCGTTAGTAAGTTAGCTAAAGAAGCCAAAGTTAGTAATAAACGAGCATTAGAATTTCTAAATAAACAAGCGGTGTGGCAGATATATTTACCCGCACCTAAAAAGATAATAAGACCTAAATTTGATGTGTCTGCGAAGAATGAAGTACATCAAGCCGATTTGCTGTTCTTACCTTTTGATAGAGTTAAAAATAAAACATACAAGTACGCATTGACATTAGTAGATGCGGGAACGAGATATAAAGAAGCCGAACCATTGACATCGAAAGACAGTAAAGAAGTTGCCGCCCCTTTTGAAAAGATTTATAAAAGACATTTGAACTATCCTAAACTATTACAAGTTGACCCAGGTAGTGAATTTATGGGCGTTGTTTCTCAACTAATGGCTAAACATAATGTTAAAATAAGAAGAGGTAGAAGAGAGATACATAGAGATCAAGGAATCGTAGAGAGATTTAATAGAACTTTGGCTGAAAGATTGTTCGGTTATCAGTACGCTAAGGAGATCGAAACGCGGGAAAGAAATAGAGAATGGGTTAAGAGATTACCGGACGTCGTTAAAGCAATAAATGTGGAGACGAAAAAACCTTCTCCAATTATTACGAGAAAAGTTGATACTGAAATATGTCCTCTGGTAAATGTTAGATATTTATATCAACCCGGAGAATTAGAAGGAGGTGGTAAGAGAAGAGCTACCGACCCAATATGGTCGGTCGATATTCATAATATAGATTATCATATTATTACGCAAGGGATAAGAGTATATTATTTGAAATCTCCTGCACCACAGAGAGGGTTTGTCAAAGAAGAACTTCTTATTGTTCCAGCTGATACCCATACGCGTATGTCGTAATTCCATCTGGTGATATATATCTTTTGGTATCAAGTGGAGAGAGTGTAATTTTATTTACTGTCAGTCCGTAGATGTTGTGGTGTATAGATCGTAGCATATTCATTGAATGCGAATATTTTTTTTATTGAATAATGAATCTTTATAATTTTCAAAGTTTATTCGTTTATTAATTATATATTTTTTTGTACCTTTAGATTTTTTTATTACTTCTTCGTCCGCTCTTAATACCGAATATAGTTTAGGTCTTAGGCCGATGTATTCGGCTATAGGAATACCGGCGCATTCGTCTTTGAATTTACCCGGTATTTTTTTATTTTCTTTGTCGTATAAAAAGTAATCTTTAGGATAATCGGATAGATCGTATTCCTCCTTCATTTCGAACATATCTTTATAAACATCTTCGGTTTTTATATCCACTAATAAACTATCGGTGTCGGTATATAACATGGTACAGTTTTCTCCGTATTTCTCTTTCAATACGTTGTAATACCAGTCAAACATTAGCTCTTTCGATAACTCTAGAATAGAGAATCCGACGTAGATCGGTTTGTCAAGCGTTAGTTTAGTTTTATGTACGTGTAGTGCCGATAAGTCATCGGAAAACTTTACTCTTCTGTAAAAGTTAGGTTTTGCTATTATCTTCCTAAGCTTTTCATTTTGGCTACCATCAGTTTTCACTAATTTAATGTCAACCCTTTTACGAAGGTTCTCCATCGTTTTACCGAAGGCGGCGTTGTTTAACAATTTAAAAAAGTCCTTTTCGAATGTCGATTTAGCCTTTTTTCTTAATTCGGTATTTAGACTGATATAAGGCTTCATCCACGGTTTTTCGTTAAATTCTAAGATTCTGTGGTATTTAGTTACTATTATACCTAGTTCCTGGTATAATTGTAAATTTTTATAATGAACAATATATTTTTTTTGTTCATAAGATTAGGTATGAGTTTTTCTACTTTTAAAATACTATCGTTGTCTAATAAATATTTTTGGTATTCGGAAAGCCATTCTTCTTTCACGGAAAGTTTTTCCGGAGCGAGCGGATAATCGTTATGTTCTTCGTGTAGATGTTTAGGATATTCTAAATCAACTTCTAAGATCCATCCTTTATTTTTAGGACGCCTTTTAACTTTATTAGGATTAATCCATTTTAAACCGGAGTACGGAAGTGATCTCGACATCGCGTGGCCATATAGATTATTCGCATCGTAGTACATTATATAATTATTATCCTTATCTTTATCGTAATCTTCTACTAAAGGATTATTAGCTTTCGCGTATCGCTTAGAAACCATACTTATTCCACCTCTCATTCCTTTTTCTATAAAAAGATGCATATCTATATCCGTTAATAATTCTAATTCTATTTTAGTTCGTTTTAATAGAGCATCCCAGGATAATCCGGGTGCCGTGTAATAATGTAGAGGATCTAATTTATAAGTGTTCATACAAGTTTTTCTAAACGTTTGAAATATATCGGTTAGTAAGAGAACATCCGTTTTTAAATATAGATCGTGGTAATCGCCTATGTTTTTACAACCGTATTCTTTCCATACATTTTGAGTGCGTTCATAATCTTCTAGTTTAATACTTTCTTCGTATAGAGAACTATAAAACTTTTCTATAGGAGGTAATTTAGTTTCATTAAATCTATCGAAGGAATCCATATATTCGTACGGATAAACGCCTTTACGTAATATTAAATTAAATTTATCTCCGAATTGACTTTTAGTTATATCGAAATCTTTTTTATCCGTTACTTCTACTAATTTCTCTAATGATGATGCCATAAATTGAAAGCTGTCTATGAATTTTAATTGTCCTACACTAAACGAAATATACTTTTCGGTATTACTCGCTATACAAGAAATGTTACCGCTAGAAGCGGTATGTATCTTTTGCATTATAAGATGACAATCGTATCCTTTTAGATTATGAAATACAACTGGTATTTTAGTCGAATACGGTTTTATCTTTAGTTTTAAATTACACGCTTTATGAGCCGCTCCTCTGTATTCACCCGTGAAATGGCAGTAATCTCTAACTTTATCTTCGTCTATTTTTCCTTCACATATCCAACAATTAGTAGCGTCGTCGTAGTCTTCAATATCTCGTTCTCTCATGATTAACGATTTAGGATGTTTAAATACGTCGTTTATATTTTTTACTTCATTTTCTAATTGTTTTAGAAAAACTTCAGCCGCATTTTCTCCTCTGTATATGATAGCTTCTTTCTCTATTTTACCGTCGTATCTCACTACTTGATATCCAAATCCGCACGCTTCATGTTCGCTAGTGATTTCCGTTTTATCTCCTTTATCTTCCGACATAGGTTTTATTATACTTTCGAAATCGGCGTAGACTACGTATGGAACGGGCATCTGATTCTGGTGGTTTTTAAATTTAGTTGTAGAACCTTTTTTAGGCATTTCTATTCTTAAAAATGATTTGTTTATCCCTTCACAATCTTCTTTATGTATTACGAGTAATTCTTCTTTCGAAAAACCGTATAAACATCTATCGCAGAAATAAGTTTGTTCTCTATGTTTGTTTTGATCGTATAGTAATCTATTGAAATTCTTAATCCAACAGTAATGATATTTTTCATCATCCGAAATCAAGATTAAATTTATTCTTTTAATCTCTTTAGGTTGCTCGGATAAATAGTGAGGAAATATCGATCTCGTATACCCGTATACATTTATAGAGAGATTATTTTGTTTTTCTACTTTAGATATCTGAGATAACGGTGTGGGAATTCGAATATCTTTTATATTAAGAACGGTTTCGTAATCGGGATAAGATTAGGGTCTATCGGAATTTTTAGATACGGGATAAAGAGCGGAAACTATCGATCTAAATAAACACGCGTGATCATTATTTTTTACGTTAATTATCGTTTTCTTATTTTTTAAATATGTAGGTAGGTCTATATACGAAGAACCTTTTAACGCTTCGTATTTAGCGATATTTAAATATAGTATTTTACAACGATTTATTTCTAACCCCGAAGCCGTGTTCGTAAATTTCTCGATCCACGATCGTAAATAAGAAGTTTGTTTATTAAAATATTCTTCGATGTTTTCGTCATTCATTACGGCAGATTGTAGTCCGTGATTCGAGGAGTTAACATACTTCTTAATACCATTAAGTTCATCGTGAGAGAATTGAATAGATAGGCCTACCGAAAACTTAATACCGTTATATCTTTTTATATCTTTTTTTTATTTTATTTAGTATCTCATACTTTTTATCGTTAAATAGAATGCTAGGATCTTTATAACTAAGGGCTTTAAATTCGTACGTTCTTAAATAATTGCATCTAGGTTTATCCGCTAATTTAATGGTCTCTTTAATTATTCGGGATTTTTTATAGTCCATTTCTTTAGATTTAATTTTAATCATATATTTTTTCCTTTTAATTTTTTAAAACGATATTCCTCGCGATAATTAGGATTTCTTTCTATGAAGGATTTAAAAGCTTCTCTATATTTTTCTTTATTTTCTCTATAGTGTTTTTGTTTCATCGGTTTTTCGCACTGTTTACACGCGCATCTAACTCCTAATGGCCTATTATTATCCCTGCAATATTCGCTAAATAATTTGTATTCATTACATTTTGTACATACTTTCCCTTCTTTCATTTTTAACGGGTTCATTTCAGTTACCCTACTTCCTTTTATTTTTAATTCTAAGCGATAATCACAATTTCCTCCTTCTTGATGTTCGCTTCTCATTTTTTCTGCGTCCATTTTATAGAGAATAATTTTTAGTCATCGGTAAAAAGGGGGTATGGGGGAGAAAGTACTATTTTATTTTTATCACTTCTCCTACCCACGAAAGATTCTCTCTGTCCCTCTTTGCATTTTATTTTAATTTTACCTCTTCCCGCTGTCCCTCTTTTTACGGATGTAAGCTTTTTTCAAAATAAATTAGATTAGATTAATCAAAAATACAAATTGGTCGGCTTTACGAACAAAGTGGAAATCTTCAATTTTGGAATAGGGGGTATAAAATATATATTTTTTTTTTACTCTCCTCCTACCCACGAAAGATTCTCTGTGTCCCTCATTAGATTTTTTTTTTTTTTTTTAATTTTCACTGTCCCTCTTTTTTTTACGGATGTAAGCTTTTTTCAAAATAAAGTAAATTGAAATAGGTTAAATTAGATTTTGGTTAGCTTTTACGGACAAACTGGAAATTGAAGATTTTGGAATAAGAATAAAAATATATATTTTTAGCTCACCTGAGCCGAAGGCTCAAGGTGAGCTATTGTGACCGCCTGTCGTCCGTCGTCCGTCTGTCCGTCTGTCCGTCTGTCCGTCTGTCCGTCTGTCCGTCTGTCCGTCCGTCTGTCCGTTCACTTTTATTTCAAATGACTTCTTCTCCTAAACCACTGGGAGGATTTCAACCAAATTTCACAGAAATGTACCTTAGGGTGTCCTCTATCAAGTTTGTTAAAATCATGACCCCCGGGCAAAAAATGGCCCCGCCCCACTACTTTTAAAGGTTTTTTTTTTAAATCTTTAAAAATCTTCTTCTCTGAAACCACAATTTCTAGAGCTTTGATATTTGGGATATAGCATCATCTAATGGTCCTTTACCAAGTTTGTTCAAATGATGACCCCCGGGCTAAAAATGGCCCTGCCCTGGGGCTTGTAGTTTTTCCATAGACTTATATAGGGAAACCTTTAACAATATTTTTTCTGAAACCACATAATCTAGAGCTAAGATATTTGGTATGAAGCATCACCTAATGTATCACTACCAAGTATGTTCAAATAATGACCCCTGGGCCAAAAATGGCCTCACCCTGGGGTTTTATATTACTTTAACATCAGGAAGCTAGTTAAAAAAAATTCCTCACAGTTATTTCCCTTGTCCCATCAGCATAGCCATAATGGACAAAGGGAGATAACTGCATTGGAATTCTAGTACTTCCAGAATAGTGATTCTATTTGTAACTACTTATAATAAAATGTGGAAGGTGGAACAGTGTAGCTGTTTTAGAAGGCATAGAAACAGATATATCAAATTCCATTTGCAAACAGCAGACCCTGATCCTATAGGAGCCACCTTATCTGGGTCTACTCTGTTTGCAGATGCATGAAAACAAGTTTATATGATGGAAATTAAGGGTTAAACAGGCTTTTCTGCAGTTAAAGGGTTATAGCTCTGGGCAGTAAAATCTCTCCAGGTCAATGCATGACTCTTAACCCTTTGCACGCTAGTGGTGAAACTGTGATTACCTATGCAAACAGTTTGGATCCAGATGAGAGGCTGCATAATGCAGCATCTCATCAGGATCCAAACTGTTTGTCATCTTAACCATATTTTTGAAAAAAAATGAAAGTAAGTTTATTTTAAGTATTGAAGCAGATGACAATAACTTTTTGTTGCAGACGAAACATTAAAGGGATTTGTTGACCTATTAACCCCATAGTGTGAGTGCTATACAGCTAGATGTTACCAATGTCTCTCAAATTAGATGTGGGAGATATTGGAAATCCTAAGCTAAGAAAACATGATCATGCATATGCCCCCCCCCCCCTTGTTTGCATCCTGATGAGACGCTGCATTATCATCTGGATCCACACTGTTTGCATAGGTAATCAAGATGATTATGATGAGAATCATGAGACGCCACATTATGTGCAAAGAGTTAAATATTTAGGAAAATAATAGGTATTTCTTAAATTAGATAATACCAACAATAGATTCATTTTAATACTTTTAATTAACTAAAAAATTGTCATTTTAGGAAAAAAATAGGCATTATGCTAGTTACCATATTTAGAATATTAAATATTAAGGAAACTATTAGGTATTTCTTAAATTTAAATACATAACAAACAGTTTGAATCCAAATCACACACCACCTTATGCAGTGTCTGATCTGGAGCCAAACTGTTAGCAATGTGAAATACATCAAACTGTTCAGGATTTCGTGTACATATGTATTGAAACCTTTCACAAAGCATCTCATCGGGATCAAAACTGCTTGAAACAGTCATAATTTAACAAGTTCCTTCACATAAACGTGTTTTCATGCATTTGCAAACAGTAGACCAAGATCAGATGGAATTTAACAGAATTTAATAGATATGTTTTTCCTTCATAACATTACTCAACATCTCATCAAGAATAGACGGATTTTAAGATATAAACTGCTGGAAACAGTCAATAAACAGGTTTTCACGCATTTGCAAAGAGTAGACCAAGATCAGACAGACTTTAATAGAATTTATTTTTTCGATTGCATCAAAGACAATATTTTAATATGACTTTGATTATGTGATTTATGTGATTTATACAATTACAAACAATACTAAGTGTCTATTAATTAAGCAATCTGACTTAATTACATGTTATACTTAAATTACATTCAACCCTCAACTTTTTCCATCATCTTGTTTGAGTCATTAACTGTAATTATCAGTTTTCTGCATATATTTGTTCTCTTTCTATAGGTAGGCCAGTTCAAGCAACCTATAAAGCAATCAATTGATACTGACTATAGTCTAATGCATGCTCCATTGAATTACCTGTCTGGCTTGATTGTGGGACTTATTGGAATTTTGTCAACCAAAATGTGGGAGACATTGGAATAAACCGTTAACATTTTAGTTTCACAGGTCTTTGCACAATGTTATGTTTGTTTCTGCAGTTAATTTATGTGATTGGAAAAAAATAGTTTCATTATGATCATTTATTCTAACAAATTTTATTATGCAACTCTTGTTTAATTGCATTTAGTTGAAATTTAGGTGTTTAATAATGTCTTTTCTCCTTGCTACTAATTGTATTTGTTTTAATTTGATTTTTAAAAAAAATAATGTCTTTAAGTTAATCAAAATTATTGTCGATCAATAATTAATGTTACTCAAAAAATTAGTAACTCTTCTCAATTTCAATTGTTAAAAAAACTAATGACCCTTTTAATTGACTTATCATCAGATATTCACACCTAGAGCTAGAATTATTTCTAAACACCTATTAACCCCTTACCTGTTTGCTTTGACAAAAAATTATCTGGGACTACTCTGTTTGCTAATGCGTAAAAAATTATTTCCATAAAGAGAAGTTTTAGCTTTGATAAAACCTGTAAAATCAAATCTATATCTTGTCAAATGCAAACAGAGCAGACCCTGATCAGACAGCTTCTATAGCAGCCGTCTAATCTAGTCTACTCTTATTTTTAATGCGTAAAACACATTATTTTTGTGAAGAGAAGTTTTTGCTTTGATAAAAACTGTAGAATCAGATCTATATTCCATAGGTGTCGTTTGATCTGGGTCTACTCTGTTTGCTAATGCGTAAAAACAGCTTTATATGAGGGAAAGGGTTAGAAGATTTTTAAAGATATTTTTATTGGTCATTTCACACAAAAACTGGCATTATGTACTGCCTAGCACTTTATTTGCCTATATACCTGGATCAAGGTATAATTGCATAGCTTTATTGACGTCATTTGAATTTCTCAAAGACCAGTTTTAGGCATTTTGAGCTAAGGCAAAAATGGCACAAGTTGTAAACAGTTTAGATCTTGGTCAACCAGTCACTTGGTATTAGATCTGAATCCAGTTCAAGTTTATTCAGCAGTGAAAGGGTGAAAGCAGTGGACTAAGCTTCTTTCATCTGCTAGAAATGTTGTCCACTGAAAAATGTCAATATATTACTGTAACTCAGGTGAGCGATATAGGGCCAATGGCCCTCTTGTTTTTACTTCCTTCCCTATATATATAGGTGATGGGGAGCGAAGCGTGTTTTGGATCGCGAGCGGAGCGAGTGAGCCAAAAACCCCATCACCTATATATATTATAATGCCATTGTAAAAACACAGTTAATTTATATTCATAATTATATTCATTAATTCTTAATAAATATTCATGGAGTAAAGGATTAAGTGGTCACTATAGTGAGGTCATCAGCTGATGTGTTTGAATACAGGCTTTGATGAATGTCATATTTGTATGTACAAACCACTTTACCCCACTTCTCATAATTTTATTTGATGAAAATCATGTTTATGATTGGTTGCATTCTGTCACGTGATCGAAGAGTAAATTTTAAACTTATACAGGGACCAGGGTCACTAGAAAATCAATACACAGTCAGTAGAAATTCAGTAACTTGGTTAGTTTCCCTGCCAGGGTAGAACCCAAGCTTAGCGTAATGGATGCACAATGTTTTTTGCATATAGATACATATGAATACATGTATTTCCATATTAGGTAACCCGAACACTGTGTAACATTTTTATCCTACCGATTACCTTTTATTTGACGAAATAAGATTAAATTATCGCTGTCATTGAAGATGATAACATGACATCATCATAATCTGAACATCAGTGTGTGACGTCATGTTTACCGCCAACGACATCATGTTTACCGCCAAATGGCTTATATTAGACAGTGGATAGGAAACTATTAATTTAAAGTCCCCTTATCTGGAGCACAGATAGAATATAGACTGATCATCGGTGGGGTAAATTCGTTAGTCATGCCTCGCTGGGTATGACATTTACTAACCAGGTATCATCCCGTACCCGGTCATTACATGACTATGTAACTAATAATACACTTGTAGCTGCTAGTCAAACAGTTTGAACCCTGATTGAATGCAACATTGAAAACAAAGTTGCTGATCTAGCTCTACACTGTTTGCACATCTCTTAGTGTTCGTCTTACCTTGATGCAACTTACATGTAACATAGTAACAGCACACAAGATCCTATGTTACATTTATCAGGCAGTTCAAGTCTTGGTGTAATGTGCATTGATTGGGATACAACATTTTGCTGACAGAAAGGCAGGTGGATGTAGATATAGATGACCAAATTTGTTGTTCACATAGGAGCTTGTATTGAGACAAATGTCGAAATTGCTTTTGGGAGTGGGGGATTTAGAATACAACTTCTCTGCTGATCTACTTCAATATATCAGTACAGGTTTTGTCTTTTTGTGAACAGTGAGCGGAAACAAGAGATGAGAAAGAAAGGAATGGATCTGACAGAAACAGAGACAGAGTTGTTTAAAGTTGTAGATTTGCAAGTGAAGTGGGATACCGAGGAAAAAGAATTTACTCCAGCCAGCAGGATAAATGGTGAAACGTAACCCTTTCCCTATTAAATGAACATTTTTGCATGAATTGATCACATCATGACCATTTCTTGCAATGCTTGATCTTGTTTACATTGAAATATATGAGAAAACCTTTTAACAAATTTCTCTAGATTAAAAAGGCCTAGATTCTTCATACCTGCTGAATTGTAGTATGTGCTCATGGTCCACTATCAAAATTGTTCAAAATACATCCCTTTCTTTGTTGACCCCAACCGGGGGCTAACCTTTCTTACATGGATATTCATTGTATATGTAAATCTGTGGTAACCTAATGAGCAATTAAAGGCCATCATGGCCCTCTTGTTTGGTATTGATAGAAATTGAGCCAGATCTATTATAGTCCATGTGACATTAAAAAAAATGATCTAATTAATATAATTCATGATGTCATTATTTCTTACAAGAATATTTATGGTGTTATGGTTAAATTGTATTTACAAGAGTTTGCATTAAGCTCTCAAAATGTTCGGAACTTTATTTTTCTCTGCAGATCCAGAGATTGAAAATGATATGATGTCACTGAAACGTAAACGTGACAGGCAGCTGGTTTTAATTGTGAAACAGGTTTTCTCAGAGAAAGAACCACACTGGACATTTCCACATGTAGCAAGGCAAGAAGGCCAGTCTATGAGAGAGGTATGTTGTGTAATGAATTCATAGATATCAATTGTGAATGTTTGGAACAGCCCTATGAAATTAATTAAACCTTTACCAGAGGAATGTAAATGCCTTCTCATGCCTTTGCAAACAGAGTAGACCCAAATCAGATGGCTCCTGTAAAAATTATATAAAAGTGATTTTACAGTTTCAGCCAGGGTAAAAATTCCCCTGTTCATGTACCAATGTAAAAATTCAGCTAATAGATATTCATGATGTCATTATTTTTATATGAATAAAGAGTTAATGTAAAAAATAATGACATCATGAATTTGAACTAGATTAATTTTTATAATTGCACGGGAATTTTGTCCATGGCAAAAACTGTAGAATCATATCTCTATTGTCGCATAAGCAAACAGAGCAGACACTGACCGGAAGATGTCTGATTTGGGTCTACTCTGTCTGCTAAGGGGTGAGAAGGTGTCCCTATGAGATAAAGGGTTTATAGAGTGTCGGCTCAAGCAACAAAAGAGGACTTGCTCTCTGCAGTTATATACAGTAAAACCCCTCTTATGTGACCACCAAAAAGATGTATAATTCTGGCTGGTATATTTATATGCAGGTGTATCTTCATAGGCAGTTGATAGCTTAATGCAGGACAAAAGTTATGCAGAAAGTTCCTATAGGAGCTTTCAGCATTACTTTCATATTGTATTATGCAGCCACTTGCTTATAAAGATACCCATGTTAGTTCATTTAGTGATCACATAAGAGAGGATAAATTGTTCCATTATTACCACAAATATTCAGCCAGACTAACTTAGGGGTGTGTGAGTGAGTTGGGTTTTACGTCCGACCAACAGTATTTCAGTTATTTGCAGACGGAACCCGCATGAGACAAGTTATAGTGCTGCCTCACTGGAATACCCCTGCCGCAGGTACATGGCAAGGGCACCCCACCCAGTCACATTATCCTGACACCGGACGACCAGTCCTAGAACTACACCTTTAATGTCGAGCGTAGACAAGGGAGCTACTAGTACCAACTTTTAACGACTTTTGGTCTGTCGCGGCCGGGGATCGAACCCACGACCTTCCGTACCGCAGACGGACGCTCTACCACTGAGCCACGCGGCCGGTACTAACTTAGGACTAATATTACAGATGTGTCTTGCGTTTTTCAACAACAGTGGCAGAGTGTTAAGCAATTATTGTAGCTTGCCATGGATGAATTTATTTAACCTTTACAAATAGTTTGGTCCCTAATGAGACATTAAGATGTTTGATGGTTCAACTGGATATACATGTACCTACATTAACCCTTTCCTCCATAAATACGCCTTTCTACGCCTCTATTAAAGTCACTTTATGAAACCATTGTGATAAATAGAGCATTTGCTCCTATAGGAGCAAATAGAGCATTTGCTCCTATAGGAGCAAATGCTCTATTTATCACAATGGTTTCAAAACTACACAATTCTAAACTCTTCCTTTTCTCTAGTAAATGCTCCTTTTCGGTAGATTGATTCAAAGAGATTGAGTCTAAAAATAGCCTATGGAGGAAAGGGTTAAACCCCACTTTAAGTAACTTTTAAAAAAGAAGTCTTATGGTTGGCAGCAAAATGCAGGACAAGATAAATATCAAAACTCAACATGTTTTGTACGACTCCTGTTTTTACCAGTAAGTTGTTTCAAACAGGTATCAGAGCTGTAATAAGGAAGGTTTTGTGAAAAATAACTAAAATAGTGTGATTATTTCTTCCCTAAATCCTTCATCATTGCTACTCCTTAGCATTGCCTGTTTGGGAAAAAGAGGTTTTAACCCTTTACTCCATGAATATACATGTAAGAAATAATGACATAATGAATATTAATTAGATTATTTTTTATAATGGCACATGAACACATGATTTTTTGGTCTCAGCAGAAACTGTAGAATCATATCTGTGTTATTTCATAAGCTAACAGAGCAGACCCTGATTAGACAGCTCCTGTAGGAACCATCTGATCTGGGTCTGGTCTGTTTGCAAACTCATATCTATGGAGTAAAGGGTTAATACAGGTTGATATACATCTTATCTAGAGCCCTGGGTTAATTATAACAATTATTTGTGTTTGTGTATTGCAGACAGCAGAGGAAGCCCTGCACACCTGTACAGGGGGAGGTGTAGATGCCACATTTCTCGGCAATGCACCATGTGGATATTTTAATTATAAGTTGCATCCTGATCATGAAAACTGTGGGGTAAAGGTAGGATAATTGTTCACCACTTTAAGCTCACCTGTTTTGCAAAGAAAACACATCAAGGTTTTGCCTTGGTGTCTGTCATGCTCAATGTTGTAGTGCAAAAACTTTGACAGTTACATTAAATTTTTACAAATACATGTACATGTTCCCTAAGTATTTGGACAACTTTAACCCTTTCTCCTGTTCTATGTGTATTCCACAGAATATCCATAGATAAATTAGTTATAGTGATATATGGAAGGTGGAATATTGTAGTCATTTTAAAAACTAAAGAAACAGATGTATCAAATTCCATTAACAAACAGAGCAGACCCTGATCAGACAGCTCCTACAGGAGCCATCTGATTTGGGTCTACTCTATTTGCAAATGTGTGAAAAGCGTTTTAATATGAAGGAAAGGGTTAAAATAGACTGACATCATAGCAAATAGTGTACACCCTGTAGCTGCTAATCAGGGTCTACACTAATTGCTATGATGTCAGTCTACTTTAGGTTCTGCAAGGTTTGCAAATGACAGTGCATGCCTGTCCAAGGTTGAAAGAGTTGATGTGTAAGAAATAATGACTATGATTATTTTTAGATAAATTTTATAATGGCATTATAAACAAGGGGATTTCTGCACCATGACAAAAGCTGTTGAATTATTATGTCTCCCCCATTTACAATGGGGAGACATATTGTTTTTGGTCAAGTTGGCCGTCTGTCTGTCTATCCGTCTGTCTGTCTGTCTGTCTGTCACTCGTGTCTGCTCCATATCTCTCACAAATATGGAAGGATATGCTTTGGCATAAATGTTCGACTCAACAAGACGATGTGCAGAGCGTTGGGTTCAGGCACGTGGGTCAAAGGTCAAGGTCACAATTCAAGGTCAAATGTTTTTAGCCACACCCTTCGTGTCCGCTCCATATCTCTTACACCCTTGGATGCTGTGGCACAAATGTTCTCCATAACAAGGCGATGTGCATATAGCAGGATTCAGGCACATTCTTCAAAAGTCAAGGTCACAATTCAAGGTCAAATGTTTTAGCCTAATTTTCATGTCTGCTCCTCATCTGTGTAAACCTTGGAAGGATTCCAGAATTCTGTGGCACAAATGTTCTCCCTAACAAGCCGATGTGCAGACAGCAAGATTCAGGCATGTGGTTCAAAGGTCAAGGTCACAATTCAAGGTCATGGTCACAATTCAAGGTCAATTATTCACACTTTCTTGTCCAGACGATAACTCCTACATGGCTAATGCCATTTGATTGAAATTCATACATTGACAGAGCATGATAAGAGGAAATGTTATGTACAAGGGCCATAACTCTGGCTTCAATACTTTTGGAGTTATTGCCGTTACATTTTTTGTCTGATCAATAAATCCTGCTCAACTGATGCTATTGGAATATTTCATGTATGGAAAGAGTATGATGGAAGAAAGTGTTATGCACAAATATCATAACTCTGACTTCAATAATATTATAGTTATTGCCTCCAATTTTCTGCAGAGTTATGGGACTTTGAAATATTTACATGGAAATTTTGTCCGCATGGTTTCTCCAAAACCCTTTATTGGATATTTATTTAATTTCATAGGATTGATAAGTATCATGCCTAGTTGTGCATATCTAATTCCTGTTCCGGTTTGATGATTTTCTGCAGAGTTATAGGACTTGTTTTTACATGGAAAAAAATTTCCGCGGGGTATCCCCCCAATTTTTTTTTCGGATTTTCATGAAACTTCATTGGATTGATCAGCGCCATGCCTATTTCTGCATAGTTTATTCCTTTTCCGGTTCGATGATTTTCTTCAGAGTTACGGGACTTTGGAAAATTTTGTCCACGCGCTAGGGGAGACATCAGTTTTTGTATCAAAAACAATTCTAGTTTCATAATCAGAGTTGACACTGATCAGACAGTTCCTTCAGGAGTGCTCTGTTCTGGGTCTATTGTGTTTGCAAAGGTGTTAAATGGCGTTTCTATTGGTTAAGCCGCAGAATGTGGGATTAAAGTGCACTGGCATTTGTGAAACATGTAGATCCAGATCTGCACTTATTTGTCACCGATAACCTATTGAATAAACACCGCAGGAAACACAGCTTCATATGTCTGATAAGTTATTCGACAATGTGTTAGTATTTATTCGGTTCACATTTTAGTTTCCTTAACTGTTAGATCAAGGTCGATCATATTTTGTTGTTTAACAAAAATTATAAATATCAATGAAAACGGTTTATTTTGTATCACAGGGGCATTTTTCGATACAAGTTCAAATTGACAATCTTCATAATAATGATTGAACATAACAAGTACCAAGTTTTATCTTATTGAAAATATGTGTTCATTGTAGGGACTTCCTCTTTAAGCAATGATGGGCCATTCACTTTGATAACTCAGGGTTAATAGGGCTAATATTCATCAGGTCGTTGGTTAATGTGTTTATTCTCGTTACAGTTGTTTTTCTTCAAGGCCATTTACAACGGGGGCAAGGTGCTTGACACTGAAGATGTGACAGAGTACAAGTGGGTAACACATGAAGAAATAAAAGACTACATCCAGCCAAAGTGGCTGAAAAAATACAACCGCTTTCTATGTGATTTGTGATATTTTGTAAATAAAATACCAAAAACTGCATCTGTTTCTCATGTCTCACTCAAGATAATCTTTGCTTCATTGTCAAAGATTTTCCCACTAATAAAGCAATACATGTATTTAACCCTTTCCCACATGTAAACGTGTTTTCACGCATTTGCAAACAGAGTAGACCCAGATCAGACGGCTCCTAGAGGAGCCGTCTGATCAGGGTCTACTCTGTTTGCTAATATAATATGAAACATCTGTTTCTTTGCTTTCTAAAATGTCTAATATGTTCCACCTTGCATATTTCTTTATAACTATTTTCTTAATGGATATTCAGTAGGTATTGAAATTTGATATAAACATAGAACAGGGAAAGGGTTAAGTTAAATCTTTCTCTCATAGAAACACTCAGGATCTGCTCAGCTTGCTTACGCGAGTACATATGTATATAGATCTGATCCTACAAATTTTGTCTAAGCCATCAATTCTGTTGATAATAGTTTTACTTTGTAAAATTTAAGATAATAATCATTCATGAAGTGACCAATTCAGTCATAAATGTTTATGAGGGAAAGGGTTAACTCAACAACAGTTGCAATTAAAATATTAACACTTCAGGGATCCAGGTAAGAGGGATAATTTTACATGTACCTTAAATATTCAGCCCAGTAGATAGAACTCTTTCCCCCATATAAACTTTTTTTTACACACCTTTGCAAATAGATTAGACCCAGATCAGATGGCTCCTATTGGTCTGGCTGTGTTCCATTTCCTTTTGACCAGGTTTCAACTAGTCGCAAATGAGGTCAAAAGATCCAATTCTGGTCTTTAGTCAGGTTGTAGCTCAATGCAGAACAAAATACGAGCTTTCTGCATTACTTTAATTCTGCATTAAGCTACCAAATGCTTTAAGACACCCATGTTAATATGTTAAATGGTCATTCTATAGAAGTTCTACTGTATCTAAGTATCCCTTGTTCCAGTGAAGTTGATAACATTGTAGAACCTGTCTAGAATAACTATGTAATTAATAAACATGTAGGTCTATTTTAGCAGGTGGTTGCTTAATGTAGGATTAAAGTACAGTGGAACCTGTCTTAAGCAACCCATTACCTCATAGGCTATTTTTAGATACAACCTCTTCGAATAAATCTACCGAAAAGGAGCATTAACTAGAGACAAGGAATTTGTTTTAGAATTTTGTAGTTTGAAATCATTGTGAATCCATCGAGCTATTTATCACAATGGTTTCACAGTGACTTTTACAGAGTCGTCATATGAGGGAATGGGTTAAAATGAAGGTGGTGGCTTAAAGCAGGGCAAAAATAATGCAGAAAGCTCCTATTGACCTGCATTAAGCTACCACCTGCCCTACAGACCCATAACTATACCCCATTTTGATGGTCACTTAAGACAGGTTCTACTATAATACAGAAAGTCCCTGGAGGAGCCTTGGGCATATTTTTTATTCTGGATTGAGCTAATAAATATCTCAAACCCCAAGAATTAGACTAATTTTTGATGGTCCTTGTAGACAAAAACACAAACCACAGATCACTCTTTATCATATTTATTCCATCTCATATTTAATACAAGATCCATCTCAATGTCATCAAACAATCTTCTTGATATCATAATTTAATTTACCTAAATGTTCTATAATGGATGATAATCAAGAGCAACAGATAAAGGTGCATACTAAAATACTGAAGTTGTCAATTTTCCCCAAACCCTATGTTGTGACCACTTTTGTCTCTTCTAGATCACAACATCAGGTTTGATGGAGAAATAAAGAAGTTATTCATGAAAATAGTCTAATTAATGCCTCTTATCTGGCAACTTATTCTCTTCATACACAACAAGTAGCAGCACCACAGCTCTAAACTGTTGAAATATCTGATCAGGGTCTGCACTATTTGATATTCCTAAGCACCTGCATAATCTTAATCTTTTACCCCATATAAACGCTTTTTTATATCTTTGCAAACAGAAAAGACTCTGATCAAATGGTTTCTGTAAGAGCCATCCAATCAGGGTCTGCCCTGTTTGTTTATGAAATATTCCAGATCTGATTCTACAAGTTTTGCCTGTATTCATAGGCCACTATAAAACTTCAGTTTAAGAATATTCTTAATGTCATCTCTTTCAATAAATCATCTGGTAACTGGTTAATACCCAAATCTGACAAACATGTAAGTTCTGATCAGACACATTCTTAATATTTTTAACACTCTGCCAATGGCACAGTTTGGATACAGATACGAAGCCAAGTACCTCAGCATCTCTTCAGGATCCTAACTATTTGGTGCTATGAAAAAAAAGGAAGAAATTTAAAAATTAAGAAATTAAATTGAGCCATCAACAAATTTTGCAGACAATAATATTTGACAACGAAATGGTTAACCTTTCATTGCATATACATGTTTATGCCTGTAACAGAGTAGACCCAAATCGGACAGCTACTGTAGGAACCATCTGATCAGGTTATGTTTTGTTTGCTAATAGATCAGATGCTACAGTTCCAGTCATAATAAACCACTCCATTGTTTATAACGGCAGTACTAAACATCAGTTCATTAATATTCATGAAGCCATTATTCCATGGAGTTAAAGAGGTAATAGGTCTACTTAATTTACAAACTGATAGTACATTCATCTATGCTGCCTATATGCATTTAAAATATTTCTCATCAGTCCATGTCTGGAACAATGATGGGGTTCAAGGGATTGTGGTCCACTGCCTGGTGTAGCATTAGTCCCAGCACTCCCATTCTATTTGAGATGGCAAAGCGGACATTCCTCTCCTGCTCAAACAGGTCATCTATTCTCATCCACTGAAAAAGTGACCAAAAAAAAAGAATAGCTTTTAGTGACAAAAAAAGATATAAATAGCTTTTATTTGCATTTGGTAGAAGTCACAATATTAGAGTTCTGACAAATGTAGAGGTGTCATCATTATAAATAATACTGACATCCTGTTATACTATACAGTAATGATTTTGATTTTTTTAAACTCCATATTAAGATGCAAGAATTTGAACATGTTCATGAATAACTCCTTTATTTCTTCACCAAACCCTATACTTTGACCACTCTTTAGAATCCTCTCAAGAAGAAGTATATATACCGTAGAAATGGAACAGAATTGTGTCTTTGAGATCTCATCTGGATCCAACAGATTTGGTATATGTAACAAATTCTTTAAAAAAAATTCAAATACCATTTAAATATCAGAATGCCAAACAATTTAGATCTAGATGAGATGTCAAGTGACTTGACATCTCATTTGGATCCCAACAGGTAATCACAATTTTGTTATGAGCAAAGGATTAGAATAACCAGGAGTGACTGTACCTCTCTGACCCTTTCCATGTCTATCTGTGCCCGCCTGCACTTCTCCCAACAGAAATGTTTATTGCACCGTCTCTTTGGCGTCCTACAGAAATCCCCCGACTCCTCAAACACATCAGTTGTCAAAGGACAGCCACATACCTCATCTGCTCCTACCTGTGCAGACAAATTTTAAAATAATGGTATCATGAATATTACTTTCCTGAATTTTATAATGGTATGTGAACACAGACATAAGTAAGCAGTAATATTAAAAATTATCACAAAAGTGATTCATATGTCCACAGTATGCTTGTCAGAGTATGTTATATTTTTATCATCCAACTGTCACAATAATATACACATCTCTAAATAATGAGGCTTCTTATAAAGTTGCGTTAAAACTGTACCAGTAGTTGGTGTCAGAGAAATAGCATGAACAAGAAAAACCAATCGACATTTGGACTTACATGGTGACTCATACATATCTCCTTTAACCCATTCCCTCATATTGACGACTTTTGACAACTCTGTAAAAGTCACTTTGTGAAACCATTGTGATAAATAGAGCATTTGCTCCTATAGGAGCAAATGCTGTATCACAATGGTTTCAAACTACAAAATTCTAAAAGTTTCCTCTTCTAGTTAATGCTCTTTTTCGGTAGATTTATTCAAAGAGGTTGGATCTAAAAATAGCCTATGAGGTAATGGGTTAAGCTTTGGACTAGAAGATTTATGTAGGAGCCAGACACTGAGGTGTTAAACCCTAATTAGACAGTACTTGCTATCAAATGCATCATTATACTAACCCTTGGCTCCTTGGTATGTTCTGGGCACATCACTTTCAGGCGTTTACAGTAGGTTTTCTGCTGACAATTATAGTAATCACAAAACATAGAATTGCCCTCAATACGTGTCTTGTAGATGGACCCAAATGAGGTTTGTGCTTCAAACTGAAACAAACAATTCCACATGTAGCTCTGTAAATAACACAAAAATCATCATTTGAATCATCAAAACATATCTTTGCATGAAAATTAATCATTAAAACGTATCTTTGCATGAAAATTAATTGTATCTAATTTCTTTGTTGTTATACATGCACTAATCTAATTAACCACTTTTTTTTAAAGCTTTAATAACAAGAAGTTTGTAAAAACATGCATCCCCACCCTCCTCTACTATAGGACAAACAACCTATAATTCGGGCATTTGACATTGAAAAATGACCTACTGACCTCAAAATCAATACTTACGAAATATGAGGACAATGAGTTACATGTATTGACCAGAAACCATATGATATGATCTACCAATTGACAAGTGCAAAGCATAACAACGCCCCCGCCCCCATATCCTCCACTATAAACACTAATCTCTTGTATTACAATTTCCAGTTGAATTTGTGTAATTTAATCCCCAGCCTGAAAAAACAATCCATTTCGTGTTCAATTTTTATGTAAGAAACAATCACAACATGAATATTTATCAGCATAATTTTGATAATGTTACATGAACACGGGATATTTTCACCTTGGCAGAAACTGTACAAACATCTATATAATGGCATAAGCAAACAGAGCAGCCCCCGATCAGACAGCTCCTATCGGAACCATCTGATCTGGGGTTACTCTGTTACAAATGTGTGTAAAGGTGTTTATATGAGGTAAAGGGTTAACCTGTAGGATAAAAATATTTAATCTAAATGCTGAAACTACTGATTGGACATTTTAACTCATTCTCTCCTAGGCTATTTTTAGACCCAACCTTTTTGTTCTACCGAAAAGGAGTATTAACTAGAGAAAAGTAAAATTTTAGAATATTGAAGTTTGAAACCATTGTGATAAATAGAGCATTTGCTCCTATAGGAGCAAATGCTCTATTTATCAATGGTTTCACAATGTGAATTTTATAGATACACAAAAATGCGTCACTAGGGGATAATGTGTTAAAGCTAGAATTTCTACTGTGTTATACCTTGGCAAAACACCTCTCCATGTGTTTCAGTGCTGCCCTTTGGTTGACCTCTTGTCCGCAAGTCACACAAAATATACTGTACTCGAGCTCATCCTCAGACTCTGCTGCCTAGGAACGAAAACAAAAAAGGTTCATATTCATTTTCAACTGATTCTTCAAATCATTTTTATATTTGAACTCATATCATACACAAATTTAATTCAGACAGATGCATAGATAACATGCATAAATTACACTTCTTTTCAAGAATGGCTCCTTTATTTCTCTGACAACCAATATTCTTACTTAGTGACCATTCTTTTGAATTGTCTTTTCAGACAATTCTTAAGTGGTCATAACATACTAGGGTTTGATAGAGAAATGATGAATTTAGTGCATATATTTGAATTATGCCCCTTTATCTAAGACTCCGCTCACATACCGCTGTAATGATGAAAGCTGTATAGCTTATGGAATTTTCAAACACATGTAATAAATATGGATATCATGAAATCTAATAAAGGGTCACATGTAGATCATTCCTGTGAAAATAGATGAAAATCCAGTCTGACAGTGCTTTAGGGGAATATGTTGTATAAAGAAATTGTTGATAACATATGATGGATGACAGACATGCAGCCATCCCAATTCATCACCTTGGCACTTTGTGCCAGCTGAGTTAAAAAGAATGACAAATTGTTTGTGCATCTCAAATCAATTCACAACTACTAAAACAATTCCATTAATTGTCTATGCAGTAATTTTCAAAATCACGTAAGTACCTGGCCCAAATTGTTCTGCTTGAGCCTAAATTCATTCTCAAGCAACTGATTGGTCAGATACTTGCCAATGAGCTCCGACTCAAAACTCAGAAGTTTTATAACCTCAAAGCCTGGGTTTCAATGCAAAATACCTCTTCTGATTCGATAGCCACTTGTCTTGTCCGCTCAATAAGAGCATCTAGTTCCTGATGTTTCATATCTAATTCAACCAGCTTCTGTCTTGCCTCCATTTGTTCACGTCGAATCTTCTCTAATGACCGCTTGTTCTTTTCTTCAGCCACACATGGGCTGCTTTGCCACTGTTGAATCTTGGGAGGTAATAATTCATAGATTCGACTGAAATACAGAGAACAAACATTCAATCCTAATCATTCTTGAAAAAAAATTCTTCTGTCAAACTCAAATTCAGTTTCAACTTACATATGATTTGTTAAGTTTTGTGAGACCATTGCCCGAATACCAACCAGCTTGGATCCTGATGAGAAGCCGAGTTACTGCGCTTCTCATCTAGATCAAAGATGGTTGCAACTGAAGTCAAGTTAGGCTTAGCATGATAAGAGTTAAAAATATGATGGGATGTCATGATTTGATTTCATATACAGAACATGGGTAGCATGACAAAGATAAAATATTTCAAGCTGCTTACCTTTTGGCCAGTTTCATCCCACACTCTTCAGAGCAGTACTTGGAACCCACTTTGGCATGCTCCACACAGCCAGGCCCAAAACACTGTTTGGGAGCATCTTCTTCTGGCTCAGGTCTTGGAAGATCTTCTTCAAACTCTGGTTTGTGTCTGTGATGGTGCTCTGTCTTTTTCTCTTTTGTTTTCTACAATGGAAATATTCATTTCTATGAAGTCTCCCCACAAGTGCATTTACCTGTGGCTAACATATTTTGCAAGCTAGTTTCAATTCTGTAATAACAATTGGATCCAGATGAGACACCAAGTAACTCAGCGTCTCATCAATATTTGATACTTTGATTGCATTTTTGAAAAGAAATGAAACAAAAATTAACTGGAACAAAAACTTTTAAATTTTTTCTCAATTCTATGAAAAATTAAAATGCCCCAGGGCGGGCCATTTTATACCAAAGGGTCATAATTTGCACAATTTTGGTAGAGGACTATATGGTTAAGCTGCATGTCAAATATTAAAGGTATTGGCCTTATGGTTTCAGAAAAGAATACCTTTAAAGGTTTTCCTATATAAGTCTATCAGGCCTGAAGTCTATGTAAAACTGATAAACCCCGGGTGGGGCCATTTTGGCCTGGGGTCATAATTTGAACAATCTTGGTAGAGGACTATCAAATAATGATATATACCAAATATCAAAGTCTGTGAATTTTAGTTTCAGAGAAGATTTTTAAAGATTTTCCTATGAAAAACTGATAAGCCCAGGGGTGGGGCCATTTTCAACCCAAGGGTCATAATTTGAACAATCTTTGTAGAGGACCATTAGACCATACTACATACCAAATATCAAAGGTCTAGGCCTTACAGTTTCAGAGAAGAAGATTTTTAAAGATTTTCTTATGAAAAACTGATAAGCCCAGGGGTGGGGCCATTTTTGGTCCAGGGTTCATAATCTGAAAATCTTTGTAGAGGACCATTAGATCATGCTACATACATAAACATCAAAGATCTAGGCCTTACAGTTTCAGAGAAGAAGATTTTCAAAGATTTTCCTATGAAAAACTGATAAGCCCTTGGGCGGGGCCATTTTTGGTTCGGGGTCATAATTTGAAAATCTTTTTACATACAAAACATCAAAGATCTAGGCCTTACAGTTTCAGAGAAGAAGATTTTCAAAGATTTTCTTATGAAAAACTGATAATCCCCTGGACGAGGCCATTTTTAGTCTGGGGTCATTATTTGAACAAAATTTGTAGAGGACCATTAGACCATGCTACATACCAAATATTAAAGGCCTAAGCCTTACAGTTTCAGAGAAAAATATTTTTAAAGGTTTTCCTATGAAAACCTGATAAGCCCTTGGGCTGGGCTAAATTTGGTTAAAATCGGGTCAGGGGTTTCAGAGGAGATGTCGTTTGAAAATGTGGACCGACGCCGGACGGATCGTGGTCACAATAGCTCATCCTGAGTCTTCAGCTCAGATGAGCTAAAAATAGAAGGTGTCACCATTGTCACCATTTTAGAAAGTAAAGAAACATATCTATCAAATTCCATAAGCAAACAGAGCAGACCCTGATCTGACAGCTCCTATAGGAACCGTCTGATCTGGGTTACTCTGTTTGTAGATATGTGAAAACATGTTTATATGAGGGAAAGGGTTAAAAGGTATTTCTATCAGGTAATGTGTTAACTGATTGCCTGAAGTTTTAATTGTACCTGTTTCTTCTTTGTTGGAGATTTTTTGTCCTTTTGTTTCTTTCTTGGGCTGTCCTTTCCAGATTGTTTCTTCTTTCTTTTCTAAAAAACAATATGAAATAAAACAATACAAAGTCATGTCATTGAACAGCTAGTATCTCTTTGCATGCTGGGATTTTTTTGGGGAAAAGTTGACATCTGCAGAAAATCCGAACAGTTTTGTTTTTTTCTCACTTATTTTCAAAAATGCTGTCTGGTGAGTGTCAAACAGTTTAGATCCTGATAAGAAACCAAGTTACTCAAGACATCTCAAAACTATCGACTTGGCTGAGATGCTGCTGAAAACAGCTTGGATCCATATGAATTGCAGAGTCATTTGACATTTCATCAGGATCCAACCCGCCTGGCACTTGGTCAGTAGTTTCTAAACAACTTGAATGAATCAAGTGTAATTAACCCTTTCCTCCATAAAAATACGCCTTTCTACACTTCTGTAAGTCACTTTTTGAAACCATTGTGATAAATAGAGCATTTGATCATAAGGAGCATAACTTCCTCCATAAATACGCCTTTCTACGCCTCTGTAAAAGTCACTTTTTGAAACCATTGTGATAAATAGAGCATTTGCTCATAAGGAGCACAACTTTCCTCCATAAATACGCCTTTCTACGCCTCTGTAAAAGTTACTTTTTTAAACCATTGTGATAAATAGAGCATTTGCTCCTATGGAGCAAATGCTCTATTTATCACAATGGTTTCAGAACTACAAAATTCTTAAATTTTCCTTTTCTCTAGTGAATGCTCCTTTTCAGTAGATTTATTCAAAGAGGTTGTGTCTAAAAATAGCTTATGAGGGAATGGGATAAATACTACAACAGATCAGAATTGTTGGAGATTTCATTCTTTACAACTTGACAAGATAAAACCTAAAGTGCACAAATATGAAATCTGTAATGACTAGATAATTCACGGAATATGAATATTATTAACACCCCACAAAAATGTCTGTCAGTGTATTTAATATTTTGAATAATCAAAGGACCATAACACTGAAAAATCATCCAACCTGAACATGGAAATGATATGGAACATGTAATGATATGCACATCTCCTCTTGAATATGAGGCTTTCCATAAAGTTTTTCTGAATTCCTTTCAGTAACAGCTGAGAAAAAACATGGACAAGAAATACTAACAGACCGACACGGCGACTCCTATATACCACCCAACTCTTTGTTTGTGGGGAAATAATAAGTCAATCCCTCTTAAACAGCTTTTTGATTTGATTCATGTCTTTGCAAACAGAGTAGACCCAGATCAGATGGCTCCTGTAGGAGCCATCTGATCAGTCTGTTCTCTTTGCCTATGATATTACGGATATAAAGATATAATTCTACAGTTTCTGCTACGGTAAAATATTTCCTTTTTCATAATGCAATTATAAAATTTCAGCTAAATAATATTCATGCTGTCAGTATTTCTAACATAAATATTCATAAGGAAAAGGGTTAAACAATTACAATACCTGAATACCTATAATACATCTGCTGAAATAATCTCAAGAACAAAAGGGCCTTGATGGCCCTGATATCACTCACCAGACAATCAGAGTAGAAGATATTCAAAGTTTTCACTATATGTTTCTAAAGAAAACTGGCCACCCCTGGGACGAGGCCAATTTTGACCCCAGGTCTATAATTTATTTAACTTTTGTAGAGGACCTGAACATGATTCTAATGCTATGTGCCAAATATGAAAGCTGAGAATGTTACCACCCAGTTTCAGGAGAAGATTTTCAAAGTTTTCACTATATGTTTCTATTGAAAACTGCCCACCCCTGGGGCAGGGCCAATTTTGACCCCAGGGGCATAATCTATATAACTTTTGTAGAGGACCTAAACATGATGCTATGAGCCAAATATGAAAACTGAGAACCTTCCAGTTTCAGAGGAGAAGATTTTCAACACTTTCACTATATGTTTCTATTGAAACCTGCCCATCCCTGGGGCGGGCCAATTTTGACCCCAGGGGCATAACTAACATAACTTCTGTAGAGGACCCGAACATGATGCTATGTGCCAAATATTAAAGTCGAGAACCTTCAAGTTTCAGAGGAGAAGATTTTCAAAGTTTTCACTATGTTTCTATTGAAAACTTCCCAACTCTGGGGCGGAGCCAATTTTGACCCCAGGGCCATAATTTATACATCTTTTGTAGAGGACCTGAACATGATGCTATGTGCCAAATATGAAAGCTGAGAAACCTTCTGGTTTCAGAGGAGAAGATTTTCAAAGTTTTACTATATGTTTCTAGTGAAAACAAGGCACCCCTGGGGTGGCGCCAATTTTGACCCCAGGGGCATAATTTATATAACTTTTGTAGAGGACCTAAAGATGATGCTATATGCCAAAGACGAAAGCCGAGAACCCTTAAGATTCAGAGGACAATATTTTTAAAGGTTCAAATTGTTGTCAACTGACGACGGACAACACACGCCGACGGACATCAGGCGATCACAAAAGCTCACCCTGAGCACTTTGTGCTCTGGTGAGCTAAACAATAATGCAACTAGAACTATCACTAAAGGTGATGAATACCCCCGCACAGCAGCCTTGATTGCAAATCCAAACTTGTCACACCAACATCCCATGTAACAGGACCAAATGACAAAAATACTCAATGTTCAAGTGGAGATAATTCTGTAATGTCCAGAATTAAACAGATGAAAAGTGCTTCTTGAACATCTACCATTCGTGGTTATTATGTATACCAAATGTAAATTCAATAACTTTAAAACTGAAGGAGAAGTTCGGGACACTAAATCTCCATGTTTCATGCCAAAATGACAAAAATACTCAAATTTCAAATGGAGATAATTCTGCAATGCCCAATGCTGAACATGTGAAAATTGTGTCTTGACAATCTACCATTCATGGTTATTATGTATACCAAATATAAACTGCATAACTTTCAGATTGCAGGAGATGGTTATGACACCATGTCCCCATGTTTCATGCCAAAAAAACTCAAAGTTCAAGTGGAGATAATTCTAAATTGCCCAGCGTTAAACACGTGAAAATTGCATCTTGCACATCTACCATTCATGGTTATTATGTATACCAAATATAAACTAAATAATTTTCAGATTGAATGAGGAGTTTGCGACACCAACTCCCCATGTTTCATGTAAAAATGACCAAAAAAACCTGAAGGTTCAAGGGGAGATAATTCCGTAATACCCAATGCTAAACACACGAAAATTGCGTCTTGCACATCTACCATTCCTGGTTATTATTCATATCAAATATAAATTCAGTAACTTAAAACCGAAGGAGGATTTTGCGACACCAACTATCCATGTTCAAATGCGGACGGACTACCCGACCGACCGACTGCCCGACCACCGCACAGGCTGATTCCAGTATACCTCCTCAAACTAGTTTGTGGGGGTATAATAAAATATGAAAAACATTAGTACCTTCTCTTGTCTGGCATAATTTTCTCTAGCCTCTTCTTCCCTGAAAGACCATGGTGAACAACAAAACAAATATGAGTCATGCAGTTAGAAATGGTCTGTTTGGGGTTTTGCAAACTGTTGAACCATCTCAGTCACTGCATCAGTGAGACACAGCATCTGATCAGGATCTTTGCTATTAAACAATTACAAACATCAGTAATTGACAAAGCTGTACAAAAGTATTAACCCTTTAATCCATGAATATTCATGTAAGAAATAATGACATCATGAATATCAATAGCACATGCACACATAAAATTTTGGCCATGGCAGAACCTGTAGAATCATATATACATGTATATTATATTATAAGCAAACAGAGCAGACCCTGATCAGATGTTCTATAAGAGCCATCTGATTTGGGTCTTCTCTGTTTGCAAAGGAGTTTTTATAGAGTAAAGGGTTAAGGAAATCTCTGTAATCTATTTTCTAGTGTAACTCCTTCACTTTTACAATAGTTTTACACCAAACCCTCAATATTTCTCCATCAAATTCTGTTGGTATTCATTAACCCTTTCCTCCATATAAATACGCCTTTCTACACCTCTGTAAAAGTCACTTCTAAAAACAACAAAATTCTAAAATGTTCCTTTTCTCGAGTTAATACTCCTTTTCAGTATATTTATTCAAAATAGCCTATGAAGGAATGGGTTAATAAGTACAAAAAAATATCAGATTTAGATATATACAGTAGAATCTGTCCATAGTATTACCGGTACACAATGAGTAAAGATGGAGGTGTATAAGAACAGAATTAAGGTAATGTAGAATTACACACAGAAGCTTACTGTATAAATTTTGTCCTGCAATAACCCTTTCCCTTGTTTAAAAGCCTTTTCATGCCTTTGCAAACAAAGAAGACCCAGATCTGATGACTCCTGTAGGGGGCCATCATCTGATCAGGGTCTGCTCTGTTTGCTGAAGGGATTATATAAATCTTAATCTTATCCTACAATTTTTGTCAAAAAAATAATAATTAATGTCGTATCAGTTAAGCCTTTGCCTCATGAATATTTATACCAGAATTCATGACTTCAATATTCATAAACTGAAGTTTTATAACGGCCTATGAAAAAAGTGCATCAATAAACTTAACCCTTCGCTTGCTGAATTTTAAAATACATTTCTCCTTCTTTACACATGCCCTGTTGTATAATTACATATATCTTCACTGTGTACAAGTATTTAGCTGTGCAATCACCGCTGTGGAGTGCACTGGTTGCAAAATCAACCTGTAAATAGTGCAGACCCTGATGAGACAGCTCCTGCAGGAGCTGTCTCATCTGGGTCTTCACTATTTACAGGTAGGTATATTGACATGAATAGCAAGCGAAGGGTTAAAAGAGAGCAGATTCTGATCAGACGTCTCCTACATAATCAGGGTCTACTCTGTTTGCAAAGGCTTAGAAAGGCATTTCAATCAGGTAAAGGGTCACGAGGCTCATACGCAAAAATCCAAACACACTCCAGGGCAGCCACATTTTCTGTCACAAAGTCAATATATTCATTATCCATTTATTTCTAATTGTGAACCTAATGTGTAACAGCTAATTAAAAGAAATGCAATGTACATTGAAACAAGAGCACCGCATGCAGAATGATGGCAATACTCACTATATTCTGTAGTATCTATAAGAACTTTCCAATTGTCATCTCTTTTTCTGAAATCAGTTTTCTTTCATTTCTTTCCAAATTCACAATCAGAGTGCCACACACTTTAGAGCCTGATGAGACACCGAGTTACTCAGTGTCTCATCTGGGTCCACACTGTTTGGACCAGTATTCACCACATGCATTGTAGTTACAACAGTTTTGTGCTAGACTCTCTAACTGATATACAGTAGAACCTGTCTTAAGCATTCATTCATTTATTGAATACAGGAGTCTTATAAAGCAGATGGTTGCTGAATGCAGGCCAAAAGCAATGCAGAAAGCTCCCATGGGAGCTTTCTGCATTACTTTTGACCTGCATTAAGCTACCACCTGCCTTACATACCCATAATTAGACCTCTTTTTGACGGTTCTACTGTATATACCTACTTAATAACCCCTGTTTTACAACAGTGACATAGAAACTTATTGTTAACCCTCTCCCTCATATTGACGACTTTTGACGACTCTGTAAGTCACTTTGTGAAACCATTGTGATAAATAGAGCATTTGCTCCAATAGGAACAAATGCTCTATTTATCACAATGGTTTCAAACTACACAATTATAAATGTTTCCTTTTCTCTAATTAATGCTCCTTTTCGGTAGATTAATTCTAAGAGGTTGTATCTAAAAATAGCCTATGAGGTAACGGGTTAACCACATGCATGTTTTACCTGTAGTAATCCTCCACTCCTGATTTGAGGTTGTATTTGATGAAATCTTCAGCCTTGTATGGGGTAATCATAGGCTCTTCTGGTTCGGCAGGAATCTTCATATTAATGATACCCTGTTTGAGAGAAGATATTCTCGTCTGTTTACAGTACTGTCCATCTCTTTTGACACCTCTTTTCTTAAACAAAAATTACTTATCCTAGATTCAGATAATAATCCCTGTCCTGCTAAGAGTGTCCCCTGAGCTGCATGGATCAGTTTGGATCCAGATTAAATGGTGAGTAAATCAGCGTCTTATCAGGATCCAAACTGCTTGATACTTGGTCAATAGTTTCTAAAAAGCGTGAACCAAAAAGAAGTGAAAATTGATCCAGACGAGATATCAAGTAAGTCAGCACCTCAACAGGATCCAAAAGATCTATCAATATAGATTAACCCTTTACCTGATGAATATTCATGCAATATGACATTATGAATATTTATTAGCTGAATGTTTATAATGGCAAATGTAAACAGGATTGTTAATTTCTATAATCAAATCTATATCATTTCTTTAAGCAAACACAGCAGACCTTGATCAGACAGCTCCTACAGGAGGCATCTGAGCTGGGTTTAATCTGTTTGCAAAGGCCTAAAAAGGCAACTCTATCAGAGAAAGGGTTAAGGATACATCATTTTCACAGCAGGATAAGGGTCAAAAGCATACTCTGAAACAATGTTTATGAAATTGATGGCTTAGAACAAAATAATTAACACAATCTTTAAACTGAATAAATTTAAGTGAAAAATTGTTGTCCATTTCTACTTCCAATGATTTTATTCCTCCTCTAATCCTAGATCCTGATCCAACTGCTCCTTCTGGATCTGCAATATCTGCCTAAGTGTGCTTGTCTGAGTACTTAGGTTAACCAGATCTAATTGTAATTACAGAATTTCCCCGAAACAAACCGGACAACAGGTATTGATGAGCAAAATATCTACATATTGACCATGAGCAAAATATCTACATATTGACCAATCACAGGCCAAGTTCACAGTGGAAGAAGAAGAAAAATAAGAGCAAGAATAAGAAATGGAAGAAAGAAAAATGAAAGTAAGAAGAAGAACCCGAGTAACTACAATATGTCCCTCCACTTCGTTTGGGGAACATAATTACTGTTCACTGTTTCTATCCATATTGCATCAAAGTCCTATATGAAAGTTTCAAACTGTCTATTGTATTGGTCACCCTAAATAATAGGACATGCAATCTTACCTCTCCATCACACTGCACCAGTTTGTACAAATGAGTCCAGTGGATCCTGTCTTAAGCCACCATCAAAAAGAGGTCGGTAAAGCAGGAGCAGAAGCTTTCTGCATTACTTTTGTCCTGTGTTAACACATTATCCCCTAGTGCCGCATTTTGCGCATCTATAGAAGTCACTTTACGAAACCATTGTGATAAATAGAGGATTTGCTCCTATAGGAGCAAATGCTCTATTTATCACAATGGTTTCAAACTACAAAATTCTAAACTTTTCATTTTCTCTAGTTGATGCTCCTATTTGGTAGATACAATCAAGAGGTTGGGTCTAAAAATAGCCTAGGAGAGAATGAGTTAAGCAACCACCTGCTTTTTAAGATTCCATCATCCAATTAATATATAAGGTGGTTTAAGACAGGTTCTACTGTACTTACATATCAGTCAATTCAGCAGCATTCTGATAACCTTTAACCCTTTCACTGTTACGTTAAGGTTGGTCCAGCCCAATACTGTAGGTAATTATGGTACTACAATATTATAATGCTGAGTAACATCAAATGAGACAGCACATGTATCACATGAAACCAAAATATCAGCCAGAATCAAATCCCTCTCTCTTTAACCCATTCCCTATTCAATATTCACGTAAGAAATAATGACAACATTAATATTTATAAGCTCAATTTTTATAATGTTAACTTTTCAAGGCAAGTTTTTGCTATGACAAACAAGAGTGTTCGGAGGAACACATGTGTCACCTGCTCGCAGCTGTTAATATGCTGGAGTGAAATCAGAACAAAGGGGAGTAACTCAAAAAGTATTGCATGCAGAGTGATGGACCTTAAGTTACATCAATGGTCCTAAATGAGAGAATGACACTTATGAAATTTGAAAGCTCTATAATGATTAGTTTAGAAATGACAGCCAAAAAAAAGAAAGTGTGAACAAAGGGGAATAACTCATAAAGTATTGCATGCAGAGTGATGAACCTTAGCTACATCAATGGTCCTCAATGAGAGGAAGACACATGTGAACTTTGAAAGCTCTAAAATGATTAGTTTAGAAATGACAGCCAAAAAACAAAAATGTGACGGACAGACAGACGGACGGACAGACGGACAGACAACGGAAAAGTGACCCCTAAGTGACACACTGCCTCTCGGCAGGTGACACAAAAACTGTATAGTCAGATCTTTATCATATCAAAAGCAAACAGAGCAGACCCTGATAATAACGACTCCTACATGTATAAGCTGTCTGATCTGGGTATACTCTGTTTGCAAATGCTTGAAAAGGCCTTTATATAAAAGAAAGGGTTAACTCTCTGCAAGGCAAGTAATTGTAGTCAGCAAATAATTTTGTCTGCTGTAATTCATTCATGTATTTCTCTTCATTTTTGCAGTGTGTCAAGTAACTTGTATCCTAATAAGATGCAGACTAACTTTGCCCGTAACGTGGAGAGAGTTAAAATTAGAGTGGCAATGTCAACTCATCCACCACATTTGATACCCAAAGCAAAGACAAGGAGATTCCACAATAGAAGCCTACTTACAAAATTCATGCACTGGCGAAGTCTACATTTCTGTCTTATCCTGTTTGGACCTCCGTATTTCTTCATATCCTGCAAATAAAAATATTAAAAACAAGACATGAGTCCCCCAACGGACTGAAAAAAAAACTCCACTCTCCCCACCCAACCCACCCATGGTGTGGTTGACCATGGTATATACATGACCACCTGAATGGTATTAGTACCTACTTTCATACATTGAATCAGTAAATAACAAGAGATGTTTGTAAAACATGTATACCCCCGACCCCCTGACCTTTGATCTAGTGACCTCAACTATAGAGGTCATCTAGCGGTCGTGACTAATCACCACAGCAACTTTGAATATCCTAAGCCAAATCACTGATCATTTATTGATCTGAAAACATTTCACATATTCAGATCATGGTGACCTTGACCTTTGACCTAGTGACCTCAACAACTTTAAGGGTCATCAAGTGGTCACAACCAACTACCACAGCAAGTTTGAAGATCCCGAACCAAACCATTGAGCAGTTATTAATTGGAAACCATTTCATCAGTTAAGGTCATGATGACCTTGATCTTTAACCTAGTGACCTCAAAATCAATAGGGGTCATCTAGTTGTCATGACCAACCACCTCAGCAAGTTTGAAGATCCTAAGCCAAACCCTTGAGCAGTTATTAATCGCAAACCATTTCACCAGTTAAGGTCATGGTGACCTTGACCTTTGACCTAGTGACCTCAACAACTTTAGGGGTCATCAAGGGGTCACAACCAACCACCACAGCAAGTCTGAAGATCCTAAGCCAAACCCTTGAGCAGTTATTGATCAGAAACCATTTTACAAGTTAAGGTCATGGTGACCTTGACCTTTAACCTAGTGACCTCAAATACAATAGGGGCCATCCAGTTGTCATGACCAACTACAGCAGCAAGTTTGAAGATTCTAAGCCAACCCCTTGAGCAGTTATTGATTGGAAACCATTTGACCATTTAAGAGCATGGTGACCTTGACCTTTGACATAGTGACCTAAAAAGCAATAGGGGTCATCTAGTGGTCATTACCAACCACCACAGCAAATTTGAAGATCCTAGGCCAAACCCTTGAGCAGTTATTGATCAGAAACCATTTTACCAGTTAAGGTCATGGTGACCTTGACCTTTGACCTAGTGACCTCAAAATCAATAGGGGTCATCCAGTGGTCATGACCAACTACCACAGCAAGTTTGAAGATTCTAAGCTGAACCCTTGAGCAGTTATTGATCGGAAACCATTTAACCATTTAAGGTCATGGTGACCTTGACCTTTGACCTAGTGACCTCAAAATCAATAGGGGTCATCTACTTGTCATGACCAACCACCACAGCAAGTTTGAAGATCCCATGCCAAACCCTTGAGCAGTTATTGATCGGAAACTATTTCACCATTTTAGGTCATGGTGACCTTGACCTTTGACCTAGTGACCTAAAAAACAATAGGGGTCATCTACTTGTCATGACCAACCACCACAGCAAGTTTGAAGATTCTAGGCCAAGTCGTTTATTAGTTATCGTTCGGAAACCATCGATCTACCGACCGACAGACAGACCGGCCGACCGACCGACCGACCGACCTACCGACCGACATGTGCAAAGCAATATACCCGGTACCCCCATTTTTTCAAAAGGGGGGTATAAAAAGTTATTGTCCCGACAAGAAAATATGAAAAAGGGGAGTAACTCCAAAAATATTGATGCTAGAGTTATTGCCCTTGTGCATGACACTACACCTCATCATGCTTGTTCCATATGAGAAGTTTCAAATCAATTGAACCAGTACATAAAGAGTTATTAACTGGACAAGAAAATATAAAAAGGGAAATAACTCCAAAAATATAGATGCTAGAGTTATGGCCCTTGTGCAAGACACTACCCCTCATCATGCTTGTTCCATATGTGAAGTTTCAAATCAATTGAACCAGTAGATAAAGAGTTATTGTCCGGACAAAAAATATGAACAAGAGTACCGCATACGGTACATAATACGCCCACTTGCAAACTTTCTCTGATTCAACATGCCTTATGGCCATCCTCATATTTGCATAGATTTGCATTATTTTTTTAAGTGCAAGGGCCATAACTCCAAAACAACAAATCAAATGACCCTCAGAATCGACTTAGCTTCAGGTCTTGATGCATTAAACATGTGTATGAAGTTTCATTAATATCTGTCAAACAGTTTTGCCAGAAAACAGCGGAAAAACTATTTGCATATATTTGCATTTTTTAAGTAAAAGGGCAATAACTCTGAAACGACAAATCAAATAAACCTCAAAATCGACTCAGCATCAGATCTTGATGCATTTAACATTTGTATGAAGTTCCATTAATATCTCTCAAATAGTTTTTCCAGAAAACAGTGGACAAACTATTTGCATTATTTTTTAAGGACAAGGGCCATAACTGTGAAACGAAAAATCAAATGATCCTCAGAATCAATTCAGTTTCAGATCTTGATGCATTAAATATTTGTGTGAAGTTTCATTAATATCTCTCAAATAGTTTTCCCAGAAAACAGCGGACAAACTATCTGCATATTTTTTAAGGACAAGGGCCATAACTCTGAAATGAAAAATCAAATGAACCTCAGAATCAACTCAGCTTCAGATCTTGATGCATTAAACATTTGTGTGAAGTTTCATTAATATCTGTCAAATAGTTTTGCCAGAAAACAGTGGACAAACTATTTGCATGTATTTGCATTATTTTTTAAGTAAAAGGGCCATAACTCCGAAACGACAAATCAAATGAACCTCAGAATCGACTCAGCTTCAGACCTTGATGCATTAAACATTTGTGTGAAGTTTCATTAATATCTCTCGAATAGTTTTCCCAGAAAACAGCGGAAAAACTATTTGCATATTTTTTAAGGACAAGGGCCATAACTCCGAAACGACAAATCAAATGAACCTCAGAATCGACTCAGCTTCAGACCTTGATGCATTAAACATTTGTGTGAAGTTTCATTAATATCTCTCAAATAGTTTTCCCAGAAAACAGCGGAAAAACTATTTGCATGTATTTGCATTATTTTTTAAGTAAAAGGGCCATAACTCCGAAACGACAAATCAAATGAACCTCAGAATCAACTCAGCTTCAGATCTTGATGCATTAAACATTTGTGTGAAGTTTCATTAATATCTCTCAAATAGTTTTCCCAGAAAACAGCGGACAAATTATTTGCATGTATTTGCATTATTTTTTTAAGTAAAAGGGCCATAACTCCAAAACGACAAATCAAATGAACCTCAGAATCGACTCAGCTTCAGATCTTCATGCATTAAACATTTGTGTGAAGTTTCATTAATATCTCTCAAATAGTTTTCCCAGAAAACAGCGGACAAACT
Source organism: Azorinus chamasolen (assembly GCA_963576725.1). Taxonomy (NCBI): domain Eukaryota; kingdom Metazoa; phylum Mollusca; class Bivalvia; order Cardiida; family Solecurtidae; genus Azorinus; species Azorinus chamasolen. The sequence goes on along the minus strand of OY755244.1, from coordinate 16,375,216 downwards.
ATTTGCATATTTTTTAAGGACAAGGGCCATAACTCTGAAATGAAAAATCAAATGAACCTCAGAATCAACTCAGCTTCAGATCTTGATGCATTTAACATTTGTGTGAAGTTTCATTAATATCTGTCAAATAGTTTTCCCAGAAAACAGCGGACAAACAAAATGTTGACGGACGAACGAACGAACGAACGAACGAACGAACGAACGAACGAACGAACGAACGAACGAACGGATGGACGGACGGACAGGGCCACGACAATATACGACCACCTTTATTAGGTGGGCGTATAAAAAGGGGAATAACTCCAAAAATATTGATGCTAGAGTTATGGCCCTTGAGCATGACACTACTCCTGATCATGATTCTTCAATGTGTGAAGTTATAATGAATTTGGCCTAACTTTGTAGGAGATATTGCCCGGACACGAAGCGTGACAGACAGACTGACAAGAAAATATGAAAAAGGGGAAGAACTCCAAAAATATTGATGCTAGAGTTATGGCCCTTGTGTATGACACTACCCCTCATCATGATGGTTCCATTTGTGAAATTTCAAATCAATTGAACCAGTAGATAAAGAGTTATTGTCCGGACAAAAAAATGTGTAAAAGGGGAATAACTCCAAAAATATTGATGCTAGAGTCATGGCCCTTGTGCATGACACTAGCCCTCATCATGCCTCTTCAATGTGTGAAGTTATAATGAATTTGGCATGACTTTGTAGAGATATGGCCCGGACACGAAGCGTGACAGACGAACGGACGGACGGACGGACGGACGGAATCGAGCAAACCTATAGTCCCCCAACCGGTTACCGGTGGGGGACTAATAAAAAATTTAACTAAAACTGTATAGCATTCTAGGTATTATTAAAATAAATCTGTTTGACTTCCAGGTATAGAGTAACAGATAAAGATGTACAGTAAAATTACAATGAGTCGACATGCGTCGACTTGACATTACGGCCTGTCATGACAATCTTTAATGGTCTCGAGAACTTGCCTTCTTAATCCCTATGTAAACTATCCACACTGACTCAACACATGGTCACTTGTTAAATGCGTTAACTCATCATAGGTGCACAGCCCCGATAATTGTAATTACTATAATTGACAACACGCTGACTTGACATCAAACACTGATCAGCTGACAGATTTTCGCACCTCAATCGGCGAAAAACAAAAATAAACTGTGTTAATGACTGCAATTATTCACACGTATGCAGGTGCTGACACTGTTCAATAAATTTTTATTGACATGATTATTTTGTATAAAAGCGGCAGTTTTTACAAATGCTAAACACTTGTATCTTGACTTTATGTCGAAGCATTAGTAAATACTAAACTATTTCTGGATCCATTTTGATAAAATGAATGATATGCAGTGTTGTGTATTAGGCATACTGTTTAGACCCATACAACGCACACAACGACTTTGAGATTTTGCATTTTGTTATTTATGGAGGTGTTCAAAATAAGGTTCTGTTCGAATTCGGGTTGTCTCCAGATATGTCTTTGTCCCATGTAAAATATGTATGGAATATAATGAGCAAACTGTTATTTTGTCATTTAATTTACCAGACAGTACATCTCACAAATATGTAACTAATAGAAACACTGAAATTCATTTCAATATACAGTACACAGGAACATGTCTACCACCGGAATCGTCTGAAAGTCAAGATGTATTTTCAATGCGTTGAGTCGATATGTGGGCTTACTCAACATATCTGCAATCTCCCATGGCATGTCGATTCAGCACGATTTCACTGTATATTCAAATACTAAAATTATCCTTTATCCACTTCAGAATAGTCTTGAAGAAACGATTCTAAAGAGTGGTCACAACATAGGGTTTGATGGAGATATAATGTAATTTATAAATATTATACAGGCCTCTGAGGTATACAAAGTGTCCTTTCCTTCACATAAACACTTTTTTCAGGCATTTGCAAACAGAGTAGACCCACATCAGATGGCTCCTATAGGAGCCCTTTTGATCAGGGTCTGCTCTGTTTGCTAATGGAATTTGACCGATGTTTCTTTAGTTTCTAAAATGGCTACAATGTTCCACCTTCCATATTTCATTAGACCTATTTTGTCAATGAATATTCAGTAGGTATTGAAATTTGGAATCAATATAGAACAAGGAAAGGATGCTATAAATCACCATTTGAATGACATTTGAAAACAGCTTGGATGCAGATGAGATTATCTAGATGCCGAGTAATCTGACATTTCATCACGATTCAAGCTGTTGGATTAGGTTAACCCTTTCCTCCATGAATATTCATGTAAGAAATAATGATGTCATGAATATTAATTAGATTAATTTCTTATATCACATGGACACAGGATTTTTTTTGCCATGGCCGATACAGTAGAATCATATCTATCTTATATCATAAGCAAACAGAACAGACCCTGATCAGACGGCTCCTATAGGAGCCATCTGATCTGGGTCTAGTCTGTTTGCAGATATGTGAAAACACGTTTATATGAAGGAAAGGGTTAATTTCAAAATTATCAAAATGGTGCAAGATTGGCTTATTCAGCTTTACAATCGGATGAAGATAGGAGATTCGATGTGTGACTACCTAGGGTAATAAGTGTAGCTTATGTCACATTTCATTGACCGTACCTTACAAAAATCACATCTGCTGCAGTCCTCTGTGCGGTGACAGGCTGTACATTCTCCACAACGCCGACTAGACTTCTTTCGCAACTCTTCTGCTTGCTGAAAAATGCAAGAGCCACACCTAAAGATTTTGATAAAAACATGCAGTTAATCTATCTAGAGTCCAGTGATACCTTAGTAAAATATTGCTGAACAACTACATACATGTACATACGGGTCATAAAAATATGGAGAATTACAGGTACACGTATTTGTTTTACCCTTTACTCTGTAAATATACCTTTGTACAATCAGATCTATAGTATTTCATTAGCAAACAAGAGCAGTTCTTGATCAGACAGCTCCTATAGGAGCTGTCTGATCTGGGTCTATTCTATTCGCAAAGAATCAAAAGGCCTCTACCGGTAAAAGGAAATTACTCAGTGGCTAAAAGATAATCAAGATGAGGTCTAACTTACTGCTTCACTCTCTCTCAACTTTCCTTTGTATTCTTTAGAGGTTTTGTCCAGTACTTCTGGTTTCAGAGCTTTCTCTTTCCTTTCATGTTTTTCTTTATGTTTCTTGTGTTTGTATCTTGTTACTAAAGAGGGGTCTTTTTCTGTAAGAGATTCAGTTTCATGTTTGTACAAATTGCTATACCTCTGCCTATCCTACATCATCAAACCTACCAGCAAACAAATAATTTTAACTGGAAATTTCAGTGTTATCAATTTAAAAGTTATCCTCCAGTTGGCTGAAATTTTGAGAAACTATTGGCCAATCAGCAACCAGCTTGGATTCTGGTAAGACACCAAGAGACCCAGCACCTCACATGGATCCCAGTTGTCAGCCAAGACGTGATTAAAATATTATTAACCCTTTACCTTTATTTTTAGAAACAACTCCTTTGAATAAATCTACAGAAAAGGAGCATTAACTAGAGAAAAGGAAAATATTAGAATTTTGTAGGTTGAAAACATTGTGATAAATAGAGCATTTGCTCCTATAGGAGCAAATGCTCTATTTATCACAATGGTTTCACATAATGACTTTTACAGAGTCGTCAAAAGACGTCAATATGAGGGAAGACGGTTAAATGTTGAATATTTATAGTAGACTCCTATGTTATAGTAGAAAGGTGAGTCATTTATAATGAATATTTGAAATTTTGCTGAAACTGACTGTTGAAGTTCATGTTCCTTACAAACACAGAAAGCACTGTACGATTTATAACTCCTGTGTATCAATACATGAGCTTAGCTCAAAACTATTATAACATCATTCTGTAATATCAATTTACATTCTCCTTCCTTTATTATGAAAAAAACATTTTCTTCCATGTCTTTACAAATTCACACAGAGTGTCATTAAGTTTGGATCTTGATGAGAGGCTGAGTTACTTGGCAACTTATCTAGATCCAAACTGTTTGCAAAAGTCATCACTGTTTTGTCCATTCGAACCATGACCAAATGACACATTCCAGATTTTGCGAAGTGTTTAGCCCCAGACAGGACACAGCATCAGAGGTACTGTGGTTCATGAGGGTTACACTTTTTGTCAAGTTACAATACACAACAAAATACAACAGATGATGAATTGGCTCAAACTGTGCAGATCTTGTTAGCTGATCAATGTTTGCAATGGTTTAATTTCTCACCTCCCTTGAAGCAGCATATAAATGTACAGTAGAATCTGTTTTAAGCGACCATCAAAGAGGTATAATTATGGGTTTGTAAGACAGGTGATAGCTTAACGTGGGTCAAAAGTAATGCAGAAAGCTCCTATATGAGCTTTCTGCATTACTTTTGCCCTGCATTAAGCAACCACCTGCTTTTAAGACTGCAATGTTCAATAAATGAATGGTGGCTTAGGATAGGTTTTACTGTATCACGAGTATTTCCTTACGTCTGCAGAGAGGGCAGTAGTACTGTTTAATGTTGCCGGCATCTGATTCTGTTATTCCTATACAGTCACCATGGTACCACTCCTCACAGTTGTCACATGCTCTGAAATTGACAATGAAATTTTAATTCTACCATGTTTGTAAAGGTGTGAAAAAGCATAATTATGAGGGAAAGGGTTAATTTAAAGTCTGCAACTGAGTTAAGACAGCAGTATACTTCATATTTTTGTTGGTACTCATTAGAAACACTTCAGAGAGGTGATTCTAATGAGTACCAGCAACATCTGATTTTGCATAGAAATATATGAACTATTCTTAAAAGATTCTTGAACCCTTTATCTTCCATGCCTTTGCAAACAGAGTGGACCATGTTCACACAGTTAATCATTTACCTGATAGAGATGCCTTTCATGCCTTTGCAAACTGTGGACCATGATCACACAGTTCCTGTAGGACTGGAGTCTTAACCCTTTCCCTTATATAAATGTGTTTTCACACATTCGCAAACAGAGTAGACCCAGATCAGACGGCTCCTGATCAGGGTCTGCTCTTTTTGCTAATGGAATGTGATAGATCTGTTTCTTTACTTTCTAAAATGGCTACAATATAAGACCTTCCATATTTTATTTATTTATTATAACTATTTTGTCCACGAACATTCTATGGGTATTACATAAACATAGAACAGGGAAAGTTATGGGATATTAAAAATCTGATTACACAGCTTCTGCCATAATAAAATCTTCCTTTGTTCATTGACCATATTCAAATTCAGTTAACCATTTATTTACTCCATGAATATTTATGTAAGAAATAATGACATTATACTTATTGATTAGATGCATGTTTATAGTGGCATATAGATACAGGAATGTTAAGAAACTGCAGAATCACATCTGTATTATTTCATAAGTAAACAGAGTAGACACTGATGAGAAGCCATCTGATCTGGGTCTGCTGTTTTCAAAGACATTTAAAAGGTGATATTTGGACTAAGGGGTTACAGTACACATACTGTGTATCTGACTATCCTAATGGTATTATAAATAGACTTACATCATAAAGCGAGTACCATCAGTGGATCGACATATGCAGTAGACCGTGTCCTGACTATCATGACTCTCTATGGCCTTCACAAGCTGGTCGACCTTGGCCTTACGCTCTGGCAAAGCAAACTGGTGGTCAATTTGCTTCTTCTGAAAATAGTAGGAAAACTATATGATCCTTTATCACGCAAAATAAACTTTTCCATTTTTTCTGCAAAACAAGCCAACAAGTTTGAATTCTGATGCAATGATGAGCTACTCTCATTAGTACACGTACTCTGTGTCTAATCTGGATCCAAGCTGTTATGAATTCCTTTCTTATTGCTGATTTGCTAGCAGCTTTAAACTAGAAAATTGTGTCTGTAAGACACAGCGATGCCCCCATGGTGGTGCTTGCCTAGCTGCACGTAAAATTCCTAAGTCATTTGACCTTGACCTTGGGCCTGCGGGCAGCATGGGCTGGGTGCACAATGAAAGTATGGATGGTGTTTAATGTGTATATGCAATTCCATGCCAATAGCTATAGTGGTTAGTGAGATATAAGGCAATGAACAAATTGTGACAACCAACTGCACGTAAAATTTTCAACATTTGACCTTGACCTTGGGCTTGCAGGCAGCATGGGTGTGGTGCCAAATGATAGCAGATGGTGATTAATGTTTATGTGAAGTTTCATGTGTAGAAGTGTAGAAATCACTGACATATAACACTTGAAAAAACTATGACAACCAACTGCACGTAAAAGCGTGACACATGGACAGACAGACATACAGAGAGACGGATGGACATGTGCAAAACATAATGTCCACTGACTATCGTCAACGGGGGCATAAAAAAGTAAGATAAAGCAAGAGTTAAGGTCTTAAACCCTTTACCCTATGAATATTCATGTACGAAATAATGACTTCATGAATATTGATTTACTGCTATTTTAAGGCATAGGAACATGGAATGTTTTGTCAATGTAAGAAACTATAGAATCCAATCTATTTAATTCCATAAGCAAACTAAGCAAACACTGATTAGATGTCTCATGTATAGAAGCTGTCGGATTTGTTCTTGAAAAAGTGTTAACCCTTCGCTTGCTGAATTTTAAAATACATTTCTCCTTCTTTACCCATGCCCTGTTGTATAATTACATATATCGTCACTGTGTACAAGTGTTTCGCTGTGCAATCACTGCTGTGGAGTGCACTGGTTGCACAAATTCAATCAACTTGTAAATAGTGCAGACCCTGATGAGACAGCTCCTGCAGGAGCTGTCTCATCTGGGTCTTTACTATTTACAGGTATGTATATTGACGTGAATAGCAAACGAAGGGTTAAAAGTGTATCTTTGGGTTAAAGGGATAACCTTTTCAATACTAAGAAACTTTTGTGTCTTCAAAATTGTCATAGATCTGCTACAAAGCTTACAATTTTACAGGTACACTTTTCTTCCATTTCTTTTTAAACAATAGTATCCGAGTGAGATGCCAAGTTACTTGGGGTTTAATCTGGGTTCAATCTGTAGGCAAAGGTCATCAAAATAGCCTTGAAAGTGTTAATGACAGAATCATGATAGCCAGTAGTTCCACACATTTAGACTAGAATTATCAATGAATTTCATTGACCAGTTACTCCATGCTGATGTATGCAAGAAACGATGATGTCATAAATATTAATTTACTAAACCTTTATAATGGCACTATGAACAATAGATTTTTTATCATGACAGATACTAGAATCAGACCTATTATTATTTCATAAGCAAACAGAGCAGACCTACTGAAATGGCATGTTTATGGAGAGAATCAAGGGGCTAACCAATTCTCTCACATTGACCCCTTTTAATGCCACCGTAAAAGTCACTTTTTGAAACCATTGTGATAAAAAGAGAATTTGTTCCATAAGAGCAAATGCTCTATACATGTATATCACAAATGTTTCAAAACTATACCATTCTAAAAGTGTCCTTTTTTCTAGTAAATGTCCTTTTTCAGTAAATTTATTCAAAGAGATGGATCTAAATATAGCCTATGTGGTGTTGGGTTAATATCCCCAAAACAACAACTTGTCAGAATGTAAGGTATTTACCAGAACTGGGTGAAAAATCCAACCTCAACCTTGCACTGATATGTGGATCTCATAAAGTTTTGTTATACATGTAGCCAGCAGACTGACTGACAATTTGTGACAAACACACAGACTGATTGACAAAGTATCAGATCTATATCATGTTATAAGCCAACAGAACAGACTCTGACTAGACAGCTCCTACATGAGCCATCTGATCTGGGTCTACTCTATTTGCAAATACTTGAAAAGGCATTTATATGAGGGAAAGGGTTAAACATTTTTTGTATTTTTTTTTACAATATTACTATAATGACCCTAAGTATTAGGACAGAAATAAACTTATGCAAGTAAAGCAGACCAGGATGAAACTGCCTTTGAAGGAGCCAATTTGATCAATGTTACACTATTAGACTATTCTGTCTAATCTAAAGTTGTTAACCCTTTCAAAACTGAATTTTCAAATGGACTATTCCAAACTTCAAACAGGCAAAAGATTCCCATGAATTTTCTGGGATTTTTAAAGAAAAGTGTATCATGACATACAGTGCAGAGCTGATAAGAGGGCCCCTCTAGAAACCCTATCATCTAGGTCTACACTGTTTGCAAAGGACATTAGTGACTCGTTTACTGCACTGTAAGGGTTAAATGATAGGTGAAACATTGTAGCCATTTTGGAAACTAAAGAAACAGATCTATCAAATTCCATCAGCAAACAGGGCAGACCCCTCCTCTAGGAGCCGTCTGAATTGGGCTACTCTGTTTGCAAACGCTTGAAAATGAATTTATATGAAGGAAATGTTTTAAAAAGAACAGGACTGAAGATATTTCTCAGACAAACCTTATCTTTCTGGTTCTCAATAGAATCAGCCCGGAGAGGTAATTCTAATGACTTACAGCATGATAGGGTTTTACAGAGAAATATCAAATTATTTTAGATTTTTTCCAAATACACTTCTATTCTACAGCTCCGATAGAACATAAAATAAAGTTTACATACGCAACACAAGCACAACTCTCATGCAGGACTGTTTGTGTGAGTGTTCTTGATACTATGGGACTGGGTGATTGTTGATTTTTAAAGTTTAAATGTCTAAATTTTATTCACTTTATATGAAGGAAAGGGTTAATGCAGAGCTTTCTGTCTGACTTTCACCCTGCATTAACCTGTCAGCTTTCTTAAGACAGGTACTGATACTATAAAGAGCAAGTCTGCATATTCCATCACTCCTGTGAGAGAGTGTCTAGGGCTGAACAACATGACGTGCACATGTGCTACTACATGTAATTACTTATAGGACTGCAGATAAGAGATGTATTCACTTAATTCTTTACTTCATGAACATTCAAATATGAAATAATGATCTCATGAATATTAGTTAGCTGAATTGTTTAAAATGGCATATAACCACTCGCAGTTTTGGTCATGGCAGAAACTGTACAATCAGATCTATAAAATCCATAAGCAAACAGTGCAGACATTGATCAGACAGCTCTTAACAGGACAGGGTTTTCATTTTCAGTCATAACAACCGATTATTTTCTGGACATAGCAGATTGTACTGACATGTTCTTAGATTGAATTTTCAATGTTCTAGAAAAACAACTGATGCAAAACTCATTTCAGCCGATGGTTTCAATCGGCAATCGGCTGAAAATGAAAACCCTGAACAGGAACTGTCTGACCTGGGTCTAATCTGTTTGCAAAGGCTTTAAAGGTGTATTTATGGAGTAAAGGTTTAAACCCATTCCCTAATATTGACGCCGTTTTGCCCCTTTGTAAAACTCACTTTTTGAAACCATTATGATAAATAAAGCGTTTGCTTCATAAGAGAAATTGCTCTATTTATGTCAATGGTTTCAAAATTACACAATTTTCCTTTCTTATATTTATTATTAAAAAGTAAATGCTCCTTTTCGGTAGAATTATTCAAAGAGGTTGGGTCTAAAAATAGCTTATTCGGTAATGGGTTAAACAAAACTACTGTTTCTCAGCCAAACCCCATTTTGTTGGTACATGTACACATACTCGTCAAAACTGTCTCACTAGGGGTTTGGTGGAGAAATATAAGAAATATCTACATTTCCTAAATGCTTCCATATCTACAACTCTCATACAATAATTTATATCTTATGCATCTCAAAACAGATATCTGTGGATTTTAAAACTTAACCCTTTACTCCATGAATAATTACAGTAGAACCTAGCTCATGTGCCCATACATTTATTGAACATAGGAGTTTTAAAAAGAGTATGGTTGCTTAATGCAGGACAAAAGTAATGCATAAAGTTCCTATAGGAGCTTTTTGCATTACTTTAGACCTGCATTAAGTTACCACCTGCCTGACAGACCCATAATTAGACCTCTTTTTAATGACCACTTAAGATAGGTTCCACTGTATGTCAGAAATAATGACTATGAATGTCAAATAAATGTAGCTGAAGTTCTACAATGGCACCATGAAAAAGGACATTTTACCATGGCAGAAACTGATGAAATAGATCTATATGATCTTTCATAGGAAACAGGACAGACCCTGATCAGACAAATTCTACAGCATCAGCCTGATCTAGGTAATCTCCGTTTGCAAAGGTGCCAAAAAGTTGTCTCTATGGAGTAAAGGGTTAATCCCTTGAATGATGAATATTCAACATGGAATCAGTGTTTAACCCTTTCCCTCATATAAACTTGTTTTCACACATCCGCAAACAGAGTAGATGCAGATCAGACGGCTCCTAGAGGAGCCGTCTGATCAGGGTCTACTCTGTTTGCTAATAGAATTTTAAAGATATGTGTCTCTACATTCTAAAATGGCTACAGTGCTCCACGTTCCATATTTCATTATAACCTTTTTGTCCATGAATATTCAGTAGGTATTGAAATTTGGAATAAACGTAGAACAGGGAAAGGGTTAACTAAGGAATACATTAACCCTTTACTCCATAAATACACCTTTGCAAACAGAGTAGACCCAGATCAGATGGCTCCTACAGAAGCGTCTGATCAGGGTCTCCTCTGTTTGCTTGCGACATAATATACATGTAGTAACCCTAACCAGTGTTGAAGTAACCTTTAACCAGTGTCAATGTAAACAAATCATTTGTACTCAAAATTACTCACACCAATGAAAAAGTGAAATACCGGTAAGTCATTTTTAATCGAAAATAATAGTTTTTATTTTTTATTTTAAGCGTAACATATCTGCGAATCTTATATTTTCGAGGATATTTCCCGAAATTCCATGGTCATTTCAGGAATTTGCATGATATTTCCATGATAAATTGCATAATTTCAAAATTCCATGATTTTTCCAGAAAAGTCAATTTTCCATGACTTCTCCAGATCTGTATGCACCCTGTAATAGAGTATCAAATAATATAACTCCCTTAGGAAAAGTTTGATTTGGGTTTACACTATTGATTGATAGCTAACTTTATCCTGCCTAATATGTAAGGAAATTACGATATATGTACATTACAAGCTGGACTACTAGATAACATGTCACACAACAATAGTAGTCTCACCCTCGGATCTTTGAAAAACTCTTCAAAACTACCCTGAAACTGTAAAGAAACATATGCTAACCTATCTGATGTAAGCAGAGAAACAAGGAAGTTACATACTGAAGTAATAGGCTGCATATTGGAGTAAAAGATTGCATAGGGAAATAATAGCCAATATATTGGAGTACTATGCTGCATATTGGAGTAACATGCCGCACATTGGAGTAATAAGCTGCCTATTGAAGTAACTGATTGCATATTGGAGTAATAAAAGTACATTTTTTGTACCTAGACTAGTTATAGTCTACTTTCAGTCCGAAGGACTGCTCAGCCGACTGTACATGACTGTACATTTACTCAGTAATAAGCTGCATATTGGAGTAACTGATTGCATATTGGAGTAATAGGCGGCATAATTAATGTAGTAACAGGCTGTATATTGGAGTAATAGCCAACATATTTGAGTAATATGTTGTGTATTGGAGCAATATGTTGCAGGTTGAAGTAATAGACTGCATATTGGCACCCTATGTTGCATAGAGGTGTAAAAGACTGCATATTGGATCAATATGCTGCGTATTCGAGTAAGAGGCTGCATATCGGAGTAATAGACTGCATACTGGAGCAATATGCTGCATATTGGTTTGGATTTTATCAGGTTTTACTTCATTTTAACAGTATTTTAGTCATATCAAAATGTCCAGCTAATTACAGGTGGAGGAAGACCCAGAGGTTCTTCTGTGCACAGAACAAGTTGCATTGTTTCTTGTACAGAAGAACATCCAAGTAGAACCACCGACCTACCGCAAGCTAGCTCTGGAAAGCTTTCCCATATGAAAAATAGAAATGCCCAAACCACGATTTGAACCCACAGTGGTGAGGGCCTAAGCGATTGTCAATCGAAGACTATTTAATATTTATAACCACTCGTCCACGAAGGCCCGCATATTGGTTTGGTTTTTATCAGTTTTTACGTCGCTTCTGCAGTATTTCAGTCATATTACGACGTCCAGCAAATTACAGGGTGGAAGAAGACCCTAGAGTCTCTTCTGTGCATGCAACAAATTGCAATGTTTCATGCACAGAAAAACATCTTGGTAGAACCATTGACCTACCTGCAAGCCTGCTGGATTGCTTATTGGAGTAATACTCAGGGCTTTCTCCAGGAATTTGGGAAGGCATGTTGGGACAAAGGGGGTGGGTGCGGGAAGGGTAGCCCCTCCCTTGAAGTGGCAATTTTTTTTCACATTATGAACAGCAAATGGTGTGATTTTAGTCTATCTTGGGGTGTATAACATAACAAAAGCAAACAGTATTGATGCAAGAGTTATGAACCTTGAAGTTGTGCATGACACTTCCACTCATCAAGCTCTTACCATAAATGAAATTTCATTTCAAAAGCATCAGTATAACTGAAGTTACCTGCTAGAAAAAAAAGTGGAAAAGGGGGATAACTCTCACAGTATTGATGCAAGAGTTATGAGCCTTGTACATGACACTTCCACTCATCAAGCTATTTCCATAAATTAAATTTCATCTGAAATGCATCAGTAGAACAGGAGTTAGAGCCAAAAAAGCGTGACAGACAGACGGACGGACAGACAGACGCCAGAAAAGTGATTGATATGACCCTTCAAAGCATTGAAAGTAAAATATTTATTAATTTCCTGTTTGCTTTATTTTTCTGCTGAATGAATAAAAAGCTATATAGATACAAAATTCACCAAGCAAACATAGTCGATCCTGATAAGATAGCTCTTATTTGAGGTGTATCATCGGGGTCTACTATGTGTGCAAAGGCTCTTAAGGTTGATCAATATAATCTTCTTTAGTCCAATGTAACATGCGTGAGGTCAGTTGTGCAGACAGGAATAATCTCTAGACATGTAGAATTTAGCTTATTTAGGGGCAATTTGAAAAACAAATCCGGCGATTAGGTGGTTTCACAAAAAAGCATCTTTAATGTAAATTATCATTAGTTTGGGCTTCACAATCTCAAAACTTTTTCGCTTTGTACAAAGCAAACTCATGAAAGAAGTCGAAACTGGCTGACAAGTTACATAAATACTTTACTTAAATTTACTGTTCTACGAATCTTTTTAGAACAGGGTCACAATTACTCTCTAAATCTTCGGTCAAAAGTTATTTTTCATTGCCTGCATATCACTATTTATTGAAGGCTGGACTGATTCAGGTGCTTTATAAGTACATAAATGCAAATCTTTTGTTTAGGCATGTTAAGTTCATGCTTTTTTGAATATGTAAATAGTCGCGTTAGAAGCTGAATTTATTATGATAATTAGGTCAGTATAAAACTTAAGACGAATACATAATACCGGCGCCGCATCAATACAACAATATTTCCATATATCTAGTGTGGTCAGAGTTGGCCGTTTTTAGACATAATCTAAATTAGCAAATGGTTGTTACGGACTCCATTTGAATCGCACTTTAGATGCATGTATCACAGTGCGCGTTCCGATTGATCAATGCTGGAGGTGTGTCAGTAGTGAGTAGAGCTCTAGATACACAGTAGCCAGCTGTCAATTATTTTATACGCGCTTGCAGTTATGGATTTTATGGCATCTCACACATTAGGAATTGAAATTACACATTTCAGCAAGCGATGTTATTGCATGACGGGAAAATTTAAGGCATGTCGCGGAAGGGGGTCTTTGATTGAACTTTGAAGGCATGTCAGGTCCATCATGCGTTAACACGCTAGGGAATGCTCTGATACTAATATGCTTAATATTGGGAGTAATATACTGCATACTGGAGTTAGCATGCATATTGGAGTACTTCTACTTCTACTTCTACCAGTTGACGGCCGCCGTCATCTTACTGACTGTTCTGCCGTTTTGATTAATCACTTGATAAAAAGTTGCTAAATGTTCAATTAACCCTTTACTCCAATATTGATTCATTAACTATCTGAATCTTCAACACGTTTGCTTTGCAGCCCTTTAAATTGTCCACTAGTCACTAATAACGCTATTCACGCTTGCATGCTAACACCTACATAGAGCACATGGCACACAAATGCCCTTACAATAAATAAAAATGTCATCCAAGTAATTGTTCGATAGTGGTACGAAACGTCCCAGTATTTTTTCAATAATGGTACTGTACGAAATGTCCCGGGATGAACTGGTTTTGGTACGAAACGTCCGGTAACCACTGTGTGTTAAGACAGACACTAGAATCGCCCAAAGTCTGAATTTGTTACTGCATGGTATTTCGGGTGATGAACTTACGTTTAAATAGTTACATTATGGACTTACTGTAAAACAGTCGGGCCAAAATAAAGTCAGTTCGCAATAAAAAAAACAAAAAAAACCGTGAAGACAGAAGCAACTAGATACGATAACGTAGCTCTATTCCTAAATAGACTGGACGCTAGTCATTATCAGTCTTACAGCTACGATATCGCATCTAAGAAGCAACGCTTCTCAGTTAGACAGTGGATTGGGGGATTTGTGTGTGTGTGTCATATTCAAACAGCCAACATCTGCACGATTACTTACTGACATTACGGAATGTTAAGCTAGGATTTGCAAAAGGATTTCGCTTCGTCCTCCTCAAACATTGCCAGAAACTGTACTTTATCATAAGAGTTACACAAATTATTTGGTAAAGTCTAAAACAATTACCTCACAAGATTTATACGTTGATGTAATTTTCTGAAACAACAGAACCAACATATTATATACTATTGAATCACTATTATTTTTATTATTATTATCATTATAAGATTATTAATTGTAGTCATCATTTTGTATTTTATGGAACATTTTACAGTTTTTTAACACAACCATAAAATCGGGTTATGTAATTGTTTTAACGCATCCCAGAAACACTGGTTCCCGACTTGTAATGCCAAAGAGTAACACATTGCAACAGAACCGAAAACCTGTGTGTTGACATCCTCCATTTGTCGGTTTGAAACACTGGTGGGAAAGGGGATATTTGGCAACAGAAAACCCAGCAACTGCTTGAAAAATTACATACAGGCATGCATAGCACAGTTCTCACTTATCTGAACGCACTTGCTTGAGTGCAATTTGTACCAAAACTCATTCCAAAGGTAAGCTATTTCAACCGTCGTACATGAACATGTTTCAGCACGTCAGTTTATCAATGCAACTGTAAATAATTGATGGTCACAGTTCTATGATTCATGTCCATTTGCTTGTGTTTGAGTAAACGACATGAATTGTGTGTAAAAACAAAACAGAAACAATGTCTTGATGCATTGAAATACTTATAAATACATATGAAGTTTCTAAGGGAGGAAAAGTTACTGGCCTCTACCTGGATTCGAACACCGGACGTCTGGAATGCTAGTTCGACACTCTTACCATGTTATGTTGCTAAAGGGTTTACCCAGCAGCAAAGCTGTAGGAGATGCTTACATAGGCCGATCACTCTACTCCCCTCCCTCTTAACCTTTAGGAGCCAGGCATATACCAATGCCCTGCAAACCCATATGCCCCTACGACTTTACATGCATCCCCACATACAATTATCTTCGTCGCCAATGAAGTATCTCTACCTGAATTCAAACCCCGGGGTGGCCGGAAGAAAGCCCCAATGGAATTTTACCCCATCCTTAACCCATTCCCTCATGTTGACGCCTCTGTAAAAGTCACTTTTGTGAAACCATTATGATAAATAGAGCATTTGCTCCTATTTATCACAATGGTTTCAAAACTACCCAATTCTAAATATTTCCTGTTTCTCTACTAAATGCTCCTTTTCAGTAGATTTATTCAAAGAGATTGGATCAAAAAATGAGGTAATGGGTTAGAAACTGCATAGCGGAACTTTGCAGCCCCATCATGCTTTTGCACACACAGATATTTACCCTATCCTAGTTTTGCCCCACTCTAAGGCCGAATTTGCCCTATCAATTTTTATTTTGCCTCTTCTATCTATGATTTCTGTCCCATTTTACATTACAACTTAACTAAATTGTGCACTTCCATAGTGCATTTCATTAAAAAATTAAAAAATATACATATCAAAACTCAACTACATTACATCAATAATTTTGCCTCTTATATAGCAGATTTCTGCCCCATTTTTCAAACCGTAACATCAAAACTTAACTAAATTGTGCACATCCATAGTGCATTCCATTCGAATTATGAACTTCCATCTATAGCAATGCACCAAAACATTACCCCTAGGCAATTTGTTCCAAACAGCGAAAGTCATTAGCAAACCAACTCTTTTATCATCAACTAGAATTTTCGTCACACAAAGTTTTTATTTAACTTTTTAATGACCAATTAAGTTAGTGAGCTGCCGCTTATATGCCTAGGTGTTAATTACTGTATGAAGATTGATAATTACGTATAAATGCTTATTATGTTTAAGATTCCGTCTAAGCGAGGGGCAAAGTTCCGTGTGTTTTAAAAATAGCATGGGTCAAAATTCTGTGTGTGCAAAAGCATGATGGGGCAAAGTTCCGCCATGCAGTTTTTAAGGATGGGGCAAAATTCTGTTGGGGCTTTCTTTCGGCATTCGAACCCCGGACCTCTGGAATACTAGTCCGACACTCTAACCATGTTGCTCAAAGGTTAACCAAAATAGCAAGGCTGTTGAAGATGCCTTACATATTCCGGTCAACACATACATATGAAATGATGGACTAGAGTAGAATCTGTCAAAGCCTTATTTGATAATCTTTGTTGATGTAGCCAGGTAGAAATTGTGGTGAAACTGTTGAGATTGTATGCCAAAGGCCCTGGGTACAAGCCCCATTTGAGTCACAACCTTTTGACCATGTTACATTTTGCGCTCAATGTAAATAACCTGCAGGGTGATTTATATGAAAAAAAAAATGTAATAATTAACTCATGGAGTGTTCTTTGAGTAAGAATTTGGGACAAATTCTAGTGTAGAGGAGGTGTGTGTAGCCGGGTAGAGATTGTGATGAAACGGTTGATAGGCTTTAGACTGTGTGGCTTGATAGCTCAGTAGGTAGAGTGTTGGCATGGTAAGCCAAAAGTCCTGGGTTCAAACCCCAATCAAGTCACAACCTTTTCACCATGTTACATTAACATTTACCTGATAAAGACGTCGTTTGACACCTTTGCAATTAGAGTAGACCCAGATTATTGTACACCTATGACTGTTTACTCTACAAATAAGCTTTTTTATGCCTTTGCAAACAAAGTAAACCCAGATCAGACAACTGCAGGATGTTTTATCAGACTCTGCTCTATTTGCTTAATGGAATGAAATAGATCTGATTATACAGTTCCTTCTGTGGCCAAAAGTACTGTAAATATGTACATGTCACTATACCACATTTTCCATTGATGGCCGTCTTGTGCCATTATAAAAAATCAGTTAATTCTTATTTAGGATGTCATTATTTCTGTACTTATTTACTCAGCAAAGTAAAATTGACCAGTAGTGGCATTAACTGAATGGGGAGGAGATGCACATACTGAGCATACAGAGGCCATCTGATCTGGGTCAACTCTGTTTGCAAAGGTATTAATAAACATTTCTATGGAAGAAAGGGTTAAGATTTAGCCTGGTGTATAAGGCCTCCTTCCTGATGATGTATGATGGCAGCAAACACTGTTTGGCAGTTTTGTTAGTCATAGACCCCAGTGTGCATTAAATAATTCAAAGAAAACCATGATGATTATTTACCAACATTGATTTTCTGTATCCCATTTCATAAGTCATTTACAGGGTGAATAAGTCATTGATTAAGAATAACACACCTTGTTTAACCCTTTACTGAGAAAGTTTACTTCATAGATATGCCTTTCAACACCTGTGCAGAGTAGATCCAGATTAAATGGCTGCTGTAGGAGAGGTCTGCTCTAGTTGTTTATGAAGTACAGTCAAGACTGTCATATATGTGACCTTCCAAGGGACTTCATGAAAAAGGTCACATATGACAGGGAGTCTTAATACAGACCTAGGATATAATACAGGACGTATACCGAAACTACATGTACATGTAAGAGATCTACATAAGGGAAAAATAAAACTGTACTAATCCAGTCTAATACAGTATAATTATGTATCTATTATTTAATACATTTATACAACATTTATTATCACAAATAAACGCTAATTTAAAAGTTTAATAAATTAATAAAACATTCACTTACCAGAGCATTAGTGCATGTACGATACAATGTACAAATATAATACACGTATAAGTGCATGCACTAAATTAAACACTTAATGATATAAATATAAACTAGGTGCAGATTACCAAGCATACTTCCGAGTAATGTTGATAGAGACATGTATTATGCACATACTGATTGATATTTATAAAGACAGTTCTGAACTAAAGAGCCCGTAATAATCGCAAACCAGATCGAATTAGTTGCCTTGTTTGTAATTCTTTAACAGTTTTGTCGCTCGAAATCTCCTCCGGCGAATCTTGTATACGACGTACGTAGCCATGTTTGACACGACTGGTTTCCCGAATATTCTGCTCGCGTACATGTATCTGTAGAGTGGAAGTCTTGCATAAAAGCGAGACTTTGTATTATTTAAAAATAAAATTGAAATTGGGAACCAGCTAGTTCACGCGTGATTACAATCCCGGGTTTTCCCTAATTAATATGGTGTGAAAAACCGACACGCTATGTAAACAAACAAAAGAAACTGTGATAATTTAATGTCGTTTAATACAGACCGAAGCCTATGTTTGGTTCGCAAAATCAGGGTCGCTTGTCACGTAAGACAGGGAGTCGCTTAATTCAGATCAAAATTATAGGAAAATATGTTGGGCGGGATGAAACATGGTCGCATATGAGAGGGAGTCGCTGAATCCAGGGGGTCGCTAAGGCAGTCTCGACTGTACTTAGTAGTGTACATCTGATTATACAGTTTCTGGCATGTCCAAACAGTTTTGTGTTCTCCTTTGTTCAACCAATCAATGATCACTTAAGACAGGTTCACCGTTCTACTGTACATCTTGATTTTTGAGGAAAGAAAGTGGAGATGGTATTTCTGATGGTGCTGTTATGGTCCTTGTGGGTTTTGTACAAACTTTTTGATATTTTGTCATAATCTTTTAATTTTCAAACTCTTTTGTAGGTATTCACCAACAGCTAGACTTAACTGTAATCATTTATTTTAATCTTTTAATTTTCAGAATACGGGATTTCCTGATTGAATATGGGACCAAGGGCAGTAAATTTCTCAGAAGAAGACAAAGGTACATGTATAATCAAGTCTGTAGACAAGAGGCATACTGATCTATCTAACCCTTTCCAAATCAACATTTATGCATAAATTGATCACTTCATGAATATTCCGTAACATTAAACCATAAATATTCATTAACATTAATATTTTAAGGAAATTTTGCTCAGACAAAAATAAAATAGATCTATATACAGAACAGACCCTGATCAGACAGCTCTTATGGGAACTAGCTGAATTATTTGTCTACTCTGTTTGCAAAGGCACAGGGTACATAGTTTAAAAATCTGAATAACTTCTGACCATCAAGTGGCCTGTTGGGTACCTGATACATGTATTTAATTGGGTAACATCGGTACATGTATTTTATTGAATTTTATAGTACATGTACACAAGAAATGTTTCTAATTTATTTATCTTTTACAAACAAATACAATTTAATTCAAACTTACTCATAATACATTATCAGCTTTATAGTCATCCACCTCTGCATGCATATTCTGCATAGACAGAGTAGATAAAACCTTGGACAAATTTTTCTTCGCACAATATGTTATTTAATTTTAAAATAAAAAGATAAACAATATAATGGACAGAATCTTGCAACAGGTAAAGTGTTAACCCTCTCCCTCTTAAGCTAAATTCATTAAATAAATCTACTGAAAAGGAGCATTTACTGAAAAAAGGAATTTTTTAGAATTGTGTAGTTTTAAAACCATTGTAATGAATGGAGCATTTGCTCAATTGGAACAAATGCTATATTTAACACATTCGTTTCAAAAACGGACTATTTACAAAGGTGTCAGAAGGTGTCAATATGAGAATGGGTTAAATCTAGACATTCTTATACTCTTTCTCAGCTTTCACTTGAGGTTTTAATCAGAAGAAAAATTCTGAAAATAATAAGTTCATGGTATATTCACACTTTTGATTTATTCCAGTAATAATTGACAAGCTGAACACACTGCTAGCTCAGCTTCATACAACTGACAGCATCAAGTCCATCGCAGATATTGGTGCAGGCGTATTTGTTACCTTGTATGAAGGACTGTGTGGAGAACAGCTTCCAGGTAAACTCATGTCCTGCTTATTAATATTCCAGCCTGTCAGAAGTTTTTGCATATAAAACCACTAAAGATTATGTCATTTGCAAAGAATTAGTGGCTATATTCCCTTGGAGGCATAAATAGGATATTTAATTTTGATTAGATTAATTTATTTCATTGCATATGAAACAGGATTTTTTGGCCATGACAGGAAATTTATATGGAGGCTTGGATCTGTGTAATCCCATAAGCAAACAGAGCAGACCATGATCAGACAGCTCCTACCTGATCTGGGTCAACTCTTGTTTGCTAAAAACATCAAACAGCATTTATATAAAGTAAAGCATTAGTTTAGTTGGATGATAGAATATTTCAAAGGCTTACAATGTATAAGTGTCAAACATATTACACCTAGATCAAACTACAATTATTTTACAGAATAACGCTCCAAGACAAACAGTACTTTTGGGACTTTGCAAACACTGTAACAGTGTTTGCAAAGTCCCAAAGGTACTGTTTGTCTTGACATAGCTTGTACAATTTATGTTAACCCTTTGCTCCTTAAATATTTATGTAAGAAATAATGACATCATGAGTATCAATTAGATTGAATTTAATAATGGCACATGAATACAGGAAATTATGGCCATTGCAGAAACTATAGAATCAGACCTATATATTCAATAAGCAAACAGAGCAGACCCTGATCAGAAGGCTCCTACAGGAGACATCTGTTCAGTCGGTCATTCGGACTGAAGGTAGACTATAACTAGGTACTTTACTTTTTTTCTTACATCTGATCAGAGCCTGCTCTATTTACAAAGGCATTAGCAGCATCTTTATGGAGTAAAAGGCTAATATTTGTAATATGCCTGTTTATTTATGGGTTTATCATTCTACCGATACAGGAATAATCAGGTCTTCTGCCACCAAAGAGGATGAGATCCAAAACTGTCAGATCGTTATTGACTCCCTTGGTGGGGACGTTCTTCACACTTCTCTAACACACATTACTGGTGCTGACGTCATAGATGGCAACAGAGAGTCCATACTCAACCTCACTGAGATCTTTGCTGGACTCCTGGAATATATGCTCAACAAGATTGAAAGTGATGTGTCCACTGATAATGGTACTTATTTTTCAGTATTACAGACAGAGGTTCAAATAAGATGCGCTAATTTAAAATTTTCAAGTATAGCTCCTTTATTTCTCTACCAATCCCTATACTGTAACCACTCTTTAGAATCGTCTCAGAGAGACGATTCTAAAGAGTGGTCAGAGTATAGGGTATGGTGGAGAAATGACGATTTTAGTATTTGGGTACGCACCTTTATCTGTAGCTCTGTACAGAGCTGTACATAAGAGGAGTGGTCAGATTTATCTGAATCTCTTGTTTCTCCACCAAACCCTAATTTTGTAGTTTAAACTGTAGTTGAAAAAGTTCCTCAGAGAACCATTTGAATTTAAGCCATGATTAATGGTTCTTTGGGGAATCGTTGGATTGGATTCATACCTACAATATTAATATATATAACTACCTAAGTATGAATCTAGTTATTGAAATGTGAAGATTCAAAAACTTCTTTATGTCATGGGGTGTAGTTTAAGTGTATCAACACTTGTACAGCCTTGCTGTGCAAGCCAGTTTTTATGGCAATGCAGAAGACTGCTTGACTAGGAATCTTGAGAACTCCAGTTCAATCTCAACACCCAACAGGTATATTTTCTCTCAGAGAAACCCCAGTTACATTTTGATGGTGCCCATGACTGTTTGTGCTCCGGAGTCATTACAAATTGTTCTCCGTATCCATAGAAAATTTAGGATGTACATGTAGCTTACCTGTATCAACACTTGTACAGCCTTGCTGTGCAAACCGACCCAATCTGTATTTTAAAATTGTATAAACATTGTGTTATATATAAAAGTTATACTCTCACTTACAGAAGACGACGACCAGAATCTCACGACAGATGACCCTGATCTGCTCAGTCATGATGTAATTGATGAAATATTAGACTCAGAGCTGAGGCGTGACAGGTTTGCAGGGGAACAGATGAGCCAGCCATCAGCCACATGGGAGGAGTAAGTTTGAATGGTTGATTGCTACAGGTTACATGTGTGTTTGATTACTTACAAATTACTCTTTACATCATATATACGCCATATTTGTGCTTTTTGCAAACAAAGTAGACCCAAATCAGACAGGTCCTGCAGGAGCGGTCTGATCAGAGTCTGCTCTGTTTGCATTAATGGTGTTGCAGATTTGATTCTACACTGTCTGCCACAACAAAAAATTCCTTGTTTTTTTGTGCCATACAAGAATTCACTTGATTAATATTCATGAATTCATAAATTATTGCATAAATATTCATGAAGTGAAGGGATAGTAGCTCTAGAGTATACTTTGGGTGAACTTGTGACATCAGCAAACTATTTAAGTCTATGCATGCTAGTGATAACTCTGTGATAACACATGCAAACAATTTAGACTCCGATAAGATGCCAATGTTAATTGGCTGCATTTTTGAAGAAAAAATTAACTCTCCCTCCTAAATATTCTTGTAAGAATTAGAAGTAATGACATAATGAATATTAGCTGATGTTTATAATGGCATGTGTATACAGTAGTTTTTGGTTTTGGTACAAATTGTATAGTCATATCTGTTATAATTTGATAAGCAAACAGAACAGACCCTGATCAGATGGCGCCTACAGGAACATGAAAAAGCATTTGTATGATGGAAATGGTAAGGGAAAAGTAACTTTTAGAATTGCAGCAGGTGACATGTTTTTCAGATAAGAGTTACTTAGGATGTAAATACATGTAGTTGATTCTAAAAAAACTCACAAATTGATATTTTTCCTGTTGCCAAAAGTTTGAAATGATTATTTTCAGACCTTCTCCGATTAGAAAGGTGCCAGATGCTTATACAACCCAAGACCTCATCACAGAAACAGAGGGTGTCACAGTTTCACCAACTAAAGGTACTTAAACCAGGGCTTTCCCTTGGATTCTGAAAATGAATCTGAAGATCTCTCAGTATGTTTTGGGGGTTTGTTTTAGATAATAAACTTACACTGTGACACGATGTTTTAAGTGCATAGGGTGAATGTGCATTTTATTTGCAAACAGATCATGCTGAATACATAAAATACCATCACATTATAGGACCTAACCTGCTCTTTAAAGTTTATTTATTTTGAACTAGAACTAAAACAAATTATATAAATGAGTTGATGAAAGGGTTCCCAGTTATGAAAGCGTTCATCTTGGCCATCTGTTTGCAGTAAGTACAGCACATATTCTGCACTTTATTGAAGCATAGCCATTCGTACTTGTCTTTCCATTCAACAGGAAACTTGGGTTTCTTGCTTTTCCTGGCACATCATTGCAAATTCACAGCAAAACTATATGAGATATCTTTTTTTGCACAGACAAAGAAGTCCCTCACATGGGACTGCAATGTTTGTCATGGTGCAGTTTTGGCAATGTTGGTTGTAGAAGGAGTTAATCCTCTCCAATGATAGTTTTGGATATGGTAATCATAATTTATTAGCTCTTTACCTGATAGATACACTTTGCAAACAGATTAGACCCAGATCAGATGGCTCATGAAGAGCCTTCTGATCAGGATCTGCTCTATTTGCATATGGTATCATATAGAGTTGAGAGTTGTTTCCATTCTACTTGATAGAGATGCCACAAAGTGACCCAAATCAGATGGTCCCTGTCGGAGCCGTCTGATTAGGGTTTTTCTCTGCTTGCTTTTGATATTATATAGAACAAATTCTACAGTTTCTGCTATGGCTAAATATTACCTGTGATCATACGTTATTATAAATATTCATCTAATTTATATATATGAATTATTTCTTGCATGAATATTCATTGAGTAAAGGTCATATAGATCAGTATAGCTATTAATAATTGCAAAGTATGACAATAATATTTAATTCAGATCTAATATATATTTATTAACTTTTTTCAGCTGCTGTGGACAATACTGCTGAACTCATCAAAGAAAGTGAAGTTATTCAGAGACGACTAGAAGACAGAGACCGACCCCCTACAACAGAACCCAGTAAACCTGTTCGGACAAGGGAGATCACCTCCAGAGAGTCGGGGGAGGCAACCAATGGAAGGAAATCTCCAGAAGTTGATACTGAACCTGTTGAAGGTAGTTTTCAAAATATATGGTTTTCCAAATTTCAGCAGGCACTTACATGATTTATAAACAATGGAGAATTGCATTCATTGATAAATTGTTTCCTGTCAAGATTCATGGTATATATTTTATAAACATCTTAATTTTTTCAACACCTATTTACTTAAATGCATGTAAAGTAAGGGAAAAGTTGGGGATCACTTTTGTCATCTTAATAATGCCTACCTGTAAATTATCTGCCACTCATTTTTGTTTCAAAACTCTGGTGTTGAGAAACACACTACTACCTATGATAATCTTGCTGTTAAAGCTCAACCTGACTAAAATAAATTGTTGCAGTTAATTGTAACAGTAGATAATGATTAAATTAGATATTCTAGAGAAGGATAAACTCTTTAGACACTAGCAGCAACATTGTGATTTACCATGCAAACAGTTTTGATATGCATAAGATGCCTAGTATCTGGGGTCATATCTGGATCTAATTTCTTTACATTCTAATTATATTGTTTAACCCTTTCCTTCATATAAATGTGTTTTCATGCTTCAAGCAAACAGAGTAGACCCAGATCAGACGGCTCCTATAGGAGCCCTCTGACCAGGGTCTGCTCTGTTTGCTTATGAAACTATTATAGGCCATACTCTACAGTTTTTACCAATACCAAACAGTCCTGTCTACAAATGCCATTATAAATATGCAGCTAATAAATATTCATGATGTCAATTCTTACATGAATACTGAACAGGGAAAGGGTTAAGGAGAAAAGAGGGGTGAGAGTTGTAACAGATGATAGTTTTTGAAGACAACAATTACTTTCAGCGCTTGATAAATCATTATATTATTGATAACATCTTATAAGTTATTGGTTTATTCAAAATTGAGTTTTTTATTTGTAGGAATAGTTCGGGACAGAGAGACAAGAGATCAGATAATTCGACGACTTGAAAATGATCCACGCTACCAATACTTATTGCCCCCTGCCAAGTCTCAGACAGAGGCAGTAGATGAGGAATCTGATGAAACATTTAAGAATCTGCAGTCCATGGTAGAGGAGACAGCTGCTATGGCTAGAGCAGCAGTAGACTGCAGTCCGACACGGGCACAGTCAATGTTGAATGACCTGGAATCACAACTTGCTCAAAGAAGGTTAGTATTTCAGTTATACTGTACAACAGTGTTTAGGCTAGAATCCTAACTCTATGGGTCATTTTGACCCATTATCATTCAAAACAGTCGGTCATTTTCTAAATCAGTGGGCCAATCTACATATCACTACAGTAACTTAATAAAATAGGCCCTAAAAATCAGTGTGTGCAGCACTGAAGATTGCCAGTCTGCTCAACTGAACTGACAGACAGCATATGGTCATTGCTCGCTATATGTCTAGTGACCATACTAACTTGTACGAAAATTGTCTGTACCAATTGAAAATGCATTAGATTTCTTTGTGTTTATGCACAACTTACAAAACATTCTAGTTTTTCACCATCGTAACTAAGCCATGATGCGTAAGTCGAGAGTCATTTTGGTTGGAACTTTCTGGTATTCTCGCCGGCTGACGATGACAGCGCATCTTTTTCTGTTTCTTGGCTGCCGATTTGCCAGTAGGAAAAAGGGACAGAAAAGACTTTTGCTTTTTTTCAGCAGACATTTTCAAGTTACGACGATTCAGAGTAGAAAATCTAGTTTCGATTCACTGCAGCGCACGGAATAACATAATCCGATTCGTTAATCATACAGGCGCTGTATTGTAAAAGAGATCGCTATAAATCATGCGTCTGGGGTACAGGAAATGATGCGGGCAGTAAATTATAGGCTAAAACACGGGCCAATAGACGGATTTCGGCAATTTTTCGGGACAGAATACGATGCGCCAAAATGACCCACGGAACTTTTTTTCATGCGCCATTTTTAATTATTCTGCGTCAATGACGCAGGGGCGCGGCCTAGCCCAAACACTGGTACAACCATCATTCAGCAGTTTCATTTGAAATTGTGTCAACCCTTTCCCTTATGGAAACACCTTTTCATACCTTTATAAACAGAGTAGATCCAGACCGGACAGCAAAATTAAAGCAGAAGCACATAGTCAAGAATTGTAGAGGAGTTAGTATGGGATAACAAACTCTTAACCCTATTCTCTATGAATATGAATGCAAGAATTCATGACTGCATGAATATGCATGGACTGAGCTCTTTTAATTACATATTAACAAGGCCATTGGTGGCTCTGACAGAAACTTCAGAACCAGAACTATATTCTATAAGCAAACAGAGCAGAAGAGCTTTCTGTATGACTTTCACCCTGCATTAAGCTGCCACCTGTCTCCAAGACTGATATTTATGCTAAATTTAATGTTCAGTTTAGAAAGGTTTTACTGTATAACAATAGGTAGCAATACATAACAACATTTGACGTGTTGTCAAAGAAAATTATCTATAATATCCTAAACTTGCAGCTAGGTATAATAAAATAAATGTTGCCTGTCAGTGTCACTATTGTCAGTGTCTGTGACTTTTATATTGTCAACTCGAGAAACAGAATGTCTTCAAAGGCAAAATTATCATTTAGTGATTCAAGAAACTTGGCTCTGAAGACATTCTACTTGAAAACTATTTGACGCATCTAAACGTAGGATTAAGTTATAAATTTCTTTTATGATTATATTTGTCAATATGAATTTAGTCATAAATGCAGTGATAGAGGCATTTATCAGTTTTAAGAAAAGCAGCCAGTTTATCAGTTTTAAGAAAAGCAGCCAGTTTATCAGTTTTAAGAAAAGCAGCCAGTTTATCAGTTTTAAGAAAAGCAGCCAGTTTATCAGTTTTAAGAAAAGCAGCCAGTTTTAACCATTCTTCTTTGTATTAGGCGAGATGCCAACTCAAGAGGGGGATCACGATATGCTAGACACACATCTCCAGGGCGATATGATGTCACAGCAAGATCAAGGATGGACAAGGCAGGGAGGGAGGGCAGAGTTCCCACAGCTAAGAGAGTGTCCCCCTCTGCCAGGAAACCTAGTCCTAAACAGACAGAGCTGTCCGACACTGAGGTATTAGCATCTAGATCATTTAACGCTTTCTGCCATAAAGAAAGTAGACCAGATCAGACGGTTCCAGGACCTGCTCTGTTTTTTTTAAGATGATACAGATATTATTCTACAGTATCTGCCATGGCCAAAATTCTTTGTGCATTATGATATTCATGATGTCATTTTTATGCCCCCAAAGCTAGGCTTTGGCGGCATATAGTGATCGCACCGTGCGTGTGTGGGTGTGTGTGTGTGTGGGTGTGTGGGTGGGTGGGTGTGTGGGTGGGTGGGTGGGTGTGTGGGTGTGTGTACATTTTGTCCGGAGTATATTTCCTTTGTCACATCAGCTACGGATACCAAATTTGGTGTGTGAGTTCATCTTGGGATGGGGGAGTGTCGCGTACCATTTTCATGTCACTGTGACCTTGACCTTGACCTTTGACCTTGATTTTACAAAAAGCTTGTCCGGAGCATATCTCCTTTACCTTACCAGCTACAGATTCCAAATTTGCTGTGTGAGTTGATCTTGGGATGGCGGAGTGTCGCGTACCATTTCCAGGTCACTGTGACCTTGACCATGACCTTTGACCTTGATTTTAAAAAAAGCTTATGCCTTACCAGCTACAAAAAGCTTGTCCGGAGTATATCTCCTATACCTTACCAGCTAAGGATTCCAAATTTGGTGTGTGAGTTCATCTTGGGATGGAGGAGTGTTGCGTACCATTTTCAGATCACTGTGACCTTGACCATGACCTTTGACCGATTTTACAAAAAGCTTGTCCGGAGCATATCTCCTTTACCTTACCAGCTACAGATTCCAAATTTGCTGTGTGAGTTCATCTTGGGATGGCGGAGTGTCGCGTACCATTTCCAGGTCACTGTGACCTTGACCTTGACCTTTGACCTCGATTTTAAAAACCGCTTATACCTTACCAGCTACAAAAAGCTTGTCCGGAGTATATCTCCTATTCCTTACCAGCTAAGGATTCCAAATTTGGTGTGTGAGTTCATCTTGGGATGGAGGAGTGTCTCGTACCATTTTCAGATCACTGTGACCTTGACCATGACCTTTGACCGATTTTACAAAAAGCTTGTCCGGAGCATATCTCCTTTACCTTACCAGCTACAGATTCCAAATTTGGTGTGTGAGTTCATCTTGGGATGGCGGAGTGTCATGTACCATTTCCAGGTCACTATGACCTTAACCTTGACCTTGACCGATTTTACAAAAAGCTTGTCCAGAGCATATCTCTTATACCTTACCAGATACGGATTCCAAATTTGGTGTGTGAGATCACCTTCAGATGGCGGAGTGTCGCGTACCATTTTCAGGTCACCTTGACCTTGACCTTCGACCTCAATGTTACAAAAAAGGTTGTCCAGAGAATATCTCCTATACCTTACCAGCTACGGATTCCAAATTTAATGTGTGAGTTTATCTTGGGATGACGGTGTGTCGCGTACCATTTTCAGGTCACTGTGACCTTGACCTTTGACCTAGATTTTACACAAAGCTTGTCCGGAGCATTTCTCCTATACCTTACCAGCTACGGATTCCAAATTTGATTTGTGAGTTCATCTTGGGATGGCGGAGAGTCGTGTACCATTTTCAGATCACTGACCTTGACCTTGACCTTTGACCTCAATTTTACAGTCCGGAGCATATCTTCTATATCTTACCAGATACAAAAAGCTTGTCCAGAGCATATCTCCTATACCTTAAACGTTGACAATCAACCCAGGGTCCTTTTTAACGTTGAGAATGACTTAGGGTTCTTTTTAACTAAGTTTTGACGCTTGGCTCTTTTCTTAGCTATCATAATCCAAAGGTTCTGTTTCTAATGTTAAGAACTGACTCCCGTGTCATTTTTAACAGCATCAAAATTTCATGTTACACCTGCATTACATTGTATTGTTTTTCCGCCAAAATGCATTTCGGTGTCAAACACTTTGGGGGCATTTGTCACCCCTGACGACTCTCTTGTTTCTTACATGAATATGAATTACATGAGGTAAATTATGATGCAGTTAGAAAGCCTTTCAATAACTTTCAGTTATGACAGTTGTGCCATTTTAGCTTTTCATACTATCATTAAGCACTGATGGGTCATTCTATTTAGAATACTCAAACGGTTAATGATGATCAAAACTTTACTTAGACACTTCTACTGATACTTTGGAAGAAAAAAAATAGTACGAAACATGGAATGCTAGTGTTGATATAAAACAGTTTTGAAATGGCAAGTTTATTTGTAGCACACATAAAATTTAAATTCAAGTAGAGATAGACCAAAATGAATAACATTTGGAATAAAGATTAGTCATCTGTTTTACGCCAAGCTTGAATGCAACAATTAATGCTTGACATTAAATGAAGTTTCTCTAATGCTCTATGGCATTGCTCTTTATCAGATAATTGTTAACGTTAAATTCTCAGTGAACCTGTTTTGCATATTTTGCAAACTGTTTACCAAAGTCAGAGTTGTTAACCCTTTACTTAATAAATATTCATGGAAGACTGTGCTCTTTATGAATACTAATTAACACTTTCCCTCATATGGACTTTTTTTCATGCCTTTACAAAAAGACTATACCCAGGTCTGGATATTCCTATAGAAGCTGTTTGACCAGGGTCTGCTGCTTGCTTATGGAATAATAAAGATCTGGCTCTGCAGTTTTTACCAGGGTCAAACTATTTGTTGTTCTTATGCCATTATGAATATTTAGCTAATTATTACTTATACATACATTAGTTCTTACTTGAATATTCATGGAGTAAAAGGTTAATAGCATGCCAAATGTTTGTTATGTTTCAGAAGTAGATAATTAACCCTTTCCTTCATATAAACGCATATTCACGTATTAGCAAAAAGAATAGACTCTGATCAGACGGCTCCTATAGGAGCCATCTTGTCAGGGTCTGTTCTGTTTGCTTATGACATGATATGGATCTGATTCTACAATTTTTGTCAAAGCAAAAAGATTCCTTGAAAGGTTCACATTATTAAACTTCATCTAAAAATATTTATGATGTCATAATTTCTCACATGAATACTGAAACAGATAAAGTTTTAGAAACGTGTTACAGATATATTCAATATAGATGACATAATTGATGTCTTTGCAGCTAACTCCCAGTAAAGCTAAGAGAAAAGTTTCATTCCTGGTGGAGAGATCTTTGACAGACTCCAGTCCTAGCCTTGACTATGGCAAACCTCAAGTCAGGTGAGTTTATGATCTAATGGTCAAATATAAAAAGGCAAACAAATAAATTAAACCTTATCATACTCAATGGGAAACTGGCTGGCATTTGCAAACAATTAAACTAAGGATCAAAGAAATATTCATGTATAAAATAGAGCCTTTCAATCATGTTGTTCAATAGAAGATGTGTATAAATCTCATTTCCACTTTAGAATTATGTATCAGCCAATACTGTGCTCTGGTCCACCTAATGATGAGAGGGTCTAATTTGGACCAGTCTGAGTCATAAAGAAGATGCACAAAGTAAACAATTTCTCAAGAGTAACTCTTATTTCTTCACTCAACCCTACTCTCTTTGGAGTTGTTTTGAAAAGAGGATTCTAAGGAGGGGTCACAAAGGAGGGTTTGTTGGAAAAATTATTTAGTAAGTGAAATATACCCCTTATCCATCACTCTGAGCAAGGTATTTGAAATTTTCATTTAATAATCAAAACATTTTTACTCCATAAACAAAATGATCATGCCATCATATAAGAGAATATTTCACTGTCTCTTGTCAAATGTAAATTGCCTCAAAGAGGTGACCAAATAAAATTTAAATAATTTATTACCAACATTTAATTAAAACTTCTTATACTTGGAGAAAGGATTCTGAAAGTCAGGGGAAAGCCTGATTTTTCTACTTGTCTATATATATATATATCTTTTTGTTCAATGTAGAGATGTGTTTCAGGAAAGCCTGGGATGATATAGGTCAGAAAACCTCGGCAAGATCCAAAAAGTCTTCAGCCACCAGTGGTAGTTATCTGTCCTTTGATGATGGGCTGAGTGATAAAGAGAATGACAGCTATGAGGACAGGCTGAGAAAACAGTAAGTTAATCCTTTGAATGCAGGAAACCAGTGACTGGCATCTGCATACAATATATACCCAATTCAGAGGTCTACTAGAATAGTCCTTAACCCTTTACTCGATGTATATTCATGTATGAATCAATCTAGAAGACGTTTTGGTATTGGGAGAAACTGTAGAGTCAGATGATGTATTATAAATTCATAAGCAAACAGAGCTGACCCTGAACAGATGGCTCCTACAGGAGCTTTCTGATCTGGGTCTACTCTGTTTGCGAAAGCGTAAAAAAGCATGTATATAAGAGAAAGGGTTAAGTATATTTTCGGATAAAACGAAAGACATGCTTTCTTAAAGAGTTTCTGTCCTAAAATTTCCCTTTCGACCAGAAGTTGCCCCTTATGGTCTCTTGTATATTTTTGTTCTAATGAATTACAAATGAAAACTTTATACAGCATCCTCAGAATATGTTTTAGCCAATGATATGTTTGAAAGATTTTTTGTCATCAGTTCTATAGGCCTTTGTTCATTAAAAATAAAAATCACGTGTTGTTCAAAATAGATAATTCACATTTCAAATAAATTTATCCTAATTACAGTACATTTTGACTTGATTGATAATTAAGAGATTTCTTTTTTTAGATATGGAGATATTGTGCGAGATGTTCTATCTGATGACGAGTCACCTGACAGATTGCGCGCTAAAGCTGATTATAGAACAAAGAAATACAACAAACTTTCCAGTGCACCTAAGGCCTTGTATACTGTTGGGGACACGCGGAGACTGGTAGACCAGGAAAAACAAACAGCCAACAAGAAAATAGGGGTGAGTGGTATTTTGATTGGTTATCCCACTCTTTTTGTTCAAGTTTGTTCTAAAATCTGCATTGATGACAAAGTAATAAAAGCTTTAACCCTTAATTTGCAGGAATCGAGTACAGAAGATCTTTGCAAGCAGTGTAGACCCAGATCAAAGGTCTGCTAGGGGTACCCTTTGATCAGGGCCTGCACTGTTCGTCATAAAAATCGTTTTCTTCAGTGATAAATTTTGATAGAATTTTTTGTATAATTTCTATTCAGTAAGAGAGGGGCCAGTTTTAATTATTCAGCAAATTAAGGGTTAAATGCATCAGTTAGTTTTATTCCTGTTACTTTAACTCTGTTACTTTAACTTTCAGTTTTTGCAAAAAATCTATCGTGAAGACCTAGATGAGCTATTGGATGAAGCAGAACATTTGATGGGTAAAAATCGAGATACTGCCAAAGAAATGGTGAGCTACAGGCAACAGCTTTTACATACTATGTAAATGTCTATAGGTTAAGTAATTGTCTTCTGCAATAATTGTTGTCTGCTGTAATGATCATAGATGTTATTATTCCCCCACATAGTGGTGGCATATAGGGTTGCCCTTGTCCGTATGTACGTTATTTGTCCGGGCTTCTGCTTGGAAAGTATTTGTCCTATCCACACCAAACTTTACACACATGTCTGTGGCCATTATATCTTGTAAATCACTTCAGTCGTTTAGGAGTTGTGGCCCTTTATTTGCAAAAATGACTTTAAAAATGGCCCTTACTTTCTGTGACAAAAAGTCTGAAGTAGGGGCATCAGTGTCCTATGGACACATATCTAGAACTCTTTCCGTCATATAAATGTGCCCTTGCAAAGAGAAAAGACCCAGATCAGACAGCTCCTTTAAGAGCCATCTGACCAGGGTCTGCTCCTGCTTATGAAATTATGATAGATCTAACTATAGTTTCCACCAGTACCAAATATTCATGTGCTCATTTGCCATTTTAAAAATTCAGTTAATGGACATTCATGGTGCGTTATTTCTAGCATGAATATTCATCAGGTAAAGGGTTAAATTAGCAAGTGGTTACTTAGAACAGATTTTATTTTACTGTACATATTATATCTGTAATGTCCAAAATGTCTTCTCTGTGCTGCAACTCACATATACAGTAAAAACTCGATACTACGAAAACTTAGTAATGAAGATTACATGTATATGTCTTTGTAGCCAGATGGCTGCTTAATGCAGGGTGAAAGTCATGCAGAAAACTCCCAGAGGAGCTTTCTGCATGACTTTCACCCTGCAGTAAGCTGCCAATAATGATTCGTATGGTAGTGCTTGTAGTATCAAGATTTTACTGTAGTGGGTTTCGTGCAAACCTATTGTAACTACTCTATTTCACATGTATAAGCATTTTCAACTTGATTCTTTCTAAAATTGTTGATTTTTCATGATCTGGGTGTTTAATTTAGATCCAAACATTCTGCAATTGTCATCACAGCATTGTCTCATAGATTGGGATTATAATTAAATTAAGTCCTCAATATGTTATTGTAAATGTCTCTGTTGTAAATGGCTCTGTTGTAAATGTCTCTGTTTATTATCTGTCCATGATAAGCAATATGTTGATCTTGCAGGAGAAGAAGTATCAAAAGAAAATGCAAGCTGGAGTGAAAACAAAGTCATCACAAGAAAAGTCAGAGGGTTAGTATGAAACAGTTGCAAGACCTTGAAGCCTCTAAACATGTTGTACTTGTAACCCTTTACTCCATAATACTCCTTTTAATACATTTCGAGGGCTTGGTGCAAAACTATTGTAACTCCTTCTCTTTGTTTTGCACCAAGACCTCGATTTGCAGACAGAGTAGACCCAGATTAGTAGCCTGGATACT
The DNA here is from genome assembly GCA_963576725.1 of Azorinus chamasolen. Taxonomy (NCBI): domain Eukaryota; kingdom Metazoa; phylum Mollusca; class Bivalvia; order Cardiida; family Solecurtidae; genus Azorinus; species Azorinus chamasolen. The sequence continues at coordinate 16,340,912 of OY755244.1, read as the reverse complement.
GATATGGGTTTGATTATGGAATTATATAGATCTGATTCTACAGTTTCTGATAGATATCGCTACATGCAAGATATCTTTGCAAGCCAATTTTATAAATGGAGTTTACTGAAATATTCATGATGTCGTCATTTTTGCATGAATATTCATGAAGCTAAGGGTTAATTCATATTACCTTTTTTTCCATAAATATTTTTCCAAGAAATACATGTAATTATGAATATTAATTAGCTGTATGTTTGTTTTGACCAGTAGTTAATTAGCTGGCATTGTGATATGACTGAAATACTGTTCACCCATTCCATTATATTGGCACCTTTGATGCGTGTCGAAAAGTCGATTTTTGAAATCATTGTGATAAATAGAGCATTTGCTCCATTGGAGTAAATGCTCTGTTTATCACACTGGTTTCAAAACTACACAATTCTGAAGTTTTATCTTTTTTTCTAGTAAATGCTCTTTTTCAGAAGATTTTATTCAGAGGTTGGGTTTAAAAATAACCTATGAGAGAATGGGTTAACTTAATTGATACATATATGCACTGTCATTACTCGATATTAAAACTTTTTTTTCAGTAATAAAGCCATTCTGAGAGCTTTGTACTATTGGATGTGTTTATTATTTTATTCAGGTCCATCAGTATTAAAAAAGAAGACTCGCAAGCCAGCCCAGTATGTTAGCAGTAAGGCCAAGAAAACTGCCCCAGCCAAAAGCCTGGTCAAGGCACCAAGTAAACCATGTAAGAGCTTTGATGTCACATTTCTTTGTAGATCGAAGATGTAATTGAATTTCTGTATCGATTTAGAAATAGTTTTATTTGACTATGTATCTGTATCCAAGCTATAGATGAGAGTGCATATTCAAATACTAAAATAGTCATTTCTCCACCAAACCCTATGTTATGACCACTCTTTAGAATCGTCTTGAAGAGCAAATTCTAAATAGTGGACATAACAAAGGGTTTTGTTGGGAAATAAATAGATTATTCTGAAAATGTTACATTTTAGCATCTCCTTTATGGATCTATGTATACATGTAATACTCAATTTTAAAATTGCTATTCAAAATAAAATTGTACTAATTGCATATTTATTATCTGTTCTGAACTGCTATGTAATAAATTTTAGTATTGATTGTATTTGCCTCTATTTCCACAATTTATAGTCAAGTCATTTGTAGTTTCAATACTGTTCAGTTGCCTTATTCTCAAATTTGAATTAATGATATGTAGCAGAGTCCAGATAAGGTGCATAAATTCAAACATTTCCAACATTAGCTCCTTTATTTCTCCACCAAATGCTATACTGTAAAGAGTGGTCACAGTATAGGCTTTGGTGGAGAAACGACGATTTTAGTATTTGGGTACGCACCTTTATCTGGAGCTCTGATTTAGCTTTTAACCTGATGTCGTTTGTTTCTCAAATATATGTAGAGTAGACCCAGATCAGCTGGCTCCTGTAGAAGCTGTCTGATATGAATCTACTCTATCTGCTTATGAAATAATACAGATCGGGTTCTAAAATTCCTGATTTGGTCAAAACTTCCTTTTTATGCCCCCGTGATGACAGTTAGGGGGCATTATGTTTTGCACCTGTCCGTCCGTCCGTCACGCTTTGCTATAAAGTGTTATATGTCAGTAATTTCTACACTTATACACATGAAACTACACATACACATCATTTGGCACCCCACCTATGCTGTCTGCAAGCCCAAGGTCAAATGACTTGGGAATTGCATATACACATTAAACACCATCCATTTTTTCATTACGCACCCGGCCCATGCTGCCCGCAAGCCCAAAGTCAAATGACTTGGGAATTTTATGTGCAGTTGGTTGTCACAGTTTTTTCATCGTCTTATATGTCACTAACCGCTATAGCCATTGGCATGGAATTGCATATACACATTAAACACCATCCATACTTTTATTACACACCCGGTCCATGCTGCCCGCAAGGTCTAGGTCAAATGACTTAGGAATTTTATGTGCAGCTAGATAAGCACCTACAGGGGGGCATCGCTGTGTCTTACAGACACTATTTTCTAGGTTCATAATGTCATATAAAACCGTAACTCCATGAATATTCATGTAAGAAATTATGACGTCATGCATAGTAATTAGATTATTTTTAATAAGGGCATATGAACACATGACATTTTGGCTGAGACGGATTAGATCTCTATTATACCATAAGCAAACAGAGTAGAACCTGATCAGATGGCTCCTTTGGGAGCCATCTGATCTGGTTCTACTCTGTTTGCAAAGGCGTAGAAAAGGCATGTTTGTGGAGTAAAGGGTTAAACCTCAGCTAATCAACATTCAGTCATTAGGTAAGGGTTTTTTTTGTACACAAGTTGTGATCTTACTATAAACTTTACAAACAGTTTGTATTAGGATGAGAACTGAAGTAAAGTAGGATCTGTCAGGATCCAAAGAGTTTGACAAACTGGTCATAATTTTTTTCCTGAAATGGAAATTATTATCTTCAAAAATTAATGCAGACAACAGTTATTTGCATATGACAATAACTTTATAGCTTTAGATTTAGTTATAGTTGATGATATTTCTAGTATGATAGAAGGAAGTAAGTGTTTATGTTGTTTTAGTGACAATCCGCGATGAAGAGGACATATTGCCTATGTTACTTGACGAGTTCCCCCACCTTCACCTGTCACTGCACACATGGCACGAGCTATGGAGGAAGGGCTTACAACAGATAGAACAGATAACGCGAGCTCACCAGGAAGTGCGCCGTAAGAAGTCCATGGCTCAGAACCAGGTGAGACACACTGGATTATAAACCACAGGTCTTCCATACTCATTATCCAAAATATTTGAAAGGACACACTTGGACAAATATTGTGGATCCAGAATAAACTGCTCCTGGAGGAGCAGTGTGATCAGGGTCTACACTTTTTGCTACTATGTCAGTCATTGACTTATTCGGCTTTACAATTCGATGGAGAGGAGAGACAGTGCCTGAATGTTTTGAATGATAGATGGTATCACAAGCAAGCATAAGTTTTAATTGCTAAGTTATTCGTTCTTTCATGGTGCATTGTTTGTAGAGTGATTGGTTTTCAGTCCATTTGCTGGGTTAAATTTGTGATATTTACTGTTAAGCATACAAATTCTCAAAAGAAACGAATTGACATCTACTTCGGAGGGGTATGACTCATTAAGATATGTTGTAGTCCTTTTTAGCATACCTGGCATAAAATATCAAGCTGAACTATTTGGATCATATTGTGGCCATTGTCCATCGTTAACAATTTCTTTAAATGACATTGTTCGGACATTCAGTACACTCTGTCAGATTTTTGTAAATGGTTTTGATCCCTTGCATGAGTAGTCAAAGTAATTAAAGATAGACCTTAACGAAAAATTTATTCGAATAACATTTCTTAAACCACTGATTGGAATATGATCAAATGAAACTGGAATGATCCTGAAGTGTTCCTCTTTCAAAGATGAATAAATGATTTTGGTCTGTTTCGTAAATAGGTCATAGGGGCTAAATAAAGATTTTAACATGAAATTTGAAACAGCATCTGCTCTTAAACCACTTCACAGTGGAGTATATGACCAAACATTATAGAAATTATTCCCAAGAGTTCCTCTATGAATATTATATAAATTGTTCCAGTCTCTCACATTAATAGGTGACAGGCCTAGAAATATATTTTAGTAGGTCACAGAAGCTTAAAATAGATGTTAATTAACAATTTCTTTAAATACATCTAATAAACTGCTGGAAGGAATATGACCACACTCCACAGGAATGAACCGTTGGTAGTTTCCTATGAAAGTTGAAGAATTTGTTTTGGTTCACTGCATGTGTAGGTTAATGAACAATTATTTTAAATGACATCTTCTAAAACTCTGTCGGAATGGAATATGAGTAGACTTCAAAGAAATTACATATAGCCTCGAGACACAATGAATACTTGGTCTATTGACTAGGTGAGCCATATCGGTTAGATGAATTCTGTAAAGGAATATTTAGCTATAGCAGAAACTGTAGAATCAGATCTATATTATTTCATTAGCAAATAGAGCAGACCCTTGATTAGATGGCTTCTTTAAAATTATGTATACGTTGAGGTAAAGATTTAAAGTGCATATTACACATTCAGCAAACATACATTGGTAGATTTTATCCAGTACTCAGTGTTAATCCTTTCCCTGCTCAATATTCTTGTACATTGTATTTAAAATAATGACATCATGAATACTTATTACTTGACATTTTACAATGTAAACTTTTCAAGTGAAATGTTTGACTTTGACATAAATTGTAGAATCAGATCTATACCATGTCATATGCAACCAGAGCAGAGCTTGATCAGACAAATCCAATAGGAGCCATCTGATCTGGGTCTACTCTGTTTGCAAATGCATGAAAAGGTGTTTATATGAAGTCACTGGTTGCAATTATTTGTATCCTTATATGAGTCGCAAGATCACTGTTTGTTATGTTTGTTTGCAAAGAATCGCAGAGGTATTTTTGAGAATGATCTCTTTCAATATTATTTACCTTTGCCAACAGTTTGGATCCAGAGGAGAGACCCTGTTTGCATCCAGATGACATGCTCTGTGTTTCATCAGAATCGTAATTGCTATCTGCCACCAATTTTCAAAAGAGATGAAAGAAAAAAAATGTATTTTGGGAATTTAACCCTCTACTCTATGAATATTCATTTAAGAAATAATGACAGCATGAATATTAATTAGATTATTTTTTATAATGGCACATGGACACATGAATGTTTGGACAGTGAGGAAATTGAAAATCGTATGTACATTATTTCATAAACTAACAGAGCAGACCCTTATCAGACGACTCCTACACGACCCATCTGATCTGGGTCTACTCTGTTTGCAAAGGTGTAGAAAGGTGTATATATGGAGTAAAGGGTTAAGTAAAGAAAGAAAAGGGTTAAGCAGACAATATATTATTTAAGTGATGGAAAATTACTACGTTTTTAAAGGGTTAAGAATTTCATAGGTATATAATCCACTCATATTGATGGTTGTTATTGTAGTTGGAAGAGGCTGAGAAGAGACAGGAAATTATGGTCAACATTATGAAGAAGGAACTGGAGCACAGTCAGAGACTGGTAAGACAATACACTTGGATAAAGTGATGCATGTAACTGTGTACTTCATGAAGTTTCATGCAACATTCAGCAAATTATAAATATTCATGATTTTAAACCCTTTATTCCATGAATATTCATGAATAATAATTAAATTAATCTTTTTAATGGCACATGGCCACAGGAATAGTTTGCCATGGAAGAAACTGTAGAATCATATCAATATTATTTCATAAGCAAACAGAGCAGACTCTGATCAGATGGCTCATACAGGAGGTGGGGAGGCCTTATATATATTTTACTGATGAGAAAATATGTGCAGCAAAAACATTTGACTACTGTGGTGTTCACTCAGTTTGTTCACTTGATTTGAAATTGAGAGTTTTTGTTATTTCAGGACAGACTGAACTTATGTCTGCCTCATTTAATCACATACTCTTTTAGAAACTCTCATGCTAAAAGTATCACTCTATTCCATGCAGTTACAAGGAAGAAAACAACAAAAATGCATTTTGTATATGCTTATTCCATCACCTGTTTCTTTGCAAATGGTGGCCATATTAGGTAATGCGCATGTACAATGGCGTCAGTGTACCATTTTTCAAAAGGGACTTATTGCATACAGATATGAAAATTTATGACATGTATCTTGTATGACTTCCTTTTAGAGCTATACCAGCTTGATGTCATTTGTTTGCCATTTGCAATTTGAAATGAACATGATTTTGATTTTTGGCCTGAAATCTTTATTCAAAGATGCATTCAAGGGAAATTCCGAAACAAGAGTTCCTAAAAAACAATGATATAGATGACTTTAGATTTGCTCTCAATCCAGTAAGAATTACCAAAAAAGAATCGTGATTCAAACTCAGTGACAAAATTGAGTGAAATTGACAGTAGTAACACTACCAAAGTATATGATTTACTTTCAGTTTTGAGCATCTGGCATATATAAGGTGCATAAAATTTTAATTTTTTTTTACCAGGATAAGCTCCTTTATATCTAAACTTATGTAGGAGTCACAACAGAAGATTTAGTGGAGGTATTAACCCTTTCCTCCATGAATATCCAAGTAAGAAATAATAATGTCATGAATATTAATTAGATTAATTTGTTATAATAGTACATGTATATGGACATGGGAAGTTTTGGCCATGGCAGGACCTGTAGAATCATATCTCTATTATATCATAAGCATACAGAGCAGACCCTGATCAGACAACTCCTATAAGAGCCGTCTGATCTGGGTCTACTCTGTTTGCAAAGACGTAGAAAGGCATATTTATGGAGTAAAGGATTAAGATTTTGATATTTGAAATAATGTCCCTTATAAATGAGTGATTTTTTCAGTTACTTAAAGGCTTTCTGATTTTGATCCATTGAACATATTTAAATGATTGTTTTATTTTCTTTTTAGAAAGAGATCAAGGAAAGACAATCAACAGCTATCGTTGCCAAAAACAGATTACATGAGAGAAGAATGCAGTCAGCTCGCTCACGGCATTATTATGATGATTACCAGGTCCGCATGAGATCCAAGATGCTAAAGAGAAGAACTAGGGAGGAAATGGTAGGTGTCTTTTACTCCATAAATAAGCTTTTTACTGCCTTTACAAACAGGGTAGACCCAGACGGTTCCTGTTGGAGCCCTCTGATTAGGGTGTGCTCCGTTTGCTTATGATTTAATAATATAGATCTGATTCAACAGTTTCTGCCATGGTGAATAATTCTTAGTTCATAATGCTTTTATAAAAATTGAGGTTGACAATGTAAATGTTGAGATTATTTCTTTTATGGATATTCATGAGGAAAAGGGTTTACAAACCTGGTATCACTTTGTACAGGGGTCCAGATAAGATGCGTCACTTTAAACATTTTCAAGAATAAGTTGTTTATTTCTCCATCAAACCCTATACTGTGACCACTCTTTCGAATCGTCTCTTCGAGACGATTCGAAAGAGTGGTCATAGTATAGGTTTTGGTGGAGAAATGACGATTCTAGCGTTTGAGTACACACCTTTATCTGTAGCTCTGTTTGTACAATGGTGGAGAAATTTTGATTATTCATACAAACAGTTTGGATCCAAACTGTTTGACACTCTGATAAGGAGATATTTCTCCGCCAAACTTATGCTGTGACCACTCTTCACCCTTTCCTTCATATAGACGTGTTTTCATGCATTTGCAAACAGATTAGACCTAGATCAGACGGCTCCTATAGGAGCCATCTGATCAGGATCTGCTCTGTTTGCTAATGTAATTTGAAAAATCTGTTTCTTTACTGTCTAAAATGGCTACAATGTTCCACCTTCCATATTTCATTTTGCTATGTATATTCATTATGCATCAAAATTTGGAATAAATACAGGACTGGGAAAGGGTTAAGAATTGCTTCAAAGAGACAATTCTAAAGAGTGTTCATAACATAGGGTTTGGTGGGGAAATGACGATTTATAGTGTTTGAAATATGTCCCATATCTGTGGCTCCTATTAGAGTTCAATATTTTTTGTAATATTTACCTGTTTACAAATGCCTGGTCAGAGCTCTAGATAAGAGGAATATTTAGGAAATTTAAGTAAAATATTGTCTCTGCTAGAACTCATTAGAATCACCTGCATGAAACAATTCTAATTGCAAGAAGATATAGTTGGCAGAGAAATAACAGATGTTTGGTCAGACATGCCTTTATTAACCCTTTACCCTATGAATATTCATGTAAAAATGACATCATAAATATAAATTAGATTAATATTTATAATGGTAAATGAACACAGGAATTTTTGGCTTGGATAGAATCATATCTATGGTATTTCATAAGCAAACAGAGCAGACCCTGATCAGACAGGTCTTACACGAGTCATCTGATCTGGATCTACTTTGTTTGCAAAGGCATAGAAAAATATATTTTTGTAGTAAATGATAAATCCAGGTATTACATATAATACAACATGGGAATGTATCAGCCTGAGCTGCAATTTAAACTCACAGCCTCCCAAGTGGGAGGCAGACACTATACCACTGATGTAATGAGGCTAATAATGTACTCGTCGTCTTACCCCAGGCCCATACATTTGATAATGTCCTATCCTTTACTATTGCAGATATTCAAGAAGCTATTCAAGGATGGATTGGACATACAGAAGGACAGAATCAGGGAATTGAGGAAATATGCGAAGGAACAGAGAACTAGTCAGGCCAAGTCCCAGAGGAACGAGATAGAGTCCATGGAAAACTAGTATCCTTGTAATAGCCTGTCCAGACAGGCATTATCTATCAAAAATACAATAGGGCTCTATACAGTGACCACAGACATGAGGGTCTGTAACAGCAGGTGGGTGCTTAATGCAGAACAAAAGAAATACAGAAGGCTCCTATAGGAATAGCCCATTTAAAAAAATCAGGTTTGAAAGGGTTAAGAGACTTTTATTATCCAAAGCCTTTTACAATTTATAATTATGTGCCTCCACTTTGTTATGCCCCTGCCTTTAGGTGATGGGGGCATTAAGTTTTATCCTTGTCCATCTGTCCGCCTCTCCTGAAAAAATTTCTTGGCTTGTGTATGCTGGAATTATTTGATATTCGGTCTGAAGCATAATCATAGTGAGTTGTACGGTGTCTCTCCTTTTCAGGTGTGTCGTTCATCTACTTCCTGTTTGCTGCGGGGGCATCCGTATTTCATGGAAACATTTTCTTTTATATTTGTGAAGGTTTAAGGATACTTTTCGTTCAAACAAATCACCGACATGAGAACATGAATCTGTTGCCCCTAGAAGACATATCAAAATGTCAAAAAATTTAATGTCACTTTGACACAATAAGTTTTGGAGTTGCATAATTGTCCTATAAATGGCTACGCTGTTTTAAGACAGGAAATAAAAGAATTAATTAGAACAACAAGCATTGAAGACCCTCATTAGCGGGATCCTCTAGTAGCAGATTATCTGCATTTCTAGCATTTCAGGGATTCTATACAGTAAGATCCTATGTTGTTTTTTTGTTGCCATTCTCCTTGACCTGTTCCCAGTTATCGTGACCAGTTCCAGATTTTGGCAGAAAACATTTCCCGTGAGAAAAAAGACCTAGCTGTGAGAGAAAAGGCTCAGCACAAGGTAGGTTCTTGTAGTTTAATGTTACTGTTAGTTGTTTTTTACAATAGAGAGTATAGATACTTAATACAATAGGTAGCTTTTACATGTATACACACTTTTACACACAAGTTAGGTCTGTATAGAGATCACATGTTTTTTATGTTTTTACATATTTAATTGGTCAAATATAGTATTTCCTAAGTTTAGTTTTACATTTTTGCAGACTGGCTTACTTGGATTATTTTCTAGAGATTTTTGATTTGATGATAATCTTCATAGGTAAATTTGTCAGCAAACAAACAAAAAAGTTGATACAACATTAACCCTTTATTCCATAGATGCACCTTTTAACACCTCTGCAAACAGGCTTGACCTAGATCAGACTACATGTAAGAGCTGTCTGAACATGATCTGCTCTGTTTGCTTATGGAATTATATAAATCTCATTCTACAGTTTCTGCCATAACCAAAGTATTTCTTTAATTTTTAAGTGTAAAGATATTCATGATAATGTTATTTTCTTACTTGAATATTCCATCAGGTTAACCCATTCCCCCGTGGACTATTTTTTAGACCCAACCTCTTTCAATAAATCTACTGAAAGGAGCATTTACTAGAAAAAACAAACTTGTGGAACTGTGTAATTTTGAAACCAATGTGATAAATAGAGCAGCTGCTTTAAAGGAGTAAATGCTCTGTTTATCAGAACAGTTTCAAAAAGTGACTTTTACAGAAGTGTCAAAAACCTTCTAGGTATGAGGAAAAAGGTTAAGGGTTAATTCAAAAAATGAAATATTTACCGAGATAAGTTATTCATTTCGGTTTTATAATTTGTTCAGGTCCTGGAGACAATGAAGAAAGAGTTAAGGAAGAAGATGGAGTCAGAGATCAAGCATTTACAGGAACACTTGGTACGGGATGATGATGACGCCTACTTCAGGCAGCTGGATGCTGACCGAGTTATTCATGACCTGCAGATGGCCAAATACCAAGTTCAGGTGTAACAATGTGTTAAACTGTATGCCAAATATACACACACTACCTAAATAGTCATCATCTTATGCAAAAATTGTTCACTTCGATTCTTAGAACTTGCTAGAAGTCGTAGAGGATTTTAATGAGAAATACTGCATACACTGATCAGAGCTCCTCTGAGAGCTTTCTGATCTGAGTCTACACAGTTTGCAGATTACAGTGCATGTGTGTCCCATATTCAAACAGTTTAAGATAGCAGTTTCAAAAGCAAGAACAGAGCTTCAGACAGTATGGATTGTATTGAGATGATGGAAACTTTGTTCAGAGATTGTCACAGATTTACCAGTAGCTTGTTATACACTATTGAAACCGACATGTTTTGCAGATGAAAGTTAAGTGCATGTTAGTGCTGAGTCACTTGTCATGCTGGTTTTAGTTTCACCGATAATCGCTAATTTATTGTAATGAATTTTGATAGAACAAAAGCTCAAAATGAGTGGTGCCACAAGTAAATATACATTTAGGGGGGATGCATGTAGACAGTGCAAATGCAGAGAAGCTACCATGACAGAATGCAGTGCTTGATCAGGGTCTATTCTGTTTGAAAAGTAATAAGTTATGCATATGATTTAACCCTTTTCCCTATTCATGTAAGAAATAATGACATCTTGAATATTAATGTTTATAATGATATGTGCACACAGGAGTGTTTGGTATTGGTATAAACTGTAGTCAGATTTATTATAATTTCATAAGCAAACAACAAACTCTGGTCAGACAGCTCCTACAGGGTCTGGGTCTACTTTGTTTGCTGTCTTGAAAAAAATGTTTATATGAAGGAAAGGGTTAAACCTTATAACATGATGGAGATGCCTTTAGCAGCTATGTGATCTGAGTCTGTTCTGTTTGCTTATGAACTCTTTGATATGATACATTGTACTATACTATGTGTTTGCTTGTTTTATGAGGTAAGTGGTTACTGATCAACTTATGGAGGTCCTGATCTTGCATTCTAAGTAAAAGTTGTCTGCTAAACACTGTCATCTGCTTCAATTAGGCAGTCAGAGTTTCAAATAGTTTGGATCTTGATGAATTTATCAGCATCTCATATAGTTAATCACAAATTTGGCACTAGCTTGCAAAGAGTTAATTCCTTGCCTGTTATTTTTATTATTATTTTTATTGTTATTATTATTATTATTGAAAAGGTATATTCAAAGCCATTGTTTCGTCGTCTTCATGGACACCGTGCAAAAACTTGAACATTTTGATATAGTTTCAGTATCAGACTCAGTACAGCTACTCCGTTCAAACTTCACACAGTTCTTCACCATTGCAGGGGCTTCAATATTGGTAATGGGCCATAACTCTGACATGCATATTTAAATAGAATTTGCAATGTTGATATTTGCAGTACAGTAAAACCCCTCTAAACCGGACATTAAATTTGGTGTAAATATCGGTCTTGGTGACAGGTGGCTGCTTCATGCAGGGTGAAAGTCATGCAGAAAGCTCCTCTAGGAGCTTTCTGCATGACTTTCACTCTGCATGAAGCAGCCACCTGCCTAAAAGTATCTAAATTCTTCTCTACTAGAATTCCGGTTTAGAGGGGTTTTACTATAACAGATGAGCGTTGACATCCCCTTGCAGTGTTCTTGTTGGATCTGCATCATTTTGAACAAAGATTTTTATGGGAGGGAAAATGGCAGTTTTTTAAACAGTCAGATTGTCCCTATCACTATAGAGTTGTGGTTGGTGAATGGGGAAACAGCGACTCGATTCAACTGGATGCTCAGTAAAGTGGATAGTATCAATTAATTTATATTGACAGTTTTACTTTATAACCCTTTATTTCATATATGCGCCTTTCTGTGCCTTTGCAGAGTAGACCCAGATCAGGCGGCACCTATAGGGGCCGTCTGATCAGGGTCTGCTCTATTTGCTGATGATATAATATAGACATGATTCTGCAGTTTCGACCATCAACAAAAAATTGTGAGTCCATGTGCTGTTATAACAAATTGATCTTATTAATATTCATGATGCCATTATTTCTTACATGAGTAATTATTGAGAAAGTGTTAAGCTGACAACACCAACGTTCCAATGATTGCCTGTCTAGTTATATGAATTCAGGGTTTGAAACCTCTTTTGCACTTTGTCATATGCACATTGATTTATTATCTGTGATATTTATTAAATATTTGTCTCACAAAATCATTTTTTCTTTAGTGTATTAAGATGTTTTTTAATGTATGTTAATTTTACCCTCTTAACTTCATGAAAATTATTACATGTAAACTGAACACCCTTTAACCCATTCCCTCACATTGACGACTTTTGACAACTCTGTAAAAAGTCACTTTGTGAAACGATTGTGATAAATAGAGCGTTTGCTCCTATAGGAGCAAATGCTCTATTTATCACAATGGTTTCATACTACAAAATTCTAAAAAAAATCCTTTTCTCTAGTTAATGTTCTTTTTTGGTAAATTTATTCAAAGAGCTTGGGTCTAAAACAAGCCTATGAGGTAATGGGTTAAAATGAGCACTTTATGAATAAATATAGATGTCTTAACTGAAAGTAATTTCCATCCTGCATTAACCCTTTCCTTCATATATATATGCCTTTCAAGCCTTTACAAACAGAGTAAACCCAGATCAGAGGGTTCCTGACCAGGATCTGATTTCTTCTACAATAATATTGATCTGAATCTACAGTTTTTGTCATGGATAAAATCACTTTTGTTTGTAGGCCATTATTTCATTTAATCTAATTAATATTCATGATGTCATTAATTTTTACATGAATATTCAACAAGGAAAGGGTTAAGCTACCGCCTGCCCCTTTTCCCGAAAAAAGAATGTCTGTAATTCTGTACAGTAAATACTACAATTGCTTGGTGTTGTGTAAAGAAACTGTCTTTTTTCTTCTTTTATTCACTGTCTGCGGGAGACATAAGATCTACATTGATTTTTTTTCTTAAAGGTAAACTTTTCTTAACCGTTTCACTTATCAGACTACCCAGTAGAACTATTTTGAAAGTATTTTTGCTATATAGAAATAAATGCTGACTACATGTATATATATTACAAATATGTCAATACGTTTTTGTACATAGAACTATTTTTCTTGTTGTAGGTAACATTCAATAACAGATTGAATGTTGCTAAAAATCATGAAATAAAACAAAGATAAAACAAACTAGATGACTTAATGACTTAATCTTACCCAAATCTCTTATGTAAACCCTTTACCTGAGGAATATTCATTTAAAAAATAATAATTTATAAATATTAACTAGTTGTGGTTTTATAATGGCATATGAACAGTGGAAGTTTTGTCTATTGCAGAAACTGTAAAATCAGATGCCTCTTATTAATAAGCAAACAGAGCAGACCCTGATCAGACGGCTACTACTGGAGTTGTCTGATATGGGTCTGCTCTGTTTGTCAAAGTGTCAAAAGACATCTCTGTCAGGTAGAGTTAAGTGAAACTGAAAAAGAAAAATGATAAATTCACAGTATTAACTTGTATCCCCAAAAAGTTCTCAAAAGACATTTTCTGTTCCCCACAAGTACCGGTATATAGCCAGAGTGTCAAGCAGTTTGGATCCATATGCGACACTGAGTTATGTCTCATATGGATCAAAACTGTTTGCTAATATCATCGCATATTGAACCATAGTGTTGTAAAATCAATTTATTAGATCATACTCTAACCACAACCAGTACACTGGCAGATCTTGACGTCGTAAAAGGGAAAGATAACGGCGTTAAACCCTTTACCAAATATAGACAACTCTTGGCACCTTTGCAAACAGAGTAGACCAAGATCAGATGGCTCCTATAAGAACAAGGGCTCTGCTTTTAATATCTTGGTTAGCATCCTTCGGCAAATGTCTATGGACTTGCGTCTTTCGAGATTGTTGAGGATTATCGTTTGTTGTTGCTGTAGAGGCCAATCCTGTATTTGCCCATGGCCTCGAGACTGATGCTGACTGGCTTGTTTCTGTTGCCTGACCTTTTTGTTTGTTTTCGACCATGGTCAGTCCTTTTGATACGAGGTTTTTCCATGCTGTTCTTTCTGCAGCATGTACTTGCTGTTTGTATCAATACCGCACACCTTCATACATGTATCACGTTCGCAAACGTCCATAAAGCGAATGTGTGGGCGACCATTGTACATTGCGTTTACACATTGAGAGTTCACCATACACGAGGTCCTTGGGTATGCGTACAACGTCCATTTTGTGCACATGCCCTATTAAAAAAGGTATCTCTGACGGAGAATAGGGTACACAGAAGGTAATGGTATACAGGCTCTTCCTTGCACCTCATTGTGACTGTCTTGTCCGAGAAATTCAGTTAATTTAATTTAACTCTTTCTCTGCCAATGCCACATCTGTAATTTCCTATGCAAACGGTTTGGATCCAGGTGAGACGCCGAGTAACCCGGCGTCTCATCAGGATCCAAACTGTTTGCGTGACAATTTTATAAATAAAAATGAAGAAAAAAGAAAATTGTAGCAGATGACCAAGCTTGCAGACGACAAAATTCGGCAGCGAAAGAGTTAATTACAAGTACATGTAATGAAATTTTACCCTCTGAATGCGGGGCACGCATGTACTTTTACATGTATATACAACCAGTATAGACCCTGGTCAGAAGGTTCTTGAAGAGTCTGCACTGTTATGTAAAATCCTCTAGCAAGTTTAAGCTCTTCATACAGAGTGCACTCTGTCGCCAAACACTGATAGGCTATTGAACTATGATAGGCTATTCAACTTTGATATTTCAGTGTTGAAATAGTTAATAAAATACGTACTCACAGAAAAGTACAATTGTAGAAATGAAACTTTCAGGGATCTACACGTAAATCAATTTATAACATAACACGTGGCTTCAGCGTGACGTAACACTATCATTTATTTTTTGATAATCATGGGCATATAATCACTAGTGAATAACATTCGAATGACATTCGAACGATTCATACGCGCTGTCAAAACAAACAAACTGGCGGACGGTGGTCGACCTACCTGTCCACGATTGAGTCACGATAGATGGCAAAGGATTGTTGGCACTTGCGCCTTAATTTCGATAAAATAATACAAATTGTAATCGCTGTCAGGAATCATATACAAAATGTATGCCAAAAAAGACCTACCAGCTACTCTGACCCATACAATCAATTCTACATTTAAATTAAAATGCCTCCTCAACTTTGCATTTTCTTCACCGCATGTCCTTTTGTTTATGCAGATTTCTACTCATACAAATATCTCATCAATCAACAACAATAGTCATCTGAATCCAGCACAGCACAAACATATTTCAAATATGCTATACTCACTAACTCAGCTGATCGCGAAAATCTTCCTCCTGTTCCAACACATTTTATGCAGCAGTTCGTACTGAATCTTTTGTCCATTTCAAACATTTTCACTGAACTTGAATCGAGATTTTTTTCTCGGTGGAAATGTCCATGTCCATGTGTATACATACAACACTAATGAAGGGCTTAAATATACCAAAACGAAGGCGCATTTCGAATCCCATTGACAGTGAGTGTCGGACGTGTTGGCGACTACATAATTATGTAGGTCTTCATGTAAATGGCGCGCTTAACATAGACACATGTTGTGTACAATGACGTCATAATGTGACGTGATTGTAACTATGTATGTCAAAACTGTAACTCAAAAATTATTTTGACGTGTTTCTGTATGTTTTTGTATCATAAACTATCACAGTTAAATTGAATACCAGAGAGGTCTGAATTAGATCCTGGTTGATATGACAGTAAGTAGAAAATAAAGTTGGAAAATTTGGACCTACTTTGTCCCAGTTACCTAGCGAACCTAATAACACCTTTCATTCATCATTTCTATATGTAAGGAGAATTTATAACAATCCACGTTACTGCTGAAATATTGGCTGCAAATAACATTTGTGTGTGTTATGTTATAAATAGGATCTTGCATTCGTGTTCATGATTATTGGATTTATTAAATTCGTCTTTTTAAAACGATAAAAAACTCGCTAAAGCTCGTTTTTTATCTTTTAAAAAGACTCATTTAATAAATCCAATAATCAAGAACACTCATGTAAGATCCTCTATATATTTTATGGGAAGTTACTACATGTACTTATATAATGTCCGACACAAAACATGTCCCACAGGTAGCGGAAGCAAACTGAATGTGCTGTACAGTAAAGTCTTGTCAATACGACTACTCAACAGAAGTAGAATTATGGATTTCTAAAACAGGTGGTAGTTTATCGCAGACAAATATGCAGTAAGCTCCTATATGAACTTTCCGCATTACCTTCGCCCTGTATTAAGCATCCGCCTGCCTTTACAGAACCTTGCTATGGATGGATAGATAGATAGACATACAGACAGATAGACACACATAGATAGATAGACATACAGCCAGATAGACACACATACATAGATAGATAGATAGACATACAGACAGATAAACACACAGATAGATACATACATACATACAGACAGATAGACACACATACATAGATAGATAGACATACAGACAGATAGACACACATAGATAGGTAGGCAGTCATAAGAGTATACATAGGTGATCACATATATGTTAATAAAGTATATGATCGCATTAGCTAGACTTCTGTTCATTTATGAACACACATGTAGAAAATCATATCGGACATGCTGAATTGAAACATAGAATAATGTAGAGCTATTTTGAAAAAGCGGCCATCAAAAAGAGGTCTAATTATTGGTCTGTAAAGCAGGTGGTAGCTTAATGCAGGTAAAAACTGATGCAGGAAGCTCCTAGGTCAAAAGTAATGCAGAAAGCTCCTAGGTCAACACTAATGCAGAAAGTTCCTATAAGATCTTTCGGGATTAATTTTGCAATGCTTTAAGCAACCACCTGCCTTTAAGACACCTATGTTCAATAAGCGTATGACCACAGGTTCTACAGTACACTGAATCAGACTAGGTTTACAAAGTTGGTTTCAGTCTACCAGGTTTCAGTTTAGTTATACAGAGCTATAGATAAAGGTACGAACGCAAATAGTAAAATCGTCATTTCTCTAGCAAACCCTATACATGTACTAGTCTCTTCGAGGCGATTCTAAAGAGTGGTCATAATATAGTGTTTGCTGGAGAAATAAAGGAGCTATTCTTGAAAATGTTTAAAGACATTACCCAGGTCCATTCAATGATTCCCCCCCCCCCCCCATTGTTCTCAATCGGCGTGAAAGTAACAGCAAAAGCATGATACAAGTGTGCAAAATATGGCAAGCCGTCTCATTCTGTCTAGAGAGGCCCTGACATACAATTAGTCAAGGGGAACACACTCAAAAGACCATTGTTGGTCAGAACCCAATAGAAGTTCAACCCTTAAGAAGCCTACCACTAACAAACAAAGGGCCATATGCAAACAGGTTGGATCCAGATGAGACGTCAAGTAACCCGGCATCTTATCTGGATCCAAGCTATTTGACAGACAACATTTTCACAGATCTTTACAAACTATGAAGCACTTTCACATTTGAAGCAGACAAGCAATTTAGCAGATGAAAATTTTATAAGGATTAAATACATTAAAAAAACCTAAGCGCTTATGTATATCAGAGATAAAATTCTGGACATTTGGCCTGCAGTAGAATCCATTTAACCTGCAGACCGGGACACAGGGCAAACACGATAGCTCACTTTAACTCAAGAAACACTGCAAATAGAGTAATCACCCGTTCTCACAGCATCTTTCGGTAAAGAATTGCTGAAATATGATTTTACGTTAGTGTGGGTCAAGTACTTTCAGTGAAAAAAAAGACATATTACATAGGGCAATACTTCCAAAAGAGATGTCCCACAGAGTTATTATCCTTGGACACAGCTGCCTTTTCTCCCAACAAGGTCTATCAGAATATGTAAATACTGCTCAGAAAGTTATAATTTAACCCCTGCACCCTGCACTTGATCTCAATGAGATATATTTGTATGTGGAGTGTCATGAATGTAGGTTGAGCACTTTAGAAGACATTCACAGGCCGAACGGACAAAGCGGGGCCTATATGCTCCTTCTTATAGTTTCAGGGAGCATAATAAAAAATAAAAACATATACTGCATTAGTGACAATCTAATCATTTCCAAATCATCAAATGTAAGAGACGGGCCTCACATGGAACGCTCCTGTGGTTCTTGACAGGTAGACTGCTATAGCTCTTACCATGTGCCGCATGCTTTTTCACAGGTTAGCTGTAAAGACCCAAGCCGGCCATGGGAATGTCTTTAAATTTGCCCATGCTATCTGGACATCTGGTTATACCTCACAAAACAGTTCGATACTGCTACCTGTGATGAATCTGTTAGGCATACGTTTGCCGTTAACCGTTTACTCCATGGAGACATATTTGCAAACAGAGTAGATCCGGATTAGACGGCTCCTATAATAGCCGTCTGATCAGGGTCTCATGTTTTTGTTGTGTTTTTTTATTTGCATATAGAAATGTCTCAGATCAGATTATATAAGTAAAACGACACATTTCATACGATATTAATATATACTTAGCAACTTTTCTTACTCCACATTTTTGTTGTTAAATAACTTTTTACTATCACAAGACATATAAATGAAATGCCTTCTGCTATAAATGCACCCACTCACCTAAACATGTGTTGACAAAGAATCACTCGATTCCGTCAAGAAGTATTGAATTCGAGATGCACGTGCATTTCGTGTTTTTTTGCGATTTTGTACACGTGTACCTACCCAATTGCAATGAAACCGACACAATGCCAGACAAGAACATTTGACACATCGGAAAAACACAGGGACTTACTTTTGAGTGCTAAAATATTCGTAAAATAACCATTAATAAGAGAGGTCTTGTGATTGGGATGCTTGAAAGCAGACAATCCTACCGACAAGTAAGTGTTTAAGTGTTTTCTACGTTCAAAATTCTACTTGAAACTGACATCAGAAATATACCATGGTGTGCAAAACCCCCGACCTTTATCCCATCGAGCACTTGTGGGGCGAGCTGGAGTATAGAATCCAACAGTTTCTCCACCCGCCAAGGACACTTTGGTAACCGGAACTTGCTCAGATTAACGCATGGCATGCTCTTCCATAGCCATTTATTGTCACTTTTATAATTTACTTTTTACTTTTATGCGTTCAACGTGAGTGGCTCTACCTGAAGCGCAAGGCGGGCATACCCATTAATGAAACCAGCATTTTGCGAATTTTGGTAATGGGGGTGATATTATTACATACGTCATCAATCCATTGCAATAAGTGATATTGTTGTTATATGAAATCTCTAATGAAATTAAATGATGAGTCGACAGTTTCCCTTCTGTTGCTTCATTTTGTGTGGAAAATTGTCGAGTTATGGACCGAAATGTAAAAGTTGTTAAGTATACATTAACCTGCTTGACACTGCTTCATACTTTTATTCTAATATTATTTTGTACATAATGTTTGACACTCGTTCAACACCGAGTTACTCATCATCTCATAAGGATCCAAACTGTATGAACTCGTTCAACACCGAGTGACTCGTCTCTCATAAGGATCCAAACTGTATGACACTCGTTCAACACCGAGTGACTCGTCTCTCATAAGGATCCAAACTGTTTGACACTCGTTCAACACCGAGTGACTCGTCTCTCATAAGGATCCAAACTCGGTCAGTCGTTTCACAAAGGTTTGAACGACTCGGAAGTCAATAAAAGATTTAGCAGATCAGACACTTAATATACTGACGGGCAAAAGAAACGCTACAATCGAAGTCTCGGGGACGTATTTTATTTATTCTGATTCAAAATCTGGAAAACGTTATTTCATTCGAAACTTCTATCATTTTTGTACAAATAAGGTTGATCATGCGACATTTCGTGATCATGTTCGGTGTCAAATTGTCAATTTACGGAAACTGGTCACCCGATTTCACCTGCAAAAATCAGTAGCGTGTATGCCCGCCTCTACTGGCTATCACTGCAGCCAGCCTCCTCATGGATCCGCACCAGTTGTGCAGTAAGTATCGTGGGAATCTGTTCCACTCTTCGTCGAGGGTTACAGTCATTTCATGCATGTTTCTGCGCTGGGGTTGACGATGACGTAGACGTCGTCCAATGTATTCCCATGCATGTTCGATTGGATTACAATCGGGAGAAACTGCTGGCCATGGCAACACGTCAATGTGGTTGTTTTGCAGAAAGTCCCTGGTAATGTGTGCGACATGCGGTCGTGCATTATCTTGCTGCAAAACTAATCCTTGACGTTGTGTGAACATGGGTACAATCACAGGTCGTAAAATCTGATTGATGTATTCTCTAGCGGTCTGATTACCTTGTATAACGACTAACTGAGAACTAAACCCACTATTTATGGCTGCCCAAACCATAACACCGCCGCCACCGAAGCGGTCATACTCCAGAACACAGTTGTTTGCGTAACGTTCATGACCTCGTCTATACACACGTATACGTCCATCAGCGTTTGACAAGTTGAAACGCGATTCGTCGCTAAACACCACGTTTTGCCAACGTTGTCCTTGGTGAATGCGAGCCCACACAAGACGTCGTTGACGATGACGTGCAGTCAATATATGACAACGTAAGGGTCTACGGCAGCGTATTCCTCGAGCCAACAGTCTACGTCTGATTGTGTATCGACTCATAGGCACTCGACGATTGCCCACAACAATACGTGACGTGGATTCGGCCGTCACAAATCTGTCACGCAAATGACGTAGACGGATATAATTGTCCTGCCTTACTGACGTCACACGGATACGCCGTGGCCTATCTGCAAATGTCCCTGTCGCGTTGAACAATTCGAGCAATTGTGGATCTACTCACATTAAAACGTCTTGCAACTTGATCTTGAGTACGCCCACATTCTAACATGGCTAAAGATTGCGCCCTCTCTTCTGCATTTAACCTCGGCATCATCAGAAATCGAAACTTTCTCCAGAAAGTTGTTTGTACTCGGCTTCTGTATCATTGAATACACAGGTCTGTGTAATTTTGTCAGGTAAAAGCACGTGATTCACAAGCACGAGCTGCACGAGCAAATCATTCATTCATTCAATTCTTTATTGCGTAAAACATACATTTGTATGCTTAGAGCAAGATTACATAAACATACACAAGCAAAAACATGAATTTACAGAAGAGCTACGGTAACATGAATGGTAAATTACTGCGGGTTAGATAATTTATTTGAAATATGGTTAATTTATTAATTCTCATTTAAACTTCTACGCTAGTCTGTATTCAAATGTCGGATAATTGCTAATGAAACATAGGAAGTACCAGACATTTGGATCAGCATTATTTCACATTAGCGAATTTGAATAAACTATGAAATTATGTAAGTTTATCCATGAATGAATGTAGCCAATCAAAACAGCCCGTCTTGCACGTTTATCCCGATCAGGTGTGGAAAATCACGTGTTACCCATTGATCAGAATTAGCGAGTGTGTACTCAAATAAAGTAAGTTATGTAGGAATTCCCACGGATTACTGTGATTAGGATGATGACGTTTGCTGCTGCTGTTTTGATTGGATTACACTATCCATTAAGTAAGTACATTTAACATGCATAATAAGTACAGTTCAAAACAGTTTTACTATAAATGGCCAGGCTGTGTCCATTTTCTCCAAGCAGTTTGGTTCTGTATAAACAATGGTACCTAGCTATCTCTGCCCAAACTGTTTTGAGATAGTGGTTTTCTATTACACTCAAATCACAGCCTCTGTAAATTTGCGTAGTATATATATTTTGATAAATTTATTATTTTTAGTTTAGAGGTTTCTTTCAATAGATAGGCAAATTTCTGTAATGTCGGCCATGTATAGTAATACCTTTTTATATATTTAGATCTTTTTTCCGAATGTTTTGTACATGTCATCAGGAAGTGAAATTCATTTTCCACCAAATTTGAATTACAGTTATTGCATGTTCTATCTTCTCTAGGTACATTAATATACCTTCCTTTCTCTATAGCAAGATCATGAGATGACGTCCAAGTTTGATGATAAATATCTACTATTCGTTGTTTCACCAAGTTATAGTTTATATGCATGTCAAACTGATTCTGCCAAATAAAAAACAGACCACGTTCTTCTAGAATGCATTTTATGTGGTAGACCCAATTTGCTTTTTTATAGTTTGACCCGTTATCTAAATCATTTTTAAGCATATTGTAAGTTTTGAACAGTAGAGAATTATTTCTACTCGTTAGAATTTTTATCCAATATTTAATCATCACCAGCTTTCTATATATATACATAGGCATTCTATCATAATTTTTGTTTTAGCGACATTGATTTTTAGATTCCACATATTACAATAGTTCTCCAAGTCATTTAATATACATTGTAAAGATACTGGGTCCTGTGTAAATACAACAGCATCGTCAGCAAAACACATTAGGAATACATGCAAGTCATCGACATTCATAATTCCGTTTAAATTACTATTTATACTGTTTAAAATATCATTAAGAAAAAATAGACATAATATACTACTGGCCGGGTCCCCCTGCTTGACCCCAATATATGATGTTATAGGGTCCGATTTTGTACGGTTATATTGTACTACCGCTTTAACGGCAGAGTACATAGATCTAACTGCATTCATAAACTTTGTACTAACATTTTCACTCAATAGCTTCTGCCATAAATATACTCTATCGATTCTATCGAACATTTTTTCCCAATCGAGAAATGCAACATAAAGTGTTTTTTTCTCAGACAATGTTTTACTTATAAGAGAATGCAGAATAAATATACAGTCTATGGTTGACTTTCCTTTTTGAAACCCAAATTGGTTATCGGTAATTTTTTCGTGTATTTCAGCCCACTTAGTTAATCTAGTCACAAGTAGTTTAGAATAAATTTTTGACATAATATTATTCAAAGTTATGCCTCTGAAATTTTTTGGTTCAGGGGCTCCCCCTTTAAATAATGGTACAATTATCCCATGTCCCCATATTTCTGGATACGTACCGTTATTGAATATTTTATTATAAAAGTTTAATAAAAAAGGAGATATGATATCGAAAGTTGATTTGAATATTTCTGCTATCAAGAGGTCTTCCCCCGGACTTTTTGAATTGTTTTGTGCGAAGACCGCAAGTTTTAATTCATCCAGTGTAAAATTGGAGTCTAAATCAATGTCTAATATATTTTCTAGTGTATTAATGTTTTCCTCGGGGTTTTGTGGTCGAGTTCCATATAATGTGTTAAAATGGTTATACATATCCTCTATAGGAATATCAGGATTGGTTACATTACTTTTGTATTGCGTTTTGACATTTTTCCAGAAATATTTTGGATTAGATTTTGCCAGTTTTGAAATCCGCACGCCTTCATCCCTTTTATTTTGTTTTTTACACTTTTTTTTAAATTTTATTATATTCACTTTTGCTTTTTAAGAAAGCCGTTTTATTTTCACTAGTTTTGTTACGGATAAAAGTATTCCTGCATTTGTTATAATTTTTTCGTGCGTCATAACACTCTTTATTAAACCATTTATTTCCTGTATGCTTTATTGAACTTGGTCTTTTGTCTCTACCAAATATGCTAAGCGCGTGTTGTTGGATATATGAAGTAAAGGCATTGATAGACTGGTTTATGCTATTGTTATTTAAATCTGTGGTCAGTTGTAGTAGCGTGTTATGTTTATCTAATAGCAACTGGCGTAACGCCCCTACCCGTGACTCGTCCCATGCAATGTACTGTTCATTGGTAGCTGCGGTGTCACGTGATTCAATCCTGGGGGGTTTACGCTCAATAGTAAATGACATTGCGCAATGATCAGAGAACTCATTCAATGTTTGGATTTCAAACTGATTGATTATACTAAAGTCTCTGTGATTCAACAATAAATAATCTACAACACTACTACCATTCAAATTGGTAAATGTAAATTCTCCTGTGCGTTTATCACTGCACAATCGACCATTGCCAATTAATAAATTAGTCGATTTACATAATTGCAGCAGACGTTTGCCATAATCATCCAAGGTTTTGACTTTACTAACCCTTTGCATAATATGCGCATTCAGTTCCAATTCTATATCATTATCTAAATAGCTATCAAAGTGTAAGAAATCAGGCTCACTGGATGTTCTACTGTTTAGATCACCTGTAATCAAAACCTTTCCTAACAATTTGTATTTTTCAACATCAGATTCTATCTGTTCAAACATATCAATATCGTCCGTTAACATAACTCTCGAGTCACGTGGCTTTATATATGAACTACATATATATACATCGTTATTAAATGGAAACAAAGTTTTACATAATTTTATCCACATGATACCACATTGTTTCTTTTCCAAAACTTGAATCTTACCTTTCAGTTCAGATTTAAAATATACTGATATACCACCACTATATCGACCCTTTCTGGTATTAATAGACTTATTTCCGTATAAATGTTCTGCATCATAATGTTGAATATTTAAATTAAAATGAGAATTTGAAGAAAGCCAAGTTTCTTGTAAAATTGCAATATCATGACTTTTAATTATGTCTAAAAAATGGGTATCTGTCAATTTCCTTACTAAACCATTCACATTCCAAGAAATAATGTCTAATGGCTCCTCACGACATCTCTAACTGTCACTGGTAGGTGGGGGTTTGTACTGTTCGCCATTCACAAAAAGTTTGTCACCAACAAATTTCACGGTATTACCTTTCTTTTTCTCGGCATCGTATACAGGACCCAAAGTCCTCTTGCATTCGCGCCATTCTTTGGGGATCTGAACCCCGACACCGACATTAGCAGTCTTGAGGTATTCTTTAAGTGCCAGTGCGGCCGATCTCACTTTCTCGCGTTCCTGATAGTAATGGAACTTCGCGATTACTGGGCGTGGCTTACCAGGTTTCACGATGGATCCTAATCTGTGTACGCGATCCAGAACAGTGGTAGTCGGATCTAATTTCAAATGAGTCTGTATAAAGTCTTTTACCAGACTTTCACAATTTCCTGGAGAATCGGTTGAGGGGCTCTCAGGGATACCGTAAAATATGAGGTTTTCTCTCATAGATCTATATTCAGCGTTCTGAATTTTGCTCGTTAATTGGTCACGGCTGTTTTCTAATTCCTTAACGTTTTCCTTCAGTGTATTGCAGGATTTGTGTAAATGTTTAATTTCATCTTTCGCAGACTTCAATTCAGTGGAATGATCATCAAATTTTTCACTCATGAATGAACAGTTCTTTTCTACATCGATTACCCTCTTGTCGATATGGTCAACTTTTATTTCCATTTGATTCAATTTCAACGTAATATTGTTAACAGCTTTTTCAACGGTTTCAATTTTCTCTACCTTTTGCTTGATACTTTTGACATCATCCATTAAGCTGACAGCCCATGGGGGTGGGGTCGTTAGGTTTTGCATCTGGGTGGGGGTCCCTGGCATATACTGAGGCGTAAACTGACCCTGTGGTGACTGTAGCATTTGACCCGAGTAATTTTGTTGAGGATAACTCATGTTTATCAAAAAGGAAATAATCTGGTTCAGAAGAATGAAATCGTTTGACTGGGTTGTTGTAGTTCACAGTTCCAAGTTCAGTAGACCCACCCGAAAAATCACCAAAACCGGTTTTTCCTGTGTGTTCACTAACCTGTGTACTATCCGGAAACAAAGGCGATATAGTTTTTCTCTTGCTTCGACGTTTCTTCTTCGGTTTTGTTGAAATTTCCTTCGGTGGCATGAAGAACAGTCATTTAACTCAACGCTCGTCCAAATAAATTGTCGTTTTTGTCTTTAATTCTGCATTTTTTACATGATTTTTCGCGGAGCTCCAAACCCATGTCCTGCTTGGTAAGGGGAGATAACTAATAAATCATGACCAGGACCTTGAATTAAAGACATTCCCTTGGCCGGCTTGGGTCTTTACAGCTAACCTGTGAAAAAGCACGCGGCACATGGTAAGAGCTATAGCAGTCTGCCTGTCAAGAACCACTGGAGCGTTCCATGTGAGGCCCGTCTCTTACATTTGATGATTTGGAAATGATTAGATTGTCACTAATGCAGTATATGTTTTTAGTTTTTATTATGCTCCCTGAAACTATAAGAAGGAGCATATAGGCCTCGCTTTGTCCGTGAATATAAAATATTCATCTGTTAAATTGCTTGTCTGCTTCAAATGTGAAAGTGCTTCATAGTTTGTAAAGATTTGTGAAAATGTTGTCTGTCAAATAACTTGGATCCAGATTAGATGCCGGGTTACTTGACGTCTCATCTGGATCCAACCTGTTTGCATATGGCCCTTTGTTTGTTAGTGGTAGGCTTCTTAAGGGTTGAACTTCTATTGGGTTCTGACCAACAATGGTCTTTTGAGTGTGTTCCCCTTGACTAATTGTATATCAGGGCCTCTCTAGACAGAATGAGACGGCTTGCCATATTTTGCACACTTGTATCATGCTTTTACTGTTACTTTCACTGTTTACTGTTCGTGTAGATAATGTTGACACAACTGTTTGTCCAATCAGAAACTGCAAGTAATCCATTAGTCGGTACAAGAGCGCCAGTAATCCAAAGGTTTTATCTCTACGAGATTTAACGTAAATGTCATGGAGTTACTTGACAGCTTCTGGTTGGTCAATCAGTGACAGTCCTGAGACTGAAGGCCCAGATTAGAGGGTTCACCTGGGAGTCGTTGCAAACACTGTAGGCAGAATTCAAACGGTTCCTAAGGGAGACACTATCGGCAAACATCGTAGGCCCAGATCAGTGGGTTCCTAAGGGAGCCACCATAGGCAAACATTGTAGGCGCAGATCAGTGGGTTCCTAACGGAGCCACTATCTGCAAACATTGTAGGCGCAGATCAGTGGGATCCGAAGGGAGCCACTATAGGCAAGCATTGTAGGCGCAGATCAGTGGCTTCCTAAGGGAACCACTATCGGCAAACATTGTAGGCACAGATCAGTGGGTTTCGAAGGGAGCCACCATAGGCAAACATTGTAGGCGCATATCTGACGGTTCCTAAAGGGCATATTTTATCAGCACCTGCATTGTTTACTTCACAATAGCATTTATTTGCAGAATCCTTAAGAATATTCACAATACTTATTTGGGCAAGTGCAAATAGAGCACGTGGCTTAACCCATTCCCTCTAATTGACGACTTTTGACTACTCTGTAAAAGTCACTTTGTGAAACCATTATGATAAATAGAGCATTAAATTTTGCTCCTATAGAAGCAAATGCTCATTTTATCACAATGGTTTCAAACTACACAATTCTAAAATTCTCTTTCCTTTTCTCTAGTTAATGCTCCTTTTCGTTAGATTTATTCAAAGAGGTTGTATCTAAAATAGCACATGATGTAATGGGTTAAACTTTTAAATGATAGCGATACCTTTGTAAACTGAGATCTGTATGCAGGCTTATAAAACTTTTAGTTGAGTCTGACTTCGTTCTCAAGCTTTTGATTGGTCAGATTTGAGCCAAAGGCTCAAATCTGACCAATGAAAAGCTTGAAAACTGAAATCTGACCAATCAGAAGCTTGGTAGACAACTCCTGTATTATCCGTCTGATCAGAGTCTGCTCGGTTTGCTAATGACAGTATATAGATGTTATTCTACAGTTTTTTGCCATGGTAAAACATATCTGTATTTATGTGCCATTATGAAACATTAAAGTTTGTTGAAAAGAGTTTTCTCCACTTAAATGTTTCAATTTCAGGTGACAACAAAATCTTTAAGTGGCAAACAGTTTGGGCCCTGATGAGACATCGAGTTACTCTGACCAGGACTTGCATAGGTAGTCACAAGTACGCGAGTAGCTGACCAATTCTGAAAATGGTCAAACAATGACTGCAGAAATACAAGAACGTCTCACTAATACAACTACGCAAAAGAAGCATAATCCTGCATGGTTAAAACAGCTTGCAGCTTAATGTAGAACAAGTAACACAGAAAGCTCCAATGGCTCCCTTAGCGTTCTGCATTAGGTTTGTCCTGCATTAGGTTTGTCCTGCATTAAGCAACTACATGCTCTTGCAGACTCTCATGTTAATGAATTACGTGGTTACATTAGTGAGACTCGTCTGTACTTACTACTTCAGAGTGTCAAACAGTTTGGATCCAGATGAGAGGGCGAATTCATCTCGATTAACCCATTCCCTCATATTGACGACTCTGTAAAAGTCATTTTGTGAAACCATTGTGATAAATAGAGCATTTGCTCCATAGCAATCTATTTATCGCAATTGATTCAGAACTATACAATTCTGATTTTTCTTCTTCTCTAGTTAAAGCTCGTTTTCTGTAGATTTATTCGAAGAGGTTAGGTCTAAAAATAGCATATGAGGTAATGGGTTAAGTCAGCTTGCAAATTTGTCAACACAACATTTTACAAAAACCTACCGATGACTAATGAAACAAGAGGGCCATGATGGCCCTTAATCGCTCACCTGTTCGTAACAGATTAATGATTTCAATGACAGATTGCATAATTTGAAAAATCTTGGTAGAAAACCATCAGATGATGCTACATATTAACTATAAAGAGTCTAGACCTTAAAGATTCTAGACCTTAAAGATTTTCCTATGAAAAACTGTTAAGCCCCAGGGCGGGGTCAATTTTGATCCGGGGTTCATAATTTGAAAGTCTTGGTAGAGGACTATTATATAATGCAACATACCAAATATCTAAGGTCTATGCCTTACAAGTTCAGAGAAGACTTTTAAAGATTTTTAAGAGAAGATTTTTAAAAACTTTCCTATAAAAAACTGATATGCCCCTGGGCGGGGAAGTTTTCAACCCAGGGGACATAATTTGAACAATCTTGGTAGAAAACTATTAGATAGCGCTACATACCAAATATTAAAGGTCTCTGCCTTACAGTTTTGGAGAAGATTCTTAAAGCTTTTCATATGAAAAACTGATAAGCCCCAGGGCGGGGCCATTTTTGACCCAGGGGTAATAATTTGAATAATCTTGATAGAAAACCATTAGATGATGCTACATACCAACTATCAAGGGCCTAGACCTTACAGTTCTGGAGGAGAAGATTTTTAAAGATTTTCCTATGAAAAACTGATAAGCCCTTGGGCGGGGCAATTTTTGGTCCGAGGGTCATATTTTCATTAATCTTAGTAGAGGACGATTAAATAATGCTACATACCAAATATCAAAGGTATTTACCTTATAATTTTAGAGAAGAATATATTTAAAGATTTTCCTATGAAGAACTGATAAGCCCCGGGGCGGGGCCATATTTGGCCCAGGGGTCATAATTTGAACATAATTTGAACAATCTTAGTAGAGGACCATTAGATCATGCTACATACCAAATATCAAAGGTCTATGCCTTACAGTTTCAGAGAAGATGATTTCTTCAAGATTTTCCTATGAAAAACTGATAAGCCCTAGGGCGGGGTCATTTTTGTCCTGGGGGTCATAATTTGAACAATCTTAGTAGAAGACCATTAGATGATGCTACATACCAAATGTCTATGCCTTACATTTTCAGAGAAGAAGATTTTTAAAGATTTTCCTATGAAAAACTGATAAGCCCCGGGACGGGGTCATTTTTGGCCCAGGGGTCATAATTTGACCAATCTTAGTAGAGGACCATTAGATCATGCTACATACCAAATATCAAAGGTCTATGCCTTACAGTTTCAGAGAAGATGATTTTTAAAGATTTTCCTATGAAAAACTGATAAGCCCTGGGGCGGGGCCATTTTTGGCCCAGGAGTCATAATTTGAACAATCTTAGTAGAGGACAATTAGATGATGCTATACATACCAAATACCAAAGGTCTATGCCTGACAGTTTCAGAGAAGAAGATTTTTAAAGATTTTCCTATGAAAAACTGATAAGCCCCGGGGCGGGGCCATTTTTTGCCCTGGGGTCATAATTTGAACAATCTTAATAGAGGATCATTAGATGATGCTACATGCCAAATATCAAAGGTCTATGCCTTACAGTTTCAGAGAAGATTTCTTCAAGATTTTCCTATGAAAAACTGATAAGTCCTGGGGCGGGGTCATTTTTGTCCTGGGGTCATAATTTGAACAATCTTAGTAGAGGACCATTAGATGATGCTACATACCAAATACCAAAGGTCTATGACTTACAGTTTCAGAGAAGATGATTTTTAAAGATTTTCCTATGAAAAACTGATAAGCCCTGGGGCGGGGCCATTTTTGGCCCAGGGGTCATAATTTGAACAATCTTAGTAGAGGACTTCTCAGTAAATGTCTTTAAGCCTCGGGGTAATATAAATGTATCGATGTGTTGTTTGTCAAGTATGTCAGCGAATATACATGTATATTTTAGTTGCTGTCACCAATTTTATTTCCTTCTTAGTTATTTATCGCAAATTTTAGATGTGGCGTTTCTTTTGCCCGTCAGTATAGAACATTGTTTCTCAGCATGAGTAGTGTTAAAGACATTCCCTTGGCCGGCTTGGGTCTTTACAGCTAACCTGTGAAAAAGCATGCGGCACATGGTAAGAGCTATAGCAGTCTGCCTGTCAAGAACCACTGAAGCGTTCCATGTGAGGCCCGTCTTTTACATTTGATGATTTGGAAATGATTAGATTGTCACTAATGCAGTATATGTTTTTATTTTTTATTATGCTCCCTGAAACTATAAGAAGGAGCATATAGGCCCCGCTTTGTCCGTTCGGCCTGTGAATGTCTTCTAAAGTGCTCAACCTACATTCATGACACTCCACATACAAATATATCTCATTGAGATCAAGTGCAGGGTGCAGGGGTTAAATTATAACTTTCTGAGCAGTATTTACATATTCTGATAGACCTTGTCGGGAGAAAAGGCAGCTGTGTCCAAGGATAATAACTCTGTGGGACATCTCTTTTGGAAGTATTGCCCTATGTATTCTGTCTTTTTTTTTCACTGAAAAACTTGGTCAAGGCAGCTAGTTGACAAAGTAGGTCCAGTGAAAACGCATGTGCAGTATGTCGTTCGTAATTGTGAGGGTAATAAAAACAATTTGCTACAGATGTTAGACAATATTGTTCCACATTATGAAAACAATCACACTCACTGCCTACCTAAATCTAGGTGCAAAACAGACCCAAACTATATGCCAAGCAGAATTATACTGACTGACTCTTTTGCAAAACAAATACTTAATACCACTATAAAATCCTTTGATGTTTACAAACACCCTGAAAATTATGTACATGCCATGGGCACATATCCTGTTGGTTGAGTCTTTCAATAACACTTTGAACATATTTCATGATAAACGTATTGGGTCATATGGTGATAAACATTACATTTTGAAAACAAATTTAGCAGTGTTTCACTGGAATGAAAATATTAAATCGAAAAGGAAAAAAACTACGTGCAACTACGCTGACAACATTTTATTTCGCTGCAAAAGCCAGGAATTTTCTACAGATGTATGGAGACCTTTCTAGTTTGTTCCAATGCTCATCAGCAGTACAACACATTTTCAGGTCCAAGTGGGATATCGGGCATAAAAAATACACCTCCGTAGGGCGAAACAATATGGAAAACAGGGGTCTGGTCCACTCCATGGACACAATCGTTGGTCATAATAATTCCAAAGAAAGGAGACCTTCACACACATTCACACAGACACACACACACACACAGTGGAGAAAACGTTATTCTTTCCCATTAAACGCGTTTATGCAAAAAAAACAATTATTTCCATTGCAAAGTTAGGAGCCAGATCAGACGCCGGTTAACCCGGCGTCTGATCAGGCTCCAAACGGTTTGCCACTCAGATAAAAAATATCTTGAGATATTTCAACAAGGTGTATTTTTCTACATTTTACTTCAATGCATTTGCGTATAGACACGTTTAAACGGGAAATGATAACGTTTTCTCCACTGTACAAACAAACATGACATGTATATATGAACGCCAGCTCTACAAGACAAAATTGAATTCTCAGCTTTAATTAGGGCGCCTTTGAACATATTATAGCTCTCCTCCACTGCAGATTAAATGGATTCTACTGCAGGCCAAATGTCCAGAGTTTTATCTCTGATATACATAAGCGCTCAGGTTTTTTTAATGTATTTAATCCTTATAAAATATTCATCTGCTGAATTGCTTGTCTGCTTCAAATGTGAAAGTGCTTCATAGTTTGTAAAGATTTGTGAAAATGTCTGTCAAATAGCTTGGATCCAGATAAGATGCCGGGTTACTTGACGTCTCATCTGGATCCAACCTGTTTGCATATGGCCCTTTGTTTGTTAGTGGTAGGCTTCTTAAGGGTTGAACTTCTATTGGGTTCTGACCAACAATGGTCTTTGGAGTGTGTTCCCCTTGACTAATTGTATGCCATATTTTGCACACTTGTATCATGCTTTTACTGTTACTTTCAAGCCTATTGAGAACAATGGGGTCGGGGGTCATTGAATGGACCTGGGTAATGTCTTTAAGAGTTAAAATTGAAAAAAAATCTGTGAAATCTGGATGTACACTGCAGGTAATTCTCAAGTTCCCATTGTCCTTGTTGAGGACTTCTTAATAAAAATTGCATATATACAAATCGTCTTCCTTGATTCCCAAGGTAAAATGCTCAGCCTTTGATAATCAAATTCAGAGCTCATACAGTGGAACCCCTCTAATGCGACCACTTATTGAGTAAACATGGCTGTTGTTATAAGCAGGTGGTTGCTTAATGCAGGACAAAAATACTTTTGTCCTGCATTAAGCTACCACCCGCCTCTACCACCCAGAAATATACCTCTATTAGGTGGTCGCATTAGAGGGGTGTTTACTGTATTTCCACTCATGAGACTTGTTTTACTCTTTACACCATAGATACGACTATTCACAGCTTTGTTGCAACCACTTTTCCAATAATAACCAGAATTGCAATGATTGCAATACAAATTTGGACACTTTTTACATCCCAACGAGCTTTGCAATAAATTTATTGCAATTCTGGTTATTATTGCAAAATTGGTTGTAACACGGCTTCGTCATCAGAATATACCCATGTCAGACGACTTTTATAGGAGTCGTCTGATCAGTGTTTGTTGTTCGTTTATGAAATATTGTACAGTAAACTCCCTCTAGGAGCTTTCTGCACGTATTTTAGGCTTGATGTACCTTATCTGGGTCTACTCGGTTTACATACGGGTAAAAACCTGTATTTATGGAGTAAAGGATTAAACCCAGAAACATGCATCTCATCTGGATCCAACTTGTTGTTTCACACAGATTTTTTCATTAGTCATCGGTAGGTTTTTGTAAAATGTTGTGTTGACAAATTTGCAAGCTGACTTAACCCATTACCTCATATGCTATTTTTATACCTAACCTCTTTGAATAAATCTACAGAAAACGAGCTTTTACTAGAGAAAAAAAATCAGAATTGTATAGTTCTGAATCAATTGCGATAAATAGAGCATTTGCTATGGAGCAAATGCTCTATTTATCACAATGGTTTCACAAAATGACTTTTACAGAGTCGTCAAAAGTCGTCAATATGAGGGAATGGGTTAATCGAGATGAATTCGCCCTCTGATCTGGATCCAAACTGTTTGACACTCTGAAGTAGTAAGAAACTTGTACGCTGTTTTATTAGCATCGCGATCAACGCGATTTAATAATTCGAGAAAATACAGACGAGTCTCACTAATGTAACCACGTAATTCATTAACACGAGAGTCTGCAAGAGCATGTAGTTGCTTAATGCAGGACAAACCTAATGCAGGACAAACCTAATGCAGAAAGCTAAGGGAGCCATTGGAGCTTTCTGTGTTACTTGTTCTACATTAAGCTGCAAGCTGTTTTAACCATGCAGGATTATGCTTCTTTTGCGTGGTTGTTAGCGAGACGTTCTTGTATTTCAGCAGTCATTGTTTGACCATTTTCAGAATTGGTCAGCTACTCGCGTACTTGTGACTACCTATGCAAGTCCTGGTCAGAGTAACTCGATGTCTCATCAGGCCCCAAACTGTTTGCCACTTAAAGATTTTGTTGTCACCTGAAATTGAAACATTTAAGTGGAGAAAACTCTTTTCAACAAACTTTAATGTTTCATAATGGCACATAAATAC
The DNA here is from genome assembly GCA_963576725.1 of Azorinus chamasolen. Taxonomy (NCBI): domain Eukaryota; kingdom Metazoa; phylum Mollusca; class Bivalvia; order Cardiida; family Solecurtidae; genus Azorinus; species Azorinus chamasolen. Next base: position 16,306,688 of record OY755244.1, on the reverse strand, counting down.
AGATATGTTTTACCATGGCAAAAAACTGTAGAATAACATCTATATAGACTCTGATCAGACGGATAATACAGGAGTTGTCTGCCAAGCTTCTGATTGGTCAGATTTCAGTTCTCAAGCTTTTGATTGGTCAGATTTGAGCCAACCAATCAAAAGCTTGAGAACGAAGTCAGACTCAACTAAAAGTTTTATAAGCATGCATACAGATCTCAGTTTACAAAGGTATGGCTATCATTTAAAAGTTTAACCCATAACATCATGTGCTATTTTAGATACAACCTCTTTGAATAAATCTAACGAAAAGGAGCATTAACTAGAAAAAAGGAGAGAGAATTTTAGAATTGTGTAGTTTGAAACCATTGTGATAAAATGAGCATTTGCTCCTATAGGAGTCGTCAAAAGTCGTCAATTAGAGGGAATGGGTTAAGCCACGTGCTCTATTTGCACTTGCCCAAATAAGTATTGTGAATATTCTTAAGGATTCTGCAAATAAATGCTATTGTGAAGTAAACAATGCAGGCGCTGATAAAATATGCCCTTTAGGAACCGTCAGATATGCGCCTACAATGTTTGCCTATGGTGGCTCCCTTCGAAACCCACTGATCTGTGCCTACAATGTTTGCCGATAGTGGTTCCCTTAGGAAGTCACTGATCTGCGCCTACAATGCTTGCCTATAGTGGCTCCCTTCGGAACCCACTGATCTGCGCCTACAATGTTTGCAGATAGTGGCTCCGTTAGGAACCCACTGACCTGCGCCTACAATGTTTTCCTATGGTGGCTCCCTTAGGAGCCCACTGATCTGGGCCTACGATGTTTGCCGATAGTGTCTCCCTTAGGAACCCACTGATCTGGGCCTACTGTGCTTGTCGATAGTGACTCCCTTAGGAACCCACTGATCTGGGACTACTGTGTTTGCCTACGATGTCTCCTTTATGAACTCTCTGATCCGGGCTTACTGTGTTTGCCCATGACGACACCTTTATGAACGGTCTGACTTGGATCTAAAGTTTGTCCATGATGCCACCTTTATAAACTCTCTGACCTGAGCCTAGAGTTTGTCCATGATGACACCTTTATGAACGGTCTGATCTGAGCCTACCGGGTTTGCTGATAACATGACTCCTTTAAGCACCCTCTGATCTGGGCATACTGTGTTCCTTTAGGAACCATCTTATCTGGGCCTACAGTGTTTGCCTACAGCATGACTGCTGGGCCTTCAGTATTTGCCCATGATTGTTTTTTTGGGAACAGTTTGATCTCTGCCTACAGTGTTTGCAACGACTCCCAGGTGAACCCTCTGATCTGGGCCTTCAGTCTCAGGACTGTCACTGATTGACCAACCAGAAGCTGTCAAGTAACTCCATGACATTTACGTTAAATCTCGTAGAGATAAAACCTTTGGATTACTGGCGCTCTTGTACCGACTAATGGATGACTTGCAGTTTCTGATTGGACAAACAATTGTATCAACATTATCTACACGACAGATAGAAATGTTTCATTAAAGTCACCACAAGGCGACATAAAAATGATTGGAGTTGATCAACTGGCAGTAATGTTTGATGGCGATCGTATCCAGTTCGTGTCTCTGTCACCAACATTGTCAGCGGGTTGCGCTATAACTGGACCAGGTCGTTGTTATTGTTGCATAACTAACAATGGAGAAAAAAACTCTTCATGACACATTTGAACTGTTCCTTCAGTTCATATTTGTGATATTTCCGGTAACTTGTTACAACAAATCGACTCAGAAAACGCAGGAAACAAATTAGTTGAATATCCTTCAAGAATAACACTGAGTCCAGACGGAAGTATCATGATTACAGGAACATCAAATTTGTGTTTGAATAGAAGGGGTCATCGGATGGTAACTATAGAAATTACAGGTTACATGGGCAACGGGAAATAAGGACGAATATGGATGTGTTTACGTATGTAATATGTATATTTAATTTTTGTAATGGTATATATTGCAAGAGGGACTATTTAACCGAGGCAGAAGCAATATCCAACATTTTAACCCCCTGACCTGGGCCGACAGTCTCGGGCTCTGGCGCTGGTTGGCCAATCAGAAGCTGTCCAGTACCTCCATAGTATCTCCATAGTATCTCGTAAATATACAGACTCTTGGATTACTGACGCTGTTGTACTGATTAATGTATGGCTTGCAGTGACTTATTGAAAATATATCTGAGAAAGTCAAAACGTCACCGCCAAGCGACATAACAATGACTGGGGATGATCAACTGACAGTAACGTTTGAGTGAGTGAGCGAGTGAGTTGGGTTTAACGTCCGACAAACAGTATTTCAGTTATTTGCAGACGGCACCCGCATGAGACAAGTTATAGTGCTGCCTCACTGAAATACCCCTGCCGCGGGCACATGGCAAGGGCATCCCACCCAGTCACATTATCCTGACACCAGGCCGACCAGTCCTACAACTACACATTTTAATGTCGAACGCAGACAAGGGAGCTACTAGTGCCCAGACAAGGGAGCTACTAAGTGCCAACTTTTAACGACTTTTGGTCTGTCGCGGCCGGGGATCGAACCCACGACCTTCCGTACCGCAGGCGGACGCTCTACCACTGAGCCTTGCGGTCGGTCAGTAGTAACGTTTGATGACAAACGCATTATCGAGCTCATGTCCCTGTTGCAAACAATATCAGTAGGTCGTACCACAACTGGACCAGTCAGCCCTATGTTGTCGTGACCGGACTAATAACAGAGGAACACTCTTCATGACACGTTAAGTTCATATTTGTGATATGTCTGGTAACCTGTTACAACAAATTGACTCAGATGACACAGGAAACAGATCAAGCGAATATCCTTGAGGAATAACATTGCTTCCAGACGGAAGAGTATCACCTTTATTGGTTATTTGTAAGAGCAACACAACTGTGTTTGAATGGAGAAGGGTAGTATGTAGATATATTTTTTGTTAAGGTATATTGCAAGAGAGAATAGTTTACCGCGACAGACACTATAGAATCAAGGTCCATGCTTATAAAGCTTTTTAGTTGAGTTCGAGATCGTTCTCAAGCTTTTGATTGGTCAGATTTGAGCCTTTGGCATGGACCCAGATCAATATCCCATAGGAACTGTCTGAATAAGGTCTGCTGTGTTTGGCGATGGACTAACCAAGTTTATTCTTCAGTTTCTGATACTCCAAACAAACGCATTGTGAGTATGTACCATTATAAACAACGTTAATGCTAAATAGAACTCATGATGTTATTTTGTCTTATATGAATATTCATCGAATAAATGATTAAAACAAGGTCTGATTGTAACTGAATCCGTTACAGAATGTCACCCAAACTAAATAAACATGTATTGATGGGCAAAATATATAAATTACTACCAATCTAAGGTCAACACTGAGTTACCAGGGCAACCATTACTTTTGAAACGCCCATTATGTTCGGGTACCCATAAAAACCTACTTTCACCAAAACCGAATAATATCTAAATTATAACCAAATCATTCCAATTACCACGACACTCAATTCTTTTAAAACATCTATGATTGAGTCTGAGGTACCCAAATATCCCAACATCCCAGGTTTCAGCAAAATCAAACAATATATAAATTTCAAACAATCAGAGCCAACCATTCGGTTGCCATGACAACCAATACTTTTTAAAAACCTACCAATCAAGTCGGAGAATTGCAATATCCTGATATACCAATTTTCAGCAAAATTGAACAATATTTTACTTTAATCGAACAGTCTATTAATACTTGCGTAACACCTACCAATCATTTCAGAATACCGAAATTTCCTGACATACAAATTTTCAGCAATATCAAAGATATTCTAAATTTCACATGCAACAGCATCATTACTATGGCAACCAACTGTTTCAAAACACCTTTGATTGATTTCGGAGTTCCTTAATACCCCTACCGATTTTCAGCAAATCTTAATTTCGACCAATCAGAGCCCATCATTCGCGTACAATGGCAACCAATATTTTCCAAACACCTGTCAATCAATTTGGAGTGCCAAAACATTACATAGTGCCAATTTTCAGCAAAATAGAACAATATCTTTCATCAAACAATGTCTAAATTTTGACCAATCAGAGCCACTATTTGGTTACTATGGCAGCCAATACTTTCGAAACACCTACCAATCAATTCGGAATACCGAAATACCCCAATTAAGATACCAATGTTTGGCAAAATTTAAAAACATCTTAATTTCTTCGGTTATTATGTCAATTTCGACCAATCACAGTCCAGTTTATATTACCATGGCAACCGATACTTTCGAAACACCTACAACTCATACTTTCGAAACACCTACAACTCAGTTCAGGGTACTGAAACCCCCTGAGATACCAATGTTCAGTAAATTCGAACAATATTTAACTTTCCTCTAACACTATCTAAATTTAGACCAATCAGAGCCCGCCATGCCATAACTATGGCACATTAAAATCAAAGTGTTGTAGACGCTGCAGTTGTCTTTGCATGGCATCAATCTGATATCGAATATGTTCGCCTTGGTATGAGATTGAAAGGATTAACAATTTTCCAGTTGATAAGATAATTAAGTTGCAGCTGACACTTCAGCCGTTTCCCGCTATGCTTATTATCAAACTGACCACCAGATACATGTATGTGTTTATGGGCGTGATTGCCTAATAGCTTGCATAAGGTCATCCGACGCGCACTTCTTTATTCATTGAGTAACTTGTCTCTGGGTTAATACTTTCATTGATATTATGATCACGTGATTTCGTCATGCGACTGATATTTGTATACATTCGTGCGCCCTTCTTATACATCGCTATACATTGTGGATTTTTTTGCCCATAATAAGCTGAAGCTTATGTTACGAAGCATTTTCATGTCAGAAACAGTATACCATGATTGGTTCCGGTTGCCATGTTATTAATCACCTATTGTATCCATCGAATGCAGGTCAATGAATTGAACTAGATTGCTATGTGGAATGGCAGTTGTCAGGTAGACGAGTGTACCTGACCATGGGTTCGACTGCGGATTGCTACGCAAAGAATACCAAACAAGAGGGCCAGAATGGCCCTGACATCGCTCACCAGACAATAAGAGGAGAAGATTTTCAAAGTTTTCACTATAATTATGTTTCTATTGAAAACTTAACACCCCAGGGGTGGTGCCAATTTTGACCCCAGGGACACAATTTATATAACTTTTGTAGAGGACTTGAACATGATGCTAAAAGAATGTAGTGAAAGAATGGATAGAGCATTAGACCACTGGAACTTGTATTCTTTGGATGCTAGAGGCGGATTCTCCCACCATTAATGACCTATGCAAACAGTTTGGTTCCAGATCAGGCCCCACATAATGTCGGGCCTGATCTGATATCCAAATTGTTTGTAAATGAGACTGAACTTCTGTGTGTAGTGGGATTCTCCCGCCACTAATGACCTATGCAAACAGTTTGGATCCAGATCAGGGCCAACATAATGTGGTGCCTGATCTGATATCCAAACTGTTTGTCAATGAGACTGAACTTCTGAAAAACTCAGAAAGAAAGTGTGTAGTTAGGATAACTTGTGAATATGCTGCAGACAACAATTTAGCAGATCACAAAATTACCCAGCATGCAAAGAGTTAAGCTGAAATTCACAACAAATATGCTCTTTATTGATAGCTGGTAGCTTAATGCAGGGCATAGGTATGAAAAAAAGCTTCAAGAGTATTCTGCATTGTGAGAATTATCCAGTTTTCTCAATCTTAAATGAGTGTGTGTTATTTGTCTAAACACAATTTCTACTCTACCGATCAGGCTAAGGGTGATTATATAAGAAATCCCACTGACTGGTCTCAGCTAAGAGTGATATTAAGGAGAAACCTTTAGAATGTAATTTCTGGTGTAAATAATTTCTGGTGTAAAGAAGTATATACACACAGGGCAGTGCCAATTTTAACCCCAGAACTATGATACTTATAAAACTCATAAAGTTATGCTAAGTAAACCTATACACCAAATATCTAAGCTCTGGGACATGTAGTTTCTGACAAGAATATTTTTAAAGTTTTTCCTATGCATAACTGGTGATCCCATAGGCTGTTCACGCAGTCAGCTATTAAAAACTGGGAATCCCTGGGGTGGGACCAATTTTGACCCTAGGGGCATAATTTATATAACTTTTGTAGAAGTCCTGAAGTTGAAGCTATGTGCCAAATATGAAAGCTGGGGACCTTCTAGTTTTAGAGGAGATGATGTTCAAAGTTTTCACTATATGTTTCTATTGAAAACTGAAAACCCCTGGGGCAGGGCCAATTTTGACCCCAGGGGTATAATTTATATAACTTTTGTAGAGGACCTACATATGATGCCATGTGCCAAAGATGAAAGCTGAGACCCCTGTAGATTCAGAGGAGAAGAATTTTAAAGGTTCAAATTATTGACGACGCACGACACACGACACACGACGGACATTAAGCGATCACAAAAGCTCACCCTGAGCACTTTGTGCTCTGGTGAGCTAAAAAGTGTGATCTGCATACAACCAACAATGTTCGTAAGTTTCATTAGGATCGGACAATTACTTGCCGAGAAATGTGCCGGACAAGTTCACGGCGGAATAAGACGACGACGAAGAGCAAGAATCGGAAGAAAGAATAATAATAATAATAGGAAGAAGAAGAAGAAGAAACGGAATAAACAAATTATTATGCCCCCATCCACTTCGTTTAGGGGGCATAACTACCAACCCTGTGTATTCAGTTTTGCCAACCGATGGAGAGGGGATATCTTAGAGTAAATGAGTATTTAGTAGTTTGTAAACGACTGGGTACTCCTAACAAAGTAAGAAACAACCAAAGAAGAGCTCCAATTCATGATTAATCAACCAAATTTTGCCTAGTGTCCCTAAAATTGAACATAGGAAAATAATGTAGACCCAGTCCGAGAGTTCCTAAAGGAACCATCATAGGCTGACACTCATCACAGCATTCCTAACACCGAAGGCCCATATCAGCTCCAGTAGCTATCGTAGGTGAACACTGCAGGCCTATATCAGAGGGATCATAGGCAAACACAGTAGGTCCAGATCATAGAGATCAATGGCAAACACAGTAGGCCCAGATCAGAGAGAGAATAGGAAAACACAGTAGGCCCAGATCAGAGAGAGCATAGGCAAACACAGTAGGCCCATATCAGAGAGAGCATAGGCAAACAAAGTAGGCCCAGATCAGAGAGAGCATAGGCAAACACAGTAGGCCCAGATCAGAGAGAGCATAGGCAAACAAAGTAGGCCCAGATCAGAGGGTTCCTATAGGAGACATCATAGGCAAACATTGTACGCCCAGATCAGAAGGTTTCTAAAGGAATCATCATAAGCAAACGCATTATAGGCCACATCATCAGAGATATCATAGGCAAACACAGTAGGTGCCGGTCAGACGGTTCCTAAAGGAGCCGTGTTGTAGGCAAATACTGTAGTAGGTGAACTGCATGTAGCACAGTAGTCGGTGAACTGCATGTAGCACTGTAGTAGGTGAACTGCATCTAGCACAAAGGAATACTATTATTTACATTTATATTTCCGATATATATTTTTCTTAATACTATATTTGGACCATACCACTATTTAGTCTCTCTATCTCTCCCTCTCTCTCCCTCTGTCTCTCTCTCTCTCTCTCTCTCTGTCTCTCTCTCTCTCTCTCTCACTACCCCACCGCCCGCACCCTCCTACAATTTAACGATCCTCTATCTAATTGGAGAAGCTCTCTCTCTCTCTCTCTCTCTCCGTCCCACTCTCTACTTCTAATTATATTGAACTTGCTGCAACATCAACATTGATTCAATCATGCATCTATCGTAAAAGCAAACCTTATTGAATCACCCTCTACAGTCACGCAGTAATATGCCTTTATTGCTCTGGTGTAGAATTTCGGTAAAATCTATAGACCCTTATTAGGTTAAACACCGATCAATAGTGAATTCAAATACTTCGACAGCAACTAGACAATTCCATGTACATTTACTGCCTTTATGTAGCTGCTTAATGCAGAATGAAAGTAACAGGAACTTTCTGCACAAATGTGTTCTGCATTAACGCATCCAGTCCTGGTGACAAATTTATGATTACATTTGTAAACAGGGTCCATCCTTATAAAACATCCTAGTTGAGTCTGAGTTCGTTCTCAAGCTTTTGATTGGTCAGATTTGAGCCAGTTTGGAACCGAGTGAAAAGTCGAGTAACTCGACGTCTCATCAGGATCCAAACTGTTTGAGACTCTGATAATGCCCTGGAGAAATAAAAACAGACACTGAATGATACTCCCATGGAACACTGAATGTGTTAAGACCACGAATTAGCCCTTCTCTTTAACCCTTTCTCTCACGAATATTCATGCAAGATTAATGACATCATTAATATAAATAAGATCAAATTTTATAAAGGCTTGTGAACACTGGACATTTTGGCCATCGCTGAAACTGTAGATTCATATCTTTATTATTTCAATAGCAAACAGAGTAGACCCTGATCAGAGGAGAGTCGTCGTCTTGTCGCGGTCTGCTCTGTTTGCAAAGGATTTGAAGGGCATTATCAGTGGAGTAAAGGGTTAAGCCCTCACCTGTCCAATATACTAGGGCTGTTGCCTTTAAAACTTTTTCAATCTGGGAACGAAACCATACACAGGTTCCAAAATCACAATCTGACCATTCTGGTGCTTGGGTATAGTTACGGGCTAAATACGTACCAACTTTGATAAGATTTAGTCAAAACATGACATAGGAAACGCTTGAGAAAATAATCGTAATAAGACCAAACAGTTTTAAAGGCACCAACTTAGAGTCCTTTTGATGAGCCAACTGCTACTATTTATGTTTCACTATTCATTTGAAAACAGTGAAGACCTTTGTTAACTGGTAGGTTTGAACGCGATGCCTAATCAAGGTCTACACAATTATAGTCAATAGTCGGAAACTACACCCGCGAGCAACGAAGACCCTGATCAGACGTCGAATTCAATTGAAGTGGTTAATCAGGGTTTACACTATTTGTAAATGTAAATGCGCAATAATGCCCGAGCGGCTAGATTCACGAGACTCAGAACACGGTCAGACAGTAAATCCTCCCCGCAGCGAACACTCAAAAGATCTTATCCATTCTCCTGTTGAATATTCAAGATATAATGACATCATGAATATTTATTACATGGCTTTTCATAATTTTATATGGAACCGGGTGTTTTGGTATCGGCAGTTCTAAACTGTAGAATCAAATCAATATTATTACAAGAGCAAACAGAATAGACCCTGATCAGAAGGCTCAGGCTACTGGGCATATGCCCTTATAAAATTGCAGCTAATAAATATTCATAATGACATTATTTCAAAAATGAATATTCATGGAGTGACGGGTAATATGGCACCGATGTTACGTATATTCATTCAATGGTCACTATAGAGACGCATAGAGACTCACACGTACGACGACTCAACGGCGTCTATGTATATTTCATCACTATCGTCGTCATCACCGACACTCGAATACATGACGTCATCGTCGTAAACAGCACTGTAGCCCTCGTAAGCGCGTGTAATTGTTGGAATATTGTCAAACGGATCCTGGAACTCAACTCTCTCGTTGTCTATATCTTGATCCTCGGAACTTTCATACGCATACTCTTCGTCACTGTCTGTTTCGCCCTCAGATATATCTAGAAAGTCAAAGTTGTACGTGGCGAGAACGCTGTTTTTATCATTGAAGATTTCACCACAGTCGTCGTATTTGATTTCAGCCAGATCTGGAAAAGAAGAAATAATGACAGAGGGAATATTAATTAACGTTTTATAAAGCACTGCGAATAATGCACTGCGAATAACCTGCAAAATCAGATCTATATTAATTATGTCATAATCAAACAGATACGAACCTGATCAGACGGTCTCTACAGTAGCCGTCTGATCAGGGTCTACTCTGTTTGTAAAGGCGTAAACGGGCGGCATATTTATCAGGAAGTATTAACATACAGTAACTCGGTGTCTCATCATGATATAAAATGTTTGTTGAAGGAGACAGGGAAGGAAATGTATTTTGAGAATTGAGAATAAGATGACACATTTTGCTACACACTGTCGTAAAGCTCTACGTTAAAAAAACAATAATATGCTGCGCAAATAACTTTTCGTTCGCAAAATATGTGATCTCCATCAATTAGTTTTTTCTCCTCCATTTCTACTGTCAGGTTGATCAGACTACCAAGCGGTATAAATGTTGATTTAGACGCTGAGATTCAGAGGTTAAAAACAGACAACAGTAAGCTTTGTGACCATGCTCTGCGTTAACCTGTAGCCTGTTATACAAATCAATTCTCGTCCACAGAAAATGCCCTGTCCGTCAATGAGTATTCACTCCGAGCATCCCCTCCAAGTCTACATGTATTTTCAAAACGACCAGATTACCAAACAGTTTGGATCTTGGTGAGACTCATCTGTCTCATCTGAACTCAAACTGTTTGAAAAAAGAGTTATAACACAGGTCCAGATTTCAAGAATAACTTCGTTATTTCTCCACCAAACCCAATTTTGTGAGACGATTCTAAAGAGTGGTCACAACATAGAGTTTGGAGGAGGAGGAGAACAGACGAGTTTAGTATTTGAGTACGCACCTTTATCTGTAGCTCTGTTAAATATCAAATAGCTTAATGTTTCAGAAGGTCAAAAAACAACAGAAAATTGATCATCAGTATGTGCTCCGCATTTACCTTCAGCTACTTGAGCAAATAACTCAACCCCCCCCCCCCCCCCCCCCAACACACACACACATTCAATCAAAAAGTTTAATTCTGGGCGAGGCTCCTCTGTTCCACCTGGAATCAGACAGACCCATTCCTTCATAAAAACGGTTTTACTCGCCGTTATAAACAAAGTAGACCCGTATCAGACAGCTCCTGCAGAAACCGCATTATCGGTGGCTGCTCTTTTTGTTTATGAAATTATGTTATATAGACCTGTGTACAATTCCAGTCTTGGCAAAAAAATCCTTTTCAATATTTACCTTATTAAAAGTTAATGAATATTCATGAAGTGGTCAATTCATTTCATGCATTAATGTTCCTCGGAGAAAGCGTTACTATGATTTTCCAATATTCGCTGATAGCATGTTAAAGGTTAAATGTCTTTGTACACAGATACAATTCATAAAGAACGATTGACTCAGCTGTACATTATGTTCAGTTCTCTATAAACCCGCCTACATCGTCTGTGAACAATTGATTTTTAATCCTTTCCCTCATATAAATGCCATTTCACGCATTTGCAAACTGGGTAGACCCAGATCAGACGGCTCCTATTGGAGCAGTCTGATCAGGGTCTGCATTGTTTGTAATTGGAATTTAATAGATATGTTTCAATACTTTCTAAAATGGCTAAAATGCTCCATCTTCCATATTTTGTCCATGCATATTCAGTAGATATTTGAGATTTGGAATAAACATAGAACGGGGAAAGGTTAAACCTTTATCATAAAACAAGGGAATATTTACTCGGTTCCTGATCAGACACCTATTTACTCGATTTCTCATCTGGATCCAAACTGATTACAATCTCAGTCGAGTCGCACTTAGCAAGCGAAGCGTTAAATTCACCATAAAAACAAATGAGATGGAAATGTAGGCTGTTTGACCACCATTAACACTTTTGCTGCAAAACACGATTTAGGGATTAGCTATTCGCGTAGTTTGGGCCCAGAAAAGACCCCGAGACACCAGGATCCAAACTGTTTGATAGTCTTGTGTTTTAAAAGAAATTGAAGCAAGCTCAATTTTAGAACTTGAAGCCAACAATAATCTTTGTGGACGATACTTCAAAGGTCCAGATAAGACACGAAAGTTAAAACATTTTCAAGAATAACTTCTTTGTTTCCCCCACCAAACCCTATGTTGTGACCACTCTTTAGAATCGCCTCAAAGAGATGATTCTTGAAAACGGTCACAACATAGGATTTGGTGAAGAAAATAATGACGATTTGAGTACTTGAGTACGCACGTTTATCTGTTGCTATGATACTTATTTTTGGCGGTGAAAGGGTTATCGTCTGTATGTAAAGCAAATATTCGGCTGAATAATTTATCGCCAGGTTTTAGCTCTGGTGGAATCTTCTCTACCAAATGCTAAAAGTCACAATAAATTTAAAAGAGTTTAAATTCTGATAAGATTGAAAACTCATTTGCATAACTGATCATCATAAATGCGAACATTGCGTGTACAAGATTGTTTACCGCCCTAGCCGCCGAAGCTGTCGGAAAACAGTAAACATGGCTCACTACAAGCTTCAAGTCTGTGATTACCCTTGAAAACAGTTTTGATCCAGATCAGACGCCTAGTAAGTCCGTGTCTCTTCAGGATCCAAACTGGTTGATACATCACTTATGTTTTAGAGAACACATTGAAGGAAACTCCATTCTGACCAGTAGCAAATGACACTTTTTGCAGACGAAAAGTATTTGATGCCAAAAGGGATACGTCACGTTCCATGCTGTTAATCGTGACACACCCCCCCCCCCCCCTTCCCCCTATTTGCCGTCTGGAACTCAGTTACTCAGCGTCCCATCAGATTTAAAGCAGTTTGACACTCGGTCCAGAGTTTCTTAAGACTTTAACCCATTTGCTCCCAGTGGATTCTTCCATGTTTATATATTGGATAAGTACATTTTTTATCTAAGGGGTGCCTGGCCTAAATTTTCATTTTTGTTTTGTTTTATATTGAATTTCCTGTCAGCAAACAGTCGCCATATGCGGCGTCTGATCAGAGTGTACACTGATTGCCTACGTCCCATTTATGGGACCGTGGCAAATGGGTTTAAATTAACCCCTTTTACCATATAAAGTTATTTTTATAAACGCTTTGTATGCCTTTACCAAGAGACTTATAGACCAGACGGCTCCTGATCAAGATCTGCTCTGGCTCTGTTTGCATATGACTCTACTGACTCTACGTTGCTACCGATACCAACAAACCATATGTACACATGCCATTGTAAAAAATCAACTAATAAATATTCATGGTGGCATTATTTCTTACATGAATATTCAACAGGGAAAGGGTTTACAAACAGACTCGCGTTTTAACGCCTTTGCAAACAGTAGACCCATATTAGAGGGCCCCTATAAGATGGCTACTGTAGGAGCAGTCTGATCAGGATCTGTCCTGTTTCCTCCTGGCATAATATAGATAGATAAGATTCCAAACTTTCTGTCATGGCCAAAACCAGCTAATCAATGTATACTATAATCATTTCTTTCATGAATATTCATTAGGTATAACAGGTTAAAATATTCAGAAGAAATAAAACTTTAATAGCAGGCCAGAGTCTGTGCAGAAATCAAGTGTTGCATCAGGTTGACTATTGAAGCACACCCTCCGCCCACGTCGCAGTAAATGTAAAACATTTTACTGCTAGCCGACAGAGGAAAATATTACAGTAAAACCTCTCTATAACGGCCACTAAAGTGTGTTTAGTTGGTATTTAGGGCATGTGGCTGCTTAAAGCAAGGTGACAGTAAAACAGAACGCTCCTATAGGGCTACTTAAAACAAGGTGAAAGTAAAACAGAACGTTCCTATAGGGCTACTTAAAACAAGGTGAAAGTAAAACAGAACGCTCCTATAGGAGCCGCCTGTCTTTTAACACAATACTTGATGTAAGTCAATGGCCGTTATAGAGAGGTTTTACTAGATTGGCTCCAATTCTGTTCTGGTGCATGTTAAGCCTTTTCCAGATTCGTTGAAGATTTTACGACACTTTGACAGCGTATCAGACAGTTTGGAACCTGATGAGACGCCGAGTGATTTACTCGGCGTCTTATCTGGACCCAAACTGTTTGTAAATGCGAGTCAGATCGTAATTAACGGCCCAGTCAAGTCAAGTACGGCTCTTACTATATTTCTCCTTTGTGTGCTTATGGAATGATAAAGATGTTATGAGGGTTAACATTTCCTGGGTCATATGCAAGTATTCTCGACATCATATTTTTATACTGATATTAATGGGATAAATGGTTTAACCAGAGAATCATTCTGGTACAATCAGACTTTGAATTGCTTCATTACTTCATGAGTATTCATTCACTTAACACATTACCGACTAGTAGCGTCACTGTAAAATTATCATTGTGAAACCATTGTGATAAATAGAGCATTTGCTCTATTTATCACAATGGTTTCAATACTACACAATTCTAAAAATCCCCTTTTCTGTAGTTCATGCTCCTTTTCAGTAGATTAATTCAAAAAGATTTGGTCTAAAAATAGCCTAGAAGATAATTAGTTAATATATTTCTATAATGGCCTGTGTATAAAGGGGGTGACGTTTTAGCCATGGGAGAAATCTATATAAGTACCTAAGCAAACAGATCAGCCCCTGGTCAGACAGCTTTAACCATTGCCTTCATATAAACATGTTTTCACGCATCAGACGGGGTCTATGACTCTGTTTGCTAATGGAATTTGATAGATCAGTTTCATTACTATCTAATATGGCTACAATATTTCATTATAACTATTTTGACCATGAATATTCAGTTGGTACTGAAATTTGAAATAAACATAGAACATGGAAAGGGTTAATAGTTATGCATAGTAAGTCCACCAAAAGAGACTCACACAAAGGTCTATTTTAGGGGTTTAACCCTTGTCCTGATGAACATCCATGCTTGAATTGATCACTTCGTGAATAGATCTATAATGTAAAATTGTCAAAAGAAATTTTGTTTTGACAAACAATGTAGGATCAGATGTATACACTTTCACAAGCAAACAGAGCAGACCCTGAGCAGATGGCTCTAACAGAAATGACTGAAAACGCGTTTTATGAGGGGAAAATATAAAGGTATATCATGACTTAATGAAGAACGAAAGTTATGCAGAAAAGTCCTTGTTTATTCGTAATGTTGTTTATTTAGAGGGGTTTTACTGTATTAAGTACCATTCTCTCCGAATAACTATTTGCATGCGAAACGCGTGTCGTCTGCGAGCTCTGCCGTCTGCTACATTTTCCCTAACATCCAACTACAACCCCAACCCCAACACCGCTCCCCTAGAAGTAGGCTATAGCGAGTGTGTCAAACAGTTTGGATCTCTATGAGACGCCGAGTTCATTCGAATTGGCCCTTAACACGCAGACATATACGCCTACGCCTAATTTCTTGTATTTGGAAATCAGGGCTGATTTTTACTGTTGCTGAAACTTCTGTATCGATTCTCTTTGTACGGAAATCAGAACACGAGTTAGCCCTTTATCCTGCTACATTTTGTACTATATCGTCAGCAAGTCCTTCGACTTTTTTACTTTTTACTCCATTAATACGCCTTTCTGCGCATTTGCAAACCAGAGCAGACCAAGATCAGACGGACCCTGTAGGAGTTGTCTGATCAGGGTCTGCACAGTTTGATTATGGAATAATAAAGATATCTGATTCAGTGATTTCTGTTATTGCTATAAACGGCCCTATGATCATGTGCCATAATATTTAATATTTTAATTAGTATTCATTGTACCATTCATTTCTTATATGAATATTCACGGAGTAAAAGGTATATCTTGTTTGCCAATGGTAAATGTGTAATCACGTTTGCAAACAGTTTGGATCCAGATTAAATGGTGAGTAATTGTTTTAACTCTGATATTGGAATCTGAAAACATAGGCATTGAAAGCTTTTATACATGTATACATATAATTTGTAGCAGACGATAAGTTTGCAAAAGACAATTACTTTGCGTGTAAAGATTTAAATGGGAAATGTGACTACTTCTGGCCTCAAAACACACAGAGTCCTTGCATTTTAAAATTCCAATCCAAACTGAAATAACGGTTTAACACTTTGCATGCTGAATTTTGAAAGTAAAATGATCCACCACCATTTAATCCACCAGTCATTTCAGTATGAACTGGTATACATGTAAGTTACGCGATGGTTTTGAATGACAAACAGTGCAATCCCTGTTCTAATGGATCCTTTACGAGCCCTTTGATCTGGGTGTGTACTGCGTGTAAATGTCACTTCACTCGCTTCCCATATTCAAAGAGTTATCCCTTTCCCTCAAAGTAGACCCGGGTCAGATGGCTCTTTTTTCATCATTCAAACTGACATTCTTGAAAAATGGAAACAAGTAACACTTGTACTTGAGAATGTAATCATAATTTCTGTTAGGTAATTGTTCATGGTGCTAAGATTTAAATGCTAATAACCAAACAATTAGAATATCTACATGCGTATTCTAAGCCATAGAAAATACGACATTATGTGTGCATGTTTGTAGTGTGATCATGCATGCGCGCTCGCGAGTCCATGTTCATGTTTGAACGTTACTGAAAAGAAGTGAGAAACATCCACGGACAAACATGCATAAAGGGGAAGACTATGGAAAAACGTTTTATTGATGTACAGTAGAGTCTCTAATTAAATGTGGCCACATACTTCTTGAACACAGTAAAAGCATGTGATTGCTTAACCCTTTTCCTCATATAAACGTGTTTCCACGCATTTGCAATCAGGGTAGACCCAGATCAGACGGCTCCTAGATGAGCCGTCTGATCAGGGTCTGTTCTGTTTGCCAATATAATAGTATAGATTATTATTATTATTATTATTATTATTATTATTATTATTATTATTATTATTATACCACATTTATATAGCGCTCTTTTCACACTGGATATGTGCGTTCAAAAGTGCTTCACATGGATGAAATCACTAACCGGAACGATCAGCATGATTATCTATCCAGACAATGAAAGATGTACAATATATATGAAATTGCTAGCCGGAAGGAACTACATGATTTCCACCGGTCAGTTAAAGATATGAAAAAGATATACAATAGATATAAAATCACTATCCGCAAGGAATAGCATAAACTGTATTAACAAACTGGATACAGACAAGTTGACTGAAAGCCATGCTCATCAATATCACAAATTAGAATAATCTGTATTAACAAAACTTGATACAGACAAGTTGACTGAAAGCCATGCTCATCAGTATCACGAATTAGAATAATCTATATTAACAAACTTGATACAGACAAGTTGACTGAAAGCCATGCTCATCAATATCATAAATTAGAATAAATGGTCTGACTGAAAATCATTCCATTTATATGACTATTGTGTCAACTGTTAGCTTAATAGGTTGGCTGAAAGCCATTCCTATCCTGAGCTCAGTTGCCACTGTACATGACTACTGGGTCAACTGTTAGCTTAATAGGTTGGCTGAAAGCCATTCCTATCCTGAACTCAGTTGCCACTGTACATGACTACTGGGTCAACTGTTAGCTTAATAGGTTGGCTGAAAGCCATTCCTATTCTGAGCAAAACTGTCCTAGTAACAAATGTTGAAAAAGTGTGTTTTCAGTGACCTTGCGTCTCTAATGCCTGACGGTAGAGCATTCCAAAGTTTCGGAGCTGCATGCATGAAACTTCTCTCACCGTATTTTACCTGTTTCTTTGCTTTCCTAGCATTCTACAATGTTCCACCTTCCATAGTTCTTTATAACTATTTTGTTCATGAATATTCATAAGGTATTGGAATTCGAAATAAACAGAACAGGGAAAGGGTTAATAGATGACCACGTCATACGGGGAGCTACATTTGGGAGCTTTCTGCATTACTTTCCTTCTGCATTTAGCGACTGTTAACTCTTATAGGCTGTTATGATTATTCATTAACCCTTTCCCTCGTATAAACGCTATTTCTCACCTTTGCAAACAGAGAAGATCCAGACAAGATGACTCCTGTAGGAGCCGTCTGATCAGGGTCTTCTCTGTTTGCTTATGGGATAATAATAGACGTGAATACAATTTCTAAAAATACTACAAAATCATGTGTACATATGCCATTTTAAAAATTAAGCTTATAAATATTCATGATGTCAGAATTTCTTAAATGAATAGGGAAAGATTTAAGTGGTCGTTTTAGAGTAATGCTTCCGTACGTACTCAAAGAAACAAAACAATACATACAATATTCGTCCTACTCTTTTGCCGCCGTAGGTGAATCATTGATATACAAACGGTTTGGATCCAGATGAGTAACGAGGTCTCAACAACAACAGCAGTGGCGACAGCAACAACAACCGTCAACACCGCAGCAGCAGCAACAATAACAACAAAAATAAACGGCAAAAAGCAACGCATACACACAAGAGACACACAACAATATCGAAATTTACATATGGTATAATAAGTCAAACCTCGATTTATCGAACTCAAATGTTTAATCACTTCGTATCATTTAAAACGATTTTCGAGCTATGAATTATGCAAATGTCAAAAAATCAAAAATGAATTTCGAATTAAGAAAGTTCGATTCGAAAGAGTTCGATGTATCGATATTCAACTGTTCTTGTCTTATCTAGAACAACATAAACATACCAGCACAGTATTTTGTCACTAAAGCAGGAATGTTCTGTATCAGGTTACATGCATGGTCTTGCCTCCTGAATCTATGAAATAAAATAATACACAATATAGCCTATCTATAGCGACCACTTAGTTTTTCAATGCACGTTAATGCTGTTTAACCCTTTCGGTGCCAAATTTCTAATTGTCGTCTGCAATCCAAGTTTGTTAAACAATTCAGTAAAATAAGGAAATGAGATAAATAAATGCAAATTTCAAAGGACTAAAGCACATATATAGAAATAGAGACCGAGACAAATAGTGAAGTCCCTGCTCAGACGCCGCCTTGAAAAGACGGCGTCTGGTCTGTGACTGCACTATTTGTCGTGGTGCATTTATGCGACTGCTGCGGTGAATGGGATATAGAGGATCTGTTGCGAGTTGTCTTTTAAGATCACATGTTCCTAAACGAGCCTTAGAAAATGTCATTAAGCGAGCCTTGGCGAGCTTCATAACATTTTCTTGGTGAATTTAGGAACATGTGATCTTAAAAGACAACGAGCATCAGATTATTTTTCTCACATATCAAAAAAGTGCATTTTCGCCGTTTAAATGACATGTAAACATCGGTTTCTATGGTTTGACGTCATATATATGACGTATGACGTCATATATGTTCTAAAGTGATCTTACACGTGTTACAGATAAGGAAATCTTAACCCGTTGTTCTTACTCGGAGATAAGGGAAGGTATGTGAGAAAAGCCTTTCGTGCACAGTGTCTCTTAAAAAAGGACATAGGCAAACATCAGAGGGTTCCTGAATGAGCCCTTTGATCAGGGTCAGCGTTGTTTGCTGAACCCATGGATGCCATGGCTTATACCAGCAAGGACGCTGTTTGTTGTCTCCCTTCAACATGAACAATGCATAGCTTCGACAATAAGAACTGGACAGATTGTCCCTCAATAATATGGGAATTAATGGGATAACGCAGAAATGTCGTATTGCAAAACGTTTATAAGCGAGATCATAAAATGAGTTGGTACTGCATAAACTCTTTACTTGGTTGAGACGCCTTTGCAAACAGTAGACCCAGATCATACGGCTCCTGTACAAAACATCTGATCAGGGTCTGCTCTTTTAGCTTATGGAATAATACACAATAAAACCCCTCTAATGCGACCACTAAATGAATAAACATGGGTGTCTTTATAAGCAGGTGGTTGTTGAATGCAGGACAAAAGTAATGCAGAAAGCTCCTCTGGGAGCTTTCTGCATTACGTTTGTCTTGCATTCAACAACCACCTGCATCTAGCACCCAGAATAATACCTCTTTTAGGTGGTCGCATTAGTGGGGTTTTACTGTATTTGATTCTACAGCTCCTGGCATGGCCAAATATGATCATGATAAAAACATTCTTTTGCATTGCATGCGATTATTGCTTCTTCGTGAATATTGGTGAGATAAAGGGTTATTTAAGCTACGCCCTACAGTCCTCTATGGGACTATTCTGAGTGGTCGATATAAATAGCATTTACTGTAGTTATTTATATAGTAGAATTCCTCTAATGGTACCACTTAATGAATAAACATATGTCTTTATAAGCAGGTGGTTGCTTGCGTTGTGGACAAAAGTAATGCAGAAAACTCCTCTGGGAGATTTCTATGTTACTCCTGTCCTGCATTAAGCTACCACCTGCATATAGCACCAACAATTATACCTCTTTTATGTGGTCGCATTAGTGGGGTTTTACTGCATGTGAAATGAAATTACATCACGATAAATCTGTTGATAAAACAGCACAATCATCGGGTAAAGAAAATACAATTTACAAAAATGAAATTACATAATGATTACTATTACATGTATAACAAAATATATCAAACACAAATACATCACAATTGCAACATCCTATCTAAGGTCAAATATTTACACAGGGATGCACATAACATGTGTACCGATCAATCAAACTATCTTATGTCTCCGTCAAATCCCTTCTTGCTACCTAGCATTTATCTCAAAATATACTACACGAATATTCGTGAAAGAAATAATGACACTATAATTAGATTCATTGTTATAATATCACATGGATACAGGGAATTTTGGCCGTGGCAGAAACTGTAGAATCGTATCGTATCCATAGTGTCACAATTTTCCACTGGCTGACCAACTGTGATTCCGGAATTCGTTTCAACAGAACAAGTAAATAACGAGACTGTCCAGTATATCAATCTATTTAAATATACACTCAAATTATCAACATAATATAACGTACAATGCAACTATAGGCCTAACTCATATCTATACCAATACAGTAAAATGTTCTGCCACACAGGCTACTATTAAGTGTCAATCCACTAAGATTTACTTACGCCACATAGGCAATGTCTAGCCACTAAGGCAAAAGTGTCCACTAAGGAAAATAAGCCACATAGGCAGTGTGGCTACAACACCCCCACTAAGGTATTTATATTCACTAAGAATATAGTCTAAGCCACTTAGGCAATGCAGCACTCACTGAGAAGCCACCCAGGCTAAAAGTAACACTGTCATTAAAGTGAGTCGCCACCACACAGCTATTAAAACATCAGCTTAGACCTACTGAATAAATTCTCCTCTACTCTTTACCATGTTGTTACCATCTGTGCGTTACTGGCAGCACTAAGTATAACCTCACATTTATATTATAAGAATTTACACTACAGAAACAGCTCTAAAATAAGACATAAAACAGTCTCGTGTGTACATGTGCGTCGCTAATGCACAACTACATGAATTCCAGTTCTCACTAGAACAAGTTCTGCTACTTGTACTTGTAAGCAAACGAACCCGTCCCTATAAACAAACGAGCTATATACACGTCTCTGCAAACTGTTACATATTTGTAAAAGGATTAAACGATGCCTGCTACATCACTCCATAATTGCTGACACTAGACACACAGCATGGACGACCCGGAATCCAAGACAACATCCCGTAGACCCTTCCACGTTCAAATTTACGGTCAGAGACTATACGTTTGGTCTTATGATAAGGGTCACAGGTGTTTGTCGTGTGCTACCCCCCTACCCGCCCATCTGCTACCCCCCCCCCCCCCCTGCAACCTCACAGAAAGATATTGATAAATAATCTCAATCATGTCAAAATATTGAGGTTGCAGAGGGGGTAGCAGATGGGCAGGTAGGGGGTAGCACACGACAAACACCTGTGATAAGGGCGGAAAATGGAATTCGTCTGTGACAACCAGCCTCTATTACTATACTTGACCATGGTGAAAATCATGTGACTATGTATTAATACGTTACAGTTCAAAAAATCTATTTTCAAATAAAATTCCTTACATTTATTTTCAATTTATATTTCAGCTACATCCAACAATACTCACGACCACTAGCACCGCCACCGGCTTAAGCAGTATTCAATGTTTCAAAACTAATGACATCAAAACTAATGATCCTGAAGGGTAAAAAATTATAACAAAACTGAGAATGAAGTAAGAGGCAACTCTTTATGGCCGCCCGACAATCATTTAACAGCTGCTTTTGTGAAGTACATTAATTCTGAAAGTAGTAGATCCTTCAAAAGTAAAAGCAGCAATGCAAAAAGAGACATTTAGCTAATGTCCAATGTTAAAATTTAATTAGTTAAAATTATTGACTGTTTTGGATCGGACTTTTTGAACTGCACTGTATTTTTTAAAAGGTTCGGTAAGCAGGTGAACTTTTTTGTGACCGCCATTTTGTTTTGGCTGTTGGGGTGGTGCGGAACACTTGATGATTTTTGGATTGTTAGACGAGGAAAAAAATACTATACTATTTCAAGATATGCAAAAAAGATTATTTTGAATTGATGATTTATTACTTTCTTCATTATTCACCGTAAACGTGTTCCGATCCTGGTTAAATATTAAGAGGTTCGATAGACGGTGAGACCACGCTACTGTCAATACGTCTAGATGAAGCCCCCGACAGAAAACATCTCTCTGCGGCAGGTATGGGACATGAAACAGTCAACAAGTTAAAAGGGACGAGTTTTACTAGAGTACTGTACTCTACACAAATGTGAAATAACAATCCACGCGGAATTCCTATTCTAAGCTACAGACACGGACCAAAGGGAAAACTTACATAATTCAACGTCCAGTTCTCAAACCATCAATTTCTTAGACTACCATCTCAACGATACGACTGCCTGTATGTATCTGACAACGAGTACATATGCCAATAGCCAATGACCATCATTGTCCGAAATTCCCCATTAGGGTGCGTGGCAGAATGTAACAGATAGATAAAAAATAAATTAAATTCTTCTCCGCCGATTGCAAAGAAAGGGCAGTTTTTATATCGACACCGGTTAATAGGCTAAAACGCCGACCGCATTCCTCTATAGGGCGAATCGCCGTGACGTCACGCGCACCTGTTATATAAGCCGAGAAAAGCTTGGTGGGCAAAAAGACTGACAGCCGATATGTAAACAATAACTGAAACATTGACAGCACTTTGAAAACTTCTGTTAAAATTATTAAAAAACGATTATGGTGCAATCGTTGATGATAGTTACATCGATAGTACATGTAAAAACATACAAATGAACCGAAAATTGATTATCTACAATAAACTATTTGCTCTCTATGTTACAAAAATAACAACAGTTTAACATGACAACCTGTGGAATTGAAAGATATAAGCTTTTCAAAGCACGGGTAATGCACAGTACAAAATTATAATCAGAAAAAATAAAAAAATATTGGTAAAATACACAAACCCTTTCCCTGCTCAGTATTCATGTAAGAAATAATGATATCATGACTATTTATAAGCTAATGTTTCTAATGACATTTGTAGACAGGATTGTTTTGTTGGTAGAAACTGTAGAGTCGGACCTTTTACAATATCATAAACAAACAGCTAGAGCAGCCCCAGTATGATCTGGATCTACGCTGTTTGCAAATACACGAACACACGCTTATATTAGAGAAAGGGTTACACCTTTGAATGCTTAAATTTCAAGGTGAAATGACCCATCATTCATTATATACTAAGACTTAAATTTGCGATATGATTTTGAATAACAAACAGTGAAGACCCTGGTCAGAGGGTTGCTTGTTTAGCTAAATATATTGTCTGGGTCTATATTTTGCAAATGACAGTAATTTTATTTACAGCATTCAAAGATTCTAACAATACACACGATTTTTTTTAAATACTAAAAATGAATTAAGGCAGTTGGAGACTATATTATTACATTACTTACTCAGCCGAAATATAGTTCTAAAGATAATATAGATATGATCTAGATCTATTCTAAAATACTTTTACAAGATCTGCTACGGTACTGTTCAGTAGCCAGAACGACAATTTACAACACACGAATGAAAGACATGAGACTGTATAACTTAATACCTAGATCTTATTGAAATAAAACGAGAATTAATTTTTTAATAGGCCTACTGTTGATCTAAATTATTCGACATATCAGGCATGTCCAACAAATAGATAAGAATGTCTCCCATTTCAAAGAAAGACCAGATCAAGGGATCGGGGTTTTTTGTGCGTGTTTATTTTTCAAAGTTCAGCTGGTAGTTTATAGGGCCGATTTATTCAATCTTCTTGTTGTTTCTGTAACCCGGGGTCAGAATCAAGAAGGATCCAGAAGGGTTGTTGTGTTCTTTTAATCACACAGAGTACAAGTAAAAGTAATAAGGGTCTGAAATACAAAATAGAAATGATGAGTACAATGTTGAGCCAGAGTTGAATAATAAGACTCGCGTATCGAAATTCAAATAGCGTAACCGACTTGATTCATTGTTAACCGAATAAATGAATGAATTGTAAATTAAATCCTAAATATAACAAATAGAAGGCTTACCAGCTGGTCGTTATGAGAAGAATACAAGCAATAGCCACGGAGAGTTTTCTATGATATAGACGTCCGTTTAGAACGAGAGTTATAGCCAGAATATTGGAAGCGGGAAAAGAGGTTTAGCTCATTAACTACGGTCAGGTGACTTGATATGCTTCACTCACCATGTCAACTCACACTTAACCGATTCTCTCGTGCACACTCACCACGCACATGAACATACATACAAGCGTAAACATACTAACATGTACATAACATATTGGGGATCCATACAGGGAAACTATGGTCTGGTTACATACTCCCCTGCTTCCTTGAAATGTCTCCTGACATTTACAAACTGAACTATTAAAACGGGCATATCAATAAGTTTAAAATAACTAGAACGATACACAGCTACTAACACTATGCTTTCCAAACTATTAAACAGAAAGCATGCACTTTCTTTACTAGAGAACTATGCAGAAAGCATGAAGTTTCAAACTACAAAACTATAATGCAGAAAGCACAGATCATCAAACAATATATTTTATCCTGGAAGCTGAATACAGAAATAGAATCTACATTCTAATCCTAAGGCTGATCCTCTAGCTGTCAGGTCACATGATTCTGGCTAAGAAATACAAGTAAACTATAATTACTTCTACAATAACTGACCAATGATACAGCAAACTAATCCAAATACAGCTTCCAAAATGCAAGTTACATGTATTAAAAACAAAAATGAAACAGGTGTCAGACCTGTACACATAGCGTGTCATATATGAGGTAAACTAAAACCAATGTGAAGCTCAGACAAAACAGGAATCAGTTTCACAAAAATTGCTCCAAACAATCTGGGGACACACCCACTGCCCATAACGGTCAGGGGCTTTCCTATTCCGGACAGGCCTCCTAGAAGGTAAACTAGGTGAGGGAGCTTGGTCTTGGCTTGGGTCTGGATCTAGAACCAAGTTCGAACCTGGATCTGGATCAGAGGGAAGGGTCTGATCAATGCCTGGAACTGAGCCAGGGCTTTGATCCACAGTAAGATTGTCGCCTGAGACTGTCACAGGGCTTTGGCCAGGATCAATGTCTGGAACTGAGACAGGGCTTTGATCCACAGTGTAATTGTTGCCAGAGACTGATACAGGGCTTTGGTCGGGATAAGAACCGGAAACTGGACTACGGAAATGGGTAGAGTGACCGGAAATGGTGTCAGGATAGAGAACAGAGACAGAGTCTGGAACTGGATCAGGACTATCACAAGAGACAGGATCCAAAATAGGATCTGAAACAGAATCAATGGCACCACTCTGGCTGGAGTTGCTTCCAACACTGGTGCTGGGTTGCCTAGACCCATGGGCCAAGCCACCCGTGTCTGACGCCCTGTTACCAGGTGTCTGACGAAATCAAAATATCGCTCAGGAAAAGGTTCGTTTCGTTTCATTTAAAACATTTATTCAGACTTTGAGCGTGGATTGTGACGACAATTTATAGAATTTAGATGTCCCGTAACAAGTATTCATTTCTCTAATAGTCAGTAACATTTTTGTTAAAATCGATAGGAAATTGTTGGATTAATGTAATGAAAATGGAGAGGGTTGTGTGTTTTCTGTACAAAACGATGGAGAGTAAATGCCTTTGGAAACGTTTGCTAGTTAATGAAAATGAATTCAATAAGAATTTATGATATTTGGATGGTGTTTAAGGACATTGGGTGGGTGGGTGTGGGGAGCTGTAATCGATCAAAGCAACATGCACCCGGGCAACTATGCACTCACAGACCAAAACTGAGAGCATAGTCGACCTATTCAAGGCTGAAAAACCAAGGGCTATTCAGTTGTAATGTAATTTCAATAATTATATTACACTATACGAGCTGCATTTAGTACTCTGTTCATTTGCAATGTCCCATGTTTATCATTATAATGTTAAAGTTTATATTTCATAATCTTCCCCAAAAACATCTATTTCGCGCTTATATTTTCCCCTCAAGAAAGGCTAGGCCCCTTCCCCTAAATCTGAGAAAAAACCCTGCAAGTTGAGTGAGTGAAACAGAACAGACCCTGATCACACGGGGTACACGGGGTACTCCTGTAGGGGTACAGAAGCCGTCTGACATGGGTCTACTATGTTTGCAAAGGCGTAGCAAATGCGTATTTATGGAGTAAAATATGTTTCGTCTTTATGTCCCTGCTTACAGATACTTAATAATTACCAGAACGACCATTAAATGACCGTCTGATACTTTACAATCCCTAGAACGACCATTAAATGGACAGTGTTATTTAATAATCCCTTGAACGACCATTAAATGGACCGCCTGGTACTTAACACTCCCTAGAACGACCATTAAATGGACCGTCTGATAATTAACACTCCATAGAACGACCATTAAATGGACCGTCTGGTACTTAACACTCCCTAGAACGACCATTAAATGGACCGTCTGATACTTACCAATCCCTAGAACGACCATTAAATGACCGTCTGATACTTACCAATCCCTAGAACGACCATTAAATGGGCCGTCTGATACTTAACAATCCCTAGAACGACCATTAAATGGACCGTCTGATAATTAACACTCCCTAGAACGACCATTAAATGGACCGTCTGATACTTAACACTCCCTAGAACGACCATTAAATGGACCGTCTGATACTTAACAATCCCTAGAACGACCATTAAATGGACCGTCTGATACTTAATAATCCCTAGAACGACGATTAAATGGGCCGTCTGATACTTAACAATCCCTAGAACGACCATTAAATGGACCGTCTGATAATTAACAATCCCTAGAACGACCATTAAATGGACTGTCTGATACTTAATAATCCCCTGAACGACCATTAAATGGGCCATCTGATACTTAAGAATCCATAGAACGATCATAAATGGACCGTCTGACGGGTCTGCACTATTGGCTTATGAAGTAATAAAGATCACTCTTCCTTCTCTACACGGTCAAAAGTCCATTGTTAATGACGCCATTATAAAACAATCATCTACTTTATACTCCTGGGTCCATGCTTATAAAGCTTTTAGTTGAGTCTGAGTTTCGTTCTCAGGCTTTTGATTGGTCAGATTTGAGTTCTCAAATCTGACCAATCAAAAGCTTGAGCCAAAAGCTTTGGCTCAAATCTGACCAATCAAAAGCTTGAGAACGATCTCAGACTCAACTAAAAGCTTTATAAGCATGGACCATGGTGTCATTATTTCCCATTGGCTGTTCATGAGGTAAAGGGTTACGCAACCATTTGTTTTTAATGTTGTGATTAAGAGTCAGCGGCCATTTAATCCTTTGCCTGATAATATTGATTCAAGAAATAGTAACAATATGGATATTAAATAGCTGAAGTTTTATAATGGCATATAATCCAGTGACTGTCTGGCCTTAGCAGAACCTGTCGAGTCATATCTATGCAATTCCACAAGAAAATAGAGCAGTGTAGCAACCCGGTTTGAAATAATGTTGCACTTTGAAATACAATACTTATTTCAAAACGGGTTACAGTTTGTTTCAATGTGCGATTTTCGATGTCAACCCGTTTTGAAATAAAGTTGCAAATTGAAGTAGAAATGACTAAAGTACTTTCCACTGAAAGTAAATGGTAAACACAAAATACATCCAAACCCACATGCACTCGTGGTGTGTTTCAAGTGCCTATGGACTCATGGCGCCAAGTCGGCGTCACATGAAGTCATTGACTTAAAAAGTTAAAATGCTACAAAAAGCGTTCAATATCAATTTTAAACCCGTGAATTTTCAAAATTTGTCACATACCTTTATCCTCATGTTTCACTACAAAACGCATGGAAGTGTAATTCAGAGCAAAATAAATGATGCGAAACTTACTTTTGCAGGATGAATACGATTTTGAAGACCTCTATTTTGCTTTAAATTGCATTTACATTGCCATGCATTGTGTTGTGAAACACGAAGATAAAGGTATTGAAACCATGTGACGCCATGCGTCTAAAGAGACTGGAAACACACCATGGGTGTATATGAGGTTGAATGTGTTGTGTTTTTCACCATTTCCGTTCAGTGAAAAATACTTTAGTCATTTTTATCACAGGGGTCTGGACCGCTTCATGGGGGTCTATAATGTACCATATAATACCATATTATATAGTACATATAGACACCCATTAAGCGGTCCAGACACCTGTGATTTTTATTTCAATTTGCATCTTTATTTCAAAACTGGTAGATATCGAAAATCGCACATTGAAATAAAATGCAACCCGTTCTGAAATAATTATTTCAAAGTGCATGCAACGTTATTTCAAAACGGGTTGCTACAAAGCAGGCACTGGTCAGGCGGCTCTTACAAAATCATCTGATCTGGGACTACTCTGTCGAAAGGTGTACCATTTCACTAATATACGTCTAATCAGGGTCTGCTCTGTTTGCTCATGAACTAATATAGGTCGGATTCTACAGTTTCTGTCATGGTAAAAACCGTTTATTCGTAATACCATTATCAATAACTCAATATTTCTTACATGACTATTCATGAGTGGGTTAACACTTTACTCCATGGATATTCCGATAAGAAATAATGGCATGGTGAATATTAATTATATTGAATGTATAATAGCACAAGACCACAGCATTTATTTTTTTGCAATGGCAGAAACTATAGAATCAAATCAATATTATTCCATAAGCAAACAGAGCAAACCCTGGTCAGACGGCTTCTACAGGAGCCGTCAGATCTGGGTTTACTGTGTGCACAGATCTAGAAGACCTTATTTGTAAATGGAATACAGAACTATTAAGTTAAAAACTTGTCTATAGTGACCACCTGTTATTGACGTCACATATGTTTATTAATAAAGTGGTAGCTATTCACGGATTATTTACTGTATGAAGTTAATAAGGTGGGGTTTTCCTCCAAATAAACCGTGTCCAGAATGAAGTTCCCATGAGTCATTACAAATTCAGTTAGATATAGCCACCTGTGATAATTGTCAGCATGTGATCGGAATAATACTAGCCTAACCTTTATATTTATATAAGACTTTATCGCTGCACGAATATTTATGTAAGGCTTTAAATAATTACTACAGGAATATTTATGGACTGGGGTTGGGTTTTTTTTTAATAATTACTCATTAACAGTGACATTTTGGCTGTGACAGCAGCTTTAGAATCAGATCTATAGTAAACCCTAAGCAAACAGAAGAGACCCAGTTCAGACAGATGCTACAGGAGCAGCCAGTTTTGGTCTCGTGTCAGACGTCGCCTACATGAAGGAAAGGGTTAAACTGTTAGATAGACTGGATATTTATATCTTATATGGTGCTATTAAAGCTCTGATCAGTTGCAATTTCGAACTTTTGAAGAAATAAAACGTTGTCCGAGTATCAAACAGTTTTGATGCTGCTGATAGGTTGGGTTACTCCTGGTGATAGGTTGGGTTACTCCTGGTGATAGGTTGGGTTGGGTTACTCCTGATGATAGGTTGGGTTACTCCTGCTGATAGGTTGGGTTACTCCTGCTGATAGGTTGTGTTGGGTTACTCCTGGTTCCTGGTGATAGGTTGGGTTACTCCTGGTGATAGGTTGGGTTACTCCTGATGATAGGTTGGGTTACTCCTGATGATAGGTTGGGTTACTCCTGGTGATAGGTTGGGTTACTCCTGATGATAGGTTGGGTTACTCCTGGTGATAGGTTGGGTTGGGTTACTCCTGCTGATAGGTTGGGTTACTCCTGATGATAGGTTAGGTTGGGTTACTCCTGATGATAGGTTGGGTTGGGTTACTCCTGCTGATAGGTTGGGTTACTCCTGCTGATAGGTTGGGTTGGGTTACTCCTGCTGATAGGTTGGGTTGGGTTACTCCTGCTGATAGGTTGGGTTACTCCTGCTGAAAGGTTGGGTTGGGTTACTCCTGGTGATAGGTTGGGTTATTCCTGGCGATAGGTTGGGTTACTCCTGATGATAGGTTGGGTTACTCCTGGTGATATGTTGGGTTACTCCTGGTGATAGGTTGGTTAACTCCTGGTGATAGGGTGCGTTACTCCTGGTGATAGGTTGGGTTACTCGACGTCTTATCTACATTCAAACTGTTTGCAACTGCCAGTCTAGCCAGTCAGCTCGCGTTAACCCATTACCTCATAGGCTATTTTTTAGATACAACCAATTTGAATAAATCTACCGAAAAGGAGCATTAACTAGAGAAAAGGAAAAAATCAGTATTTTGTAGTTTGAAACCATTGTGATAAATGGAGCATTTGCTCCTACGGGAGCAAATGCTCTATTTATTACATTGGTTTCACAATGTGACTTCTACAGAGCCGTCAAAAGTCGTCAATATAAGGGAATGGGTTTTAAGCATGATAAAGGGTAACCCTTTTCCTGTTCAATAATCATGTCAGAAATAATTGCATCATGAAGATTTATTAGCTGATTTTTTTATAATGGCATATGTACTCAGGATATTTTGGAATGGGTAGAAACAGTAGACTCAGATTTACATTCTACTGCAGTCAATCACAGCAGACTCTGTGTATAGGAGCCATCTAACCTGGGTCTACTCTGTTTGCAGAGGCATGACAAGGCGTTTATTTGAAGGAAATGATTAAACTCTTAGCCCTTGGTGTAACCGCTGTCTGCACAGCTTTCATCCTACCTTGATTTACCGCCTGCCATTACCTACAGGGTCCAGAATTAGGCGTCTGTTTGGTGGTTGCGTTAGATAGGTTTAACTGTATTTTAACCCTTCCCATGCAAAACGTGTCTAGATTCAGATGACTACCATTACAAACAGACTGGATCCTGGTGAGGCGCCCAGTAACTCATCGTCTCATCTGGATCCAGGCTTTTTGACACTCGGTCTAAAGGTTCTTACAAGCTTGAACGAATCGGATATAAGTAAACAAACATTGCAACTGGAGAGGGTTAACCCATTCCCTCATATTGACGCCGTTTGACGCCTCTGCAAAAGTCACCTGTTGAAACCATTGTGATAAATGGAGCATTTGTTCCTATAGGAGCAAATGCTCCATTTATCACAGTGGTTCCAAACTACTAAATTCTAAAATTTTACCTTTTCTCTAGTTAATTCTCCTTTTCGGTAGATATATTCAAATAGATAGGATCTAAAATACCCTATGAGGTAATGGGTTAAGCAGACTTTGTTTCAACCTGTCTTAACCATTTCCCTGTTCTGTGTTTATTCCAAATTTCAATACCTACTGAATACTCATGGACAAAATACATGTAATTATAATGACATGTGGAAGGTGGAATATTGTAGCGATTTTAAAGTAAAGAGACAGATCTATCAAACTCCATTAGCAAACAGAGCTAACCCTGATCAGACGGCTACTCTAGGAGCCATCTGATCAGTGTCTATGAAAAAAAAGGGTTAACTTTTCCCCTCATATAAACGCTTTTCACACTTTGCAAACAGAGTAAATCCAGATCAGACGGTACATGTACGAGCCGTCTGAACCGCAGGTGCCAGGCGCGTGACCGTTTCATAAATACTACAGTGTCTTCTCTGTTTGCTTATGAAATAATTATTATTACAGATCTGACTTTACAGTTTCTACCAATACCAAAACATCCTTTGCACATATGCCATTATAAAACAAAATACCTAATAAATATTCATGATGACATTATTTCTTTCGTGAATTTCAAAAGAGAAAGAGTTAAGCCTTTAGTTCATAGAGACGTCTGTTAATGCCTTTGCCTTTGCAAACAGGTCAGACTGCTTCTGTATGTATGAACCTTTTTATCAGGGTCCATGCTTATAAAACTTTTAGTTGAGTCTGAGTTCGTTCTCAAGTTTTTGATTGGTCAGATTTGAGCCTATGGCTCAAATCTGACCAATCAAAAGCTTGAGAACTCAAATCTGACCAATTCAAAAGCTTGAGAACGAAACTCAGACTCAACTAAAAGCTTTATAAGCATGGACCCTGAGTCAGCTGTTTGCTAACGCATTGCTGTAGAACCAGTATTAACCCTTTCCCTGTTCTATATTCATGTAAGAAATAATGACTCGTGAATATTAATAATATTATTTTTATAATGGTATATGGACACAGGACATTTTGCTTCAGGCAGAATGTGTAGAATCAGATCTATATTATACCATAAGCAGACAGAGCAGGCCCTGATCAGACGGCTCCTATAGGAGCTGTCTGATCTGGGTCTACTCTGTTTGCAGATGCGTCAAAATGCGCTTACATAAGGGAAAGGGTTAACCTTTTCCCTGTTCTATATTTATTCCAAATTCCAATACTTACTGAATATTCATGGACCAAAAAGTTATAATGAAAGATGGAAGGTGGGATATTGAAGCCACTAGCAAACAGATCAAACCTGATCAGATGGCTCCTATAGAAGTCATCTGATCTGGCTCTACCTTGTTTGCAAATGCATGAACACATGTTTATATGAAGGAAGTCATTAGGCGACCATTTTTGACTGAAAATAAGACTTCAAACAGCAGGTAGTTGATTAATATTTGGCAAAAGTAATGCAGAAAGCTCATATATGATCTGTATCAAGCTGTCGCCTGCCTAAAGACCCCAAACAGACTTTATTCTAACCCTTCTCTTGCTGAATTTTAAGATACATTTCTCCTTCTTTACCCATGCCCTGTTGTATAATTACATATATCTTCAATGTGTACAAGTATTTCGCTGTGCAATCACTGCTGTGGAGTGCACTGGTTACACAATCAATTTGTAAATAGTGCAGACCCTGATGAGACAGCTCCTGCAGGAGCTGTCTCATCTGGGTCTTCACTATTTACAGGTAGGTATATTGACGTGAATATCAAGCGAAGGGCTAATGGTCGTTGACTGCAGTATAAACCTATTTCTAAAGTGTATGCTATGGCCAATATTTCTTGTGTTCAACATATAAAATTTAAAGAATTATTGACATTAATATTAATTAAAAAAATTTATAACGGCATATGGAGACAGGAAACATTGGCTATCAGATCTACATTATTCCATAAGGAAGCAAAGTAGACCCAGATCAGATGGCTCCTGCAGAAGCCGTCTGATCTGTGTCTATTTTGTTTGCAAAAGCATTTAAAAGACGTATATAGGCAGCAAAGGGTTAAAGAAACCTGTGTGTTCTCATTAACTTTCCAGATTCTACATAAATTCTACGAATTTTTTTCTAAATTTCTGCTTATTATAGTCTACTTTCAGTCCGAATGTACATCTTTACCCATGCCCTGTTGTATAATTACATATATCTTCACTGTGTACAAGTATTTCGCTGTGCAATCACTGCTGTGGAGTGCACTGGTTGCACAATCAACTCGTAAATAGTGCAGTCTCATCTGGGTCTTCACTATTTACATGCAGGTAGGTATATTGACGTGAATAGCAAGCGAATGGTTAAACTTGCATAGCAGAAACTATGGAATCAGGTCTATGTTATTATATAAGCAAACAGCAGACCCTGATCAGACGGATCCTGTAGGAACCGTCTGATATGGTTCTACTCTGTTTGCAAAGGCGTAGATAGGCGTATTTGTGGAGTAAAGAAAGCTTTCTATATGATACATGTATTCAGCATTATTGCAGATAAAAAAAATGAAGATGACAAACCGTGGCAGTGAAGGTGTTAATACAAATGAATACTTCTGGTCCATCCTTCTTACATAAATTGTTTACGGTTACTAATGAACGTGTTCGTGGAACTAATTAAAGTTTTCAACTAATTGCACTTATTATTTCTGGGCAAATGCCTACCAGCTTCCATTTCTTTGCACAATAGGACCGAAATGGCAATTACCCGCAGGCAAATAATTTGAGTACAGTTGAAATGCAGACAAAATAAAGGAAATTCAGTGAACCCTTTACTCCATAGAGACGCCTTCTTACACCTTTGCAAACAGAGCAGACCCAGATCAGACGGTTCCTGTAGGAGTCGTGTGATCAGGGTCTGTTCTGTTTGCTTATGAAATAATACACATACAGTTTCTCCCGAGGTAAAAACCCGTTCTTCATGATGCTCTAGTACAAAAAAGCAGCTAATGAATACATGTACTAATAAAATAGTTGGTTTTTTTCTCACATGAATATTCATAGTGAAGGATTAAAGAACGACAAATTTTGCAGACGACTATTACCTCAAACGCGGGAGATAAACACATGATTGCACAGCGTGAAACTGAAGACTTAAAGCAACAAACCACAATGATTCGTAGAACTTATCGATTTGTAGCTGTACTCTTTAGTCTTAACCCTTTGTCTGCTATAAAAAAGATGTCTGCTTTATTTGTTACACGATTCGCTTTACGCCTACTTCTGATTCGAACAAAGTTTTGAGAAACTATTGACCGGGTGTCAAACAGCTTTGGTCCTGATGAGACGCCGAGTTTCTCGGCGTCTCATCTAGATCAAAGCTGTTTTCAACTACCAGCTTGGCAGGAAACTGTTTAATAAGCTTCACGAACAAGAAAGCGAAATTGTGACAATCTCTTTAGAGAGTTTGGATCCAGATGAGACGCCGAATAATTCGCAGTTTATTCAGGATTTACACTGTTTGACACTATACAATAAAGTTGATAAGAAATGGAATGAAATATGTTTTGAAAATTGCAGCAGACGACATGTTTTGCAGACGAATATTATATAGGATGCAAGGGGTCAGTGCCACATCAGTCTTAAAGTCTGCTTCTAAATTGTCGTCTGCTTTTAAACCGTCATCTGCTTTTAAACTGTCACCTACTGTGGCTTTTCAGTGCGTTTCAATTTCATTGAGATCTCTTACTTCCGCGTGTAGTCTTTAACTCTTCGCATGCTAGCGGTAAAACTGTGATTACCGATGCAAACAGCCTGAATCAAGATGAGACGACGCATAATGTGGCGTCTCACCAGGATTCAAACTGTTTGTCATCTTGATCATATTTTTGCAAAGAAATTAGAGAAAAGTTATTTTAAGAATTGAAGCAGACGACAATTGTTGCAGACGAAAAAATTACTTAGCGTGCAAAGGGTTAATTTTACCTTGCAATCCATGTGATTGCGAATCCATCACTGAAGTGGAACATCAAAGTCGCAATTTTTGACCTGGACCCAAATCGATCAAATGTTGAAATACAGTCCAGTAAAACCCATCTGAACCGGACATTCAAATAATTAGTATCGATGCTAGTCCGCCAGAAATGTGGCAGCTTAATGCAGGGCGATAGTCATGCAGAAAGCTCCCCGTGCTTTCTCCGTGATTTTCACACTACATTAAGCAGCGACCTGCCTAAAGGACCTAAATTCTTCTCTAATAAAAGTCCGGGTTAGACGTCCTTCACTGTAGCCACTTGTCGGAACTGATAGTCAATAAAAGTCCGAGCTAAATAATGTTTGCTCAAATTTGTCGCCAGTAAATCATGTTCTCAGACACAAAATGGAAGGCATGGACAGAAAGATGTAATTAACCGTTATATGCGCCTCAATATATACGCCTTTTAATGCCCTTGCAAACAGATAAGACCCAGATTAGTGACTAATATAGATCGCATGCTACACTTTCATCCATGGTTAAACTTTTTGTATTATTGAGCCATTATAAAAATTTAGCTATACAATGTATATGGTATATGAATCGAGTTTTTGTCTTTTTGTTTTTTATCGTTATCACACATTTTACCGATCAATATGGCAGAAACGACAGAATCAGATTTATGTAATTCCATAAGCAAACAGAGACCCCTGATCAGACGGCCCCTGCAGGATCCGTCTGGTCCGGATCTACCCTGTTTTTTAAAAGCGCCTAAAGGTTTATGTAGAAAGCACGGTCCATGCTTTAGTGACATACACCGTTTCAGAGCTACAGATAATGGTGCGTACACAAATACTAAAATCGTCATTTCTCCATCAAACCTTATGCTGTGACCGCTCTTTAAAATTGTCTCGAAACCCTATACATGTACTGTGACCGTTCTTTAGAATCGTCTCGAAACCCTATGTATGCATGTACTGTGACCGCTCTTTAGAATCGTCTCGAAACCCTATGTATACATGTAATGTGACCGCTCTTTAGAATCGTCTCGAAACCCTATACTTGTACTGTGACCGCTCTTCAGAATCGTCTCGAAACCCTATACATGTACTGTGACCACTCTTTAGAAGCGTCTCGAAACCCTATACATGTACTGTGGCCGTTCTTAAGAATCGTCTCGAAACCCTATGTATACATGTACTGTGACCGCTCTTTAGAATCGTCTCGAAACCCTATGTATACATGTACTGTGACCGCTCTTTAGAATCGTCTCGAAACCCTATACTTGTACTGTGACCGCTCTTTAGAATCGTCTCGAAACCCTATGTATACATGTACTGTGACCGCTCTTTAGAATCGTCTCGAAACCCTATACTTGTAATGTGACCGCTCTTTAGAATCGTCTCGAAACCCTATACATGTACTGTGACCACTCTTTAAAAGCGTCTCGAAACCCTATACATGTACTGTGACCGTTCTTTAGAATCGTCTCGAAACCCTATGTATGCATGTACTGTGACCGCTCTTTAGAATCGTCTCGAAACCCTATGTATACATGTACTGTGACCGCTCTTTAGAATCGTCTCGAAACCCTATACTTGTACTGTGACCGCTCTTTAGAAGCGTCTCGAAACCCTATACATGTACTGTGACCACTCTTTAGAAGCGTCTCGAAACCCTATACATGTACTGTGACCACTCTTTAGAATTGTCTCTTCAAGACTATTCTACATAGTGGTCACAGTATAGGGTTTGGTGGAGAAATAAAGGAGCTATTCTTGAAGATGTTTAAAAGCTACGCATCTTATCTAACCCTCTGCTATTCGCTTACTTTCGAGTCATACTCGACCAGTCTACCGGAAACAGCAAACAGCTGGGATCCAGATGAGACACCGAATAACTCGGCATTGAATAACTCGGCACCGAATAACTCGGCGTTTATGGGGATCCAAGCTGTTTGACACATACAGACACACACAGCTCTCTCTATATAGTTTTATCAACACGCTTGAACGAGTTTTTATAGCAGGATAAACAGTTAACCCTTTCCCAGATAAGACTACCTCAGGCACAACTGTTCAGTAGACCCAGATCAGAGATCCTCTGTATGAGCTCTCTGATCAGAGTCTTTTTTGTTTGCTTATTGAATTCCGTATAGAGCTGAGTTTAAAGTTTCTCTATCAGGCAAACCATTTCCTCGTTGTAACAGGTAATTATAAATATTCAGGCCATGAATATTCATGCAGTAATAATTCCTCCATTAATATCCAAAAGGTTGACATCATAGACACTGATGATCTCGGTGTGTATTTTTTATTTTCCGTCCTCTTATTTTCGCGAGTGTTAACCCTAATAAAACTGAATGACAAAAACAAAAATGGAAACCATGAATTGAAATGGTAACGATGAATTCAAAATGTCAACGATTATGTCAAATGGTAACAATGAATTCAAAACGGCAACGGTTTATTCAAAATTACAAATAGAGCAGACCCAGATCAGACAGCTGCTGCATGTATAGGTACTTCTGATCTGGGTATATCCTATTTGAAAATACATTAAAATGCGCCTCTATGACGTAAACTGCTGCTGCGAGTTCAATATTTTATCATCCGATCAAGTTAAAGGCAATAAATGCCTTCAAACACTATCAATATTGTTTTAGATTTCAGTCTTGCACAGCTGCTATTTTAACCTTTATCCTGCAATAACAATTAACATTTGTTCAACTGCTGACCTGCAGCAACTCATTACTGTCTCACTCTGCTGATCCGTTAAACTCTTTCGGCACAAACAAAGGTTTTCGTCTGATTCGAGTGTAAAAGTGACGTTTTCTTCAATTTTCATACAAGATTATTTATCATTTTGAAACAGTCTGAATACTGAGGAGTCGCTGAATTATTCGACGTCTCCTCGGGATCCAGTATCCATGCTTATAAAAAGCTTTATAAACATGGACCCAGACTGTTTGTAAAGTGTATCAAGGCTTCACCTATGGTGACGAACTTTTCTGGAACGCTTAACCGATATTCAAACAGTTTGGATCCTGACAAATCACCGGGTTACACGGAGTCTCATCTGCACACAGGATGTTTGTACATGCTATCCATATTTGCATTCTTAACAGAGCAAAGGGTAATGAGTCTCTGTTCTATAGCAGGTTTAGTCGAAATTACAATTTGTACTGTATATATATATATTGTAGAAATAATAGACTGAAAATGACTTTCATTTTGATATTCTGGGTGAAAATGTACAGTTTATGGATCGTTAACCGTTAATTTGCTGAACAATTCAAACTGGCTGAATTCAGCCATCTGAGCTGGGTCTACCCTGTTTGCAAATGCGTGAAAACACGTTTATATGAGGGAATGGGTCAACCCTTTACTCCGTGGATATTCCTGTAGGAAATAATGACTTCGTGAATATTAACCGTTTCGGCCCCAAATTTCTAATTGTCGTCTGCAACTGAATTTTGTTAAATCATATGGTGAAATAAAGAAATGAAATAAATAAATGCAAATTTCAAAGGAATAAAGCACATATACGGAAATAGAGACTGAGACAAAAAGTGAAGTCCCTTTTCAAGGCGGCGTCTGATCTAGGACTGCACTATTTGTCATGGTGCATTTTTGCGACTTCGACGGTAAAAGGGTTGATTAGATTAATTGCTGAAATAGCACATGGACAGATGATTCTTTGGTCATGACAGAAACTTTAGAATCATATCTTTATCATATCATAAGCAAAAACAGTATACCCTGATCGGACGGCCCCTACAAGAATGTCTGATTTGGGTCTACTCTATTTTCAATGGCGTACCACGGTGTATTTATGGAGTAAAGGGTTAAGCTTATTACTTTTGCCCAGTATTAAGCAACCACAAGCGCTTTAAGATTTTTATATTCAATAAATGAATGGTCACTTAACCCATTCCCTCATATTGACGACTTTTGACGACTCTGTAAAAGTCACTTTGTGAAACCATTGTGATAAAAAGAGCATTTGCTCCTATAGGAGCAAATGCTCTATTTATCACAATGGTTTCAAACTACAAAATTCTAAAATTTTCATTTTCTCTAATTAATGCTCCTTTTCGGTAGATTAATTCAAAGAGGTTGTATCTAAAAATAGCCTATGAGGTAATGGGTTAAGACAAGTTCTAATGTATATGTTGATTAATGCATAGCATGATTACCTTCCAGGGGCCAAGACTGGTGTTTCGACGAACTATCATCATATTTCACTGCATTTGCTGTTTCGCCAATTATAGTAGTTCCAAGAAATCCACAACCGTCTTCAGTGCCTTCAATTATCTTATCACTCGTTGTCATGGAGACCGTTTCATCAAAATTACAAGTACGGGAATCACGATGGAGATTTTCAAGATCTTGCCCGATGATATAGTTGTCTGACTGTGAAGAACAGGAAAAGGGGAAAATATGTGTGGCCGAATTATGAAAACCGTTTTTGGTCTTATTTGTGCATGAACAAGGGACACAATTACATACAGCCTTACAATTAACGGAGTCTTCTTGAGTTTGTTTCACAGCATGTCGATCGATATTTTTTGCTTTATGCTTTTTCTCAAATGCTTCATTTCGTGAAATCTGCGGTACGTTTCTATGTGAGTACCGTGTGGTGGTGGCCATCTCGCCCTCATTCTGAAAGGACTGATTGTTTGATATTTCGCTGGACTGACACCGAGCTCTGTGGCGGTCAGGTTTAACCGACGTATGTTCACACAGTGCAAAGTTTGTGCCCTGAGCGTCGTCACCAGCAGCAGATTTTACACACAAGCAACA
This sequence comes from Azorinus chamasolen, assembly GCA_963576725.1. Taxonomy (NCBI): domain Eukaryota; kingdom Metazoa; phylum Mollusca; class Bivalvia; order Cardiida; family Solecurtidae; genus Azorinus; species Azorinus chamasolen. The sequence goes on along the minus strand of OY755244.1, from coordinate 16,266,691 downwards.
CAGTTGTGTTGGTGGTTCTATCTTCGATTTGCCGTATAGTACAAGACATGTCAGAGCGTCACAGCTGGAGGGTCGGGCTGGGTTTGATCCTCCATCGTCAACGGGCTCATAATGACACAGGGAGCTCGTGTTACAGGACATGGGCCGTCTGATGACATCCTGTTCCTTGCAATTACAACCACTGACACTGAAACCAACTTCTGGCGATGGATATGCGCAATCACCAAATTCTTTTGATATTGATTCTCTACATATACATGTGTGTCGCGATTGTGGCATTTTTACTATAGATTCGTATCCACCAATGTCTTGTGTTATGATGGCTTTCTTTAAGAATATATCACAGATTTGGTCAGCTTCAGGTGTTGGAATATGCTCGTCGTTTCTGTATCTAGCATGGCTACCCGAAGTCGTCATGTCATAATCATTTCCTATTTGAATACATCCCTCCCACCCATGACCATTTACTTCATACAGTAACCTATGGTCAACACCTTTGGTTAACAGTTCTGTATCAACGCATGTGAACTTGTCCTCAACATCGCAGGATTCTGTGTTAGGGACTTTCGTCCAGCTTTTCCACACGACTGGTTCCGCGTTCGATCCACTCTTACTAATTAACTCCGGTGCGCTTTCGCATCTTTGAAGCTTGCCTTTACCATCTTTCTCCACGGCGTGATCATCAACAATGTCACTAGAACTGTCCTGAACACGTTCACTCGTCTCTCCTCTCCCGTTCAGATCGACGTCAAACGTTTCTATTTCGAGCATAGATCCATCTGTGGAAAGTCTAACGGTGATCTTGGACGATTTGCACTCCCTATTGTTGACATACGTTTTGCTCGTAGAGGAGAAATCGTTGTACGTTGGTGGTCTTCGTCCCCGTCCCCGCCCACTCTTTTTATTCTTGTGTTTTCTTTGGTCCATTTCCTGCATATAAGCACGGTTGTACTCCCAGGTGCTGTCGCCGACCTTGCCTAGCGAATGTCTACTTGGTCGACAGCCCATTTGTACCAACTAAATGCTATAAGAAATCACCTACTTGGTTATAGAAACACATGCGCGCTTCCAGCACCACCAAACTCCCGTCTTAATCACCTCCTTTGTGCTAATATCCGAGATTTTCTCACATTTTCAAAAACTTGCTTCGTGATTCATACATAAAAACGTTCGATAACATCCCCTGGACTGTTATAGGACTGGAAATGTTCTGCGGTTGATAGACTTAATGCTAGCGATCGATAATGTGTTGTTGATATCGGCGAGGGATTGACAACATTGCTCTGTGGCAAGAATACAGTTGTCCCATCCTTTGCATGTAGAGCGCTTAACCCCTTCCTTCATATAAACGCTTAAACAGAGTAAACCCAGATCAGACGACTCTTATAGGAGCTGTCTGTTCAGGGTCTGCTCTGTTTGCTTGTGAAATGATATAGGACTGATTCTACAGTTTCTGCAATTCGCTTGTTGATAATGCTGTTAATAATTAATATTCATACAGTCATTATTTCTTATTACTTATCGGGTGAAAGAATATGCATACATGTATAAGGAATAATGACATTATCATTCTTAATCAGATGAATTTTTATAATGACGTGAACACATTTTTTTTTACAATGGGAGGATATTAATATTTTATAAGCAAACAGGGCATACCCATATCAGACGTACATGGGCCGTCTGATCTTGGTCCACTCTGTTGAAGCGGCGTAAAAAGGCGAAGGGTTAACAAATTCTCGTCCGTTCTCCCAAGTCTTCATCGATATGTTTAATGCAGATAGTCGGACTGGCACAACGAAGTGTCGTCTGCGAAAAATGGCACGTGCCGCGAGTGTGAAATTCATTCATCTTTGTGAACCGTTGTTACAGACGAGAGAAGAGAGTGTCAACTGCTGTGGATTATGTCTCTGGTCTCAATCATTACTATGGTAGAACCTCTAAATATAATGCTTTACTTGTTAGATACACGATTATATGCATCTGCAAATAGAGTAGACCCTGATCAGACAACTCAGATGGGAGTTGTCTGACCAGAAACTGCTCTGTTTTGCTTATATATATGTATAATGATATACCGGGTAGACCTGATTCTGAAAAGTCTGCCATTCCTTGTCTTTAGTCGCGTTATTAAAGTAATCAGTCAATATAGATCTAAATGTTCATGAAATTATTATTTCTTATATGATTATTTATAATGTAAATTATTTACCCTTTCCTTAATATATAAACTACCTTTATGCATTTGCAAACAGGGTAGACCCTGATCAGACGGCTCCTGTATGATCATGGTTTAAATTGCTCTGTTTGCTTTTGACACGCTACAGATCTGATTCTGCAGTTTTTGTCAAAGAAAAACATTCTCTTAAAAAGTTTATTTTATAAAAAAAAAATGAGCAAATAAACATTCATGGTGTCATTTTTTTGATACATTAATACAGAACAGGGAACGGATTAACCCTTTCCCTCATATAAACGTGTTTTCACGCATCTGCAAACAGAGTAGACCCAGATCAGACGGCTAATTGAGGAGGCGTCTGATCAGGGTCTACTCTGTTTGCTAATAGAATTTCAAAGATCTGTATCTTTACTTTCTAAAATGGCTACAGTGCTCCACATTCAATATTTCATAATAACCGTTTTGTCCATGAATATTCAGTAGGTATTGAAAAATGTAATTAACATAGAACAGGGAACGGATTAAGTGACCACTTAACGCACTAACATGATGGTGTTTAACCATTTCCCTGTTGTGTTTAACCATTTCCCTGTTGTGTTTATTAATAAAATTATTATTGACATCGTGGATAGTTTATAATGACAGTGGTATTGGTAGAAACTGTAGGACTTCGGATCTATTATCATTTAAGGAAACATCCCAGACGGTTCCTACATGTATGGGTTGTCTGGTCTTGATCTTCTCTGTTTGCAAAAGCGTTTTATGGAATTTGTTAACAGCAGGTGAAGATGGTCGTGGTTATAGAGATCGTGATTTCCATCCTGTGTGGGGGACCTATATGTCCCAAGATGACAAACCCATTTTAGGCATGTCCTTCCCCTGCTGGATATTCAGGTAAGAAATAATTACATTAGATCATGTGTCTCGGGGCTAGTTGATACATGGGGCTAGATGGTACAGCACACATACTAATGGAAAACATCCCTAAATGCCGCCAATCACTTCATATTTAAAAACAGTAAAATGTTGCGGCCGTTTTGCTGTTGACGGCAACTACGACGATAACTGCTTCTCGTAGGTCCATTTGTATGATTTATAACAACGTAAGTAAACTGGCAGCGTTAAGTTGGCTGCCAGTTCGCAGTTCGCAGTTCGTTATTCGAATAACGAACTGCGAAATATTTCGCAGTTCGTTATTCGAATAACGAACAACGAAATATTTCGCAGTTCGTTATTCGAATGTGAATAACGAAATAGTTTGCCATTCAATTTACGAATAACGAAATAGTCATTTAAGCTATAAATTAACAGCACAGTAGAACCCCTCTAATGCGACCACTAACAGAATAAACATAGGTGTCTTTATAAGCAGCTAGTAGCTTAAAGCTGGGTGAAAGTAATGCAGAAAGCTCCTATAGAAGTTTTCTGCATAATTTTCGTTCTGCATTAAGCTACCACCTGTCTCTGCCAGATTTATGCCCCATTAAAGGGGTTTTACTCAAATTATATTCTAGATAAAGTAGAACCGAATTATCGTTGGTACATATAAAAGTATCGTGAAAGTTTATGCAGTTTTCATTCGAATCACAAAATATAGTTTGTATTTTGTAAAATTATATTTTAGACACACTAGACCCAAGTCATAGTTGAATCAATGATTTCAATATAAAATCCGGAGTCATTTCGCAGTTCGTTATTCGAATAACGAAATATTTCGCAGTTCAACCTCCGAATAACGAAATGGCCAAAATAAGTTTTAAATGCGTAATAATGATATTTTAGGCACACTACACCCAGGTCATAGTGGAATCAATGATTTCTATATAAAATGCGGGACCATTTCGCAGTTCGTTATTCGAATAACGAAATATTTCGCAGTTCAACATCCGAATAACGAAATGGCCAAAATAAGTTTTAAATGCGTAATAATGATATTTTAGACACACTAGACCCAAGTCATAGTGGAATCAATGATTTCTATATAACATCCGGAGCCATTTCGCAGTTCGTTATTCGAATAACGAAATATTTCGCAGTTCAACATCCAAATAACGAAATGGCAAAACTAAGTTTTAAATAGGTAATGATGATATTTTAGACACACTAGACCTAAGCTATATCGGAATCAATGATTTCTATACAAATTCCGGGACCATTTCGCAGTTCGTTATTCGAATAACGAAATATTTCGCAGTTCAACCTCCGAATAACGAAATGGCCAAAATAAGTTTTAAATAGGTAATAATGATATTTTAGACACACTAGACCCAAGTCATAGTGGAATCAATGATTTCTATATAAAATCCGGAGCCATTTTGCAGTTCGTTATTCGAATAACGAAATATTTCGCAGTTCAACCTCCGAAAAACGAAATGGCCAAAATAAGTTTTAAATAGGTAATGATGATATTTTAGACACACTAGACCCAAGCCATATCGGAATCAATGATTTCTATACAAAATCCGGGACCATTTCGCAGTTTGTTATTCGAATAACGAAATATTTCGCAGTTCAACCTCCGAATAACGAAATGGCTAAATAAGTTTTAAATGCGTAATACTGATATTTTAGAGACACTAGACCCAAGTTATAGTGGAATTCATGGTTTATATATAAAATCCGGGACCATTTCGCAGTTCGTTATTCGAATAACGAAATATTTCGCAGTTCAACCTCCGAATAACGAAATGGCAAAAATACGTTTTAAATGCGTAATAATGATATTTTAGACACACTAGACCAAAGCCATATCGGAATCAATGATTTATATACAAAATCCGGGACCATTTCGCAGTTTGTTATTCGAATAACGAAATAGTTCGCAGTTCAACCTCCGAATAACGAAATGGCCAAAACCAGCTATAAATGCGCAAAGTTGATATTTTAGATAACCTAGACCAAAGTCATAGTGGAATCAATGATTTCTATATAAAATCCGGAGCCATTTCGCAGTTCGTTATTCGAATAACGAAATATTTCGCAGTTCAACCTCCGAATAACGAAATGGCCAAAATAAGTTTTAAATAGGTAATGATGATATTTTAGACACACTAGACCCAAGCCATATCGGAATCAATGATTTCTATACAAAATCCGGGACCATTTCGCAGTTCGTTATTCGAATAACGAAATATTTCGCAGTTCAACATCCGAATAACGAAATGGCCAAAATAAGTTTTAAATAGGTAATGATGATATTTTAGACACACTAGACCCAAGCCATGTCGGAATCAATGATTTCTATACAAAATCCGGGACCATTTCGCAGTTCGTTATTCGAATAACGAAATATTTCGCAGGTCAACCTCCGAATAACGAAATGGCCAAAATACGTTTTAAATGCGTAATAATGATATTTTAGCCACACTAGACCAAAGCCATATCGGAATCAATGATTTCTATACAAAATCCGGGACCATTTCGCAGTTTGTTATTCGAATAACGAAATAGTTCGCAGTTCAACCTCCGAATAACGAAATGGCCAAAACCAGCTATAAATGCGCAAAGTTGATATTTTAGATAACCTAGACCCAATTCATAGTGGAATCAATGATTTCTATATAAAATCCGGAGCCATTTCGCAGTTCGTTATTCGAATAACGAAATATTTCGCAGTTCAACCTCCGAATAACGAAATGGCCAAAATAAGTTTTAAATAGGTAATGATGATATTTTAGACACACTAGACCCAAGCCATATAGGAATCAATGATTTCTATACAAAATCCGGGACCATTTCGCAGTTCGTTATTCGAATAACGAAATATTTCGCAGTTCAACATCCGAATAACGAAATGGCCAAAATAAGTTTTATATAGGTAATGATGATATTTTAGACACACTAGACCCAAGCCATGTCGGAATCAATGATTTCTATACAAAATCCGGGACCATTTCGCAGTTCGTTATTCGAATAACGAAATATTTCGCAGTTCAACCTCCGAATAACGAAATGGCCAAAATACGTTTTAAATGCGTAATAATGATATTTTAGCCACACTAGACCAAAGCCATATCGGAATCAATGATTTCTATACAAAATCCGGGACCATTTCGCAGTTTGTTATTCGAATAACGAAATAGTTCGCAGTTCAACCTCCGAATAACGAAATGGCCAAAACCAGCTATAAATGCGCAAAGTTGATATTTTAGATAACCTAGACCCAATTCATAGTGGAATCAATGATTTCTATATAAAATCCGGAGCCATTTCGCAGTTCGTTATTCGAATAACGAAATATTTCGCAGTTCAACATCCGAATAACGAAATGGCCAAAATAAGTTTTAAATAGGTAATGATGATATTTTAGACACACTAGACCCAAGCCATATCGGAATCAATGATTTCTATACAAAATCCGGGACCATTTCGCAGTTCGTTATTCGAATAACGAAATATTTCGCATTTCAACCTCCGAATAACGAAATGGCCAAAATACGTTTTAAATGCGTAATAATTATATTTTAGACACACTAGACCCAAGCCATATCGGAATCAATGATTTCTATACAAAATCCGAGACCATTTCGCAGTTCGTTATTCGAATAACGAAATATTTCGCAGTTCAACCTCCGAATAACGAAATGGCCAAAATACGTTTTAAATGCGTAATAATGATATTTTAGACACACTAGACCAAAGCCATATCGGAATCAATGATTTCTATACAAAATCCGGGACCATTTCGCAGTTTGTTATTCGAATAACGAAATAGTTCGCAGTTCAACCTCCGAATAACGAAATGGCCAAAACCAGTTATAAATGCGCAAAGTTGATATTTTAGATAACCTATAGACCCAAGTCATAGTGGAATCAATGATTTCTATATAAAATCCGGAGCCATTTCGCAGTTCGTTATTCGAATAACGAAATATTTCGCAGTTCAACCTCCGAATAACGAAATGGCCAAAATAAGTTTTAAATAGTTAATGATGATATTTTAGACACACTAGACCCAAGCCATATCGGAATCAATGATTTCTATACAAAATCCGGGACCATTTCGCAGTTCGTTATTCGAATAACGAAATATTTCGCAGTTCAACCTCCGAATAACGAAATGGCCAAAACCAGCTATAAATGCGCAAAGTTGATATTTTAGATACCCTAGACCCAAGTCATAGTGGAATCAATGATTTCTATATAAAATCCAGAGCCATTTCGCAGTTCGTTATTCGAATAACGAAATATTTCGCAGTTCAACCTCCGAATAACGAAATGGCCAAAATAAGTTTTAATTAGGTAATGATGATATTTTAGACACTCTAGACCCAAGCCATATAGGAATCAATGATTTCTATACAAAATCCGGGACCATTTCGCAGTTCGTTATTCGAATAACGAAATATTTCGCAGTTTAACATCCGAATAACGAAATGGCAAAACTAAGTTTTAAATAGGTATGGATGATATTTTAGACACACTAGACCCAAGCCATATCGGAATCAATGATTTCTATACAAAATCCGAGACCATTTCGTAGTTCGTTATTCGAATAACGAAATATTTCGCAGTTCAACCTCCGAATAACGAAATGGCAAAACTAAGTTTTAAATAGGTAATGATGATATCTTAGACACACTAGACCCAAGCCATATAGGAATCAATGATTTCTATATAAAATCCGGGACCATTTCGCAGTTCGTTATTCGAATAACGAAATATTTCGCAGTTCAACCTCCGAATAACGAAATGGCTAAAATAAGTTTTAAATGCGTAATAATGATATTTTAGACACACTAGACCCAGGTTATAGTGGAATACATGATTTATAAAATCCGGGACCATTTCGCAGTTCGTTATTGGAATAACGAAATATTTCGCAGTTCAATCTCCGAATAACGAAATGGCCAAAATAAGTCTTAAATAGGTAATGATGATATCTTAGACACACTAGACCCACGCCATATCGGAATCAATGATTTCTATACAAAATCCGGGACCATTTCGCAGTTCGTTATTCGAATAACGAAATATTTCGCAGTTCAACCTCCGAATAACGAAATGGCCAAAACCAGCTATAAATGCGCAAAGATTACATTTTAGATACCAAATGACCAAAATAAGTTGGTGATGCAGAGGTCAAAAAAAGATGAGTAAATTTAAATATTTTCAACAATAGCTGCCATTTTTCTCCACCAAACCTTATATTATGTCCACTCTTTAGAATCTTCTCGAAGAGATTTCTAAAGAGTGGTCAAAGTATAGGATTTGGTGGAGAATGGCGATTTAAGAAATGGGGTACGCACCTTTATCTGTAGCTCTGGAAATGCGCAATGATGATATTTTAGACATACTAGAACCCAGTCATAGAGGAATCAATGTTTGATATATAAAATCCTGAGCCATTTTGCAGTTCGTTATTCGAATAAGGACATATTTCGCAGTTCGCCATCTAAATAACGAACTAGTTCGCAGTTCAAACTTCGAAATCGCCCCTAATTGTGGTAAAACAAAAATAATCCGATGCACAAGTACATACCCTGAATAATATAATCATGAGGATGGAGGACTGTAGGCCACCTGCTTTTAGAGACGTAAAAGGGCATTGAAAGTTGAGAGAGCCAGAGAAGAAGACGAGAGAAGGACCGAAGAAGACTCAGATAGTGACGACAAAGAGTCTGATTATAAGGAAAGTGCTGCTGGGACTTCTCCGAGAGAAGAACCTCGGAAAGTCGTCCTATATATACCACCCAGACATCGGGCGGAAAAGCTCACGTTCATCGCACTTGCACGCACTTACAACATGCGAGCGAGTAAGGACACCGTATGTGAGCAGCAGGTGTAAGTACGGCCTCCGTACGATAATTAGAAAATCGTACGGAGACGGTATGTTGTAAGCACGTTGTTTGTTAGCACATACAACACACTTACATGTACCACGTGTTCATCGTTCGATGCACGCAACCGCTGACGGTCAGGTGTGGGGTGCGGACCACGTACCTTACACTTTGCGCAACAGTGGGAGTAACGTGCTTTGACGTACTCCCTCCCTGCTCTTGCAACTCCCTCTCAACGTTTACAGAAAAACGTCGCGGCCGCCGTGGCCACCCCAAAAATACGCACGGACTTAAAAACGCATAGTGTGTTGTGACCGGGCCTTTAGCCCCCACCCCATCTGGATTCATATTTTCCATTTTCATGCGGCATTTTTAAACTGACATCTGTTACAATACTTAATATGCAGTGTTCTTTGGCTACTTTTTATGCCCCTCTTCTTATACGTGTCAAGGGGATAAATTTGCCGTTGTCCGTCCGTCAGTTTGTACGTACGTACGTAGGTCCGTTCCGATTTTTTATATATATAGTGTATAACTCTTAAAACACTTGTCTTACAGACATGAAACTTCATGAATATATTTTCAGGGTACGCACGTGTGCACCTGGGTATTTTCATTTAACGAATTTTGATTAACATTGACTTGGTTATGGGTCCTGATTTTTTTTAAATTATGGAAGTTTATGTTTGGGTCGAGCATAAATCCGCTGCCTTTTTAGCTGCAGATGCAGCTGACCCTTCTTCTGTGTCCCCTTATTAGGCATCTTGGAGACGAAATGTTAGGACTCATCCGTGGGTTCGGCTTTTATATATACAGTAAAGCCACTCTATTACGACCACTATATTATGTTAATTATTTTGTGTTTAAGTCAGGTGGTTGCTTAAAGCAAGGTGAAAGTAAAGCAGAAAACTCTTCAGGGGCTTCCTGTTTTACTTGCATTTTGTTTTAGCTGTCACCTGTCTTTGATACAACCAATCAGCATTCTTTTATGTGGTCGTAATAGAGAGGTTGTACTGTACTGTAGAAATCAGTACGCACAACGTGCGCTGTAACTGCGGAGCTCGGGCTTATTCGGTACGGTCCACGTGCGTTCTATGTGCTAGAACCAGTGCATTGTGCGCTGATTGGCTGTAGAAGGTACATGCGTCACCCGTACTTGGGATTATCCGTAGCCCGAATGCAGCCTGAACGCATGAAACGTTCCTCATGCATGCACTAAAAGCTCTACGACGTGTCTGCGTGCCCCCAAATCCACACGGAGGAGGTACTCACCACGTACGAATCCCCAAAATATGCCCACGTTTTTGCAAGTAGACAACGCGCACCTGCAAGTACCACGGGTTGTGACCAGGGCTTAAATAATTATTCGTTTAATAATATATTTTTCATCATCATCGGTGAATTACTTAGGCTACAGTTCCACTAGCGCTTGCGACCAGTTAAATATTATTGGAGACCTTCGTACGACGATTGCACGATTACCTGAACTCTTAAAGAATACCGGCGACCAGTTCGATCGTAAGGAGGTTGTTGTGCATGATCAACAACCTCTCTGCGACTGAAATCGGTCGCACGACAAGAAACGATTACCAACGATTACTGAAGACTACCCGCGATTGTCAGCGACTTGTCGTGCGACATTCGTACGAATATCGGCGACAAGAAGTCGCTAAAAATAGTAAACAGGGCATAAGCGGTCGTCGGCCTAGTGGGACTGGGTCCTGAGGTTGGTCAACATGGTCAACGACCACTCTACGACTGAAATGCGACTGAAATTGGTCGCACGATTGTAAACGATTACCAACGATTACTGAAGACCACGGGCGATTATCAGTGACTTTCGTACGAATATCGGCGACCAGAGGTCGGTAGCAATCGTAAACAGGTCTTAAGGGGTCGTAAGGCCTAGTAGGACTGGGCCCTTAGGGGAGCAGAAAAGTATTATTTAGACCACTTTCTTTTCTACATACCACAAATAGCTCCCCCAAAGTCTAAAGAAGGCTCACTTGTCTATTCTGAGCGATCCCTAAATTATTCAATTGTAAAGTTTTTGTTGGAAAAAAATCTCTGAGAATTTAAAAAGTCAATACCTATTAGTATTGTCTGGTAAAGTTCATTAGACATTCATGCCAATTTTGATTATTGAGGTTTCATTCCTCATCAAATGTTAGCTGATTCCATCTACACCTCAAACTAACTGAAGGTTGTCCAATGTAAAAGGGTAAACTAAAATTCATGTACTAGATAAAAGACTTTGCTTATTTTCTGTAAATCCTCGAAGAAACAAAATCGAATTATTGACATTGCCTTCAATGGCAAGTGGCAATGGTCTGCCATAGCAATTGCCTTTAAACGTTGCATCCGACGGTGATTGTTGGTCTAATAAATTTATCGCAACATAGGTGGAAAAATGCAAACATGGACCATGCTTAACCCTTTCGGTGCCAACATAAACTTTCGAAGGATCTCCCACTTTCAGAATTTATCTGCGTAGATAATTGTCTGCTACAGGTTATAATGTGGGTGGGTTATTTTCATTTTTTTAACAAAATTATACTCAGTGTCAAACAGTTTGGATCCTGAGTAGACGTCGAGTTACTGGGCGACGTTGATCCGAACTGTTTCACAGGTCATCATGGATTCGCCTATGACGGTGAAAGAGTTATATACGTCAGAAGTGTTTTTACGTACAAATATGTATGACGGGGGGTGTAAAAAAAAGACATCTACCCTTTAGGAGCCAACTAGTTATCGTCGATGTTTCTCAAGTCATAATTGAGGTCAAACAGTTTGAATCTAGATACATATCAAGCTATTCGACATCTCACCAGGATCTAATCTTTTTGCCAAGGTGACCACATATTTTCACAATACAGCAAGCCCTACGAGTCACCCTTGCGCAGAAAGGGTAAAATCCGCAGCGTTCATGTTTTCTACACAATGAAGGACATGACGGTTGACTTCGCCGTCATCAAAGGAGCGGTCGCACTAGATCAAATCTTGATGAGTTAGCAAATTCTTTCGGCGTTTCTCGATTTTGTAGAAAAATATGACAGTTTCAAATTAACGCCAGTAGTCTTACTACTAAAATTAAGGCTTTATCTGATGGATATTCATGAAATAATGTTTAACATCGTGAATATTAATTAGATATTTATTTCTGGCCTATGCATATACCAAATTTGGTTATAGCAGAAACTGTAGAACCGGATCGATATTACTCATTAGCAAAGAGAACATATCCTGATCAGACGACTACTACAAAAAGCGTCTCATATACGTCTACCATTATTTGCAAAGGCGTCAATAGCATCCCTATCAGGTAAAGGGTTAATGAATAATGATCCATGCGATTCTGAACTTTGCAACCACGGTTTCTGGTGAACAATGCAAACGAAAGATTGCGGACTAGGAACAGAATTGTTGTCCCAGTAAATTAGTAAGTCAATGCCCATTTGAAAAAAAAAGAAGAAAAAACATTACCCATTCAAACATGGCTGCACGCGCTACCGCGATATTCGAATGCCAGAATAAATTCGCGGTACTCTTATACGTCTAATTTGCAATGTAATAATATTTTAACCATAAATTTATGTTTAAATCAGAACACTTGATAGTTGAAAATAGGAGTATAAGGCTATTTTATAGAATATGGGACTGCGAACCATCAGTGTCAAAATGTAAAATAAATGGAAATACAGAACTTAAATGATACATAAATGATACATAAAACCCGCTTCATACAGGCACTTGTTACATCGTAATATTCGACATAAGGCGAAAGATCTCTTCGAGTATGTGCCTATATGCACTATATTTCCCATTTTCATAAAGACAATTTCGGTTGCCGACACCGGCAGTCAATTTCGGCAAACTTGTTTAACCCTTCCGCTATTCAATATTCATGTAAGAAATAATGATATCATGAATATTTATTTACTGAACTTTACAAAAAAATGTTTTTCTGTGAAAAAAAACTATAGTTTCAGATCTATATCATGTAAAAATCTAACAGAGCAGACCCTGATCATAGGGGCTGTCTGATCTGGGTCTACTCTGTTTGCAAATGCATGAAAAGGCGTTCATATGAAGAAAGGGTTAACGGTATATTTGCCGCTCGATTGACCGACCCCTCCATAGCATTTAGGCACGTTCAACGCATATGCTCGCGGATATATAACATATTTGGATCATTTCGTTATTGATAATTCGGACTTTGAACTGCGATGTATATAGTTAATTGAATAATAAACTCCAAAATGGCTCCATATTTAATATATAAATCATTGATTCAACTATGAGATACATCCAGTGTGTGTGAAATATCATCATTGCGCAATTATAACTTTTATTGCCATTTTGTTATTCGGAGGCAGAACTACGTAATATTTCGTTATTCGAAAAACGAACTGCCACTTGGCAAGATTTAATATATAAATCATTGAGTTAACTATGACTAGGGTCTATAGTGTCTAGCATATTATCTCTGCTCATTTATAGTTTATTTTGATCATTTCGTTATTCGAATAACGAACTGCGAAATGGCTCCGGATTTTGTATATAAGTCATAGATTCCACTATGACTCGGGTCTAGTGTGTCTAAAATATCATTATTACACATTTAAAACTTATTTTTGCCATTTCGTTATTCGGAGGTTGAACTGCGAAATATTTCGTTATTCGAATAACGAACTGCGAAATGGCTCCGGATTTTATATAGAAATCATTGCATCTACTATGACCTGGGAATAGCGTTTCTTAAATATCATCTTTGCGCATTTAAAACTTATTTTGGCCATTTCGTTATTCGGAGGTTGAACTGCGAAATATTTCGTTACTCGATTAACGAACTGCGAAATGGCTCCGGATTTTATATAGAAATCATTGATTCCACTATGGCATGGGTCTAGTGTGTCTAAAATATTATTATTACGCATTTAAAACTTATTTTGGCCATTTCGTTATTCGGAGGTTGAACTGCGAAATATTTCGTTATTCGAATAACGAACTGCGAAATGGCTCTGGATTTTATATAGAAATCATTGATTCCACTATGGCTTGGGTCTAGTGTGTCTAAAATATCATTATTACGCATTTAAAACTTATTTTTGCCATTTCGTTATTCGCAGGTTGAACTGCGAAATATTTCGATATTCGAATAACGAACTGCGAAATGGCTCCGGATTTTATATAGAAATCTTTGATTCCACTATGATTTGGGTCTAGGGTATCTAAAATATTATCTTTGCGCATTTATAGCTGGTTTTGGCCATTTCGTTATTCGGAGGTTGAACTGCGAAATATTTCGTTATTCGAATAACGAACTGCGAAATGGCTCCGGATTTTATATAGAAATCATTGATTCCACTATGACATGGGTCTAGTGTGTCTAAAATATCATTATTACGCATTTAAAACTTATTTTGGCCATTTCGTTATTCGCAGGTTGAACTGCGAAATATTTCGTTATTCGAATAACGAACTGCGAAATGGCTCTGGATTTTATATAGAAATCATTGCATCCACTATGACCTGGGTCTAGCGTTTCTTAAATATCATCTTTGCACATATAAAACTGGTTTTGGCCATTTCGTTATTCGGAGGTTGAACTGCGAAATATTTCGTTACTCGATTAACGAACTGCGAAATGGCTCCGGATTTTATATAGAAATCATTGATTCCACTATGACTGGGGTCTAGGGTATCTAAAATATCATCTTTGCGGATTTATAACTGGTTTCGGCCATTTCGTTATTCGGAGGTTGAACTGCGAAATATTTCGTTATTCGAATAACGAACTGCAAAATGGCTCCGGATTTTATATAGAAATCATTGATTCCACTATGGCATGGGTCTAGTGTGTCTAAACTATCATTATTACGCATTTAAAACTTATTTTTGCCATTTCGTTATTCGGAGGTTGAACTGCGAAATATTTCGTTATTCGAATAACGAACTTCGAAATGGCTCCGGATTTTATATAGAAATCATTGATTCCACTATGACATGGGTCTAGTGTGTCTAAAATATCATTATTACGCATTTAAAACTTATTTTGGCCATTTCGTTATTCGCAGGTTGAACTGCGAAATATTTCGTTATTCGAATAACGAACTGCGAAATGGCTCTGGATTTTATATAGAAATCATTGCATCCACTATGACCTGGGTCTAGCGTTTCTTAAATATCATCTTTGCACATATAAAACTGGTTTTGGCCATTTCGTTATTCGGAGGTTGAACTGCGAAATATTTCGTTACTCGATTAACGAACTGCGAAATGGCTCCGGATTTTATATAGAAATCATTGATTCCACTATGACTGGGGTCTAGGGTATCTAAAATATCATCTTTGCGGATTTATAACTGGTTTCGGCCATTTCGTTATTCGGAGGTTGAACTGCGAAATATTTCGTTATTCGAATAACGAACTGCAAAATGGCTCCGGATTTTATATAGAAATCATTGATTCCACTATGGCATGGGTCTAGTGTGTCTAAACTATCATTATTACGCATTTAAAACTTATTTTTGCCATTTCGTTATTCGGAGGTTGAACTGCGAAATAGTTCGTTATTCGAATAACGAACTGCGAAATGGCTCCGGATTTTATATAGAAATCATTGATTCCACTATGACATGGGTCTAGTGTGTCTAAAATATCATTATTACGCATTTAAAACTTATTTTGGCCATTTCGTTATTCGCAGGTTGAACTGCGAAATATTTCGTTATTCGAATAACGAACTGCGAAATGGCTCTGGATTTTATATAGAAATCATTGCATCCACTATGACCTGGGTCTAGCGTTTCTTAAATATCATCTTTGCACATATAAAACTGGTTTTGGCCATTTCGTTATTCGGAGGTTGAACTGCGAAATATTTCGTTACTCGATTAACGAACTGCGAAATGGCTCCGGATTTTATATAGAAATCATTGATTCCACTATGACTGGGGTCTAGGGTATCTAAAATATCATCTTTGCGGATTTATAACTGGTTTCGGCCATTTCGTTATTCGGAGGTTGAACTGCGAAATATTTCGTTATTCGAATAACGAACTGCAAAATGGCTCCGGATTTTATATAGAAATCATTGATTCCACTATGGCATGGGTCTAGTGTGTCTAAACTATCATTATTACGCATTTAAAACTTATTTTTGCCATTTCGTTATTCGGAGGTTGAACTGCGAAATATTTCGTTATTCGAATAACGAACTGCGAAATGGCTCTGGATTTTATATAGAAATCATTGCATCCACTATGACCTGGGTCTAGCGTTTCTTAAATATCATCTTTGCGCATTTATAACTGGTTTTGGCCATTTCGTTATTCGGAGGTTGAACTGCGAAATATTTCGTTACTCGATTAACGAACTGCGAAATGGCTCCGGATTTTATATAGAAATCATTGATTCCACTATGACTGGGGTCTAGGGTATCTAAAATATCATCTTTGCGGATTTATAACTGGTTTCGGCCATTTCGTTATTCGGAGGTTGAACTGCGAAATATTTCGTTATTCGAATAACGAACTGCGAAATAGCTCCGCATTTTATATAGAAATCATTGATTCCACTATGGCATGGGTCTAGTGTGTCTAAAATATCATTATTACGCATTTAAAACTTATTTTGGCCATTTCGTTATTCGGAGATTGAACTGCGAAATATTTCGTTCTTCGAATAACGAACTGCGAAATGGCTCTGGATTTTATATAGAAATCATTGCATCCACTATGACATGGGTCTAGCGTTTCTTAAATATCATCTTTGGGCATTTAAAACTGGTTTTGGCCATTTCGTTATTCGGAGGTTGAACCGCGAAATATTTCGTTACTCGATTAACGAACTGCGAAATGGCTCCGGATTTTATATAGAAATCATTGATTCCACTATGACTGGGGTCTAGGGTATCTAAAATATCATCTTTGCGGATTTATAACTGGTTTCGGCCATTTCGTTATTCGGAGGTTGAACTGCGAAATATTTCGTTATTCGAATAACGAACTGCGAAATGGCTCCGGATTTTATATAGAAATCATTGATTCCACTATGACATGGGTCTAGTGTGTCTAAAATATCATTATTACGCATTTAAAACTTATTTTGGCCATTTCGTTAATCGCAGGTTGAACTGCGAAATATTTCGTTATTCGAATAACAAACTTCGAAATGGCTCCGGATTTTATATAGAAATCTTTGATTTCACTATGATTTGGGTCTAGGGTATCTAAAATATCATCTTTGCGCATTTATAGCTGGTTTTGGCCATTTCGTTATTCGGAGGTTGAACTGCGAAATATTTCGTTATTCGAAGAACGAACTGCGAAATGGTCCCAGATTTTGTATAGAAATCATTGATTCCACTATGACTCGGGTCTAGTGTGTCTAAAATATCATTATTACGCATTTAAAACTTATTCTGGCCATTTCGTTATTCGCAGGTTGAACTGCGAAATATTTCGTTATTCGAATAACGAACTGCGAAATGGCTCCGGATTTTATATAGAAATCATTGCATCCACTATGACATGGGTCTAGGGTATCTAATATATCATCTTTGCGCATTTATAGCTGGTTTTGGCCATTTCGTTATTCGCATGTTGAACTGCGAAATATTTCGTTATTCGAATAACGAACTGCGAAATGGCTCCGGATTTTATATCGAAACCATTGATTCCACTATTTCTTGGGTCTAGAGTATCTAAAATATCATCATTACGCATTTATAACTGGTTTTGGCCATTTCGTTATTCGGAGGTTGAACTGCGAAATATTTCGTTATTCGAATAACAAACTGCGAAATGGCTCCGGATTATATATAGAAATCATTGATTCCACTATGACTCGGGTCTAGGGTATCTAAAATATCATCTTTGCGCATTTATAGCTGGTTTTGGCCATTTCGTTTTTCGGAGGTTGAACTGCGAAATATTTCGTTATTCGAATAACGAACTGCGAAATGGCTCCGGATTTTATATAGAAATCATTGATTCCACTATGACATGGGTCTAGTGTGTCTAAAATATCATTATTACGCATTTAAAACTTATCTTGGCCATTTCGTTATTCGCATGTTGAACTGCGAAATATTTCGTTATTCGAATAACGAACTGCGAAATGGCTCTGGATTTTATATAAAAATCATTGATTCCACTATGACATGGGTCTAGTGTGTCTAAAATATCATTATTACGCATTTTAAACTTATTTTGGCCATTTCGTTAATCGCAGGTTGAACTGCGAAATATTTCGTTATTCGAATAACAAACTTCGAAATGGCTCCGGATTTTATATAGAAATCTTTGATTTCACTATGATTTGGGTCTAGGGTATCTAAAATATTATCTTTGCGCATTTATAGCTGGTTTTGGCCATTTCGTTATTCGGAGGTTGAACTGCGAAATATTTCGTTATTCGAAGAACGAACTGCGAAATGGTCCCAGATTTTGTATAGAAATCATTGATTCCACTATGACTCGGGTCTAGTGTGTCTAAAATATCATTATTACGCATTTAAAACTTATTCTGGCCATTTCGTTATTCGGAGGTTGAACTGCGAAATATTTCGTTATTCGAATAACGAACTGCGAAATGGCTCTGGATTTTATATAGAAATCATTGCATCCACTATGACCTGGGTCTAGCGTTTCTTAAATATCATCTTTGCGCATTTATAACTGGTTTTGGCCATTTCGTTATTCGGAGGTTGAACTGCGAAATATTTCGTTACTCGATTAACGAACTGCGAAATGGCTCCGGATTTTATATAGAAATCATTGATTCCACTATGACTGGGGTCTAGGGTATCTAAAATATCATCTTTGCGGATTTATAACTGGTTTCGGCCATTTCGTTATTCGGAGGTTGAACTGCGAAATATTTCGTTATTCGAATAACGAACTGCGAAATAGCTCCGCATTTTATATAGAAATCATTGATTCCACTATGGCATGGGTCTAGTGTGTCTAAAATATCATTATTACGCATTTAAAACTTATTTTGGCCATTTCGTTATTCGGAGATTGAACTGCGAAATATTTCGTTCTTCGAATAACGAACTGCGAAATGGCTCTGGATTTTATATAGAAATCATTGCATCCACTATGACATGGGTCTAGCGTTTCTTAAATATCATCTTTGGGCATTTAAAACTGGTTTTGGCCATTTCGTTATTCGGAGGTTGAACCGCGAAATATTTCGTTACTCGATTAACGAACTGCGAAATGGCTCCGGATTTTATATAGAAATCATTGATTCCACTATGACTGGGGTCTAGGGTATCTAAAATATCATCTTTGCGGATTTATAACTGGTTTCGGCCATTTCGTTATTCGGAGGTTGAACTGCGAAATATTTCGTTATTCGAATAACGAACTGCGAAATGGCTCCGGATTTTATATAGAAATCATTGATTCCACTATGACATGGGTCTAGTGTGTCTAAAATATCATTATTACGCATTTAAAACTTATTTTGGCCATTTCGTTAATCGCAGGTTGAACTGCGAAATATTTCGTTATTCGAATAACAAACTTCGAAATGGCTCCGGATTTTATATAGAAATCTTTGATTTCACTATGATTTGGGTCTAGGGTATCTAAAATATCATCTTTGCGCATTTATAGCTGGTTTTGGCCATTTCGTTATTCGGAGGTTGAACTGCGAAATATTTCGTTATTCGAAGAACGAACTGCGAAATGGTCCCAGATTTTGTATAGAAATCATTGATTCCACTATGACTCGGGTCTAGTGTGTCTAAAATATCATTATTACGCATTTAAAACTTATTCTGGCCATTTCGTTATTCGCAGGTTGAACTGCGAAATATTTCGTTATTCGAATAACGAACTGCGAAATGGCTCCGGATTTTATATAGAAATCATTGATTCCACTATGACATGGGTCTAGGGTATCTAATATATCATCTTTGCGCATTTATAGCTGGTTTTGGCCATTTCGTTATTCGCATGTTGAACTGCGAAATATTTCGTTATTCGAATAACGAACTGCGAAATGGCTCCGGATTTTATATCGAAACCATTGATTCCACTATTTCTTGGGTCTAGAGTATCTAAAATATCATCATTACGCATTTATAACTGGTTTTGGCCATTTCGTTATTCGGAGGTTGAACTGCGAAATATTTCGTTATTCGAATAACAAACTGCGAAATGGCTCCGGATTATATATAGAAATCATTGATTCCACTATGACTCGGGTCTAGGGTATCTAAAATATCATCTTTGCGCATTTATAGCTGGTTTTGGCCATTTCGTTTTTCGGAGGTTGAACTGCGAAATATTTCGTTATTCGAATAACGAACTGCGAAATGGCTCCGGATTTTATATAGAAATCATTGATTCCACTATGACATGGGTCTAGTGTGTCTAAAATATCATTATTACGCATTTAAAACTTATCTTGGCCATTTCGTTATTCGCATGTTGAACTGCGAAATATTTCGTTATTCGAATAACGAACTGCGAAATGGCTCTGGATTTTATATAAAAATCATTGATTCCACTATGACATGGGTCTAGTGTGTCTAAAATATCATTATTACGCATTTTAAACTTATTTTGGCCATTTCGTTAATCGCAGGTTGAACTGCGAAATATTTCGTTATTCGAATAACAAACTTCGAAATGGCTCCGGATTTTATATAGAAATCTTTGATTTCACTATGATTTGGGTCTAGGGTATCTAAAATATTATCTTTGCGCATTTATAGCTGGTTTTGGCCATTTCGTTATTCGGAGGTTGAACTGCGAAATATTTCGTTATTCGAAGAACGAACTGCGAAATGGTCCCAGATTTTGTATAGAAATCATTGATTCCACTATGACTCGGGTCTAGTGTGTCTAAAATATCATTATTACGCATTTAAAACTTATTCTGGCCATTTCGTTATTCGGAGGTTGAACTGCGAAATATTTCGTTATTCGAATAACGAACTGCGAAATGGCTCTGGATTTTATATAGAAACCATTGATTCCACTATTGCTTGGGTCTAGGGTATCTAAAATATCATCTTTGCGCATATATAGCTGGTTTTGGCCATTTCGTTATTCGGAGGTTGAATTGTGAAATATTTCGTTATTCGAATAACGAAATGCGAAATGGTCCCGTATTTATTATATATAAATCATTGCTTCCACTATGAAGGGGGTCTAGTGTGTTTAAAATATCATCTTTACCCATTTAAAACTTAATTTGGCCATTTCGTTATTCTGAGGTTGAACTGCGAAATATTTTGTTATTCGAATAACGAACTGCGAAATGACTCCGTATTTAATATATAAATCATTGATTCCACTATGACTGGGGCCTACGGTGTCTAAAATATTATCTCTGATAATTTATAATTAATTTGTATCATTTCGTTATTCGAATAACGAACTGCGAAATATTTCGTTATTCGAATAACGAACTGCGAAATATTTCGTTATTCAAATAATGATCTGCAAAATGGCTCTGGAATTAATATATTAATCTTTGTTTTCACTATGACTTGGGTGTACAGTGTCTAAAATATCATCATTGAACATTAATAACTTACTTTGACCATTTCGTTATTCAGAGGTAGAACTACGAAATATTTCGTTATTCAAATGGCTCCGGATTGTATATACATGATTTGATTTACATATGAGTTAGATCTACAGTGTCTTGAATATATTCGGATATTGAACTAGGACCTAATTTGTTATTCGAATGAAAACTGCAGAGTGGCCTGACTTTTATATATACACGCGATAATCCGGTTCTGCAGTATCTAGAATATAATTACAGTAAAACCCCTCTAATGCGAACACCAAAATGGGGCATAATTCTGTCTGGCAGAGACAGGTGGTAGCTTAATGCAGAACGAAAGTTATGCAGAAAACTCCTATAGGAACTTTCTGCATTACTTCCATCCTGCATTAAGCTACCACCTGCTAATACAGACACCTATGGTTATTATGTTAGTGTTCGCATTAGAAGGGTTCTACTGTACTGTTAATTTATAGCTTAATTGACCATTTCGTTATTCGTAAATTGAATTGCAAACTATTTCGTTATTCACATGCGAATAACGAACTGCGAAATATTTCGTTGTTCGTTATTCGAATAACGAACTGCGAAATATTTCGCAGTTCGTTATTCGAATAACGAACTGCGAACTGCGAACTGGCAGCCAACTTAACGCTGCCAAGTAAACTTTGGGTTTATTTTGTTAATCAGTAACTAAGCGTTTACTATTGTGAATTTACTTTATGTGTAAGGTTCAGCTTGAAACATAATGTGTTTGTAACGATGGCATGAGCGTAATTTGGAACAGTCTTGATCTATATAACATAGACGAGTCCATTTTTATAGGAAGTTGGCTTGGGGCTAATTGATACACATGCCCTGGGGCTATTTGATACAGTGTATCAACTAGCCCCAGTCAAGACTTTAATATTATTATAGGTCAAAATAAACCAGATCTATATGTTTTTATTTCTAAAATGTATAATTAGAAGTAATGCTGATGCAGTTGCTAGTTTATAAACTATTTTGTATATAAATGTGCTCTTATATACTCTACAAAGTAACTGCATGCATCTAATAGTTATGTAAGAAACAATGTGATTTTTTTCACTTCTTAAGGTAGATCTAGACGTTATTTATTAGCCTATGTCTCCCCCAATATTTATATATGGCCATTGGATTGAAACTTCATACATGGAAAGAGCATGATGAGTGGAAGTGTCATGCACAATGTCCATAACTTTGGCTTCAATAATGTTGGGGTCATTTCCCCTAATACTTTGTTTCACTTTCTTGTACGGACGATAACTCCTATATAGCCCATGTCATTGGATAGAAACTTCATACATGGAAAGAGCATGATGAGAGAAAGTGTCATGTGCAAGAGCCATAACTCTCGCCTCAATACATTTGGAGTTATTGCCCTTTGTTACGTTTTTGGTGTGAAGGTAGTGTGTATGGGGTGGGGTGGGGACATCTGTTTTTGTGACAAAACCTCTAGTTTATTATTCATTCAATGTTTTACCGCGCATCAACAGCTAATGGTTATGTAGCGCGAATAAAAATATAACAAAAAGTAAAAGATATTATTGTTTTTCAAAAATATCAGGGTAACAAAAAAGATTATCAAAATCGATGGCGGTAGACGTGCACAATGTTTTAATTAAAAAGAGAACGGTTTAAATCAGAATTGAATTTCATTTTGTTTCAGGATGGTCCATATTTATAAAAGGAAAACGAACAGATGCGATATATCTATCACCAGATGCAATTCTGATAGCAAACAACAATAATAAGAAGGGACTTAAAGCCCCTAAAAAGTAAACAATAATAAAACGTAAAAACGAAGACAAAACGTGTAGAATCATCTGAATGATCTGATGATAACGAATGGTATTGCCCAGTCGACCTTGAACCACAATCTAACACGAAGCCCCGCGAGAAGTGGATTAAACGTGTTGATTACAGTGAATGAGCCCATGTCAAATGTACAAATGCTTCTAAATGGTGTGTTTATTTTTGCTAGAATTGCGATTCAGATGCCGATGACTTTAGCTACTGACGTCAGTGACGTGTATCAATTACCCCCACACTATATATGTACCAATTAGCCCCGAGTATGGGGTTTGTTGTTGCACTAAAAAGGCTATCAAAATATTTTTATTATATATTCGTTAACTTCAATTCTTTGTCGTAAACTAGCCCTTGTTTAAATAAAGCGCATTCAATACATTCAGTCTTGTACCACTGATTTTCAATATTTTCCAAATCAGATGAAAAAAACACAAAATGTAAAAAATGTACCAGCTAGCCCCGGTCTCCTAGCTGAAATTTTATAAAGGCACATGTATACGGGATTATTATTTTTTTTGTACTTATAAAAAGCTTTATTTATCAGATTAACTAAGATTTTATATGCATAATGTGTATATATATAGGGCCTATAATGCCCTATATATCTATATCTTATTCTATATAAATCCCAGAATATAGAATCTATATCTTATTCTATATAAATCCCAGAATGTCGGTCAATAGCTATCCATAGCTAATGTTTACTGTTATATGAATGACATACCGACTTTAAATAAAAAATTTGTATCTTGTATCTTTAAATATAACCGAGATAACGATTGTCACGTGATCTGATACTGAATCACATGATTAACTGCCGCATAAAATGGCGGATGACAACAAGTCAAAAGGTGTAACCTGGAGTTGTTTACTGATTTCAGCTTTGACAGCTGTTTCTGCTGCAAGATATGAACCGAATTGGAATTCACTAGATAGCAGACCTCTACCAGCGTGGTATGATGACTCAAAAATTGGAATTTTCATACATTGGGGTGTGTTCGCTGTGCCAGGTGTAGAGTCGGAATGGTTCTGGGACGACTGGAAGGGCCAAAAGACTCCAAAGGCCGTGGCATACATGAAGAATAACTTCAAGCCAGACTTCACATACCAGGACTTTGCCAAGGATTTCACAGCCGAATTTTTCAATCCTGACGACTGGGCAGACATATTTAAAGCATCAGGAGCTAGGTATACATATTGTGTCAGTGATACTGGCCTACTGTATAGCATGGTATCACCGTCTTTCGAACCTCTTAATCTTTTACCAGGAAAAGAAAACGTTTACCGTGAATATATTGAAGAAAATAATAAATCAGCAGTTCAAAATAATCTTTTATACATACCTTGAAATAATTAACTAATTTTATCCTCATCTATTAATCCCCAAACCATCCAGTGTTCCCCACCACCCACATAACAAAAACAAAAATGGTGGCCAGAAAAAGAGCACCTACTTTCGAACCTTTATTTAGAAATTGTTTACTGTAACATAATATTCATAGTCACGTTATTTCATCATGGGCACGTGACCTTTGCATAAGCCGAATTTGTCAGAGCTGTCAAACATTTTCAATGGGGTACACTTTTCAATTTATGTTGATATTCTATAACGTATTAAGAATTTTCTCAAGTTTAGCATAGTTGAAGGAAAAATAGACTGTAATGACCTGTTTATGATGCATATTTCGTTTTTAAAGCTACGAGGCGTTGTTTACAGACAAAACAACGGTACTCATGATTTGATGACATAGTGCGCACTTGCGCATGCATAAAAACACCAAGGTTCGAAAAACAGTCGGGGTTCGAGAGAAGTCGCGTCGACGATATAGGGTGCTGGAGAAATCACCTAATGACGAAATCGCCTACAATTAGATATATAGTAAACCAATTGGAGATTTCGCCTAGAAAGCAATTATATAGTGATTGTATTTCGCACCTATGGTACAGGTAAAGATAACATGACAGAACTGTATTTAAAGAATGTTTGTAACAAGAATACATTGGCCTTTTGTGTTGTTTTCCAGATCAAAATGACCAAGATTGGACAGTGCAGCCCCTGATCACCACCTGGAATTTGACAGCCCATTATTACAGGGGTTGATAATTATATACAGAATATTTGCAGGAAGTGAAAATGTCATATGTACCAAACAGTTATAATATGATTCTTACTTCTTGTTAGATGATCTGGATCCAATAAATATTCGAGTATAACTTGTTCATTTGCGTATGACATTCTTACTTTCTGTATGACTATTGGTAGTATAATTACCGCTCCCTATATATAATTATCTTCTGTCAAATTCTATGTAGTGATCAGGGGTTACACTGATCGATCAATCTTGGTCATCTTGATCTGGAAAACAATACCACAAGACAATTTAATCTTGTTACAAATTTTCTTTATAGTTCCGTCATGTTATAAATACCTGACCATAGGTGCCAAATACAATCACTATATAATTGCTTTCTAGGCGAAATCTCCAGTTGGTTTACTATATATCTATTTGTAGGTGATTTCGTCACTTGGCAAATTTTCAGTAAACCCTGTATTATACTATATATGCCCTTTGTGTAAAACGCCATCTTGTAGCAAGTCAAGCCTTTTAAATACTGTGTGTCTTTACCTGTACCATAGGTGCGAAACACTCAAAAAGTCTTTTCAAAGTCACTAAGCATCGGCTAGGTTCAACCAATGATATCTCATTGCCTAAGACTTCATCCTCAAAACAACTTGCACAAGACTTCAGTGAATTTTTCGTTGAAAAGGTGGACAAAATACGGGCAGATATTGCATCAGGCACTGTATCCAGTGTGCCGATTACCACTGTGATGCAGCATTCAACAAACTTTTTAGAAAAGTTTGGTGCAGCTACAGTGGAAGAAGTAGAACAGATCATTAAGGCATCCCCCTGTAAGTCTTGCGAACTGGATCCAATACCTACATGGCTGCTAAAGGCATGCCTTGATGAACTCCTACCGATTTTGACAAACATTGTTAACTCCTCTTTAGACACTGCCTGCGTTCCAAAAAATTTCAAGAGGTCACATGTCAGACCCCTTTTAAAGAAACCTGATCTCGATTCAAATGAACTTAAAAATTATAGGCCTGTATCAAATCTGCCATTTGTCTCCAAAGTGTTAGAAAAAGTAACGCATTGAGTCCCACCTGACCTCAAAGGATCTACATGAGCAGCATCAGTCAACATACCGAAAGCATGATAATTCAACAGAGACTGCTCTTCTGAAAGTTCAAAACAACATCCTTCATTCACTAGATAAAAACGAAATTACAATTCTGGTGATGCTTGACTTATTGGTTGCATTTGATATACTAATCATGAAAAGATTGTATGTAAACTCAACTATAACTGTAAAAACATGTATTAACCTTTTATCTGATGAATATTCATGTCAGAAATAATGACTGTATGAATATTAATTAGCTGATTTTTTAATGGCATTATGAATAAGAGTATTTTTGACTGTGGCAGAAAGTGTATACATGTACATGTTATCAGATTTATATTATTCCATAAGCAAATAGAGCAGACCTTGATCAGACAACACTTATAGAAGTTGTCTGATCAAGGTCTTCACTGTTTGCAAATCTTGGTTAAGAAAAAAGTTAAATATGGAGGTTTACTGTAATTTCAGTTGAGAAGGAATCCAAACCATTTGACTCTGTTGTCATTTAGCACTGGATTGTCATAGTGGAACACATTGGTGTTAAACTGTAGAGTTCACTCAGTATGAAAGACTTAACCCTTTCCCTCATATAGACATGTTTTCACACATTTGCAAACAGAGTAGACCCAGATCAGACGGCTCCTGTAGGAGCCGTCTGATCAGGGTCTGCTCTGTTTGCTGATGGAATTTTATAGATCTGTTTCTTTACTTTCTAAAATGGCTACAATTTTCCACCTTCTATATCTCATTATTACTATTTTGTCCATGAATATTCAGTAGGTATTGAAATTGGACCCTGGGTCTACACTGTTTACAAATGCCAGTGTGTGCATGTCCAGCATTCAAAGGGTTACCAACTGTTCAGAAAGATAAATGCATCGCAGACTTGAAGCAGGCGACAAACATGTCCCTTGATCAGGTAATGTGTTAATTTCTTCCTTCTCTACTTCAGGTATGTGGTTCTTACAAGCAAACACCATGAAGGCTACACAAATTGGCCATCTAAGTATGCATTCTCCTGGAATTCAATGGATGTTGGACCAAACAAAGACCTAGTTGGTAAGATTTTCTTGCTCCTTAACCCTTTCCTCCATAAACACGTTTTTCTATGCCTTTGCAAACAAAGTAGACCCAGAGTAGGATCCGTCTGATCAAGGTCTGCTGTGTTTGCTTTTGAAATAATATGACTCTTGAAATTGATGATTTCATTAATTTTCACATGAATATTCAAGGAGTAAAGGATTAAATATATTCCCTGATAGATGCTATTTCACGCCTCTCCAGAGTAAACCCAGATCAGATGGTTCCTACAGATCACGTCTGCTCTGTTTGCTTATGAAATTTTCATAGATCTGACTGCAATATCTACCAATACCAAAACGTCATGTGTACATAGTGCATTATATAATTATTCAGCTTGTAAATATTCATGGGATCATTATTTGTCATGAATATTCATGAGGGAAAGGATTAATCCTTTACTCCATGAATATTCATGTCAGAAATTATGTATTTATAAATATATAACAGCTGAGTTTTCATACTGGCATACAAACACAGGAATATTTTACAAGTGCTGAAACTGTAGAATCAAATCTATATAACTCCATAAGTAAACAAAGCAGGCCTCAATGAGATGACTACAAGAGCCATCTGATCTGCATCTACCCAGTTTGCAAAGGCATTAAAAACGGTGTATGTAGTATGGAGTAATGGGTTAAGTCTTTACTCACCATGATTACCTATGCAAACAGTTTTGGATCTAGATTAAACACCCAATAAGTTGGTGTTTTATGAGGATTACGGTAAAACTATTTGACACTTTACTTGCATCTTTGAAGAGAAAGAAAAACAAAAAAACTTTGAGAATTGCAGCAGAAGAAAATATTTGCAGAGGACAGTCACTAACAGAGCTACAGATAAGGGTGCATACCCAAATACTGAAATCGTCATTTCTCCACCCAACCCTATACTGTGACCACTCTTTAGAATCGTCACTTTGAACTTTGAGACAATTCTATAGAGTGGTCACAGTATAGGGTTTGGTGGAGAAATAAAGGAGTTATTATTGAAAGTGTTTTAACCCTTTCCCTGTTCTATATTTAGGCAAAATTTCAATACCTACTGAATATTCATTAACAAAATAGTTATACAGAAATAGGGAAGGTGGAACATTGTAGATATTTTAGAAAGCAAAGAAACAGATCTATCAATTTCTATAAGCAAACGGAGCAGACCCTGATCAGACGGCTGCGTGAAAACACGTGTATATGAGGGAAAGGGTTAATTTATGCATCTTATCTGGAGCTCTAAGTGTGCAAATAGTAACTGTAAAATGCTAAGATGAATAATCTACACAGTACATTTGTAAACTGAAATACAGGCAATAATTTTGTCTGGTGCAATGTAGTTTGGGTCCTTATTAACCCTTTACTCCATAAAAATACCTTTCTACACCTTTAGAAACAGAGTTGACCCAGGTCAGACAGCTCCTATAGGATACATGATTCTACAGTTTCTTCCATGACCAATTATCCTGTGCTTTTATAACAATGAATCTAATGAATCTAATTTGTATTGATGGTGTCATTATTTGGAGTAAAGGTTAATATTGACGATATCATTATTTCTTACATGAATGTTCCCTTTCCTTCATATACACACATGAGAGTGTGAAAACATGGATTCTCAATGAGATACTGAGTTATTTGGTGTCTCATTTGGATCTTATCCCTTTACTCAATAAATATGCCTTTCTAAGTCTTTTCAAACAGGGTAGACCCAGCTCTTTTAGGAGCTGTCTGATCAGGGTCTGCTATGTTTGCTTATGAAATAAAATAGATATGATATTCTGCCATGGCCAAACATTCTTGTGCCCATATGCCATTATAAAAATTAACCTAATTAATTTTCATGTCATTATTTGTTTAATGAATATTCATGGAGTAAGGGTCACAAATTCACATTAAGCAGAACAGAATAGAACAGATATTTTATTGGCATAAACATGACATGTCCATTGCCATGGTTTAAATGTTTGATCATAACCTCAGTGTCCTTAGGGCTTCATCAAACTTTAACCATCATGAAGTGACTATAAAACCTATCCTTTATATGACTGACAAAACTCAGAGGTATGATACATAAGATGGGTAAATCAACTCTTTCCCTGTTAAATATTCATGTAAGAAATAATGACACCATGAATATTTACTAACTGAATTTGCATATAGCATAATTATGTACACAGGGTCTATTGATATTGGTAGAAACTAGAGTCAGGTATTTTAGAATTTCATAAGCAAACAGTACAGGCCCTGAACAGACATTCCCTGCAGGAGCCATCTGATCTGTGTCTACGCTGTTTGCAAAATCATGAGAAAACATTTATATGAAGGAGATGGTTATAGAAACAAAACTCTGCATGACATGTACTTAGCTCTCATTCTCTGATTAGGATCTGTTCTGTTTGCTTATGAAATTTTATATATCTCATTCTACAGCTTCTGCCATGGCTGAGAAATCTTTGTTCATATGATAAAAATTGTTAAAAAAAATCAGCCAATCAATATAAATTATGCCATCTTTTCTAATATCAATATTCATTAAGGAAAGGGTTAATGTTAATTATAAAGCTTACTTTGTATCTGGAGCTATGTCGAAGCTCCGTTTCTGTTGAACATTCAGACTTTTTGCTAACATATAAAAATTCTTATCTGATAAGAGACGTATTGACCTGTTCTTTCATATAAACACTTTTATCATGCCTTTGAAAACAGAGTAGACCCAGATCAGACGGATCCTACAGTGTCTACTCTGTTTGCTTATGGAATTATAAAGATGTGATTCTACAGTTTCTGCCAAAGTAAAAACATTCCGTGTTCATGTACTATCATAAAAATGAGCTGATAAATATTCATGATGTCATTATTTCTTACAAGAATGTTGGACAGGTAAAGGGTTAATACAGTAAAACCTCTCTTAACCGGAATTCTAGTTGAGATAAATTTAGATATTTTAGGCAGGTAACTGCTTAATGCAGGGTGAAAGTCATGCAGAAAGCTCCTCTAGGAGCTTTCTGCATGACTTCCACCCTGCATTAGGCTGTCACCTGTCTGCAAGACCTATATTTGTACTAAATTTAACGTCCGGTTAATAGAGGTTTTACTGTACATCTTTCTGAGAGTTTGGCAGAGAAAAAGAGAAATTATTGTTTTCAATTTCCTAAATACAACTCTTATCTGGAGTCTGTTATCTGTTTGATGTGCTCTTGATTAAGTATAATAATTGTTGTTGTAGGGAAAGAGTAGACAGGTCGCTAACAGTTGCTCACTGTACTGTTACAGTAACTCTTCTTCTTTAACCTTTTACTCCATAAATACACCTTTCTACACCCTTGCAAACAGAGTACATGTAGACCCAGATCAGACAGCTCTGTATGCTTATGATATACCGGTAATATAGATCTGATTCTACAGTTTATGCCATAACAAAAAATTCCTGTGTCCATGACCTATTATAACAATTAATCTTATTAATTTTCATGATGTCATTATTTCCTACATCTTAAATGAATATTCATGGAGTAAAGGGTTGAATACAGTAGAAACCACTCTACAGAAGTCACTCAATGAATAAACATGGATGTCATACTATTAAGCAGGTATCTGCTTAATGCAGAATGAAAGTTATGCTGCATTTAGCTGCCACCAGGCTTAACCCTGTCAGTGCAGGAAACAAGTCACTAATGTTCTTTGCAAACAGTGTAGATGCAGATCAGGACACTCCTGGAGGAACCCTCTTATCAAGGTTTGCACTGTTTGTCATGTTTCACCTTTCTTTAAAAAATCCCTGAACATTCACATTTAGGAATAGTCCATTTGAAAAATCAACATTAAAAGGGCTGAAGATTCATAAATAGACAGTGCTTGAGTGGCTGTTGCTGTATTGAGTATTTAACTCAATGTTTGAGTGGCTGTTGCTGTATGGCATATTTAACTAAATGTTTGAGTGGCTGTTGCTGTATTGAGTATTGAACTCAATGTTTGAGTGGCTGTTGCTGTATGGAGTATTTAACTAAATGTTTGAGTGGCTGTTGCTGTATGGAGTATTGAACTCAATGTTTGAGTGGCTGTTGCTGTATGGAGTATTTAACTAAATGTTTGAGTGGCTGTTGCTGTGTGGAGAATTGAACTTAATGTTTGAGTGGCTGTTGCTGTATGGAGTATTTAACTAAATGTTTGAGTGGCTGTTGCTGTATTGAGTATTGAACTCAATGTTTGAGTGGCTGTTGCTGTATGGAGTATTTAACTAAATGTTTGAGTGGCTGTTGCTGTATGGAGTATTGAACTCAATGTTTGAGTGGCTGTTGCTGTATGGAGTATTTAACTAAATGTTTGAGTGGCTGTTGCTGTGTGGAGAATTGAACTTAATGTTTGAGTGGCTGTTGCTGTATGGAGTATTTAACTAAATGTTTGAGTGGCTGTTGCTGTATGGAGTATTGAACTCAATGTTTGAGTGGCTGTTGCTGCATGGAGTATTTTAACTAAATGTTTGAGTGGCTGTTGCTGTATGGAGTATTGAACTCAATGTTTGAGTGGCTGTTGCTGTATTGAGTATTGAACTCAATGTTTGAGTGGCTGTTGCTGTATGGAGTATTTAACTAAATGTTTGATTGGCTGTTTCTGTATGGAGTATTGAACTCAATGTTTGAGTGACTGTTGCTGTATGGAGTATTTAACTAAATGTTTGAATGGCCGTTGCTGTATTGAGTAATTAACTCCATTTTGAGTGGCTGTTGCTGTATTGTCTTTCTCTTTATTGAAGGTCTGCTGGCAAATTCAATCAGATCACGGACGGACATTCACTTTGGCTTGTATCACTCACTGTTTGAGTGGTTCAACCCTCTCTTCCTCCAAGACAAACACAACAACTGGACAACAAATGACTTTGTAAAGGTATCAGTTGGACTTTACTCATTGCTTAAATTTTTACCTGATAAGTATGTCTTTGCAAATAGAAGACCCAGATCAAATGGCTCCTGTAGGAACCCTAATGGTTATGCAGCTGCTATTTGAAACTTGATGTGCGTGCCATCAAGACAGTGGTGATCAAGTCAGTTGTGGATCAAAACAATAGGTCTTCAATCACTTCTTCACTCCTTTTGCTACATATACATGGGAAAATTTACTTCTCTTCCCGGGGCTATCCTTTTTCTCTCTTAACAAAGAAGGTGTGCTTACTTTTTCAATTACTATAAACATCTAAGATAATGTTGATACTTGTATCCAAGGATGCAATGTTTGCGAACATTCTGGAAAAAGAAAACAATTCATCTATACAAGGTAAAAAAAGCCACTGCCACACCTCACTGTTAATAAACCCCCCTGAAGCATGTTTGGTATATATTTAGCATACATAGTGCTATCGTATAGTGAACATAGGTGTTGACAACACATTATTTGGCACTACTGTATTAAACTACTAATCAAATTCAATGAAAGATCTATTTACAATTTGTTTCCTAAATGCTACAGTTCAAGACCATGCCAGAATTGTATGAAATTGTCAATGCCTACAAACCAGATGTTGTATGGTCAGATGGAGATTGGGATGCACCTGATACCTACTGGAACTCCACCGGCTTTTTAGCTTGGCTGTATAATGACAGGTAAACAAACAGTCTTGCTAATATGACCACTCAAAAGAAATATATTTCTGGATCTTTAAAACAAGGGGTAGCTTAACCCATTCCTTCATATAAACTCTTTTTCATGCCTTTGCAAACAGAGTAGACCTAGATTAGATGGCTCCTATAGGAGTCATGTGTTCAGAATCTGCTCTGTTTGCTTATGCAATTATAAAAGATCTGACTTTACAGATTCTACCAATATCAAAAATCCCTTATGCCATTATAAAAAATCTGCTGGTACTCAGCATGATGTCATTATTTCTTACATGAATAAAGTGTATTCAACAGGGGGGTTAATAAGGGATAAAAATTATGCAGAAAGCGCCTATAGCAATAAGCAACAATCTGCATTGACAGACTCCTAAGTCAACAAGTAAAACTTGGCTGTAAATTTACAGCAAAAGAAGGAAGGGCTGCGCAAAAAATATCCTTTTTATAATATCACTGTAAACAGGCATGTATTACACAAGAACATTGTACATGTATGTTAGTTTTATTGAGAATAACAAAATCAGCAGAACAGTGATAGAACAAGAAGCAAGTTGAAGAGACAAATTAAAAGTCAAACAAAAGAGGCCTATGATCTGTGTTAACCCTTTCCCTGTTCTAAGTTTACTGCAAATTTCAATGCCTACTGAATATTCATTGACAAAATAGTTATAAAGAAATATGGAAGGTAGAATATTGTAGACATTTTAGAAAGCATAGAAACAGATCTATCAAATTCTATTAGCAAACAGAGTAGACCCTGATCAGACGGCTCCTCTAGACATTTTCATCATAACAGAATCTGTAGGATAAGTGCTCTCTTATTTCATATTAACCCTTTCCCTCATATAAATGTGTTTTCACGCATTTGCAAACAGAGTAGACCCAGATCAGACGGCTCCTATAGGAGCCGTCTGATCAGGGTCTGCTCTGTTTGCTTATAGAAATTGATAGATATGTTTCTTTGCTTTCTAAAATGCCTACAATGTTCTACCTTCCACATTTCTTTATAACTATTTTATTAATGAATATTCAGTAGATATTAAAATTTGGAATAAACATAGAACAGGGAAAGGGTTAAGCAAACAGAGCAGATCTGATCAGATGGCTCCAATAGGAGTCATCTTATCTGGGTGTGCTCTGTTTGCAAAGAGGTAGAAAAGCGTATTTATGGAGTAAAGGGTTAAACTTAACTGACAGTGTCATGATAATCACACCTTGCACACCTTGAGGGTTGATTACAATTGTTCAACTCAATCCTGTGATTAAAAAATATCATATTTTAAAGGTATCACCTGGTGTCATACTTCGAGTGTGAAGTTGACTTAATTGGACAAACTAAATCTGTCTTTAAAATGCAAATTAACAGTCAACGCTAGTTCTGGCATAGGCAAAGGTATTAATCCTTTCCCTCATACGATTTTGTTCACCCTTTTGCAAACAGAGTAGACTCAGATCAGACTGCTCTGTTTGCTTATGAAAATTATAAATAGATCTTGACTACATTCTCTACCAATACTAAAACTTCATGTGTACATAATTATGCCATTATAAAACTACAGCTAATAAATATTTATGATGTCATTACTTCCTACATGAATGTTCAACAGGGAAAGGGTAAAGCACCATCACTGAGGGATTCTGACTGATTGACATTGAGTTCACTATGTGTGTCTATGTTAACTAGAGGGGGTACGGAAAACCCCACATGGACAAAACCCCACAACAAATTACTGTTAAATTATCACAAGAAATTGTTATTAAAAATAGGCCACACATTTATTCTGCACAGGAGAGTAAATAAGGCAGTTCACAGGACTAATTAATCAAGTCAGAAACTCTCTTGAACTCTACTCTAGGATAGCATCCATGAACTCAACCTCACACAATCAGAGAAACCATCAATCAGAGAAGAAGAAACAAAAGTTCTTGTCTTTATGTTAGGTTTACACCAACAATGTCAAATTTTTAACCGGGTTTTCCACGGAAAATCCGGTTATTGAAATGGTGATGTACGGCGTTTGGGTGGGTGGACGGCTGCCAATCTTGTAAGCGAGATAATTTCAATATGCCTGATGCCACTTGATTGAAATTTCATATATGGAAAGAGCATAATGAGAGAAAGTGTCATGCACAAGGTCCATAACTCTGGCTTCACTGATATTGGAGTTATTGCCCCTTGTGATTTTTTTCACACTTTTTTGTCCAGACGATAACACCTATATGGCTCATGCCTTTGGATTGAAACTTCATACATGGAAAGATCATGATAAGAGGAATAGTCATGCACAAGGTCCATAACTCTGGCTTAACTAATATTGGAATTATTGCCCCTTGTAATTTTGTTTACCATTTTTTTGTCCGGACGATAACTCCTATATGGCTCATCCCATTGGATTGAAACTTCATATATGGAAAGATCATGATAAGAGGAAGTGTCATTCCCAAGGTCCATAACTCTGGTTTGACTGATATTGGAGTTATTGCCCCTTGTATTTTTTTACCATTTTTTTGTCCAGATGATAACTCCTATATGGCCCATGCCATTGGATTGAAACTCCATACATGGAAAGATCATGATAAAAGGAAGTGTAATGCACAAGGTCCATAACTCTGGCTTCCCTTATATTGGAGTTACTGACCCTAGTATTTTTCACACTTTTTTGTCTGGATGATAACTCCTATATGGCTTATGCCATTGAATTGAAACTTCATACTTGGAAAGAGCATGATGAGAGGAAGTGTCTTCTTAAGCTCCATAACTCTGGCTTCACTAATATAGGAGTTATTGCCCCTTGTAAAAAACATTTCACACTTTTTCGTCCAGATGATAACTCCTCTATGGCTTATGCCATTGGATTGAAACTTCATACATAGATAAAAGTCATGATGAGAACAGGAGGGGAAAGGTTTAAATGGGCACAGGTTTAAAGCTGATATTTAATCATTCTATAAGTAACATTACTTTTATTGGACTTCTACTATATAGAAACAGACATTTAGTCTTTACAAACTGTCTAAGACTAGATTAGCTGCTGCTGTGCTTAAACATGGCATCTGAACAGTCTGCACTTTTTGCCCTCCGTTTACTCTTTGTATGCAGACTTGTTATTGAAACATTTGACTCCTCCCTCTATCAGTATTAATGAGCCAAACCACCAGAACAACTGTTTTATTATAAAATATTATATTTATAGCAAACAGTGCAGACCTTGATCAGAGGGCTCCTACATTATTTACAAATGACTGATATACATGTTTCCCACATATAAAGGGTTAACCCTTTCCCTGTTGAATATCCATGTAAAAAATAACGACATCATGAATTTATATTATCAGGTAACTGAATTTTTATAATGGCATGTGTACAGAGGATCTTTTGGTTATAGTAGAATTGTAGAGTCAGATCTGTTATATTTTCATATGGAAAGATAGCAGACCCCAAGCAGCCTCCTACAGAAACCACCTGATCTGGGTCTACTCTATCTACAAAGGCATGAAAAAGTATTTGTACGAGGGAAAGGGTTAATGCTGAGTGTGCTTTATTTACCCTTTCTTCCATAAATACAGATTTCTGTGCCTTTGCAAACAGAGTAAACCCAGATCAGATGGCTCCTATAGGAGTTGTCTGATCAATGTCTGCTCTATTTGCTTATGGAATAATAAAGATCTGAATCTATAGCTTCTACTTATGCCAAAAACTCCTGTGTAAATATGCCATTTAAAAATAATGTAATTAACCCATTCCTCCATAAACACGCCTTTCTACGCCTCTGTAAAAATCACCTATTGAAACCATTGTGATAAATAGAGCATTTGCTCCTATAGGAGCAAATGCTCTATTTATCACAATGGTTTCAATCTACAAAATTCTAAAATTTTCCTTTTCTCTAGTAAATGCTCCTTTTGGGTAGATTTATTCAAAGAGGTTGGGTCTTAAAATAGCTTATGAGGGAATGGGTTAATATTCATGATGTCATTATTTCTTATATGGATAAAGGGGCAAAGGGTTGATTTTTTTTAATCTATTCTGGTTCTACATTATTTTCGAATGGTCTGATTTGATATAACAGGCTCATTTGTTTGCTTTTAGTCCTGTAAAAGATACGGTGGTGAGCAATGACCGTTGGGGACAAGGAGATATGTGCAAACATGGTGGATTCTTGACCTGCAGTGACCGTTACAATCCAGGTTAGTAAGATAAAATCAATAAATGTTGTTAATAGCAGGATTGAATTGTTGTTACATAATACAGTCAAACCTCTCTATAATGACCACTAAATTACATCAAGTATTTTGTGTTAAAGACAGGTGGCTGCTTAAAGCAAGGTAAAAGTTAAACCAAACGCTCCTATAGGAGCGTTCTGTTTTGCTTTCACCTTGCTTTAAGCAGCCACCTGCCCTAAATACCAAATAATTAACATAATTTAGTGGTCGTTATAGAGAGGTTTTACTGTATATCTTTGCTATCAGAAAACACCCAGACCAAATGGCTGTTGTTGGATTCATCTGATCAATGTCTGCTTTCCCTTTCCCTTTCCCTTTCCCTGTTCAGTATTCATGAAAGAAATAATGACATCATGAATATTTATTAGCTGATATAGCATTTATAGACAGGGTTGTTTTGATATTGGTAGAAACTGTAGAGTCGGTCCTATTATAATTACTTAAACAGAGGAGACCCTTATCAAACAGCTCCTATAGGAGCCATCTGATCTGGGTCTACTCTGTTTGCAGATGTATATGAGGGAAAGGGTTAATAGTTACAGGGTCTGCTCTGTTTGCTTATGGAATTATAGATCTGATTCTACACTCTCTGCCACAGTCAAATATTTCTTTGTTAATATTGCTTTAAAATAGTTCAGCTCATTAATATTCATGACAACATTATTTCTTTCAACGAATATTAAACAATGAAAGGGTTAACCATGTACTCTATAGATAATAAATTCTGAAAGGAGGTGATCCCCCGAGAGCAAAAATTGCAACACAAAAAGAGAAAATTGCAGACTCGGTTTTATTGAGTCTGTTAATGAACAGTAATTGAAAGTGCAACACTGCTCACGCCTCCTAGCACCGGCTTAAGCGGTATTCGATTTTCAGAACAAGAAGTACTGAAATTCATGATCACGAAGGATCAGAAGGTATAACAACACTGAGAATGAAGTATGGGGCGACGTTTTACGGCAGCCACACAAGCACTTAACACCTGCCTTTTAACCCTTTCCTTGTTCTATTTTTGGATTACTATTGAATATTCATGGACAAAATAGTTATAATGAAACATGGAAGGTATAAAATTATAGCCATTTTAGAAAGTAAGCATCGTTCAAAATCCATTAGCAAACATGTGAAAACACGTTTATATGAGGAAAAGGGTTAATGCCTTTGCAAACAGAGTATGGACTAATATAGGTCTGATTCTACAGTGTCTGCCTTTGCCAAAATTTCCATTTTAAAAATTCATTTAATTAATATTCAGGGTGTCATCATTTCCTACATTAATTGGTTAAGCCCATCTCAGGGGTATTCCTCTACCTGTAATTAGTTGGACATCGTGATATGACTGAACTACCGTAAAAGCAATGTAAATTCTTGACACAAACAAACAAAAAAGCCTGTCACTGATTAAACATTTAAATAGTCGGTTTAGAGAGGTTTTACTATACACATATTTTAACTTGGAAGAGTAATTGCAGTTGAAAGAGTGAACCAGGTTGAATACAAACACTCTTTAATTTGAAAACAAAGTTATTACACCGTGCAGTGAATAATTTGGTGGTAATGCGGACTTTTTCAAAATTCTCAAAAGTTTTCTACTCTATTACCATTATTGCTCATGTAAGTAACTTTGCTGATTTATCAGCATTAATATCCATAGTACACTGTGAAAATGGATTCAACTTGTGTTGAGCCTATTAGCAATTAGGCCTCTACCAACTTTCACCCTGTATTAATGTACTTTATTGTATACAATCAATCATCGATTATATCGGAAGTATTACATACATACAAGATTCGTAACTTTACCTTTTTTGTGTGAGGTTGCTTTAGCAGGATTTCACATAGTTATCACTTCTCCATGGTCTGTCTATTTGTTCATGCTAAGTCTGTGAGCAGGTAACCTATGTGCACCCTTGTTTTAATCCTTTACTCCATGAATATTCTTGTTAGAAATATTGACATCATGAATATAAATTAAGATAAATTGTTATAATAGCACATGGATACATGAATATTTAGCAATGGCAGAAACTGCAGAATCATATATATATATTATATCATAAGCAAACATTCCTATAGGAACCATCTGATCTGGAGCTTCTCTGTTTTCAAATGATTAGAAAGGCGTATTTATGGAGTAAAGGTTAATTATCCCTATTCTAGAATAGATTTTGTCTGAACAAGTGCTCAACATGTTGGATGTTGTCATCTAGTTGTACATCATTCTTCCATTGAAATATTTGTGACTAAACCAATGATGTAAAGTCAAGAGTTATTTTCACAGTATATTAGAAAAAAAGGGTCGCAGACTTTTCCGATTAAAAATCCAAA
Source organism: Azorinus chamasolen (assembly GCA_963576725.1). NCBI lineage: Eukaryota > Metazoa > Mollusca > Bivalvia > Cardiida > Solecurtidae > Azorinus > Azorinus chamasolen. The sequence goes on along the minus strand of OY755244.1, from coordinate 16,226,937 downwards.
TCAGTCAGACATTAAAATGAAGCATCTGATTAGGGTTTATTTTGTTTGTCTCTCATCAGAGACAGTGGTATTCATCTGTAACAAACAATGCAGCACCTGATGTTGGTCCATCGGTTGATGTTGATATTTGATTGCCACTTTAACCTATGAACATTCATGTAAAAATAATGGCATTATGACTATTAATTGCTGATGTTTTATATTTGCATAAGAACACAGAAATGTTTGGCCATGGCAGAAACTATAGAATCAGATTTATATTTCATATGTAAATGGAGCAGACCCTACAGGAGCTGTCAGATCTGGATCTTCTCTATTTGTATGCGAATGTTTAAGTTGGAATTAGATGTAATCATGCTACTGATAATATCTGATAGTTTCTAAGTGACTTTCACGAACTGCAGAGATTGGGGTTTTCAGAAGTTGCTGCCCTTTGGTTATTTTACTTATTTCTGCTTCTTCAGGTGTGTTACAGAAAAAGAAATGGGAAAATGCAATGACCCTGGACAAGCAGTCCTGGGGCTACAGACATCAGATGAACTTGTCAGACATACTGACCATGCAAGAGCTGCTAACTACTCTGGTTACAACAGTCAGGTGTGTTATAGTTACCTCCCCTGATATTTCAAGATTCAAGATGCTTTGTTTTCAGACAGGTTTTCAACAAATAGCATTAGCTAATTGAGCTATTTACCAGCTACAAAACGATGTAAAACAAGAAACAGTTTATGAGTCTCTATCTAAGTTAGTATTCTAACGTTGTCAATTTTTTTTGTTATGACCCCTAGTCTTACAGATTCTATATTCTATTTAGGACTATATCTGAGTACTGATTACCCTGTTATTACAGAAGTGAAACTTTGCCAATCAGAATTTTTAGTAAAGAAGAATTGAGAATTTACTAGGCAGCTGACTGCCTGATGTTGGATGACAGTGATGCAGAAAGTCCCATTAAGCTACCACCTGCCTTAACCCATTCCCACATATTGATGCCTTTTGATGCCTCTGTAAAAGTCACATTTTGAAATCATTGTGATAAGTAGTTTTCAAACTGCACAATCCTAAAATGTTCCTTTTCTCAAGTAAATGCTTCTATGAGGGAATGGGTTAAAGACCAATAATGATACTGATTTGAGTGTTCAGAGCAGCGAGGTTTTGCTGTATTTAAATTCCAACGACATTCAGACAAACCAGTTGGTTAAGATTAACAAAATAATACAGTTTGTCATAAAACATGGCAGTTTCATTGATATGTACATTATTTATTGTAGTTGTGGTGGTAACATTCTGATTAATGTGGGACCTACAAAGGATGGCAGGATTGTGCCAATATTTGAAGAACGACTTCGCTCTCTGGGCAAATGGTTGTCGGTGAATGGAGAAGCTATTTATAGCAGTAAGCCATGGACCTTCCAGAATGATACGAAAACACCCAGTGTCTGGTAAGATATTCATTTAACCATTTCCTTGTTCTATATCTTTTCCGAATTTCGATACCTACTGAATATTCATGGACAAAAAAGTTATAATGAAATGTGGAACAGGGGTCAATATTAAGGAATCGGTTTACATGAATATTCAATTAAAGGGTTCATCAGTAGGTGGTCACTCAACTCTTTACCTCATGAATATTCATATAAGAAAAAAATGACATCATGAATACTAATTAGATTGTTATAATGGCACCTGGACACAGAATTTATGGCCATGGAAGAGATTATAGAATCATATCTATATTATATCTTTAGCAAACAGATCAGATCCTGATCAGATGACTCCTACAGGAGTCATCTGATCTGGAGCTACTATGTTTGCAAAGGGGTAGAAAGGCTTATTAATGGAATAAAGGTTTAAAACCGTAAATGTTTATTTTTTTAAGGTACACTGCAAAGAAGACACCCACGGAAGGAGATTATGTCTATGCTATAGTGCTGAAGTGGCCAGGGACTGGGGATTTCTATCTTGGAAGCCCAACACCAACACCGGCAACCTCTGTTACTCTACTTGGGTATTCAGGAGTTATTACATGGAAGAAAGCAGAAGATAAAGGCATCTACTTGGATATCCCAGACATACCCTTTGACAAGATGCCTTGTGATTATGCCTGGGTCTTTAAGATGACATATACAACTTAAATAAACAGTGAGGTGGACATAACTGGTACAGTAAAAACCCTCTGGTGTTGGGGTTGCAGACAGGTGGCAGCTTAATGCAGAGTGAAAGTCTTACAAAAGGCTCACTAAGGAGCTTTCTGCACGACTTTCACCCTGCAGTATGCCTAAAATTCAGAAATGTATACGTGCAATCGTTGACAATGAAATTTAAAAATGAACTTGTTGCTGGTAACATATTAACCTGAACTGTGTTGTTTATGCAAAGTCATATCGTATTTCTATTTTTCCATTTTGTTGTAGTTAAAGTGTACTTTTTAAGTATAAAAATGGATAGTGTGTTTCACGGTTTAGTATTGAATTAATATTCAGTGGCGGGCATATAGTAATCGTATTGTCCATCCTTCCGTCCGTCCATCTGTCCTTCAATCCCAAATTTCGTGTTCCTTCTATAACTTTTTTTATCTGCGAATAACCTGGCACAAATATTCATCACAAAAAGACGATGTGTCGCGTTCAACTCCCTGGTCTATGGGTCAAACGTCAAGGTCATCCTTCAGGGTTAAAGGTCGAGGGGCATAAGTGTTTCACAAACACACTCTTGTTGAACACATAAGCGGTATACTTTTCAGATAAAGAAGCGGTTCTCAATCGATTGTTTTCATTGTCTTGTTTTTATTTTAATCCCATAGTTTACTGTTAAATACATCCATATATGAGCTAAGGCTAAACCTTAAGGGATCATAGCAGTAAATGTATTCAGGCAAGTCATGTTACACGTGTACATCCCTATACCGTGTGAATATTCAGGCAAGTTAAGTTACACATGTATAACTCTTTCCTAGATGTATATTCAAGCAAGTCAAGTTACAAATGTATAGCTGTTTCCCAGATATATATTCAGGCAAGTCGAGTTACACACGTATAACTCTTTCCCATCTGAATATTCAGGCAAGTCAAGTTACACTTGTATATCCTTTTACCAGATGAATATTCAGGTAAGTTGAGTTACACATGTATAACACACGTATATAACTCTTTCCCAGATGAATATTCAGGCAAGTCAAATTACATATTTACATGTATATCCTTTTACTATATAAATATTCAGGCAAATCATTCCATGTGAATATTCAGGATATTATAAATATTTATAACTACAATTTTATTTTTGTATGGTAAATATGAAAGAAGGAAACTCATTATTTGTCAAAGGCATCGCATCTGTAGCATTTAACATGCTTTATCCATGGCAACAAGTGTTAGATTTTCAAAGACGATGATATATTTGGCTTGCATACTGCAATAATCATATAATGAAATGAAATCTACATACAAAGAGTGTATTTCTATCACATCAGGTTTCAGTTCTTGTAGAAATTATAAAAGGTTCATTAGGTCTTCATATATGTACACATTTTTCTTGGTTTTTTTGCTGTTTTTTCTTGCTTTTTACTTTTGTTTCATTATTGTAAATAAAAAAAGTTTCTCAGGAGATATAATTAAAACCATTCCAAATCAGCACAGTTGTTTAATTGTTATTTTCTTACACTGTGTTTATTACATTAAAATAAAAATGCACGAAATAGAGATGGGTATAAAACACCATGTATACCTATTTAATTGTCTATCTGTCTGTCTATTAGCCTCTCATCTGCCTATCTATACGGAACATTCAATCACTGGGTGGTAATTCCAATGAAGAAGCTCGGGCGAAGAAGCTCTACCAATAATATTCAAACTGTTTCAATTCGTCCAAAAACATGATTTCCAGTGACAGAGCTAATTTTCTGTATATTACCCTGGAGAAAATTAAGATGTTTTAGATATTCACATAATATGCTTTATCCATGTCAATAACTTGAAGATTTTGAAGGATTTCATATTGGATTTGCATACTGCACGTATGTTACATAGATGTTTCACAGATGATATTTGAAAAATCTTCTGTAAAACTACTAGTCAAATTTCATTATCATTTTGCTTGAATAGGTCTGTGGTGACCATCTTCCAAAGTTGTTCAAGCTGTCTGAGGGCTAGAGCTAATTTTCAATAAGTTTGCCCCAGTCATTAAAAGGGGCGCCATATCGTTTTGTCTTTGTCCATACGTCTGCGCATGCATATGCTCATCAGTCCGTCCATCCCAAATGGTTGTAGCGTGCATAACTCGAAAAGCAATTGTCCTACAGGCATGAAACGTTATGAATATATTATTCAGGGTGTGAACTTGTGTATTTTCATCCAACGAGGACCTATGATAACTGTTATTATAGGTCTTTACATCGAACTACAGTTTACATTGACACATTTATGGACCTTGATTTAGTGAAAGTATGGAATTATGAGTTTGTTTTGGATGTTATTAGTCATAGTGCTTAAATGATGAAACCTCGGAAATTTATTAATCAACATGTAAACGTGTTCATCTGCATATTTTCATACCACCTAGTGAAAATTGGGCCTTAATGTTGTGAAAATTGGCGATTGTTGGGTTGTGTCAACCATTAGAACTAAAATGATGTATTAGGCTAGCACCAGTATTTCTATAAACTTTATGTAATGGTTATCATATAGGGTTTTAGTTGTTTTATTGATTGTTAGTTTCCTCCCTAAGGTAAGTGGGAATTTATTAGAGTAGGGGTGTTAATTGTGGATAATATGTTATGCAAACACATGTACATTAAAATCTCTTTATATCGGCCACTTACAGATTAAACTTTGGTGTTCCTATGGGTACGAATACTGCTATGAGAGAGTTTTAATGTTGCGTTTGAACCCACAATCACAAGATGTCATAAAAGCCTTCAATGATACTTCTCGATATTTGGATGATATACCCTTTCTATGATGTTTTGATTCCTACCATTTAGCCAAAATAACTCAAATTGAATAAAGCTAACTCTTCCTACACTTATGCGGCTTTTCTCTTTTTCCCCCTGACCTATCGTACGGGGTTTATATATCTCAACTTATTCTTTTCGCTAGCGCTTGTTCTTCTGTTGACGATTTTAACAGTCGAAATCTCATTTTAACTGAGAAGCTGATTAAGCAATGATATAGATATCATAAACTAAGAAAAACATTCTCTATATTTTATTACCGAAATCTCTCACTTATTGGCACGTACAAATGTAATCTTAAGGCTCTCCTGCGACACGGTATTTCACATCCTGAATTTTATGGTGATGTAATTTACAAACTTCGTAAACTTATTGGACATACCCATTTTCTCACTCTGTTCACTAAATGCGTTAAAAATTCATTAAAAGGGATATGATCCTATGGTACTACAACATACTGCATGTCTGGTTGTCTATCCGTTTACAGTTGGAAATCACGCTGCCCTCTTTGCATGTACGCCGACAAGAAAGGTTTAGTACTCTATGAAGGCGACCTCTTCAATCGCGATTGTTGTAGATTAGTCGGAGAGGGGATACGTTTATTTACACTGTTTGTCTTTTAGGGTGGGGATGGAATAAGTGTGAGGTTGGGCGACCCTAAACTGGGTTATCCCCCCCCCCCCCGCCCCCGGGTGACATTTGCATTTGTCATCGTCCGTTCCAAGGCGGAACTTCCATCCCCCTATTGTTTGTTATGTCTTTGTGCGTCTCTTTGTGTCTTTTATATGCATGTACATTAACTGTTTTTCGTCGTGGTGCTGTTCGAGCGGTTGTGTGTTTTGTATCCAGTGTTTCCTGCATGACTCATACATGTACCTTGGCTCTTAAACCCTTTACTCCAAAAATATGCCTTTCTACACATTTGAAACAGCTGACCCAGATCTTTAGGCTAATGTAAATATAACGTTCACTTGTGTGAACTTTATTATTAATGTATATATCGGATTTAAATTTCGGGAGAAGATAGACTTGTGTTTTCAATTTTACCCTATACCTGATTCAACGCCTTTGCAATCAGAGAAGACTATCCAGAATAGACGGCTTCTGTAGGAGCTCTCTGATCTGGAACTGCTCTGTTTGCTTATGGAATTATATAGATCGTTTCTACAGTTTGTGTCATCACGAAGTAAATACAGATTTACTTCGTGGTGTCATGAATAAACATTCCTAAGCTTTTATAAAAAATAAGTTGATAAATGTTCATGATGTTATCATTGAATTGAATCATTTTGACATGTGATACAAAACAACCCTAAGAAGTGCTACTAGAGTTTCATGCCTGAAAGAACAGAACTATGTCGATATTCCTGTGGCCATGTGATAAGGTTAATAAGTTTTGTATGTGATAGTCACTGCATAAAATACTATATTGTCTTATGTTAAGGTGTCAAGTTGGAAAACTGTAACTTAACCCATGTGTTAGCAGCTGGCTTGCAGTAGGTCGGTGGTTCTACCCGGGTATTCTATGCACGAATTTTTTCCATACACAGAAACACACCTAAGACCTTCCTCCATCTGTAATTAGCTGGATGTCGCGATATACTGTTGAAGCGACCTTAAACTCTGATACAAAAAACAAACAAACTTATTTCTTGGACATATTTTTATTCATCCTTGCAATGCCATTTTATTATCTAGCAAACCAAACAGGTCAGATTTTAAGCGGGCAAAAATTTACTCGGCACGTGAAAAATAGCCCCTTTACACAATATAGACTCCCTTTGTCCTGTTTGTGGTCAGGGTAGACCCAGATCAGACGGCTCCAATAGGGACCATCTGATCAGGGTCTGCTCCTCTGTTAGCTTATACAGTTGAACCTGCCTTAAACGACACTTGAACAGAGGTCTAGATATGTGGCAGCTGAGTGCAGGTCAATGCAGCTCCTAATGGAGATTCATTACTTTGCCCTGGTTTTTAAGACTCTTATGTTCATTAATCCATTACTCCATAAACACGCCTTTGCAATCAGAGAAGACCAATATCAGACGGCTTCTAAAGGAGCCGTCTGATCAGGGTCTGCTCTGTTTGCTTATGGTATAATACAAATATGATTCTACAGTTTGTGGATGGCCAAACTGTCTGTGTCAATGTGCTATTACAACATATTAATCTAATTAATATTCATGGCATCGTTATTTCTCAAACAAATATTCATGGAGGAAAGGGTTAAATAAATTGTTGCTTAAGACAGATTCAACTGAATATCATATTTGCCATGGCGATAAATCTTCATATTTTATATTTTTGTATTGCAAGAATTTAAATATTATCCATAACATGCATGATTATTACATAAGTACATGTAATTTGTTCATACAAAACTTTTAAACAAAGTTTTAAGCGTTAGCTAGAAAATCAGGCTATCGGTTTGACGACTGACATGTTAACGTCTCCATTTCTGTTTCCCTTGCAATATTCTCCCCAACATCGACAACCCACGTTTGGAATACAACCTTCACCATTTGTACAACACTCTTCTTTGCCAGGAAGATAATTGCAAAGCTTGGTTCCACTTGGGCATGCCTGAAATACGAAAAAAGCAAGAAACACTTTAGTTTTATAATAGCATTTGTGGTAACCCTTTCCTTTTTGCATATTTATGTAAGAAATGTCATCATTGATTTTTATTGTGGCAAGTTAACACATTAATGGCTAGTAATGGTAGAATCTGTAGATTCAGAGCTAGAACAACTTCATAAGCGGACCTAACAGACCCTTATCACAGGGCTTCTACAGGAGTCATCTGATCTTAGTCCACTCTGATTGCAAGTGCGTGAGAACGCCAGAGTATGACGTATATAACGATTTCAGACCTGTGAATCTTTCAGGCACATGTACCTACATCAGTGTCTATTTTTACTTCTACAAGGCATACTTACAGAAACTCTATCAGAGCGTCAAACAGTATAGATCCTGAATAGACGTCGAGTTATTAGCCATATCATCTGAATCCAAATTGTTTACAAACAAAATCGCCAATTAATCATCAAGACCGGAAAGATTAACTTTTAGCCTGCTGAGCAAATTAATTTTACAGAATTGTTCACCTACTACATTTTCAAAATTCAAGCTATTATCAATTTTTATACCAAAATACAACCTGGGTGTCAAGCAGTTTGGATCCTGATGAGACGCCGAGTTCCTCGGCGTCTCATCTGGATCCAAACTGTTTGCATAGGTATTCACTCACCCGCCCATAGCAGGCTAAAGATTAACTGCCTTTTGGTGCCTTTGCAAAAAGAGAAGACACAGATCGTATGACTCATGTTGGAACTGTCTGATCAGGATCTGCTCATTTTGCTTATTCAATTATGTAGTTCTGATTCTACAGTTTGTGACATGACTAAATAGTTTGTTTTCATATACTTTTATAATGATTCATCTAATAGATATTCATGATATCATTGTTTATTACAGTAAAACCTGTCTTAATCTTTTCTTCCATATGCTATTTTAGGCCCAACCTCTATGAGTGAATCTACCGAAAAGGAGCATTTACTAGAGAAAAGTAAATGTGTAGTATTGACACCATTGTGATAAACAGAGCATTTGCTCCTATTTGCTCTATTTATCACAATGATTTCAAGAAGTGACTATTACAGAGGCGTAGAAGTGCGTACTGGGGGATAGAGTTAAGTGGTGATTTATTGAACATAGGGGTGTTAAAAAGCAGGTGACTACTTAATGAAGGGTAAAACTGACACAGAAAGCTCCTTTAGAAAATCTGAATCTGATTTAGTAAGTCTCTGATGACATTGACTCCGTTTAAAGAAACATGATATTTGCCAGGGTATAATATGTCAGCGAGTAACTGAAACATTTCACTTAGGTGGCTATGACACTTTTAGAAAAACGACGTCGATACCTTTTCTTTCTTATTATTCTCACATCCCTCCTCCCAGCACCTACATCCAACGTTGGGGATACAGTTCTCTCCGTCCTTGCAGCATTCTACTTTTCCTGGCAGGTATTCACATTTTTTGTGACCCAATGGGCATGTCTGTATATGTGATGAATAAATTGCTAAGTATATTTCTTAACATATTCCGTAACAAGTGGATATGTGAGGTATTTCACTCTTTTAGAACAAGAAAAAATATAAATGCAATTTGGCCAGTTTGCAATTTAAATAACTCGGAAATACTATTGTAAGTTTCAATCCAGTGTGGAATGCATAGATTCTACAATTTCTTTACCGCATAGATATTAATATAAGAATCTATCAATTATCTGCATTTTATAATGTATTTGAACACAGGATGTTTTGGCCACAAGATATATATTATTTCATTAGCAAACAGAGCAGACCCTGTCGTCTGATCTGGATCTACTCTTTTTGCAAATGTGTTAATATTTGTATCTATGAAGCAAAACGTTAAAACATACAACGACTATAATAAGTCAACTCTATTGGTGTTTCATGCGCGGAGAAACCTGGGATGTTCCTCAACCTGTAATTAGCTGGATGTCGCGATTTGACTGAAATACAGTGCAACCTCTCCTAAGCGGCCATTCGATTATTGAACACAGGAGTCTTACAAAAGCAGGTGGTTCCTATAGGAGTTATCTGCATCATTTGTGACCTGCATCAAGCTACCACTTGCCTTACAGACCCATAATTAGAACTATGTTTGATGACCACTAAAAACAAGCTGTGCTGTTAGAGCGACGTAACCCCCGATTCAGACAAACAGACAAGCATACCGTTTTATTACTCGTAGCTTCTACTTTTTCTAACAGCGGGTTGATAACCTTCATCCAGTCATCTATGGTCCATGACGGATCTGCCGCAATCGGAATGTCGTTCAGGAAAAACGTAGGGGTACCCACCACTGCTCCTGTAACGAATGATTTAGTTTTACTTTATATCTCAGACCGCATGTAACGATATTTTTGTATATTCATTATTTAAACCTAACACCGCTCTTGAAAACATCTGCTCAAATTTAGTTCTGTTAAGTTTTGATTGCGTCCCGTTCAGTTAACATTTGATACACCCATTGAGATTTGTGAAGTCAGCATTGAAATGGTAAAGGTGTACGCAATATCTCATTCAGAAGTGATAATGGGGAACTTGCAATGTTAATGATAAGCTAACAGTGGTAGGCTCCTATAGGAGCCGTCTGATCTGGTCTACCCTGTTTGCAAATGCGTAAAATGCGTATTTATGGAGTAAAGCATTAAAAAAAGTAAATACATTAAACCCCTCTAATGCGACCACTTAATGAAGAAGCATGGCTGTCTTCATAAGCGGGTGGTTGCTTAATGCAGGACGAAGGTTCTGCAGGAAGTCCCTATAGCTGTCTGCATAACTTTCGTCCTGCATTAAGCTACCACCTGCCTTTGTCACTGTGAATTATGCCCCTTTTTAGAGGTGTTTTACTGTACATTGCTATGACAAATTGTATAGATTTATTAGAATAAGGCGTAAGACATTCTATAATCAATCAGAGCTGGCCTTGATCAGACAGCTCCTGTAGGAGCTATCTGATCTTGATTTATTCTTTGAACAAATGCTTGAAACTGTGTCTCTATCAGGGAATGTGTTCTTTTGAAAAAGGTCATGCAAACGCACACCATACTAATGACTATATGCGATTAGAATGATGACCAGCTTGGGTTCGGATGAGACACTGTGTTACTCGGTGTCTCATCTGGATCCATACTGACTGCAAGAGCTGTTGTGTTTAAATCGACTGGTTAATGTGTTAACATTGGACGTACTTGAGCAGGAATATTTCCAGGCCCCGCGGGTCTCCGTATCCAGCTCCTCCAAGGCCATGGTCTCCAAGAACTGCTGCTTGTCTATGCCCAACTGACTGGCAAACTCCGCAAGTATGCTGTAAGATCATACATGTATATTCATGTACAATGTATATAGCAGCACTCCTTCTAATACGACCAGCACAAATAGGTCTAGGTTTGTGTCAGAGAGGCTTACGTTGGCTTACTGCAGGACGACGAAAGTTATGCAGAAAGCTCCAATAGGAGATTTCTGTATTACTTTCGTCCTGCATTAAGCTGCCGCATGCTTTTAAATATACCAAAGTTTATTCAAAGGTTGTTCGCAGTTGAACTTCGATATCTCGAACTCGGATAACTCGAACTTCGGGATAACTCGAACTTAAAGTTCAGTCCTTCCAAAATCTTACAATACAGAATTGCTCTAAAATGTATCACTACGCATATCTAGAAACACATTCCACAGCTTAATGCAGTTATACACTAATGCTGAAAGCTCCTGCAGGAGCTTTCAGCATTACTGTATACCTGCATTAAGCTATGGACTTGAGAAATTGTCCAGATTAGAATTCGGATAACTCGAACTTCTGTTATCTCGACCTAATTTATATAGTCCCTTGAAGTTCGAGATATCGCAGTTCAACTATATAAACCAGTATGTACAGTTAAACCTCTGTATAACGGTTACATAGACTAGAACTAATGTCGGGTACTTAAGACAGGTGGTAGCTTAATGCAGGAAAACGTTAAGCCAGCAACCAGATAATTTCATTTACCCATAAATTATGTCAATGCCATATCATCATATAGTTAGTTATAAGTGTGTTTGACCTAGAAATTCCATGGTATCTTAGTGAACTGATAATTGAATGTGTTTTTGCATCATGCCAGGGCTTTATATTCGTTTCGCTCGTTTCTGGAAGTCGTTATTTTGCGTTGATCTATCAGGGCAGAATTAAAATATCTTCAAATATAATGAATTATGTGAAGAATATAAGACCATTTCCCGGTTGATCTTCATTTTTTCTTTCATATCATACTTCTTTTTAAACATTTCGAAAAACTTTAGAAAAGTGGCGACGCTCTCCTTCAGACTATTTAGTATTTTATGTGGAAGAACAGTAAAATACAATTAATATGTTAATGTTTCCAACCGTATAGAGTGTGTATGTCCTTTTTTAGAATACCAGAATGTGCAACAGGATCATTTGAGAACTTGAGTTTGCACCATCACACATTAGCATACAGTTATCATACATAGTCATATAAAAACTTCAGTTGCCACCACCAATAAGCCTACATTTACCGGTATCATACAGGATGATTTTGCCACCATCACAGTTTTAAAATTGGCCTACAGTTATTTCTTCCATTTACCAGTAGTATAAACAGGTAAATTAAGAGATTAGTTGCCATTGCCTAGCCTATTTCTGATGCGGAAATATTGATATGAACAGTCAATCCCGTCAAAACAAGAAGGAAATCAACAACTAGTTCTGTCAAGCATGTGGCTGCTTTAATAATGCAGGGTGCAAGTCATGCAGAAATCTCCTTTGAATATCTTCTGTATGGCTTTCATCCTGTTTTAAGCTGCCACCTGCTGCCACCTGCCTCAATACCAATACTGTCTGGAATTTGAAAAGCCCAGTTTGGAAGGGTTTTGCTGTATTAAGTAAGTTTCCTGGGTTTCGCTGATAACAGCACAATCGGGAAATTAACGCCCTTGTTACAAAGGTATACACATGTATATTCATTTGCATGTAGGGGTATGTTTTCTGCAGCATATAGCTCTATACAGTAGACTCTGTCTTAACCCTTCTCTTGCTGAATTTTAAAATACATTTCTCCTTCTTTACCCATGCCCTGTTGTATAAATACATATATCTTCACTACGTACAAGTATTTCGCTGTGTAATCACTGCTGTGGAGTGCACTATTGGTTGCACAATCAATTTGTAAATAGTGCGGACCCTGGTGAGACAGCTCCTGCAGGAGCTGTCTCATCTGGGTCTTCACTATTTACAGGTAGGTACTCGTATATTGACGTGAATAGCAAGCGAAGGGTTAAGCAACCATTCATTTACGGAACATATGAGTCTTAAAAAGCAGGTAGTTGCTTAATGCAGGGCAAACGTAATGCAGAAAGCTCCTATAGAATATACGAGTATGCATACCCATTACATACATTAGAACTCTTTTTGATGGCCGCCTAAGTCAGATTCTACTGTTAATGTGAGCATTTTCTGAAGTTTTCACTTAGGAAAACAGAAATGTTTGAATAAATTTCGTTTCAGCTTCATAAAAATAGAGAATATTGCATGGTTGTTTATTTCTTGTCGTTTTATTAAAACGTGTTGTCTATAACAACAAGACAAGCGTCATTTTTATTTTTATTTATTTTTATTCATTGGGGCGGTGGTTAAACCTTTATACCATTAGTTCGCCTTTTACGATTTGAAAACATAGTATCCCCAGAGCAGAAAGTCCTGCTGATGCTGTCTGGTCAGGATTTACTTTGTTTACTTATCAAATGGTATAGATCTGATTCTACAGTGTCTGCCACGGCCAAAAAACCTTGTGCTCATATGACGTAATAAAAACCAATTAATCTATAGACTTTCATGACGTCATGGAGTAAATAATTAATACAAATGATTAGAAAAAAATAAAAAGTGGGATTCTTATCTGTATTATCTGTACGTATAAAGCAAAAAACAAAGCTATCTTTTTTACGTATGTCTGTGCAGGTATTTCCCCGATAGCTTGACAAAACAGATTTAGATGGTGACGAGGTGTCATCTGCATTGTGAATTACTACTCATTTACCTCACAGAGACGCCTTCTGATACCGATGAAATCAGAGTAGACCCAGAGCAGGGTATACTCTGATTGCTTATAGTATGATATAGTTTCTGTCATGGCCAAAAACATTCAGGGTGAATATGTTATCATACAATATTCAACTACATGTACATGTAGTTATATATCTATATCATTATTTTTGCCCGAATAGTCATGAGGGAAATAATTATTTTTTTTTAAAAATACCCAAAGAGTTAGTCCCAAGATTAACTTAATTCTTATGCAACAAGATTATCTTAATTATTATGCCACACCAATTATCTTCACATGTAACAAATACATTAATAGGTCACCTTACCCGAAGACCTGGTTTGTTGTCATTCCAGCTGTGGCGTCATTGGACAGTTTGTCCAGATTGCCATAGATCAAGTCAAACCATTGATAAGCAGATGTCAAAGATCTCAGCTTTAAAACGGCTTTAGCTCCCTGGAAAGGAAATTTATGAAAATAGCTGTGGGAGCCATCTGATCAGGTTCTGCTCTGTTTGCTTATGGAGTAAGTCTACTCTGTTGACAGGGGCTAAATTCTATTATACCATGTAAACTAATATGCATATTTTTGACATACATGTATATTCATCAGATAAAAGGGTACAAACAGTTTGTATTTGACCAATTTCTATAAATACGGACCTCATTGCCAATATAATAATGTGGTTGCCATAGTCATTGTCAATACTGAAATATATGCGTAGATTTTATCCGAGTTCAAACTGGCCAGGTGGTAACTACAACAGTTCTGAATTTTGAAACGGGTAGTAAGTGTATACATAGAAGGTATAGTGTAGACGGTATGCATTAAAACCTCTCTAAAACGGGCGTCTAGTAAAGAAGTTTTTGTCTCTATTAGGCTTGTGACCGCTTAATGCTGAGTAAAAGTCAAGTAGAAAGGTCCTTTTGAAACCTTTCTGCACGACGAGCTGTCACCTGTTATAAAGACCGGCATTGATACTGAATTGAAATTCTGGTTGAGAGAGGATTTACTGTAATCAGAGAAAGTGGAGATTTGGTTACAGGTAATAAACACGTCCAAGACATGGTGATCTCATCAATGGACAAAACTCACTAAGAATTGCGATGTTTATGCCGTGACGTCTCGTGAATTACGACGTTTTATGCTATGACCTCTCGTGAATATGAATTACGAGGCTTTATGCAATGATGTCTCGTGCATTACGAAGCTTTATGCAGTGACGTCTCGTCAAATACGAAGCGTTATGCAGTGACGTCTCGTGAATGTGAATTACGAAGCTTTATACAGTGACGTATCGTGTCTCGTTAATTACGAAGCTTTATGCAGTGACGTCTCGTGAATGTGAATTACGAAGCGTTATACAGTGACGTCTCGTGCATTACGAAGCTTCAAGCAATGACGTCTCGTGAATTACGAAGCCTAATGCAGTGATGTCTCGTGAATTAAGAAGCTTTATACAGCGAAGTCTCTTGAATTACGCATCTTCATGCAGTGACGTCTTGTCTCTCGAATTACAAAGCTTTATGCAGTGACGTCTCGTGAATTACGAATGAGGCTCCTGCTCCCTCTGACGTTTTATGGCTTATTCTGATTTAGAGAAATATTAACCCTTTACCAGGTGAATAAGTAGAAATGAACGTATAAAAATAATTACCTGAATATTTATAATGGCAGCATGGTCGAGAGAAGTTTTGACCAAGGCAGAATAAATTCCAGAATTAGATCTATATCTATTGATTTATAATAAGCAAACAAAGCAGAACCTGAGATTACGGCTCCTGAAGGATCCTCTCATCTAGGTCTACTCTGTTTGCAAATGTATTAAAAGGTTGTGTCTATTGGGTATTACGTGGGTGAGTATATGATAGCAGGTTATGGTATACAGTTAAATAAATGTGTATATGTACTTACGATGGCCGTGTAGAATGAATGATGGTGGAAAGGCAATGGAAACATGTGCAGGGTGAGTCGTAAAGTGTCTGTCCCATAATGCATGGCAACTTGTTTGGCTGCCGGAAGTGCATCTCGACTGTCCGGGCACAGTGGCCCCATGTGGATGTCCAATGAAATCTGCGCATTGTTACTTCCACCGTTATAAACGTACCCTAGTCGGGTTTTGGGTATAGGTATTTGTCCATGGTTGAATTGAACACAAGAAGAGATCACCAAAACTAGCAGCAATATACGAGTCATTGTCAATCTCGTCTAAGCATCCCCTTCACGCGACAGTATGTATATATACTGGGTATGTTAGATGTTATATTACAGAACAATACAGTTAAATCTCTCTACAGCGACCACCGAAAACATAGGTCTTAATGTGGGTCTTAATGTGGGTCTTAATGGCTGGTGATAGCTTAATGCAAGGTGAAACTTGTGCAGAAAGCTCCCGTGGGAGCTTTCTGCATTACTTTCGTCCTACATTAAGCAACCACCTGTGTTTATAGACGGCTATGTTTATTAATTAAGTGGTCGTATTAGAGGGGTTCTTCTGTACACTCATATGGAAGGTATCTCGTGTGTCACTAGATAGAATAGTAACCCTTATCGTGGCTTGACTGATAATTGCAAACAGTTTGGATCCTGATGAGACGCCGAGTAACTCGGCGTCTCTCATCAGGATCCAAACTGTTTGCCGCTTAGTTAATAATTTCTTTAAGCTTAAATGAAGCGGAATTTATTAAACTTGCACCAAGCTAGAATTTGAGCAGACATCATTTCTTACAGTGGGATAAGAGTTAACCTTTAAAAGTTGCGTTAGCAAATTCATCATAACATTTGCGAACAGTGTAGATCCAGACGAAAGGACCCGAACTATTTAACATTCTTTGTTGTGTTTTGAAAACAAAACTAGAAGAAACAAAATATTTGTTCATAGAAGTGCTTGGTGTCCTCAACCTTAAATCTTCTGGGTAAAAATTCGCCGAGAGAAAAATATCGCCTAATTTAGTTTTTCAAACTCGAGTTATCATACAATTGTTTTCTTTAAAACATGGCCAACGTATAAGACAGTTTGGATCTTGATGAGACGCCCAGTAACCACGTGGTTCAACTGGATCTTGACAGTTTGCAAAGATATTCCTGGATTCACCAGTAACAGACTCAAGGTGCATTTGGATAACATTGCGGGTCCCGTGTCCTCTCACATGCCTTCTCTTTGTTTGTATACACTGAGTTATTTAATCTAAAGATAATCGTCCGAAATAATTGTCGCCTGCTTATATTTTTATTCAAAAAGGATTTGTCTCCCAATTTGTTGAACTCTTTCGCTGCCAATGTGGCACCTGTGATTACCTATGCCAACAGTTTAGATCCAGATGAGACGCAGGGTGATTCGTCTCAGTATCCAAACTGCTTGTTGCAAAGAAAAGGAGGAAAATTACAGCAGTCAGCCTATTCTGCAGACAACAATATTTGGCAGCAAAAGTATTTAAAAAATAGTTTTAGACCACCTATATCTTGATGGGGCGCCAAGATATCCGACATCGGGTCTAATTTGGATCCAAAGTGTTTATAAGGTCAACAGAGTGGTGAAATAGATATAACGGTCCATTGCTTACCTACACACGAATATACCCGGTTGTGAAAGTAACCCGTTTGTTTAACCCTTTCCTCCATAAATACGCCTTTCTATGCCCCTGTAAAAGTCACTTTTTGAAACCATTGTGATAAATAAAGCATTTGCTCCATAGGAGCAAATGCTTTATTTATCACAATGGTTTCAGCATTACATATTTCTAAAGTTTTCATTTTCTCTAGTAAATGCTCCTTTTCGGTAGATTCGTTAAAAGAGGTTAGCCTATGAGGGAATGGGTTAAACATCGACGTCCTTAACCCTTTACGCCAAATATACGCCTTTCCATGACTTTGTAAACAGCATAGACCCACCAATCCTACAGGAGCCGTCTGACCAGGGTCTGCTCTGTTTGATTGTAGAATTATATAGATTTGATTTTACAGTTTCTGCTATGGCCAACCCTTCTCTTGTTCATATATCACTGTAGAAATACAGCAGGTAAATATTCACGACGTCATTATTTCTTGCATGAATATTCATAAAATAAATGGTTAAAGACACCCTGCTGCTTAACCATCTACGTTGGAACTCTTTCCTTCATATAAACACATTTTTATACACATTTCCAAACATAGAATAGAGAAAGGGTTTACCCTTACGTTTGAACTCTTTCTCTCATATGAATGCATGCCTTTTCACGCATTTGCAAACAGAGTATAGTCAGGTTAAGACAGTTCCTGTAGGAATTATCTGACCAGGATGGTTATGTCACAGGTCTGAGTTGCCATACTCAGGTAAGACAGTTTCTGTAGGAGCTATCTCACCAGGGTGGTTATGTCACAGGTCTAAGTTGCCATACTCAGGTAAGACAGCTCCTGTAGGAGCTATCTGGCCAGGGCGGTTATGTCACAGGTCTAAGTTTCCACTGTTTGTCATGGCAATATATATCCTTATTTCACGATTTTCAATACAAATCGGGAAAAATAGTGTTTTTAAGAATAGAATCTCTTGTATGAATATTAATTTTATCAAGTAAAGGGTTACTGTAGAAAGAAAACAATGCAGAAAGCAATTACTGCCGAACGAAAGCATTGCAAAATGTAGGAGCCTTCTGATTTAAGTCTACACTATTTGCAAATATCAGTACACGTGTTTGGCATATGAACCCAGAATGTTTTGGCCAATGAAGGAACTGTTCAATGATATCTACATTACTTCTTGAGTAGACAGAGCAGTCTCTGATCACACGGCTCCTACTCTGTTTGCAAATGCGTGTCTATGGAGGAAGGGGTTGGTCCTTTCGTCCATAAATACGCCGTTCTACGCAATTGCAAACAGGGTAGACCCGGATCAGACAGATATTGTATCAGCCGTCTTACCAAGGTCTGCTCTCTTTTCTCGTGATATTTAGATGATTCTAAAGAAATAACGATTTAAACCTTTCCCTCGAATATAAGCTTTTACGCCCTTGCAAACAAAGCAGACCTTGAAGGAGCCCTCAGATCAGGGTCTGCTCTGTTTGCTTATAAAGTAATAGTTCATCTGCTTACAGTTTCTACCAATAGCAAACAGCCATGTGTGAATATGCCATAATAGAAATCCAACTAATAAATATTCATGATGTCATATTCAACAAGGAAATAGTTAAGTACGTTTTAAGTACTATAGCTTCTGACCAAACGCAGATGGACACGGGTTTACTAAGTACTATAGTAGTGTTACTTTACCAGTGACGTGTAGTAGCGTTACTTTACCACTGTATTTGCGTTACTTTACCACTATTCCCAACATTAAACCCATTCACAGAAATTTTATGAAATCTTTATTTTCCGAATTTAATCCTTTGCGTAGAATAAGTGTTTTTGTTGACTCATGATGAAGTTGGTGTTCCACATTCAAACACTCTTTCCTTCAGAGGACAAAAGATAGTGTCATGTGTTGTTTGTTTACTTCCGTATTCCATAACGTTTTACAGTAGTACAACGATCAGATGGCGTTGTTTACAAAACAGTGTGTATGTAAACACAGAAAATTAACGATAAGTATAACTGTGGCATGTATATTAGGATAGGAAGAAGTGGTGGAGCCACACAAGTCAACTGCCTGGATTAACCTATACAACATGTCGCAGTTTAATTTATCGTTAATTTTCTGTGTTTACAGACGTACTGTTTTGTAAACAACGCCATCTGATCGTTGTACTACTGTAGGCACTTTGAACAACACAATCTTAACGTATTTGTTCACACCAATATCAGTCTTAAATTAACAGGGCATCACATCGTGTTGAAACGTTAATGGCATACTCCAGTAATTAAAGTTTGACGAGACTCTATCGATCTATGATCTATATGTACATGCAATTTGAGTTCTAGTATATGACTTGTATATTTACATGCAAGGCTATATATATGACATGTAGAGAAATGTGAAAACTGAAAAGTCATCTGCTGCAATATTAGTTCTGCTAAAAAGTTTGAAGTTTTATTTTGTAAGATGTTAAACTTGATATTCAAATGTTCCAAACGTTATGAATGTAGTTACGGGACAGGGCTCCTTGTGTGTGCTTTGGATTTATACCGTATGTTAACAATGTATTTGTAAGTAACTGAACCGTGACTGTGTCCTAATGTACTATTTTCAGGTGTGTAATACATGTATTCAAATTCGTACATTAGATCATGTCGTAAGCGACCATTTATTGCTTGAACAAAGAAGTCATAAAACGCATGTACTTGCTTAATTCAGGGCGAAAGTAATGCAGAAAGCTGTTAAAGGAGCTTTCTGCTAAAGGAGCCTTCTGTATTACTTCCGATTTACGTTAAGCTATCTCCTGCCTTTAAAACCCCCTCCTAAAAAGAAACAACAACAAAAGATACTGATTTTAATGGTACCTGGGACATATTGAACTGTATATTGTACACAGATATAACGACAAATGGAGCAGTATATTATACACAGATTTAATAATGTATTGAACTGTATCTGATACACGGATATAACAACAGATTGAACTGTATATTATACACAGATATAATAACAGAGTGAACTACATTTGTATATATTATATACATATATAAGGACAAATACAACTGTACATTGTACAAAGATATAGCGAAAGATTGTACTGTATATTATACACACGTATAAGACAAATTGAACTGTTCATTATACACAGATATAACGATTGACTGAACTGTATATTATACACATATATAACGACAGATTGAACTGTATATTATATACGGAATTAAGACAGATTGAACTGTATATTACACACATATATAACATCAGACTGAACTGTATATTATACACAGATATAACAACAGATTGAACTGTATATAATACACATATATAACGACAAACTGAACTGTATATTATACAAGGATTCAAGATAGATTGAACTGATATAACAGCAGATCGAACTGTATTTTATACACATATATAACGACAGATTGAACTGTATATTATACAGCTATAAGACAGATTGAACTGTATATTATACAGCTATAAGACAGATTGAACTGTATATTATACAGCTATAAGACAGATTGAACTGTATATTATACAGCTATAAGACAGATTGAACTGTATATTATACAGCTTTAAGACAGATTGAACTGTATATTATACAGCTATAAGACAGATTTAACTGTATATTATACAGCTATAAGACAGATTGAACTGTATATTATACAGCTATAAGACAGATTGAACTGTATATTATACAGCTATAAGACAGATTCAACTGTATATTATACAGCTTTAAGACAGATTGAACTGTATATCATACAGCTATAAGACAGATTGAACTGTATATTATACAGCTATAAGACAGATTCAACTGTATATTATACAGCTATAAGACAGATTGAACTGTATATTATACAGCTATAAGACAGACTGAACTGTATATTATACAGCTATAAGACAGATTCAACAGTATATTATACAGCTATAAGACAGATTCAACTGTATATTATACAGCTATAAGACAGATTGAACTGTATATTATACAGCTATAAGACAGATTGAACTGTATATTATACAGCTATAAGACAGATTCAACTGTATATTATACAGCTATAAGACAGATTCAACTGTATATTATGCATACATATAGGACATATTGAACTGTCTAATACATACATATAACACAGATTGAACTGTAATTATACACAGATATAATGACAGATTGAACTGTATATTATACACAGATATAATGACAGATTGAACTGTATATTATGCACACATATAAGACAGGTTGGACTGTATATTATTCCGACATGTAAGACAGATTGATCTGTATATTATACACAGATAAACGACAGATTGAACTGTATATTATACATAGATATAACAACATATTGAACTGTATATTATACACACATATGACATATTGTTTAGTTTAATTATATTTTATTGCTTGCTTTTTACACAATTACAATGTTACATGTTCATAATAAATATAAAGCAATAGCAAAAGGGTTGGACCACAAATATTGCAACATTAGAAACGGTCCTTCCCATTGAAAGCAGATATTCGACATATTGAACTGTTCGTTATACGCAGATATAACGATTGATTGAACTGTAGATATTACGACAGTAGATAGACCTTTCTCTGGTAGAGACACTTTTCCACGCCTGACAACAGCAGACCCAAATAGGAGCTGTCTGATCAGGATTTGCTCTGTTTGCTTATGGAATAATATGAATATAATTATACAGTTTCTGCTATGGCCAAAACGTATTTGTTTATATATCAATATAAAAAAGATCAGCTGCTAAATATTCATTGTGTCATTCTTTCTTATACCAATATCCATGAGGTAAACTGTTTATTAAAATCACAAGCTAGCCATATGTGTAGTCGGGTGGAGATTGTAGTGAAACAAGCCACAAGCTAGCCATATGTGTAGTCGGGTGGAGATTGTAGTGAAACAAATCACAAGCTAGCCATATGTGTAGTCGGGTGGAGATTGTAGTGAAACAGACCACAAGCTAGCCATATGTGTAGTCGGGTGGAGATTGTAGTGAAACAGACCACAAGCTAGCCATATGTGTAGTCGGGTGGAGATTGTAGTGAAACAGACCACAAGCTATCCATATGTGTAGTCGGGTGGAGATTGTAGTGAAACAAACCACAAGCTAGCCATATGTGTAGTCGGGTGGAGATTGTAGTGAAACAAACCACAAGCTAGCCATATGTGTAGTCGGGTGTAGAATTATAGTGAAACAGACCACAAGCTAGCCATATGTGTAGTCGGGTGGAGATTGTAGAGAAACAGACCACAAGCTAGCCATATGTGTAGTCGGGTGGAGATTGTAGTGAAACGGACCACAAGCTAGCCATATGTGTAGTCGGGTGGAGATTGTAGTGAAACAAACCACAAGCTAGTCATATGTGTAGTCGGGTGGAGATTGTAGTGAAACAGACCACAAGCTAGCCATATGTGTAGTCGGGTGGAGATTGTAGTGACACAAACCACAAGCTAGCCATATGTGTAGTCGGGTGTAGATTGTAGTGAAACAAACCACAAGCTAGACATATGTGTAGTCGGGTGGAGATTGTAGTGAAACAAGCCACAAGCTACCCATATGTGTAGTCGGGTGTAGATTGTAGTGAAACAAACCACAAGCTAGACATATGTGTAGTCGGGTGGAGAGTGTAGTGAAACCTGTTAAAATACTATAACAGGTGTTGGCACATATTCTAACTAAATCCGAATGCGTTGATAATACATTAAATTTGGCCTCATCAACGCCTATAACACCCATTCACAACATCTTCCGTTCTTTGAGTAAGACTAATGCGGATATCTTCGTATAAAGGACTATGTAGAATAACATGCATTTCTGATTCAATGTCGCTGCAAGCCAAACATTTTCGTTCTGCTACGGGTAAACTTTCATATCTGCCTGTTTCTGTTCTATTTGGTGCAAATTGCAATCCCGCGTCTAAATTTACAAAAGGGTGAACGGTGCTTAATGGGCAGGATCATTTTATAGTGCATTTCGACGGAAAAGTCAGATTTAAACAAAGAATAGGTTCTTAGTTTGTTTCCGCCTCTTTTCGGCCGTGCCACCATTCCATTCAGCTATAAATCCGTCCATCAAACACCATTCCAACTTTTTGGCTAAAACATCCTTTTGGTGAAGGAGCATTCAAGTTTATGCAATCATCCATGCTATGTTCTTGAGATTTACAAACAACAGTGTAAACCCAGTTTTTTTGCATGAACGACCACATAAGCCAGATGCCAAGAGTGCAATACGTCCATTGATACGTGTACGTTTAGAGTGTTAACACACCCGAGTCCACATCTGTGCAATGCTTCCATTGCCTTACAACGCTTTTTGTCAAGCCTAAAACGGGGCTATCGAAACACCTCACCGATTTCTTCTTAACCATTCCCCTCATAAAACGCTTTTTCGGAGTAGATCCATATCGTAGGAGCCGTCTGATCATGATCTGCTTTTTTTGCTATGAAATAATAATAATATCTGACTCTATAGTATAACGTGCACCATCGGCAATCCCTGGCGGTCACCCATCCAGCCAGTAGCTGCACAGACTGTTGCTTAACTTTGCAACATTTCCAAACACTTAATCCACGTCACTAAAGAGCTAGCTCCCTGGTAAGGAGGGTTTATATAGGGCTTACATCATGTACATACCTTACAGCCTCGCTGTTACATTACTTTCCCCTCCGAGAAATCTCGACCCGAGGTTTGGCCTGGGAATTAACCGTGGGTAAGGCAATTCCAGTCCGGCAATTGTCTTCATCCCACCGCTGCCACCGATTGTAATGTGCACCATCGGCAATACCTGGCGGTCGGTCACCCATCCAGCCAGTAGCCGTACAGACTGTTTCTTAACATTGCAACATTTCCAAACACTTAAGCCACGTTGCCAAAGAGCTTACTCCCTGAGAGTTTATAGTGCTAACATACCTAACAGCCTCGCTGTTACAATAGTTTATACCAATACCAAAACATCTTGTTTACATTTGCCATTATAAAAAAAATCAGCTAATAGGTATTCTTGGCGTCATTATTTCTTATATGAATATTCATCACGGAAAGGGTTCCAGGCTTGATAGTGGGTCGTGGGTCAAAGATGATTGATAGTGGGTCGTACGTCAAACATAACTATGATAACGGGTCGTGGATCAAAAGTAACTATAATAGTGGGTCGTGGGTCAAAGGTGACTATGATAGTGGGTCGTGGGTCAAAGGTGACTATGATGGTGGGCTGTGGGTAAAAGGTGACTATGATAGTGGGATGTGTGTAAAAGGTGACTATGATAGTGGGTCGTGGGTCAAAGGTGACTATGATAGTGGGCCGTGGGTAAAAGGTCACGCATTTACTTATCAGCAATGCTCAGCCGTAATGTTGGAACACACTGTCACAAAAAGTGTTGCCTGCTTCTATTTTCATGACTGAAATTTTCTTCTGTTTTGTTTCAAAGTATGTTTTGTTTCAAAAACATAATCACTGTATCACATAGTTTGGATCCTGGTGGCTGATGTCACGCCGAGTTACTCGGCGTCTCTTCTGGATCTAAAGTATTTGCAAATGTGAGATTGCCAGCAAAAGAGATCTGTCGAATCCCCTTGTCTTAGTAAAACTAGACACCGACCACTTAACAAGTTTAACCCATTCCCTCATATTAACGACTTTTGACGACTCTGTAAAAGTCACTTTGTGAAACCATTGTGATAAATAGAGCATTTGCTCCTATAGGAGCAAATGCTCTTTTTATCACAATGGTTTCAAACTACAGAATTCTAAAAAAAATCATTTTCTCCAATTAATGCTCCTTTTCGGTAGATTAATTCAAAGAGGTTGTATCTAACAATAGCCTATGAGGTAATGGGTTAAATCTAGGTTTTTAACCCATTCAACTATGACTCTTCATAATGGAATATCCCATCAGTGTTCAACTTCAGAGTTCACTTATAGCAAAAGGACTAAACTTGCTAGGGGACTTTGAATTGCGGACAGTGCAGACATTAGTCGTAGGGTTCTTTCAGGAGCCCTCTGATCTGGGTCTACATTGTTTGCAAAGGACAATGCATGTGCAATCGAGGTTGAAGGGGTTAAAGACAGGACGGAAATTATTCATTAGAAATTTTCTACATTATCCTCGTGCTGCATTTGCAGCCATGGAAGTCGCATTAACGTTTTATATAGCTTCTGTTCTATGTAAACTGTGAATCTGTTATACCACATATACCACAACAAACTCTCTGTGGTAGTCACCTCCCCTAGTGGGTCAAATTGAGAATGGGAAACAACATCCACAAAAATATCTTTCGACAACTTTTGGTGTTGTCTCCCATTTCTTGTTTTTCGTCCAAATGGAATATGAACCTTTCATTTGCCATTTTAGATATTACTTTTTACTGTCCAGAATTGAGACCGGAAGATATACAGTAGAACCCCGCTAATGCGACCACTTAATGAATGAACATTGGTGTCTTAATAAGTAGGTGGTTGCTCAATGCAGGACAAAAGTAATGCAGAAAGCTCCTGCATTACTTTTGTCCCGCATTAAGCTACCACCTGCATATAGCACCCAAAATTATACCTCTTTTAGGTGGTCTTATTAACGGGGTTTTACTATATTTCAGAAGATGAGACTAGCGGACTTTGTGCAAACACTGGTGGCACTGTTGAAGACAGTGCTCCTTTCCTGCTAAAATGAAAGTTTTCATAATGGAATACGTGATGGTATTTTTCAGGCTGTAATTCACAGCTTTATCCCAATAAATATGTCTAACTGGCAGAAAATATTAAAGTAAAACCTTTCCCTGTTCAATATTCATGTTAGAAATATTGACATAATGAATATTTATACAGTAAAATCTCGCTAATGCGACCACCTAAAAGAGGTATAATTCTGGGTGCTAGATGCAGGTGGTAGCTTAATGCAGGACAAAAGTAATACAGAAAGCTCCTAGAGGAGCTTTCTGCATTATATTGTCTTGCATTAAGCAACCACCTGCTTATAAAAACATCCATGTTTATTCATTAAGTGGTCGCATTAGAGGGGTTCTACTGTGTATTCAAATACACACAGGATATTTTGGCATTGGTAGAAACTACAATGACAGATATACTATAATTTCATAAGCAAATAGAGCCGGCCTTGATAAGACATCCCCTACAGGCACCGTCTTATCTGGGTCTACTCTGTTTACAAAGGCATGAAAAGACGTTTATATGAAGGAAAGGGTTAAACCAGTCAGATCCCGGTCGGTCAAAAAATGTGGCTAATGTTTAAAGATTGCGAGTCCATGGTTAGTTTTAATGAGAAGAGATAAAAAGGTTAAGTTTGAGCTTAACGTAACTGCATCATAACTCGATATTTAGTTTTAATTGATCTAATATCACTGAATCTATAAGCACCATGTTACAAAATGGTATTTTCCCGAAATTGACGGTCGATTTTATGCGCAAATGGGATTACTTTATTTAGCAGGCTGTAGCTCAAAAGCCTTGGATTGGAGATGAGTTTTAGAAATGTCTCAATGGTGAAGTCGATACAAACATAAGCCTTAGATTGGAGTTGAGTTTTAGAAATGTCTCGATGGTGAATGAGATGCACACACACAAAACATGTTACAATCATAATGGAGGTATTGAAATACGCTTTAATAGCCTAATAGTACATAGCCTATACACTGCTAAATAGTAACACATGCTGTTAGGGGGTGGGAGGCGTCTAATCAGAGTCTGTTTGTCTGTTAGAACTGTTTTCTTTGGGACTAATACAGATGTGATTCTCCAGCTTCTACTGTTGTCAAAATGATCTTGTTCATGATGCAGTTATAAAATCCAGCTAATTAATATACATACAGTTATTATTTCTTGAATAATTCATGAAGGAATGGGTAAAGCGACACCTTGACACGAGACTCTTCCAAACAAAAGTTGGTTGTTTTGGTGTTTGCTGGCATCCGTTGGAGCTTTCTGTGGTGATGTTGTCCCGCAATAGGGCATTTTTTTAAATCAAGCATTAGAACTGTTTAAATGGTTGAATGGAACAGGTTTGACTGGGTTTTAACACAAGTACAACTAAAGTGTATACAGTAAGCCCCCTTTAAATCCGACATAAAATTTAGAATAGAATAGATGGCGATTTTAAGACAAGTAGCAGCTTACTGCACGGTGAAATTCAAACAGAAAACTCCCAAAGGAGAGTCGGTGTGACTTCCACCATGCATTAAGCAGCCACCTGCATGGATTATAAATCCCCTTTTTTAAATAAAAGTTATGTTTAGAGTGAATTTGCTGTACATTAAAATATACATACAGTTTACCTTCGATATATAGAACGCGGATAACGCGAACTTCGGGATTTACAATACAGAATTGTTCTACAGTGAATCACTACGCAGATTTACAATACAGAATTGGTCTAAAGTGTATCACTACGCAGATTTAGAAATACATGGCACAGCTTAATGCAGATCTCAAGCAATGCTGAAAGACCCTAAAGTAGCTTAAGCTTTCAGCATTACTTTAACCCTTTCCCTGTTCTATGTCTATTTCAATTTTCAATACCTACTTAATGTTCCTGGACAAAGTAGTTATAATGAACTACGGAAGGTGGAACATTGTAGCCATTTTAGAAAGTAAAGAAACAGAACTATCAAATTCCATTAGCAAACAGAGCAGACCCTGATCAGATGGCTCCTCTAGGAGCCGTCTGATCTGGGTCTACTCTGTTTGCATATGCGTGAAAACACGTTTATATGAGGGAAAGGGTTAAACCTGCATTAAGCTGTGTACTTGAGAAATTGTCCTGATTAGAAATCGGATGACTCGAACTTCTGTTATCTCGAAGTAATTTGAAGATCCCTTGAAGTTCGAGATATCGAAGTTCAGCTGTACATGTATTGTTTACTAGGCAAATAACTCAATATTGTATTGGTTGAATATTGCTTACTAGGCAAATAACTCAATATTGTATTGGTTGAATATTATGTCAAGCATTTTGTCTCTTTGTTCTGTTATCACATAATTAACTCTTTCCTGCTTGAATATTCATGCTAGAAATAATAACATAATGAATATTTAGTAGCTGACTTTTTACAACAATATAATTATGAAAACAGATTTTTTAGGGATATGCAGAAACTGTAAAAGCATATCTATATATAACTGCATAAGCAAACAGAGCAGACCCTGATCAGACCCGTCTGATTCGGGTTTACTCTGTTTGCAAAGACGTAAAAGGGCGTTAATAACTGGTTGGTCTAGATCCTATACTGTAAACCATGTTACGTTATTGACTTATAAGCCAAGTGTGCTGAGTGTATATATAACAAATGTGTCATTATATCTTACCAGAGACATATACATACATTTCATACATGTATATGCTTCTGATCTTACATAAATATTGATGGAGTAAATGGTTCAATTCATTCATCTATATGTTACTTTTATCATGTTATAGGAGAAGTTAGAGTTTTTGTCTTTGAATCAGTTTTTCACTTTCTTTTATACAGACCAAATCACAGTGAGCACATACATCATGAAGAGTAAATCAAAGTACTGACAGTACTGAAGGTTTCGGACATAATATATATTTATTATATTGATTGTTTGCTGTGGATTTTTCTGAAAATCATGTCAGTAGTTTTGAAGACATTTAAAGACTTTTTTATGAACATGTCACACACAGTGCGATTCCAATAGCTCAACTTGCCACTTTGTGCCATAACTCTGGTAAAATGGTCAGAGCAATAATTGCATTCTTTAAGAAAATCTTCACATTAAGGTTGACAGCTTATCATGGGTGAAAATTTGAAGTAAAACCTCCCATTGGTATATGGGTTGTTAGACACATAATATTGTTTCACTTTATATTATATAGTGAAAATGATTTCAGGGTTCCATATCGAGTACAATTTGTCTGAGCAAAATAAGCCTTTCTGTGCTTTTGCAAACAGAAAAGACCCTTAATAGTTTATCCATGCCTATACCTTGTCGTTTTGTGTGATTGTGTTGTATTTTCTTACTTCTTCCTGAGGAGACTGCGAGTGTGAGTCTGTTCAGGGTCAATTTGTGAGTCTGTGCTGCAAACAATACATACCCCGATCAGTTACCACAACTGGCCAGGGTCTTTGCTATTTGCAGCATCATACATGTAACAAGTATATCAATAAATGATATAATTAAAAATAAATTATAGTCATACATGCAAATTACAGTTAGTGCTGTAGTAAACACTTAAGACCCTGATCAGTAACCGGCGTCATAGAAATAAATGATATGAATTAGAAATAAATTACATACATTACTATAAGATACTATAAGACACTATAAGATACTATAAGCCTGACACGTAAATCAATAAATGATGAAATGTATATAAATTAAAAGATAAGAAAGTGCTTTGTCTCATTTTGTTTGCCTTTCTCCTTTTTTTTCATTTTAATGATTTTTTAATAATATAAAGGATACAAAAACCCTTGTTTCCTTTTAATAGTAATTGTTAATACTACCATCCAAGCTACTTAAAACAATAAAGGTTGGCAAAGTGGGACACCCTGTTTGGATTCAGATCTAATACCAAGTAACTGTCTGACCAAAATCTAAACTGTTTACAACTTGTGACAATTTTGCCTTAGGTCAAAATGCCTAAAACTGATCTTTTAGAAATTCAAATGATGACAAACCTGAAGCAGACGATTTTACAGATCTCTACAGCTTGCTTAATCCTTATAATGCTGAGTGATGTTTCGTTTGCAACAATTGACGTCTGCTTCAATTCTTCAATAAACTTTCTTTCATTTTATGCAAAAATATGATCAAGATGACAAACAGTTTGGATCCTGATGAGACGCAGAATTATGTGGCCTCTCATCTGGATCCAAACTGTTTTCATAGGTAATCACAGTTTCGCCGCTAGCGTGCAAAGAGTTAAGCGTATGACCTCTAGAGATTTTAGCATGATGTAACAGTTGCCCTGCACTACTGACCACCAGTGCGCTGTAACCTTTATACTGTAAAGGACGTAAAGAACAGAAGAAGTCTATTTAACCCTTAATTTCCCCATATAAACTTGTTTTCATGCATCTGCAAATAGATTCGACCCAGATCAGACAGCTCGCTCCCATAGATTCAGGGTCTGCTCTGTTTGCTAATGGATCCACCTTCCATATTTCATTATAAATATTTTGTAAGATTCCGGAACCGGATTGTAAGCCAAGCACTGCACATGCGCGTATTCTCTTAGGGGGGTTCCCGCTAGGTAGCGCTCGTGCAAGATACAAGATACAAAGATACACATTTTTTATTTAAAGTCGGTATGTCATATAAACAATAAACATTAGCTATGGATAGCTATATATTGACCGACATCACACACACACACATATAGATATATATATATATAAAGGTTACAAGTAAGCATAGCTTAAAAGCACATATATAAGATTATACATGATATCCTATACCTGTAGTAGGTAGCATAAGTAAAGCCTAAGAGAGAAACATGGCATATTAAGCAGCTTTTAAAATTGGGTAGCAAAGCAACACAAACCTGCAAGCATGCACCTAGTACATAAAAAGCACATTAAGAACAGGATAACAATGCAAACATGGCACAAGTATACATTTCACAGGCAGACATTAAAAACACATACATTTTTTAAAGCAGCAGAAGAACAAAACAAATGGGTAAACTAGGAACTGTTCTTACAGTAAGTACAGTGGCAGCTCTCCCCGTTCCAGGTGTTTACCAAGCTCCGATATTGATTAAAATTTGTTTCTTCTCTGAAGTGTTGAGGAAATGAGTTCCAGAGCTTGGCTGCACTGTAACGGAATGAGCTAAGACCGTATTTGCTTGTTCTTACCCGAGGAATTTCTGCTGTATTTGAATACCTAAAAGAATAAGAACCATTTTTAATTTTGACAAGGTCATGTAGATAAGCAGGGGTTTCTTTATTTATAATATTAAAAGTTTCCAGAGCCATAGTTCTTAATCGGCGGATTTTCAGAGAAGGTAGTTTAGATTTTAAAAGCAATTGCTCATAATTTGAATTATAATCATTATAGATGAACCTGAGTGCTCTTTTCTGAATGTTCTCCATTGTTCTCCATTGTGCAATAGGGTTTTCCGCCATAGTTTGAGTCGCAATCCATTTTATAAGGATTTCGGCAAAAGCCGAAACCCTAAAAACCTAAGTCAACGGTATCATACGCAGATGCCTTGAAATTAGCATGAGTCGAATTGTTACATTTCGAACAGATATGAGGACGAGTTAACCAGGATCGTTCCTAGTAATCTCCCCTGATTCACAATGTGTCGCTCTGAAACAGGAAGAAAGTTTTCCGGAAAAAACAAAAAGTTTGCAAAGAAAGTTTTGAAAGAAAGGTAAGGAGACAAGGTATATAAGAATTAAGGCGACATATAGTTACTTTAGGTGGGTGCAATGATTGGATTTAGAATGTAGACTTATTAACCGATGACATGTAAAAATTAACTTAAAATCAAGAACGCCGAGTTTCATTTTCTCCGAATTTTAATTTTGAAAGTAGTTCAGCGACATCCATTTGCATGTACAAGAGTGTTTTCTCTGAAAACAAAGGTCAGGGGATCACATTTGAACACATGTAAAAAAAAAAGAATTAGATTGTCAAATTAATTAGAGAATTCAATCGTTAAAGATTGTCAAATTAATTAGAGAATCGTTAAAGCAAGCCATGTTTTCCTCAAGTTGGAAACATGTGATAAACAAATGCTTGCATACAGCGAATATATTTACCAAATGAATATACATGCAAAAAGTTATGACATGATAAAATCAGATGAATTGCACATTAATGCCGGAATTTTAAGCCATGAGTCCAGGCCTCAAAAATTTCTCTAGAAGTCGCTAGGGCTGAAACGAGTACCCGGGTACCCGCGGGTCGGGTAGAAATTGGCGGGTACCCGGGTACAAAATCACTACCCGTTACCCGATATGAAATTTTAAGCAGAATCTAATTGTTAGTTTTCGTAACTGAGTGAAAGAAAGAAAGCTAAAAACACGTTAAAGGCATTTCAAAGCTCCTTATATAAGTGACCCCCCCCCCCTATATAATATACACAGTATCCAGCTGTGCTCCTGCAGTGTCCAGTCAGGGTCCATAGTAGGGGTGTGCCGATGCATCGAAATATCGATGCATTGCGATCCCGAGTGTCTCGATAGTATGGATCGATAGTAAAAGTCTCGATCCAATAATTATCGCCGATAGTTAGCTCAACTATCGATAGTTACGATACTTTCCATCTTATAAAGTGGGAATTAGCTGTGAAAGATAATTAACCTCAACGCCTCGGACACCCTCGAGTCAAACTGACAGGTTGTTCACCAATTACACACACAGATACATTAAGCGCCTATATAGAAAATGATAACCATAGGCGCGTTTGATTTGTCACTTTCAGAACAAAATCACGTAACAGAAGCAAAATTGCAATCGAACACGATCATAAACTGAAGATAGAAAGTTCATCGTGGTTAATATACTCTGTCAAATAGGAACATTAATACGTTATAATTTTTAATTCCCGTCTCCTCTCCTCTTGTTTTCTCGGGAAGGAAATTGTGGAGGCAGTAGAACATGTTCTTCTGAACACTTCTACTCCTGTCACACTTAATCGTACACATTCATTTTTCAACTTCCGAACTGCACTTTTGTGGACGTATGGCATGTTTTGTCATGAATTCTAGACAGGGTTTCGGTCAATTTCCTGTTAAATGCTGTTCTTTCATTTTTTGATCAAATTCGAATGCAAAAGGTGTGAACAAATTTCAACCGAAAGCAGTTAAAACGTTCTAATGAGACGTTCCAGCTAATGGTATTTTGGGTGGTGGGGTAAAATGGTAGAAATACTGTTGGCCGTTCGGGAGACGAGCTCAGTTGCTCTATACATTCTGCTGGTTTGTTTAGTTGTATAAATGAATCCAGGCTTCCTTTTATTATGTATGCTAATGAAAAGCATTCACTTGAAATTAGATTTTTTGTATATGACCACCATCCTTGTTGTTTTAACACACCATTGGATGTACTCACGTTATCTATAGGATTATGAAGTTCTAACAAAAGATTATGGTCTGACAGGCAATAAAATGCTTCTCTACACATGTGGATTACCTGTCAATCTCTACACATGTGGATTACCTGTCAATTAGACTTGAGCTAATTATCAGCTTGTCTACAAGAGTTAAAATTACAATTGGCAAAGCGATTGTTTTGAAATACTTTTAGTATGTAATCACAGCAAAGTTATATCTTACACTTTGCAAATTTGCATTTACAAGTTAATCCCTGTCGTTTTCAAATATTGGCAATAACTTGCAATAGTATCACAATAGTTTCCAGCAATAGCAATAGTATCGCAATAGTACTTTCAGCAATAGCAATAGTATTGCAATAGTCAAATTTTGACCCAATAGTCACCCCATAGCCATAAGAGATAAAGTTATGCAATTATACATTGAACCTCTGTGATGGTAGCCCGCCTTATCAGTTTGTGTATACATCAGACGCTTGACAGTCAACTCCAAAAATACACAGCATGGGGTTAATGGGTCAACATTCCTTTCGAAATGCCTTTAACTAATGCTTTGGTTTCATATGTTTTCAATTAAGTGGCACAGACATGCCCAATGAGAACTTTAGAACTTTTGGCCGTGGCAGAAACTGCTGTAGAATCATATCTATTTTATTTCATAAGCAAAAAGAGCAGACCCTGATGACTCCTACAAGAGCTGTCTGATCTCAGTGGTCTGAGTCTACTCTGTTTGTGAAAGCATACAAAAGCATATGTATGGAGGAATGGGTTAAAATAAGACTCAAGTTAATGTCATAAAATATGTATTCAGTTGTTCTTATTGTTCTTTTGTTACACAGCTAGATTTACATTGATCTAAGTGAGGAGAGAATTTTTTTAGGGTAAAATTTATTTTCTAGGGAGAAAACCCCCAGGACTATGCATGGTTGAGAAATATGATGAACAACCATTGTTTTAGTGCAGACTTGTTAACCCTTCGCTTGCTATTTGCGTCAATATACCTACCTGTAAATAGTGAAGACCCAGATGAGACAGCTCCTGCAGGAGCTGTCTCATCAGGGTCTGCACTATTTACAAGTTGATTGTGCAACCAATGCACTCCACAGCAGTGATTGCACGGCGATATACGTGTACACAGTGAAGATGTATGTAATTATACAACAGGGCATGGGTAAAGAAGGAGAAATGTATTTAAAATTCAGCAAGCGAAGAGTTAATTTTTTTGAGAATTTTTGTTAGCTTAAAGTCTGTATAGTAAACATACTTCACATTTACAAACGTGTATTATAAATACAAACATCTGAAAGTAAATTATACATTACTGCATGCATAGACAAGATGAAAAGGACCGATCTGGGTTGTCTTGATGATTTACTAAATGTGGATATAATGACTGCAACGGTGCCTGAGTAAGCAATTCAGTGCATCAGCATGGCTAATGCAAGGTCAAGGTTCAATCAAAGGACTACATATAAATAACTTGCATTCAGATGAACTAATGCCATTTAGTCAGGTATATATTTCATGCACCAAAATGCTGAAAATATTGCACAGAGGAAACACTAGTTCAATACAAACTTCATTGCCACTATCGGTCAGATTGACACCTTGTGTTGTTACAGAGATACAGTGATGGATCACTATTTGCATCATATTCAATTGCCTTCTTTCTTATTTGTGAACCTCATATCTCCTAAATTCCATATCAGTCATTCTTGCGTACAATTTGGAAACTGGTTTTACTAAAAATACACAGTAGATATCACATAACTACATGTATATTATTTTTATAGATATAGTTAGACCTTTCTAAACACTCACTGAGGACATTAAATTTAGTGTAAATAACAGTCTTGAAGACAGGTGGCAGCTTAATGCCTCTAGGAGCTTACTGCATGACTTACACCCTGTATTAAACAGCCACCTGTCCTATTATGTATCTCAATTCTTTTTTACTAAAATTTCAGTTAAGAGGCATTTTACTGTATCCATAAAGTATCCCCAATGTCATAATGTCAGTCAGTACTGAAACGTTGAACAGAACATGTAACAGAACATGAATAGATAACTGAATGGAATTTAACTGTGCAGTGGAACAGTTTGATCAGGGTCTACACTGTTTGCTATAAATGTCAACCTAATTTAAAGTTCACTGTTGTCAGCATGGTGCTCAGCTGTTATTCAGTTTTACAAACCTATGCAGACGAAACAATATTTGGTGTCGGAATACTTGGGTTATAATAGTCTCTTTAACCCTTTCCTTCATATAAATGTGTTTTTCATGCATCTGCAAACAGAGAAGACCCAGATCAGACGGCTCCAATAGGAGCCATCTGATCAGGGTCTGCTCTTTTTGTTAATGGAATTTGAAAGATAATGTTTCTTTATTTTCCACAATGGTTACAATGTTCCACCTTCCATATTTTATTATAACTTCTTTGTTCATGAATATTCAGTAGGAATTGAAATTTGGAATAAACATAGAACAGGGAAAGGGTTAAGTCATAACATAAGGTTTAGTGAAGAAATGAGCAGCTGAACATTTCCTTATTTGAAACACTGACTTACAAATTCGCTTTATTAATATGTACTAGTGTTTTAACCCTTAATTCATGTATGCACCTTTTGGTGCCTTTTGAAACAGTGTAGACCCAGATCAGGCTGCTCTTGTAGGAGCTGTTTGTTTAGAGTCTTCTCTGTTTATGGAATAATATTGATCAGATTCTGCAGTTTTGACCAGGGTCATTACTTCTCTTGTTCAAATGCCATGTAGAATTTTAAGCCAATTACTAATCATACATGTATACATTATTTCTTATATGAATATTCATGGAGTTCAGGGTTAAGTGTTTAAGTCAAGGACATTTATTATTAGCTGAGATTTATACTTTAACTTACTAGTATTATGAGAAAACAATAGTAAAAAAATCAGCTTTATGAAACTAATTGCATCCTTCCTAGAATAATGGACAGATACATGTACTGTAGTCTCACTAATAAATGCCTCCATTCTAAGAAACACCCAAAAGAAGTGTGTGTGTGGTGGGGGGGGGGGGGACTAAAAATGAATCCAATGTGATAACCATTAAATATCTCAAAATAGATGTGGTAGCTAAGCTTAATACAGACTGAAAGCAATGTAGAAAGCTCCCCAAAAACTTTTTGCATTGCTTCCTTTCTGCATTTACCATTTCCTCCTTCTTATTAGATATAATGACATCATGAATATTAATTAGATTAATTGGTATAACAGCACATACATGTAGACATAGGATTTTTCTGCCATAGCATATGTCATAAGCAAACAGTAGACCCTGATACTATAGGATCAGCCTGATCTGGGTCTACTCTGGTTGCAAAGGTGTAGTCTCAAAGGCATATTTATGGAGTAAAGGGTTAGGCAAACAAGAAGCTTACCATTTAAAAGAATGTTACGCCCATGTTATTGCAGATAATACGGTATATATGTATGTATTCAGTGACACATGTAGGGTAAACTGAGATACTTAAATACTTATATACATGTAAGGTGCTTCAGTGGTTGATTTACTTCCTCATCCATTTATAAGCTAGAACCTCAAGTACAATTTCCCTTTAGTCTTCAAATTACAGTGTACCCCTTAATTTGTTATAGCTTAATTCTTTCAATGCTGAGTTTAAAAATGGAATGTTCATCATTAATTGACCCTTTCCTTCATTATTAACGGCTTTTCATGCTTGCAAGCAGAGTAGATCCAGATCAGCATCTGCTTAGTTTGCTTATGAAATTATAATAGATCTGACTCTCAAGTTTGTACCATTACCAAAAAAGTACTATGTACATACCCATCATAAAAATCAGCTAATAAATATTCATGATGTCATTTGTTCTTATAATTATGAATATTCAACAGGGAAAGAAACTTAACGGTAGAGTCCATTTAGTATGAACGGCTAAAATTTGTTAGAGGATTTGGAATTATAAACGGGGTAGACCCTCACCATGGCTTCTCTAGGTCCGGAATTCTCTGATCTGGGTCTATACTGTTAGCAAATGCCATTATACATGTTTCCCACATTCAAAGGGTGATAGATCTACACTGAACTTTGAAATTTTGTAATAAGATGGTACACCTTTAGTGGCATGAATCAAGCTATATCCTACAGGAGCTTTCTGCAACTCTTTGGCCCACATTGAACTTCTAGTACCACCTTCCTTGGTATTACAGAAAAGTTTTTATTCATGTGACAATGATAATGACATCATGCATAATAATTAGCTGTGTTTTTATAATAACATAAATTATGAAGACAGGAATATTGAACAAAGGGAGAAAGTGTAGAATCATATCTATATTATGTCATAACCAAACAGAGCAGACCCTGATCAGATGGCTCATATAAGAGCAGTCTAATCTGGATCTACTCTGTTTGCAAAGGCATAGAAAAGCGTATTTATTGGCTAAAGAGTTATAAGTCATCCATGCTCTGAATAAGGCATAATTAGTCAGCTATGCATTTCAAGGATGATACAAACCAGAGCTCCATATGACAGGTATATTTAGGCAGTTTTGTACTCCCTAGAATTGCCTCTCTAAGGCAATTTAAAGAGCAGCAGTGTGATGAATTTTAAATTATAGCCAGTGTGACATTGTCACAGTAAGAACTCTTAGAGTTTTGCAAACGGTATTACAGACCTAGATCATCATTCTGTAAAAACATCAGGGTTTACACTTTTGGTAAAAATCTCTAGCTGGGAAGAAATGTACTGGCTATTTGGTAATTAACTGTTTCCCTGTTTAATATAAGGATTAAAAGTCTAAATTAAGAAGTAACAGGTGGCTGCTTAACTCTTTACCCCCATTACCAGTAAGAAATTATGAAATCATAATATTAATTGAAAAAAAATATGATGGCATATTAAAAATGCACATTTTGACTCAGAAAATGTATAATTAAATGTATATTATACCATAAGCAAATAGAGCAGACCCTATTCAGACGGTTCCTATAGGAGCCATTTGATCTGTGTCTACACTGTTTTGCAAAGGTATAGAAAGTATTTATGGAACAACGGTTTATGGAGATCAGGGTCTACTGTGTTTGCTTACATGTCTTATTCAACAGATTCTGCCATAGTAATACATTCCCTTGCTCATAATGCCAGTATAACAAAAAGTCTAAAAAAGCTAACTATTGAGTAATTGATATTCCAACTCATCCCTCAGGTGCAGTTTGATCTAATTCTGCACTATTTGCCCATGTTTATCAGTCTGAATACTCAAATATAATAGGGTAATTAGGGTAAAAGTATTTTTCTCTCTGTCATGCTGACCTAATATACAAAAATGTATATGGATAAAGCATTTGGCTTTAAGCCAATTCAGACATTGTCTTAAGAATGTGTCTTCTCTTTATACTAAATGGGAGCAAAGAATCCTAAAACAAAAGCTGAACCCTTTCTTTCATATAAACACCTTTTCATGCCTGGTAAACAGAGTAGAAGCAATAGGAGCAGTCTGATCAGGGTCTGCTCTGTTTACTTATGAAATTATAATATATATAATAGTATCACTATCTACCAGTACTACAGGATCCTAGGTACTTTAATATGTCTGTATAAAAAATAACCTTATTAATATTCATGATGTCATTACTTCTTACATGAATATTCAACAGGGAAAGGGTTAACCGTGAAAGATTCCCTACTTATTTTAGTGTTACAGATAACAAGTAATTTACAGCCGTTTCATGTTGGTCTATTTGAGACTAGTTCCAAGTAGTAAGTAGTAACTGAACATTGTAAGTGTAGTAAGTTAGATCAAAACATATTTTGTAAATAAAATATGAATATTTGGCTAATTATGATTAACTCTATACCTGATAAAGATACTTTTTGACGCCTTTGTAAACAGAGTATGAGTAGAATCTATCTGATCAGGGTCTTCTTTGTTTGCTTATGGAATTCTAGTTTCTGCCATGACCAAAATTTCCTGTGTTCATAAAAAATTATGTCATAAAAATTAACCTTAGGTGCATGGAGTTAATATTCATAATACAGTTATTTGTTACATTCATAGAGTGAGGACTTAACCCATTACATCATAGGCTATTTTTAGATACAGTCTCTTTGAATAAATCTACCGAAACGGAGCATTAACTAGAGAAAAGGAAAATTTAAGAATTTTGTAGTTTGAAACCATTGTGATAAATAGAGCATTTGCTCCAATAGGAGCAAATGCTCTATTTATCACAATGGTTTCACAAAGTGACTTTTACAGAGTCATCAAAGTCGTCAACATGAGGGAAAGGGTTAAAGAGATTATACTTTGTATGAAATCTTCCAGTATAGGCATCTTGCCATATTTGGATTTGAAAGTACCATTGTTGCCCATAAGCATGTGAACATGAAGACCCTCATGTAACTATTAACATACGATGAGGTATACAAGTATGCATTTACCGTATTCTCCCTTAAATTCCCCCACTCTAGTATATGCCCCCAATATAGTAAATGCCCCCTTACTACTTTGGGAAAATGTCCCCTACTTGGGGAAATTAAATATCAGTAAAACAACTGAATATATTATATATTAGAACATTAACTCTTTACATTATGAATATTCATGTAAGAAATAATGACACCATGAATATTAATTAGATTAATTGTTTAATCAGCACATGGACTCGGGAAGCTTTGGCTATTGCAGAAACTATAGAATTATATCTGTATTATATCATAAGCAAACAGAGAAGACACGGATCAGACAGCTCCTGTAGAGGCTATCGAATCTGATTTACTTTGTTTGCAAAGGTGTAGAAAGTTTTATTTAGGGAGTAAAGGGGTTAATAAATACCTTTTTTTTTTCAAAATACATTTGGTAGATTAATGCAGAATTAAAGCAATGCAGAATGTTCCCTATGAGACAGTGTTGTGTTAGAAATAATATGGTAGTTACGTTCCTCTGAATTTCTAGTGGTCACTTCTGAGGCATATGGTCATCTTGTCAACAGTCATGGCTTCCTCTGAAGATACAGAACATCATCGGGTGTCTTCGAAGGCTTGCTGGACAGTTGTCAGGATAATGTGACTGGGTTACTGCCTTCTAAGGTTTGCACAAGGCACATAAAAGTACTAGAACACCCAAAGTGAATTCTCTCTCTGGATTTCCCTCCTATTAACCCTTGGCTTGCTGAATTTTGAAATACATTTCTCCTTCTCTACCCATGTCCTTTTGTATAATTACATATATATTCACTGTGTACAAGTATTTCGCTGTGCAATCACTGCTGTGGAGTGCACTGGTTACACAATCAACTTGTAAATAGTGCAGACCCTGATGAGACAGCTCCTGTAGGAGCTGTCTCATCTGGGTCTTCACTATTTACAGGTACGTATATTGACGTGAATAGCAAGCGAAGGTTAACATGTCCCTGATTAACATTTATTTATGGATTGATCACTTCATAAATATTCATTAAGTTTTGCCGAAAGTTTTGTCTCCTCAAACTCAGATATACATGTACTGTACTTTTCACTTACCTCCGATTCCCTAAACTCTACAACACTGAAGTTTCAAATGGATTATTCCACAATTCAAACTGGTCAAGCTTACAATGAATATTTAGGGAATTTTCTAAAGAAAAGTGTAACATGACAAACAGTGCAGACCCTGATGAGGAGGCTCCTGTAGGAGCCCTGGCATCTGGGTCTACACTGTTTGCAAAGGAATTTAGTGACTTGTTTCCTTCATTGTAAGGGTTAATACATTTAGTTGAATCTCATCAGGATCCAAGCTGTTTGAAAATGTGACAATGTTGCATTTAGCAGGATAAGGGTTAATAATGTTGACTTTTCACAGGAATTTGACTTTGACAAAAACTGTTAGATCAAATCAATATGATTCTATAGGCAAATAGAGCAGACCGGCTGATCAGACAGCTCCTACAGCTCTCAGCCTCTGTCTGACATGGGTCTAATCTGTTTGCAAAGGTGTTAAAAGGTGTTTCAATATAGGAAAAGGATAAATGTCCGCATGTAGTTTCAAATAGGGATGTGACTTTTAACTTCCTACTTGCTTGCTAAATCATGATAATAGTTTGGATCCGATTTAAGATGCGATTTAGTTATTCAAGGCATCTAATATGTGGATCCCAACTATTGAATAATCACTAATTCCCCACTAGTGTGCATAGAGTTAACCTTTACCTCATGAATATTCATTCAAGAAATAAATGACAGCATGAATATTCATTAGCTGAAGTTACATAATGGTATATGAACACAGAATCTTTTAGGTTGGGCAGAAACTGTATATTGAGTCTTAGATCTAGCAAATTGAGATCAGCAGATCCTGAACTGAAAAGGCATCACTGTCTGATAAAGGGTTAACCCATTCCCTCATATTGACACTTTTGAAGACTCTGCAAAAGTCACTTTGTGAAACCATTGTGATAAATAGAGCATTTGCTCCTATA
The DNA here is from genome assembly GCA_963576725.1 of Azorinus chamasolen. Classification (NCBI taxonomy): domain Eukaryota; kingdom Metazoa; phylum Mollusca; class Bivalvia; order Cardiida; family Solecurtidae; genus Azorinus; species Azorinus chamasolen. The sequence goes on along the minus strand of OY755244.1, from coordinate 16,185,290 downwards.
GGAGCAAATGCTCTATTTATCACAATGGTTTCAAACTACAAAATTCTAAAAGTTCCCTTTTCTCTTTTTAATGCTCCTTTTCGTAGATTTATTCAAAGAGGTTGGATCTAAAAATAGCCTATGAGGGAAAGGGTTAAGGAACCAATTAATTTCTTGATTATCTGCCAAGGTGTCAAAGCTTGTAATTCTGTAAATAACAGGATAAACATTTGAGGAAAATGAATTCATTAGGTTATCAGCTTGAGACCTATTGTAGCTACAGGCAAATCCGGGATTACAGACACCCAGATATGATGCATAAATTAAAATATTTTCAAGAGTAGTTCCTTTATTTCTTCTAAAAAGTGGTCACAACATAGGGTTTGGTGGAGAAATGACAATTTTAGTATTTGAATATGCTTCTTTTTCTGTTGCCCTATGATTACCTTTGCAAACTTTTTAATCTAGTTGAAATGGAAACTCTGCGACTTTTCAGAGCTCCAGATAAGATGCGTGAATTAAAACATTTTCAAGTATAACTTATTTATTCTCCCCAAAATCCTATGTTATAACCACTCATTAGAATCGTCTACCGAGAGACGATTCTCAAGAGTGGTCACATCATGTGGTTTAATGGAGAAATGACCATTAGAGTATTAATTTTGAGTATGCACTGTTATCTGTCGCTCTGCTTTTGTAAAGAAAATGGACATACAGTGCTCCCTCTCTACAACGACACCCTTTGGGATACGAAGATAGTATGTGTTGTTCAGAGGGAGTTGTTATAGGGAGGGAAAATCAAACATAATTAGTTTGTTTACAGATCCCCAGATAAGATGTATTTCGAGAACTAAAACCGTTATGCCTCGATCAAACCCTTTGTTGTGACCACTCTTTAGAATCGTCACAAAGTGACGATTCTAAAGAGTGGTCACAACATAGGGTTTGATTGAGGCATAAAGAAAATACGATGGAAAGAAGTTTTTCTGGAGCCTTGTTGTTTCGGAAACAGTGACACGCGTTGTTGTAAGGAGGGAATCGTTATTGAGAGGGCCGTTGTAGGGAGGGAGCACTGTACTCTGTATCTTAAAATTTGCACAAAAATAAATCTGCTCAGCATGCCAAGGTCACACTTTGACCTTTCTCTGTTCTAGGTTTATTCCAAATTTCAATACTGAATATTCATGGACAAAATAGTTACATTGAAATATAGAAGGTGGAACATTGTAGCCATTTTAGAAAGTAAAGAAACAGATATTTCAAATTCCATTAGCAAACAGAGCAGATCTTTATCAGACAGCTTCTATAGGAGCCTTGTGATCTGGGTCTACTCTGTTTGCAAATGTGTGAAAACACGTTTATCTGATTGAAAGCGTTCAGGGATTAGAAGTGTGTGCTTGGGGTGGGAATTCTGATCGCTAACCTTTTCAGTGTGATGAATGAGTTAACTTTCACTTGGATAAGAAAGCTCACATCAGGGTCTGCACTGTTAAGTGTTTTTTCATCCAAAATTTGTTCCAACAAATTTTAGCCTTTCATACTCAATAGACTCTGTAGTTCAACACTGATTGATCAATTTCCACTTTGAGTATTCATCATTCAAAAGATTAAATTATTGGGTCTACTCATCATTTAGACATGGTTATCGAATAGTACATCAGGAGAAAAATGTGTCTACTTCATGAGTGGCTTTGAGCAGAAATTTAAAAAATAAACAAGAAAAAAGAAATGTTTCAAGAAAGAAATAGATGTTACCCTTTTGCTATTGAATATTCATGTACAAGATAATGTCATGATTATTATTTATTAGCTGAACTTTCATAATGGCAAATGTGTGCATGAATGGTATTGGTGGAAATTGTAGTCAGATCTATTATACCATAAGCAAACAGAGTAGACCCAGATCAGACGGCTCCAACAGGAGCCGTCTGATCTGGGACTACTCTGTTTGCAAATGTGTGAAAAATGTATGTATGAAACTCTTGAGGGAGTAAATTTATGATAACCAATACAAATGAGTTGGATCCAGTTAAGATGACAAGAAACTTGGCTCTCGTCAAGATAAAACTTTTGAAACTGTTTGGTTGTGGGTTTTTTTTGTAAAATAAAAAAAAGTGGATAAAAAAAATTGCTGTAAGAATTTAGCAGAAGTGAAGTATTACTCTAGCATGCTAAAAGTTAATTAACCCATTACGTCATACAAATACATTTTTGTGCCTTTGCAAACAGAGTAGACCCCGGTCAGATGGTTCCTTCAGGAGCAGTGTTATCAGGGTCTGCTCTGTTTACCTGTACAATTTTTGCATAATGCCATTATAAAAATGCAGCTAGTTATATATGCATGATGTGAATATTTCATGAGGTAAAGGGTTAAAGTTGGCATGTTTGATACTGGTAAATTCTGATATATGGGCAATTGAAGGTAAAGCCAAAGATGTCCTGTTCTTAACCGCTTTTCTGTTGAATATGAATGCAAGAAATATTGACATCTTGAATAAGTATTAACTGATTTTTATGATGGCATAACTATTTACTTTCTAAGGATTGTGTGAAATTATTTGTAGAAATTACAGGGTTGGTTCTATTTATAATTATTTCATAAGAGAACACACTAGACCCTGATCAGATATTCCAGGAGCCGTCTGATCTGGGTCTAGTCTGTTTGCAATGGATTAACAGAAACATCTAAACCTCTTTTTCTGTGTGCACTTTCCCATACATATTTTATGAGCCTATCTAATTTTCATTAGAAGGAATGTACCCAAAAAGATTTTTTTTTTATCAATGTATTCTTTGGAAATAAGTCGGTTAGACCTACTGTGCTGTGATCCTATTACTGGGCTCATTAATCCCTTCATTCGGGAAACAAGTTGCTGTAGACTCAGATGAGAAGGTTCTTATTAGACTGACTCCTCAACTCTTTCATTACTGGAAACATTTAGGCACTAATTTCTTTTGAAACAGTGTAAACCCAGATGGGATGGCCCCTATTAATTTAGAGGACTCTTCAACCCCACCATTATAGGAGTCACTAATGTCTTTTGCAACAGTGTAGACTCATATGAGAGGGCACCTAAGAACTGTCTTCTCACCCCAGAATATTCATAGTAAACTTGACCTTTTTATACGCCCGAAGGGACGTATTATGGTATGGCGCATGTCGTCCGTCCGTCCGTCTGTCCGTCTGTCCGTCTGTCCGTCCGTCCGTTAGCAATTTCTTGTGCAACTAACTCCTCCTTTATTTTTCAACATAATTTCTTCAAACTTTCAGGAATGATAGATACTGATGTGTAGTTGTGCATATCAGTGAGATAACTCTCATATCATTTTTCATTCTGGAGTTATTGCCCTTTGATAGTTTCGGGTAGCAATTTCTTGTGCAACTAACTCCTCCTTTATTTTTCAACATAATTTCTTCAAACTTTCAGGAATGATAGATACTGATGTGTAGTTGTGCATATCAGTGAGATAACTCTCATATCATTTTTCATTCTGGAGTTATTGCCCTTTGATAGTTTCGGGTAGCAATTTCTTGTGCAACTAACTCCTCCTTTATTTTTCAACATAATTTCTTCAAACTTTCAGGAATGATAGATATTGATGTGTAGTTGTGCATATCAGTGAGATAACTCTCATATCATTTTTCATTCTGGAGTTATTGCCCTTTGATAGTTTCGGGTAGCAATTTCTTGTGCAACTAACTCCTCCTTTATTTTTCAACATAATTTCTTCAAACTTTCAGGAATGATAGATATTGATGTGTAGTTGTGCATATCAGTGAGATAACTCTCATATCATTTTTCATTCTGGAGTTATTGCCCTTTGATAGTTTCGGGTAGCAATTTCTTGTGCAACTAACTCCTTTATTTTTCAACATAATTTCTTCAAACTTTCAGGAATGATAGATATTGATGTGTAGTTGTGCATATCAGTGAGATAACTCTCATATCATTTTTCATTCTGGAGTTATTGCCCTTTGATAGTTTTGGGTAGCAATTTCTTGTGCAACTAACTCCTCCTTTATTTTTCAACATAATTTTATAGAACAGCCTTCGGGCGTATATTGCCCCGTCTTGCGGTGCTCTTGTTTGAGTATTAGATACAGGTTGTCTGTTAGAGAAGTCAGCATTGAAAGGGGGGAAGGAGGCCTTTGATCTGGGTCTATGTAGTTTCAGACAAACAACAAGACACAGGAATAACTGATGATTTTCTGCTACTAGCAGAGGTCCAGATAAGCTGTATAAATTGAGACATTTTCAAGTATAACTTCTTTGTTTCTCCACCAAACCCTATCTTGTGACCACTCTCTTCGAGACAATTCTAAAGAGTGGTGACAACATAGGGTTTGATGGAGAAATAATGATTTTAGCATCTGAGTATATCAGCACAACTGTTATCTGTTGCTCTGTACTAGACCTCATTTCTTTTCAATTTCTTAGAAAATACTAATAAGAAGTATCATAGTGTGAAACAGTTTGTTTGTTGATGATCTGTATCTCAAACTATTTCAATTGGTTATCAGAAAATTTAACACATGTGTGTATGCTAAGAGTTTAAGGAACTCCAGCACAATTTTCAGTCATTTAACCCTTTACTCCATACTCATGCAACAATTAATGTCATTTTGAATATTTATGAGGTGAATTCTTATAAATTAATGTCATTAATCATTATAAACACATGCAATTTTGGCCATGGCCGAAACTTAAGATTCAGATCTATATTATATCAAGCTCCTACAAGAGCTGTCTGATCTGATGGGAATGGGTTAAAGTCTGTGTGTGTAAATAGGTGTGAATCACAAAAACCAGGAAGTTTTGAATAATGATAGCAATATCTGCACTGTTGATCTGGGACTGTCCTAGATATACATACCGATAGATTTATCTGGTCAGTTGACACTTCCTGTAGTGATTTTCAATAATACGTCTTATGATGACATTTCAGTTAGTTTGTTTACACTAAGTGTTTCTTTGCTCATTTGTTTATGTGCAAAAACCTGTCATGAAATTTTGTTATGACGTCAAGATCTATCTATAAGTATGGTTAAATGTTCATAATATTTTATTGCATCTATTGAATCACTGTTAATCATCTGATCCGAGGTGATATTTAGTATTTGAAGAATATTTCTTATCCATTATATTTTAACATCTCTTTTCCATGTGATAAATTTGATTGTTTTTCCAAAGATGGTTTAATTTAATCACTAGCGAACAAGTCTTAATGCTCACAAAATGTTCCATTTAGAAGAAACTAATGGGATTTACCATAGGAATCCCTAGTTAGACAGATCATCCACTAAATGCAAATGAGCTAATATCGAATTGTTTGTCCAAAGATGGTTTCAAATCACTAGCGAACAAGTCTCGATGCTCACAAAAGTTTTCGTTTTGAAATAACTAATGGGATTTTACATGGGAATCCCTAGTTGGACAGATCATCCACTAAATGCAAATGAGCTATAATCTAACGTCGTCATCACATGACTTCTGCGCTCCAAGAAAGTAGACAAAAATGGTTATTAAAAACGTCGTGAATGACATGGCTTAGTATGCATTGAAAGCTAATATCAGATAATATTAGAGAAGAACAAAGAGAGAGTGATCCAAGTCAAGACATATGGTCTGTTTAATCCAAGACACAAGTTAATGGGATAGACTATGAGGGTTTCTATTAGTCTCTTCTTATGAACTACATGTATGTGATGGATATTTATCAAACCTCATAGTGATGATTCTAACCAAAGGTACTTGTACATATTATAATCATCTGTTCATTTAGATTTCATGAATTTTATGGAGTTATGGACCTTTTAAATGTAGAAAAGTGCTCATGGTGAGTTTTGTGATCGCCTGATGTCCGTTGTCGTGTATCGTCAACAATTTGAACCTTTATAAAAATCTTCTCCTGAATCTACAGGGTTCTCAGCTTTCATCTTTGGCAAATAGTATCATCTGTAGGTCCTCTACAAAAATTATATTAATTATGTCCCTTGGGTCATAATTTGCCCTGCCCCAGGGTTGCCTTGTAGAAACATATAGTGAAAAGTTTGAAAATCTTCTCCTCTGAAACTGGAAGGTTCTCAGCCCCAGGGTTGGCCAGTTTTCAGTTGAAACATATAGTCGCTGTGCTGACAAAACCTCATACAATGAAAATCAGGAGAAGCAAAAAACTGATTATTTTTAGCTCATCTGAGCAAAGCTCAGGGTGAGCTTTTGGGATACTTGAATGTCCGGCGTCCGTCGTCCATCGTCCGTCGTCAACAATTTGCTTGTGAACACTCTAGTGGTCACAATTGTAGTCCAATCTTCATGAAACTTGGTCAGAATGAATGTCTTGATAAAATCTCGAAGGAGTTCAAAAGTGGGTCAAGTTGGGTTAAAAACTAGGTCACTAGGTCAAATAGTAGGAAAACCTTGTGAACCCTCTACAGGTCACATTTTTAGCCCAATTTTCATGAAACTTGGTCAGAATGATTGTCTTGATAAAATCTCGGAGGAGTTTGAAAAATGGGTTATGTTGGGTAAAAAACTAGGTCACTAGGTCAAACAGTAGAAAAACCTTGTGAACACTCTAGTGGTCACAATTTTAATCCAATCTTCATGAAACTTGTTCAGAATGAATGTCTTGCTAAAATCTTGAATGAGTTTGAAAGTGGGTCAAGTGGAGTTGAAAACTAGGTCACTAGGTCAAACAGTAGAAAAACCTCGTGAACACTCTAGTGGTCACAATTTTAGTCCAATCTTCATGAAACTTGGTCAGAATAAATGTCTTGATAAAATTTTGGACGAGTTCGTAAGTGGGTCAAGTGGAGTTAAAAACTAGGTCACTAGGTCAAACAGTAGAAAAACCTTGTGAACACTAGTGGTCACATTTTTTGTCCAATCTTCATGAAACTTAGTCATAATTATTGTCTTGATAAAATCTCAAATAGGTTTGAAAGTGGGTTATGTGGGGTTAAAAACTAGGTCACTAGGTCAAATAGTAGGAAAACCTTGTGAACACTCTAGAGGTCACATTTATAGCCAAATCTTCATGAAAATTGGTCAGAATGATTGTCCTAATAAAATCTTGGACAAGTTTGAAAGTTGGTTATGTGAGGTCAAAAAGTAGGTCACTGGGTCATATCTTAGAGAAATCTAGTTTACACTCCAGTGGCCACATTTTTAGCCCAGTCTTCCTCAAACTTGCTCAGAGTGTTTGTCTTGGTGATATCAAGGTTGAGGGTGATCATGGGTTGGGTGGGAATAAAAAGTAGGTCTCTAGGTTAAATCTTAGAAAAAATACTTTAGAGGGCACATTTTAGCCCAATCTTCATTGGTCAGAATCATTGTCTTGATAAAATCAATAGACTAAATCTTTGAAAATCTTGTTCTGCAGAACCACTGCTCATGATTCACTGCTCATGATCCACTATCAACATTGTTCATATATTGCCCCTACGGTCAATTATGACCCTAATCATGGGCTACCAAGCAAAAATCTTAAATCTATGGTAATCAGGTGAGCGATTAAGGGCCATCTTGGCCCTCTTGTTATGAATGTGTCTTTATGTGACAAATAAGGTTTATATTCTGGTACTATATTAAAACACAAATTAATTGATAAAACTTTATTTATTCTATTATCTGCTATGACAATGTTTTAAATTTATAGTTTTTTACCAAGTTTTGTTCATCTCATGTTTATACGTCTTATAAGATATTTCTTTGTTTACGTTTTATCAGGCAATCATGGTATTCAACAATTTACATTTTCACTTCATTTGTACCTTGACACACCAAGAAAAGGACAGACCTTTGCACTATGTACCTAAATACATCCACTGGCCTATTAAGTTCCTAATCTGCATATGTTTTATGTGTAATGCCATTGCTCTGCATGCTTGAAGAGTAAAATGTATACGAGGTTTTGATATTGAAAAATTCAGACCAATAGATATATGAGGTTCAGTCTCATGCGAGTTTTGACACTTTTGTTTGGTCAATTGCGCTGAAATTTTGACAAGATGTGGGCATTGTACATTTAAATTAGAAATCGTGAAGAAAAGATTTTCGGCCAAAATGGATATATACGAGGTTTTGTCAGCAGAGTGATGATATAGTGAAAACTTTGAAAATCTGAAACTCCTGGAAGGTTCTGAGCTGTCATATTTGGCATATAGCATCATGTTCAGGTCCTCTACAAAAGTTATATAAATTATGCCCCAGGGGACAAAATCGGCCCCATCCCAGAGGTGGCTAGTTTTCTATAGAAACATATAGTGAACACTTTGAAAATCTTCTCCTCTGATTGTCTGAGAGCGATGTCATGGCCATCTTGTTTCTATTGTCTTCACTTTTTCTCCTAAACTGCTTGATGATTTATAATAGTGTTTCATAATTATGAAGGTTAGTCATACTTATCATCAGCTTATCATGATGAATTTAACAAAGTTATTGGCCTTTACTTACTGATATTTCTTGGTTTATCTATTGTCTGCACTTCTCCTGAACTGTCAGAATTGCACATGATTCATACTAAGAGTTGTTATGCATATCATCAACTCATTTTTGACAGAGGTACAGTCCTTTAATTGTATTAAATTTAGTTTCATCTGTTGTCTGTTGTCTATGACACATTAAATACATTCTTTGTTGAACAAATGGTTCAAGGCTCTATTACTTTCTTTGTTCAAAGTGGCTAAGAAGATTTTTATGCACAATGGTAGACAAAAGACACAGGCTGAGTAACCATATGAGTGTGTGTGGGTGTGTGTGGGGGGGGGGGGGGCATATAATTATGTTGTATCAACATCATGTATCTTGTTAACATTAGAGCCTAAGGTAAAGGGCCGTTTTAAATCTCTCCGAAACGAAGTTGTCAATTTGATTAGAAACTCAAAGAAATTATACTTTGAAAAATTATCATTGAAACTACAAAGCATCAATGTCACTCCCAAAGACTGGTGGAGAATTCTTAAAACTTTCATAACATCCAAAAATAGGAATACTATCCCTCCTCTGACTAACAATAATGAAGTAGTTGTAGAAAACATTGATAAGGCAAACTTACTTAATAATTACTTTGCTGGTCAAACTGTCCTCAATGAAGGTGATGCAATGCCTCCCTACATCTTAAGTGACGATCATATGATGCCCTTTTTCCAACTTAGTCCTGGCGAAGTCAAGTCGGTTCTCGCTTGTCTTCCTCTTGGAAAAGCTGTTGGGCCAGACGAAATTAACAATCGGATCCTCCGTGAAATATCCGAAGAGATTTGTCACCCCCTTTGTGATCTCTTTAATAAATCCCTAGTTGAAGGTATAGTGCCTCAGAGTTGGAAAAAAGCCCATGTATGTGCCATCTTTAAGAAAGGCGATCCATCTTACGTAAGCAACTATCGTCCAATTTCTCTTCTCAGTAACTTGAGCAAAGTATTAGAACGACTGGTATTTAAACATGTCTTCAATTATTTACGTGACATTAATTATCTATCCTCCTTTCAGTCTGGTTTTATTCCTGGGGATTCGGCGGTCAATCAGTTAACTTTCCTGTATAATTCTTTCTGTAAGGCGTTAGATGACGGAAAAGAAATCAGAGCCATCTTTTTTGATATTAGTAAAGCCTTTGATCGGGTATGGCATAAGGGACTCCTGGTAATACTGAATGCGGCTGGGCTATCAGAACGTCTTTGTATATGGTTTTCTAATTATTTAGATAAACGCTGACAGTGCGTTATTATCCCGGGTGCTAAGTCCGAGTTTTCTAATGTAAATGCTGGGGTACCTCAAGGGTCAATACTTGGACCACTTCTATTCTTGATCTATATTAATGACATAGTGACTGATATACATTCTAATATTCGCCTCTTTGCTGATGATACAAGCCTCTACGTAATCGTAGAACACGCAGACACTGCAGCAAATACATTGAATCGGGACATCAACAAAATAACAGATTGGGCTAAAACCTGGCTTGTCTCTTTTAATCCAACAAAAACCGAGTCTCTCAAAATCTCTAGAAAGGTAAATAAGCCTGTACATCCTCCTTTAGTGATGTTAAACAATGACATTACTGAGGTTGATTCACATAGACATCTCGGAATTCACTTATCAAATGACGGCTCTTGGCATTCACACATTGATTATATAAAATCTAAAGCCTGGGAAAGGATCAATATCATGCGAAAATTGAAATATGTTCTGGACAGAAAATCACTCGAAATAATATATTTAAGTCTTATTAGACCATTGCTTGAATACTCAGACGTTGTATGGGACAATTGTACAAACAATGACAAATATGAACTGGATAAAATTCAATATGAGGCCGCAAGAATTACCACCGGAACAACTAAACTTATTTCAATTCGGAATCTCGAAAAAGAAGTAGGCTGGGAACCACTCGAAAGCAGAAGGCGAAAACACAAACTTATTCTTTTTTACAAAATGATCCACAAGGAGACACCTGAATATCTATCCTCTCTTGTTCCGCCACTTGTTGGTGACCAAAGTGGTTATCCTTTGAGAAACCAACATAACATGCAGTCTGTGCAGTCCAGGACAAAACTTTACTTTTACTCCTTCTTACCGTCGGTTGTTCGCGAATGGAACTCCCTTCCCTTGGATGTCAGACGCTCTGTTTCAAGGTCATCCTTCAAATCTGCGATTGAAGCCAATAATATCACCCGTGTCCCTTTGTACTACTATAATGGTACCAGCAAGGGCCAAATTCTCCATACCAGATTAAGAACAAACTGCAGTTCATTAAACCTCCCTTTGTTTCAAAGAAATATTGTTGTTTCTCCTTTGTGCTCTTGTGATGAAATCGAAAGTACCGAACACTATTGCCTTATATGTCCGAACTACCATATCCCGTGTGCCCGATTACTGCATACAATCAGCAATATATACCCTGTCACAATAAAACTCCTTCTCCACGGCGATCCATCGCTCGATATGCATAGTAACATTTGTATCTTTCAAGCAGTGCAGCAATTCATTTTTGAGACTAAGAGATTTAGTTGAGTTCTGTTTTACCGTGTTAAGCTCATCTGTATTTAATGATAGCCATTGCCATACGCACCCCCATTCCAGACAGCCCACGACCTCCATCCTGTTGACCACCTTTGTATCATGTTTTCTTACTTATTCCTTCCCTCTTTATTCGAGTTTAGTTTCACAGACGATAATCCTATTGTCTATTGAGAACTTGTGTTTCTACTCTTTCACGTACTCTTGTAATATGTGCCTTTTGTAGTTTGAATTGTACACAACATATGTTAGAAAATGTCCACCAACGCAGATATAATACATCAAGGAGAGGATCCTAATAAGCATATTGCTTTCGATCCAATCCTTTTTATAAGCCCGAAGGGACGTATTATGGTATGGCGCATGTCGTCCGTCCATCCGTCCGTCTGTCCGTCTGTCGTCTGTCCGTCTGTCCGTCCGTCCGCACTCACCAAAGGGTAGTTGTGTGACTTTTTCTAACTAGTCGCACAAGTAAAATCATTAACCTGGCCATCTCTTGTGACATTAACCTGGCCATTTCTTGTGACATTAACCTGGCCAGTTGTGGGACATAGGGTTAGGGTTAGGGTTAGCTTCCAGATCATTCTTTTCCAAAGTTAGAGCCAAAAATAGTTTTTCTTGTGGGACTAGTCCCACAAGAAAAGATCAAAGGAAAAAGTCACACAACTACCCATTTGTTAGTATGTCCGTCCGTCCGTCCGTTAGCAATTTCTTGTGCAACTAACTCCTCCTTTATTTTTCAACATAATTTCTTCAAACTTTCAGGAATGATAGATACTGATGTGTAGTTGTGCATATCAGTGAGATAACTCTCATATCATTTTTCATTCTGGAGTTATTGCCCTTTGATAGTTTCGGGTAGCAATTTCTTGTGCAACTAACTCCTCCTTTATTTTTCAACATAATTTCTTCAAACTTTCAGGAATGATAGATATTGATGTGTAGTTGTGCATATCAGTGAGATAACTCTCATATCATTTTTCATTCTGGAGTTATTGCTCTTTGATAGTTTCGGGTAGCAATTTCTTGTGCAACTAACTCCTCCTTTATTTTTCAACATAATTTCCTCAAACTTTCAGGAATGATAGATACTGATGTGTAGTTGTGCATATCAGTGAGATAACTCTCATATCATTTTTCATTCTCGAGTTATTGCCCTTTGATAGTTTCGGGTAGCAATTTCTTGTGCAACTAACTCCTCCTTTATTTTTCAACATAATTTCTTCAAACTTTCAGGAATGATAGATATTGATGTGTAGTTGTGTATATCAGTGAGATAACTCTCATATCATTTTTCATTCTGGAGTTATTGCCCTTTGATAGTTTCGGGTAGCAATTTCTTGTGCAACTAACTCCTTCTTTATTTTTCAACATACTTTCTTCAAACTTTCAGGAATGATAGATATTGATGTGTAGTTGTGCATATCAGTGAGATAACTCTCATATCATTTTTCATTCTGGAGTTATTGCCCTTTGATAGTTTCGGGTAGCAATTTCTTGTGCAACTAACTCCTCCTTTATTTTTCAACATAATTTCTTCAAACTTTCAGGAATGATAGATACTGATATTTAGTTGTGCATATCAGTGAGATAACTCTCATATCATTTTTCATTCTGGAGTTATTGCCCTTTGATAGTTTCGGGTAGCAATTTCTTGTGCAACTAACTCCTCCTTTATTTTTCAACATAATTTCTTCAAACTTTCAGGAATGATAGATATTGATTGTGTAGTTGTGCATATCAGTGAGATAACTCTCATATCATTTTTCATTCTGGAGTTATTGCCCTTTGATAGTTTGGGTAGCAATTTCTTGTGCAACTAACTCCTCCTTTATTTTTCAACATAATTTTATAGAACAGCCTTCGGGCGTATATTGCCCCGTCTTTCGGTGCTCTTGTTTCCAAATATAGTGATAAGTTGATGTATGTACCTTCCAGAAATAAAATATGTTTAAACTAAAGGGCCTTTATTTGTCTTCTAGGAATGAATTTAAAGTTCCTGAGAAACAAAAGAGGGATCCATATAATATTTCTCAACTTCCTTGTCTTAAGTGTGTGTCAACTGTTAACTGACAACTTCTTAATTAAGCTCTTTCAAACACTTAGTATTGCGAAATATCATAAATCTTAACCCATTCAACCATGGACAGGCATGCAGTCATCTGCAAACAGTGTAGATCCAGATCAGAGGGTTCCTAGAGAAGCCCTCTGATAAATTATTGTTCTCACTGTTTGTCATTCAAAATCCTCTTGCAATTTTAAGCCCTTCATACTATTACTTATAAGTGGACTCTATATAGTTAAACACTGATGTGCTATTCCATTCTGATATTTCAGGTTTGTCTATGGTCTGCACTGCTTTTTTAGCATAACTAAATTTTTATTATTCTATAAGCAAATACCATATTTCCCCTATCTGTAGCGCCCTCCCTAATAGTTACAGCTATACCCCCCACCCCCCACTATGATATACACTTGGGAAGGCCTTCGAGGTCAACTTGCCCCACCTACCTCACCTTACCTCGAGGTCAAAAAGTTGGCGAAGAAAAGAAAATCTCAATGCATTATCACCAGTAATAATTAGGGAAAGCAAATTACACTGAAACTATTTTATACTGTTGTGGTATAAGTTATTTTGTTTCCCTTCAACTTGCTATGATGGCAATAAGCGCTAGTATCTGATTATTCTGGACTGTACACCATGTACATGTCAATTCTGCAAGCAATTTGGTGCCCCGGCGCTTTTATTAGAGGAAATACGGTAGTCCTAGGCAGACCCCATTTAGTCAAATCCTGTAGTAGCTGTCTGTTCTGGGTCTACACTGTTTGGGGAGGCATAAAAAGTGTGTGTATACCATGGAGTAAATGGTAAAAAACAGAAAATTTTGAGTGGATATTGTGAGGAGATTTTACTATAGACCTGGTACTATGCCATCAAGGCAGTTTGTCTGATGTGGTGATATTTGTGTGGCCAAGTTTGACTTCTATTTATGTACTGTGTCAAGTTATCTGACATTAGTGACTGGGCTTTAATCATTTTTCCTTACTTTTTGTTGTGTGCATTAAACCATGGCATTATTTTTGTGTACTTTGATTCTTGATGGGTTTATTAACTCTTTTCTCAATGAATAATCTTGTAAGAAATAATGATGTCATGAATATTAACTAAATTGAATTGTTATAATAGCACATAGACACAGGAATGTTTGGCCATAGCAGAAACTGTAGAGTCAGATCTATATAATTTCATAAGCAAACACAGCAGACCCTGATCAGACTGCTCCTATAGTGTCTCATCTATTTTTAGCTTACCAGAGCACAAAGTGCTCAGGGTGAGTTTTTGTGATCGCCTGATGTCCAGAATCCGGCGTCTGTCGTCAACAATTTGAACCTTTAAAAATCTCCTCTGAATCCACAGGGTTCTCAGCTTTTATCTTTGGGGCACAGCATCATCTATAGGTCCTCTACAAATTTTTTATAAATTATGTCTCTAGGGTCAAAATTGGCACTGTCCCAGGGTTGGCCTGTTTTCTATGGAAACTATAGTGAAAACTTTGAAAATCTTCTCCTATGAAACTGGAAGGTTCTCAGCTTTTATACTTGGCATATAGCATCATGTTCTGGTCCTCTACAAAATTTATATGCAGCGTTCAAACAGTCAACCCAAATAATACTTTTACAAACATTTTAAACCTGACTTGCTTATACAGTAGAACCTGTCCTTAATGGCCATTCATTTATTGAACACAGGAGTATTGAAAAGCAGATGATTGCTTAATGCAGGGTATAAGTAGGACCTTTCTGCATTATTTTTTGACCTGCATTAACCCATTCCCTCATATTGACGACTTCTGACGACTCTGTAAAAGTCACTTTGTGAATGGGTTTAAACTACAAATTTCTAAAAATTTCCTTTTTTCTAGTTCATGCTCCTTTTCAGTAGATGTATTCAAAGAGGTTGTATCTAAAAATAGCCAATGGGTTAAGCTACCAACTGCCTGACAGATCCATAATTAAACCTCTATTATGAACACTTAATACAGGTTCTACTGTGTGAATTAATAGCATGTCTGATGGATGAGGAAACTTTAGCAGCTATGAGAGAGGTTGTGACAAACCTTTTTGCAAGTGTTTAGGATCCAGATGAGGGACCTGTACATTAGAGTCTCATCAGGATTGGACACTCTCATAATGTGTTTTGAAAACGGCGTTTTTTTTCCTTGAATTGTGAATGGGTCCGGTACCCCTTGAATTGTGAAAAATTAGCGTCGTTTTGGCAAAAATTGTGAAAAAAGTATCGGTGTTTTTACAAAAATTGTGAATCACCTTTTGAAAGAATTTTTGGCCGAATATAAATTTGCGGACCGAGACGCATACGTTTTATTCATATTCTTGTAAAAGCGTCCGAGACTTGCAAAGAAAAGCGATACGAAATTCGAATACCTCGGACTTTATCCCGAGAAACCGTTTGAGATACAAAACTTTGCAAAGGGAATATAGCAATGTAAATATTGGTCAAAAAATCGGTGTAAGTACAAAGTAAAAGGTCGATTGTGAAATAATTCAACAGCATTGTGAATGGGTCCGACGGACCCTGCTTGTAAATTGTGAAGGTCCGTTTCAAATTGTGACAGGGTCCGTTTTACGGTACCAGTTATATAGCGAAAAAAATCGCTGGAAAAGGAAGTGGAACAAATCTTCTCAGTGCAGTGATGTGGAAGACATTTTCTACAGTCAGAAATGTGCTTAATAAGTCCAAGGCTAATAGTTTATGATCATTATTGTTAGAAGGCCGGGCTTAAGCCAAACCTGTCAGTTGTGCAAACAGAATACTTTTACTATCAAATTAACCCACTCCCTCATATTGACGCATCTGTAAAAGTCATTTTTTGAAATCATTGTGGTAAATAGAGCATTTATTCTATAGGAGCAAATCAGTGCTGTATTTATCACGATGGTTTCAAAGCTGCACAATTCTGAAATTTTCATTTTTTTCTTTAATAAGTAATTGCTCCATTTTAGATTATTCAAGAGGTTGGGTCTAAAAATAGCCTATGTGGGAATGATTAAAACATTTTATTCATAAGCTTTAAAAAAAACCATTGACCTTAGAACTCCAGAGTTATGGTCATTTGTTTGCGTGTATTGCAGCAATTTCTTAGAAACTGTATGGAGTTTTGTGTAAATGTTAAGTAGTATAAGGACATGCGGCTCTGTGAGCTTAAATTTCATTCATATTGACCCAGGAAGACCAGAATTATAGTCCTTTATTTTAGAAAAATGTAACGGTATTGTCTGTCGGGAGCCATATCTCAGAAACTGATTGGAATTTTTCTGTGAAACTTTGTGAAAATGTTTAGTAGCATAAAAAAATGTGACTCTACAAGTATCATATATATTTACCTAGGAATACTAGAGTTATGGCCCTTTGTTTGCGAAAAATGTAACATTTTTGTCTGTCTGGAGCCATATCTCAAAATCTATTTGGAATTTTTCTATTAAACTTTGTGAAAAAGTTTAGTAGCATGAGGGCATATGGCTCTACAAGTATTATTTATATTGACGCTGGAACACTAGAGTTATGGCCCTTTGTTTGTGGAAAATGTAACGTTTTTGTCTTTCAGGAGCAATATCTCAGAAATTATTTGGAGTTACACTATGAAACTTTTGTAAATGTTTAGTACCATTAGGAACTGCAGCCCTGCAAGTATCAATCACATTTATCATGGATCACAAGAGTTATGGCACTTTGTTTGGGGAAAACCTTTTTGTCCCTTTGGTCAATAACTGAGGTCAGCATTTATTTGGTGGTCGATATCAATTCAGGAAATTTGCTTGTTAATATTCGTATGATCATTATTTCTTTCACAAATGGGTTAATACATGTACATAATTTCCATTTGCTGAATGTACAACTGAAGAGTGAAAACAATATAATAATTTTTGTACCTTGATTTTTAGAACGGCTGTACTGACTATATACTGTTCCTAATAAATGCCCATAATTATGGGATGTTACATTTTACGGGAGGGCAATTTATAAAAAAGGTTTTTGTGATTTGATTAGTATAATTACTTTATATAGTATTTCATTAATATTGAAGCAGACAACACATTTTACTGAAGAATTTTTTTTTTCAGTTACTCAGTGTTGTAAGGGATATAATACCAAGGCAATTAATAATGAGAATGATGAGGAAGGGTGTTGACTGAATAATGAATCATTAAGCACACTTAAGATCTCAATATTTTGTAGTGATTATTAAACCTTTGGATGCTGAATTTTTCAAACTGAAGCGATACTTCATTGTTTTATTTTAGCATCTGATCTGTGCAAAGTGATTATTTTTGCGAGAGCACTTGAATAGCAAACAGTGCAAACTCTGATCAGAGGGTTTCTCCAGGAACTCCTCTGATCTCAGTCTACACTGTTTGGAAATGGCAGTTAAGTCATTTCCCTGCATTCAAAGAATTAATTGTATGTCTGTTTACAATTTGTATTGACCACAGAGGTCTGGACCGCTTCAGGGGGTCTATATGTACTATATAATAACAAGGATTCCAACTAGCAGAACGGATATCCGTTTACCACGAGTACAAATATGACTGTAACTCTTACAATTTAAATGATAATTTCGTCGTTCTTTCGGCTATTGAAAGTCAATATATTTTTCTATCAAATAAATATAATCTTATATTTACATTTGCCCTGCAACGTCCTTATATAACCTTATTCTAAAAAGAAAGTTGCATTTTCCCATGAACGTTCATTTCATAATCGGTTTGAGTCGGTTCTCCTTTTCCCAGAATTCCGCTCAAGCGGCCCTGAAAATTTGAAATGTGGCATCTTCTTATTGAGAATTATCGCTTGAATACATAATATTGCCAACTTTAACAGCCGTGGCGTATCAAAATATATTATCAAGTAATGAGTGAAGCATAAATAAGTCAATGTCCTTACCGTTAACAAAGAAAAATCCGAGAATAAAATCCAACGTTGTGACCCGCTTTCGATCAAGCATGGCGGGTGAGTAAATTGGCTTCGACGGCGCGACCTACATTTAAGAAGATGCTTTAATACCAACATTTCGTAAATATATATGATTTGAAATATCTCGATAATCTTTTCTTTAAACATAGCTGGACAATTTACTGATTAAAATCTTGTATTCATTCTATATTTTAGGGATGGCAACGAATACCAAAATCACCATCCGAATATTCGAACCCAAACTATTCGGATATCCGAATATATTCGTTTGATTTTTATCTGATCCATGAACATTATGTACAATCAGATTCCGTCCACCCATAATTTCATGATGTCATTACAAGTCAGTGTAATAATAATTTGAGTGGCCTACAGACCTAGACAAGTGTGAGTTGCTTATCATGTAGAAACTGTTTTTTCCTCCAAAACCTTGTCCTATAAGATATATCATTTGAGAGTTGAGACATGTTATCAAAGCAGAGAAGTGAAAGTAAACATTGTGTATGAGCCTGACATCCGGTCTGGCTAAAACATGGACTTCTTTGCTAAGTCAGCACTTCAGTATATGGGTAAATGCAAACGACAATTTCAGTATTTTAAATCTAATAGCATTTGGTTTGAAATCTCATAGAGCTGAGTGGAACATTTCAAGTCATATGAAAATGTTTACCAGAGCAATTATGCAGGCTGTTCGAGACACACATGCCTGATCAATGGGCCTGTTGTGAAGAAAGTGGGTGGGGGAAGTATTCTGATCGGTTGAGTTAGTTAGCCAGGTGGGTCGATATTTTTTCACACCTTACACAAGGGTTAATTATAATGGACCAATAAGCAGTAGAGATAGGTCAATTATGGCCCTTAACATCAATTAAACAGGACCACCTGTGGATTAAAAGAGCATCGCTCAAACTGACACTTGGGTTGATTGCGCAACTATTGTGCCCCTGACTGTGTAAGTGTCACGGTGCAATTAACACGGCCTGCCTAGTTGGCTTATCAAATAGCGATTTTTAAGGACTGGAGAAAACTATGCACTACAATTTCAATCAATTTAGTTTTTTTGTGTGTTTTTTTTTGCTATTCGAATAGTAAAATGACATTCGGATATCCGTTTGGTATCCGAATATTCGAATATCCGAATAACCGTTGCCATCCCTACTATATTTATAATATGTGTTTGGGACTATTTTTCATACCATATATAGAGATTCTTCTACGTTAGAAAAGAACCTGGCAATGACCTAGATAGCGGCTATTACGTGACCGGTATATAATATTTAAAAAAAAATCCGTTGAAATATAAGAAATACAATGGAATATAAATATAAGAAATAAATGACGTGCTCCCGGTGTTCATGAGGTTATGCAACGCATAGCTTTACGAGCAAAGATTCACTAACTTTGCTCGTAAAGCTATGCGTTGCATAACCTCATGAACACCGGAAGCACGTTATTCATTTCTTAAATAACGGTAACTTATGAACAAGTATCAATCCAACAATGATTTTCTCAAAATTTCACGTGTTTTTAGGACCATTGACAAACGTTCGTTCACTCCGGTTTCACTATATCACAGCAATAACCTGGCAATCTGCAGTTCAAAAAATGGCGTGAGTCAATAAAACGAATCAATTCTAACACCCACCTCCAATTATTTAGTCCCCAGCATCAAAAGAATGGTGTAAAACTAGCGAGTTTTGTCAGTTTGCTTCAAATCGTCGAGGAAGGAGCCATTGTACGTGACATCACGGATTTTCCAACTTTTCCTTCGCTCATCCAATGAAATGGCTCCATTCAAATTTGTTGCAATATGGCAGCATCCGAAATAGAAACATAACGACAGACGGAAAGGCCGCTGTTTCTAGTTGCTTATTTATTAACCCATTCCCACTTAGGCTATTTTTAGACCTAACCTCTTCGATTAAATCTACCAAAAAGGAGCATTAACTAGAGAAAAGGAAATTTTCAAAATTGTGTAGTTTTGAAATCATTGTGATAAATGGAGCATTTGCTCCTGTGGAGCAAATGCTCTATTTATCACAATGGTTTCACAAAGTGACTTTTACAGAAGCATCAAAAGGCGTCAGTATGCGGGAATGGGTTAAAGAGGACACAACACATGGAGATTGGTGATATAATTGGGTTGTTTTATTGAACCACGCCATCTTTTGAACTGAAAATCGCCAGGTTATGGCTGTGATATAGTGAAACCGGGGTGAACGAACGTTTGTCAATGACCCAGAAAACACGTGAAATTTTGAGAAAATCGTTGTTGGATTGATAATTGCGCATAAGGTACCGTTATAAGATTATATTTATTTGATAGTAAAATATATTTGCGTTCAATAGCCGAAAGAATTACAAAATTATCATTGAAATTGCAACAGTTACACTCATATTTGTACTTTTGGTACACGGATGTCCGTTCTGCTAGTTGGAACCCTTGTTAGTATATATAGTACATAATTATAGACCCCATTGAAGCGGTCCAGACCCCTGTGGTATTGACAGCTGAATGGTCTGGTTATTAGTCCCCCACCGGTTACCGGTTGGGGGACTATAGGTTTGCTCGATTCCGTCCGTCCGTCCGTCCGTCTGTCACGCTTCGTGTCCGGGCCATATCTCTTACAAAGTTATGCCAAATTCATTATAACTTCACACATTGAAGAAGCATGATGAGGGCTAGTGTCATGCACAAGGGCCATAACTCTAGCATCAATATTTTTGGAGTTATTCCCCTTTTACATATTTTTTTGTCCGGACATAAAATCTTTATCTACTGGTTCAATTGATTTGAAACTTCACATATGGAACAATCATGATGAGGAGTAGTGTCATACACAAGGGCCATAACTCTAGCATCAATATTTTTGGAGTTATTCCCCTTTTTCATATTTTCTTGTCAGTCCGTCTTTTACGCTTCGTGTCCGGGCCATATCTCCTACAAAGTTAGGCCAAATTCATTATAACTTCAAACATTGAAGGAGCATGATGAGGGCTAGTGTCATGCACAAGGGCCATAACTCTAGCATCAATATTTTTGGAGTTATTCCCCTTTTACATATTTTTTTGTCCGGACAATAACTCTTTATTTACTGGTTCAATTGATTTGAAACTTCACATATGGAACAATCATGATTAGGGGTAGTGTCATACACAAGGGTCATAACTCTAGCATCAATATTTTTTGGAGTTATTCCCCTTTTTCATATTTTCTTGTCAGTCTGTCTGTCACGCTTCGTGTCCGGGCAATATCTCCTACAAAGTTAGGCCAAATTCATTATAACTTCACACATTGAAGAAGCATGATCAGGAGTAGTGTCATGCACAAGGGCCATAACTCTAGCATCAATATTTTTTGGAGTTATTCCCCTTTTACATATTTTTTTGTCCGGACAATAACTCTTTATTTACTGGTTCAATTGATTTGAAACTTCACATATGGAACAATCATGATTAGGGGTAGTGTCATACACAAGGGTCATAACTCTAGCATCAATATTTTTTGGAGTTATTCCCCTTTTTCATATTTTCTTGTCAGTCTGTCTGTCACGCTTCGTGTCCGGGCAATATCTCCTACAAAGTTAGGCCAAATTCATTATAACTTCACACATTGAAGAAGCATGATCAGGAGTAGTGTCATGCACAAGGGCCATAACTCTAGCATCAATATTTTTTGGAGTTATTCCCCTTTTTCATATTTTTTGTCCGGACAATAACTCTTTATCTACTGGTTCAATTGATTTGAAACTTCACATATGGAACAAGCATGATGAGGGGTAATGTCATGCACAAGGGCCATAACTCTAGCATCTATATTTTTGGAGTTATTCCCATTTTCATATTTTCTTGTCGGGACAATAACTTTTATGCCCCCCAGATCAAATCTGGAGGGCATATTGTTTTTGCCCTGTCTGTTTGTCTGTTTGTCTGTTTGTCCGTTTGTCCGTTTGTCTGTTTGTCTGTTTGTCAGCAACTTTAACATTGGTCATAACTTTTGAGCCAGTACAGATAGAGACTTGATATTTGGTATGCATATGTATCTCATAAAGCCGCACATTTTGAGGGGTGACATGTCAAGGTCAAGGTCATCCTTCAAGGTCAGAGGTCAAATATGTGGGTCAAATCACTGACTTTAACATTGGCCATAACTTTTGGACCAGTCGAGATAGAGACTTGATATTTGGCATGCTTGTGTATCTCATGAAGCTGCACATTTCGAGGGGTGGCATGTCAAGGTCAAGGTCATCCTTCAGGGTCAAAGGTCAAATTATCTGTTTTTTGGCTGTAACTTTAACGTAACCTTAACATTGGTCATAACTTTTGACTCAGTACAGATAGAGATTTGATATTTGGCATGCATATGTATCTCATGAAGCCGCACATTTTGAGTGGTAATATGTCAAGGTCAAGGTCATCCTTCAAGGTCAGAGGTCAAATATATGGGTCAAATCACCGACTTTAACATTGGCCATAACTTTTGGACCAGAAAAGATAGAGACTTGATATTTGGCATGCTTGTGTATCTCATGAAGCTTTACGTTTTGATGGGTGACATGTCAAGGTCATCCTTCAGGGTCAAAGGTCAAATTGTCTGTTTCTTTGTCTGTAACTTTAACATTGGTCATAACTTTTGACTCAGTACAGATAGAGATTTGATATTTGGCATGCATATGTATCTCATGAAGCCGCACATTTTGAGTGGTAATATGTCAAGGTCAAGGTCATCCTTCAAGGTCAGAGGTCAAACATATGGGTCAAATCACCGACTTTAACATTGGCCATAACTTTTGAACCAGTACAGATAGCGACTTGATATTTGGCATACTTTTGTATCTCATGAAGCTGCACAGTTTGAGGGGTGACATGTCAAGGTCATCTTTCAAAGTCAAAGGTCACCAACTTCAAATTGGCCATAACTTTTGAACCAATAGAGATAGAGTCTTGATATTTGGTATGCATGTGTATCTCATGAAGCTGCACATTTTGTGGGGTGGCATGTCAAGGTCAAGGTCATTTTCAGGGTCAAAGGTCACATACTTTAACATTGGCCATAACTTTTGAATCAGTAGAGATACAGACTTGATAGTTTGTATATATTTGTTTCTCATTTGGCTGCACAGTTTCAGGGGTGACATGTCAAGATCAAGGTCATCTTTGAAGGTCAAAGGTCATTAACATGGGCCATAACGTTTGAACCAGTAGATATACAGCCTTGGTACTGGTGTGCATGTGTATCTCATGAAGCCGCACAGTTTGAGGGGTGACATGTCAAGGTCAAGGTCATCCTTAATGGTCAAAGGTCACCAACTTTTAACATTGGCCATAACTTTTGAACCATTAGAGATACAGACTTGATATTTGGTATGCATGTGTACCCCATGAAGCTGCACAGTTTGAGGAGTGACATGTCAAGATCAAGGTCATCCTTCAGGGTCAAATATCATATTGAGGGGGCATAGTGTTTCACAAACACATCTTGTTATTTACTGATTTAATGTATGAAAGTAGGTACTAATACCATTCAGGTGGTCATGTATATACCATGGTCAACCACACCATGGGTGGGTGGGGTGGGGAGAGCGGAGGGTTTTTTTTTCAGTCCGGTGGGGGACTCATGTCTTGCATAGCAATACAACATGCCCTTGTTGATAAAACCACAGATTTTAATGTTTCTCAATCACCCTCCTGTACTGATTCTTGTCAACCTTCAAGACATCATGGCTTTACAGAGTAGACCCAGATCAGGCAATTCTGTTTGCTTATGGGATAGTGTCCATCTGAATGATTCTGCAAGTTCTGAAAAAGCTAAAAATTCCTTCATTCACTGACTATTAAACACTTTAATTAACAATTCATGAAATCATGAATTATTGTATGTATATTCAATAGGTATAATGAATATCAATTAGCTGATTTTTAGCTTGTCTGTTTTGATGATTGTGATCACTGGGTCATAGGCATTGTTGTTGTCGTCCGTGTTGGCGTTGTCGACGTGCAAAAACTTTAATGTAGCTCATTACTCGAAGTACGAGATGTATCAACACGAAACTTCATAGGTTAGTAGAACTCATTGAGGGGAAGGTCCCTACATAAGAACCATAACGCTGGAGTTATGGCCTTTTATTTTATGCCCCCCAGATCAGATATGGGAGGCATATTGTTTTTGCCCTGTCTGTCTGTTTGTTTGTCAGCAACTTTAACATTGGTCATTACTTTTGAGCCAGAACAGATAGATACTTGATATTTGGCATGCATATGTATCTGATCAAGTCGCACATTTTTTGGGTAACATGTCATGGTCATCCTTCAAGGTCATAATGATAGGTCAAATATATAGGTCAAATCACCGACTTTAACATTGGTCATAACTTTTGAACCAGTAGAGATAGAGAATTGATATTTGGCATGCTTGTGTATCTCATGAAGCTGTACATTTTGAGGGGTGACATGTCAAGGTCAAGGTCATTCTTCAGGGTCAAAGGTCACCAACTTCAACATTGGCCATGTCTTTTGAACAAGTAAAGATGGATACTTGATATTTAGTATGCATGTGTATCTCATGAAGCTGCACAGTGTGAGGGGTGATATGTTAAGGTCAAGGTCATCCTTTAGTGTCAAAGGTCACTGACTTTAACATTGGCCATAACTTTTGAATCTGTAGAGATACAGACTTGACATTTGGTACGCATGTGTATCTCATGAAGCTTCACAGTTTGGGGTGAAATGTCAAGGTCACGGTCATCTTTCAGGGTCAAAGGTCACCGACTTTAACATTTGCCATAACTTTTGAACCAGTAGAGATACAGACTTGATATTTGGTATGCATGTGTTTCTCATTTGGCAGCACAGTTTGAGGGGTGACATGTCAAGATCAAGGTCATCTTTGAGGTGTCAATGGTCACCAACTTTAACATTTGCCATAATGTTTGAACCAGTAGATATACAGACTTGATACTTGGTATGCATGTGTATATCATGAAGCTGCACAGTTTGAGGGGTGACATGTCAAGGTCAAGGTCATCCTTCAGGGTCAAAGGGCACCAACTTTAACATTGGCCATAACTTTGGAACCAGTAGACGCTGATACAGACTTGATATTTGGTATGCATGTGTATCTCATGAAGCTGCATGCATAGATTGAGGGGCGACATGTCAAGATCAAGGTCAAAGATCATCAAGGGCGGGGGGTGGGGGGGCATAATGTTTCACAAACACATATTGTTTTCAAAAGTCAAAAGTTTTTAAATTAGCTGGACAAGCACCAAATCAGACAAATGTTGGCGCCACACGCAGCTCATGTTTTAATCCCCTGCCATGGAGCGGGAGGTGGGGGGGGGAGGGGGGGGGAGGGGGGGGTGTTTATAGGAATGGCCTCAGTCCGTCTGCCCATGTCCATGTGCTATTATAACAATCACTCTAATTATATTGATGATGTCATTATTTCTTACATGAATATTCTTGAACTAAAGGGTTAAAGTACAATCAATGTCCAATGAGCATGGACTTATTTAATACTTGTCTGGATCCATAATGGTTGCATAGGATACCATGCATGAATTTGCAAAGATTTAACCTGTACCCTTTTTCACTACATTGCAAACAGAGTTGACACATATGCCTAAAATGCAGCAAATAAATATTCATGCTGTCGTTATTTCTGGCATGAATATTTGACAGGGAAAGGGTTAAACTTTATACTTGGTAATGAAGGCCTATCCTTCTGATAACGACACACTTATATCCTGTTTCATTTTATGAGCTACCCAAACAAAACTAAAATACCTTGTCTTGAGGAAAATTGCAAATGTCCTGTTCATCAGTGTCCTATATTAAGACACAGTCTGTCATAATGTAATCAGGGTCCCTGCTTATAAAGCTTTTTAGTTGAGTCTGAGTTCGGTCTCAAGCTTTTGATTGGTCAGATTTGAGTTCTCAAGCTTTTGATTGGTCAGATTTGAGCCAGAGGCTCAAATCTGACCAATCAAAAACTTGAGAACGAACTCAGACTCAACTAAAAGTTTTATAAGCATGGACCCTGCAAACTTGTTACCAGCTAGAATTCTGTTTGCTTTTGAAATAATATAGATCCAATTCTACAGTTTCTGTCATGATTGAATATGCCATTGTCAAAAAAATCTTATAAATATTCATGATGCTGTTATATCATAGTACAGGAATATGCAATTGGCAATTTTGGATCAAAGAGTTCTGGCCCTTTAGAATATTGATTGTCGTGACTGATGAGTATAAATTTGGCCTTGTACTTTATTTTTCTGCATTGGCATTGTTGCCTAACCCTTTACTCCATAAATACACTTTCTATGTCTTTATAAACAGATTAGATCCAGATCAAACAGCTCCTACACAGACAAGACTGTTATACATTTGATAAAATATTTACATGTACCTTTTAAATTCAGCAGTGACAGGATTTAACAAATCTATATTTCAGATGACCTTTCAAGACATGATAATGCTGAGATTTAGTTTTGAAACAAACTGTTGACCGTAGCCAGAGGGTTACACCAGGAGTCCTCTCCTCTAGGTCTACATGTACACCTTTGCTTTTACCCTTTTAGATAATGTTGGACAGAAATGGGTTAAACCTTACTGAATTCAGCACTGACTTTTCAATGAACTGTTTCTAAATTAGAACAGGTCAAGCTTACTGTGAATATTCAGGGATTTTTTAAAAAGAAAATTTTAACTCTTTCATGAGCTCTCTCATCTAGGCCTACACTGTTTGCAAAGGACATTGATTTATTTTCCCACATTGAAAGGGTTAATTATATGAAATATGATCATTCCACCAGTAAGAGAGAAATATGTACTATGACAGATCTGAGAATTGGAGCTATAAATAGGAAATGAATACATGCACCATGGCTCAATATATTAACCCTTTCCCTGTTCTATGTTTATTTCAAGTTTTAGTACCAGCTGAATATTCACATAGACAATATACATGTAGTTGAAAGCAGAACATTTCAGCTATTTAAGAAAGGAAAGAAATCGATCTATCAAATTCCATTAGGAAACGGAGCAGACCCTGATCAGACAGCTCCTTAGTAGGAGGGTCTAGCCTGTTTACAAATACATCAAAAAGTGTTGATATGAGGTAAAGGGTTAAACAGTCATTGTTTTCATACAGGATCTTGTTAATCTTAACCCTTACAGTGTGGGACCCGAGTCACTTATGTCCTTTGCAAACAGTGTAGACCCAGATGAGAGGGCTCCTAGGGGAGCCCTCTCATCAGGGTCTGCACTGTTTGTCATGTTACACTTTTCTTTAGAAAACATCCCTAAATATTCACCATAAGCTTGACTTATTTGAATTTTGGAATATTCCATTTAAAAATTCATCGTTGTAAGGGTTAAACCTTTCCCTGTTTATATGTATGTAAGAAATAATGACATGAATATTTTTATATCAGCATTACAAGGTCCACAGGATAGTATGGGTATTGATAGATACATTACTGTAGAGTCGGATCTAGTACAATTTCATAAGTGAACAGAACAGACACTGATCTGGGTCTACTCTGTTTGCAAAGGCATGGAAAAGGGTTAATATATGGGAAATGGTAAAAGCCTGCTAAAACCCAGACCTGTTGAAAAAAAAGTTTATATTTGATTTATTCACGCTTTTAAATAAATACAATTAATCCTTTCCCTATAGTTCCAGATAAGATGCGTAAATTAAAACGTTCAAGAATATCTTCTTTATGTGTCAACCAAAACCTATGCTGTGACCACTCTTTAGAATGGTCTCTTCAAGACGATTCTATAAAGTTGTCACAACATAGTGTTTAGTGGAGAAAAGACGATTTCAGTATTTGAGTTATGCACCTTTGTTTCTCTGTTGCTCTGCTTTCCCTGTTCAATATTCATGAATGACGTCATGAATACTATTTAGTTTGTTAGATGGCATATAAACGCAGGATATGTTGGCTCTCACAGAAACAGTAAGATCAGATCTATATTATACTATAAGCAAACAGAGCAGACCCTGATCAGACTGCTGCTTTAGGAGCCATCTGATCTAGATCTACTCTGTTTGCAAAGGGCTGAAAAGGCATGTATAGATATGAAGGGAAGGCTTTGATCCTGATGAGTTACTCAGGAGTCTCATTTAGATCAAATACTGGGTCCATGTTTATAAAGCTTTTAGTTGAGTCTGAGTTTTGTTCTCAAGCTTTTGATTGGTCAGATTTGAGTTCTCAAGCTTTTGATTGTCAAAAACTTGAGAACGAACTCAGACTCAGCTAAAAGTTTTATAAGCATGGACCCAGGTTAGGCCATGCTTTAGCATGAGAAGGGTAAATCTGAAAAGGTAATAAGTTAGTAACATTCAATGTTTAATATCTAGATGGGCTATGACTATTCTTTTCTTCTTTTCCTACCTTAGTTGCCAAATCACTCATTGTCTCATCAGGATCAAAACTGCTTAACCCTTTCATTTTCTGGAGCAAATACTGTACTCTGAAGATTAAGTAGAAACAATCTGTCCCAGATTATAATTATGATAGCAGGCTAGGAACTAACTCTGCATATGAATGGCAAATTCTGGATTATCTGTGCAAACAATTGGGATCCAAATGAAACCCCAAGTAACTTTGAGGCTTACCAACATGCAAATGTTAATTGACACTCACCACGGTTTTAGAAAACAATGGCCAAATCTTCACTTTTAGATTTGTAGCAGATGACAGATTTTGCAGACAACAATTATTGCTAAGGCTGCAAAGAGTTAACCCTTCTCTTGCTGAATTTTGAAATACATTTCTCCTTCTTTACCCATGCCCTGTTGTATAACTAGTCTACAAGTATTTCGCTGTGCAATCACTGCTGTGTAGTGCATTGGTTGCACAATCAACTTGTAAATAGTGCAGGAGCTGTCTCATCTGGGTCTTCACTATTTTTACAGGTAGGTATATTGATGTGAATAGCAAGCGAAGGGTTAAAGGGTCTTCTCAGATGTCGTAGGTGTGGACCTGAATGAGGAAAAACGGGGAAATTTGCAACTACGCAGTATCCTGAACTGAAGAGATAAACTGTTTGAGACATGTTTTATGGCAACCTCATTATGATAGTAACATCCTGTTAACTCTTTAAACATAGAATGTTGAAAATGAAATAGTCCATTAGTGTTAATCCTTTACTCCATTAATATTCATGCAAGAAATAATAGCATCATGAATATTAGATTAGCTGTTAAAATAGCCCATGGACAAAGGAAGTTTTGGCCATAGCAGAACATTTAGAATGGTATCTGTATCATATTATAAGCAAACAGAGCAGACCCTGATCAGATGGCTCCTACAGGAGCCATCTGATCTGGATCTACTCTGTTTGCAAAGGCATAGAAAGGGGTATTTGTGGAGGAAAGGGTGAATGATAAGAGTCCACTCAGTATGAAAGTAACAGGATGTTAACCCTATCAACACTGAATGTTCACAGTGGAATAGCCCATCAGTGTTTAATTATAGAGTCCACTCAGTATGAAAGGCTTAAACCTGCTAGAGGATTATGAATGACAAACAGTACAGACCCTTATCAGACAGCTCCTTGAGGATTTCTCTCATCTGAGTCTACACTATTTGAAAATTGCAATCATAGGATTTAAGTGGGCATGACTCATGAAATATGAAATCTTATGTTTAGGATAATTGGAATAGATTTTTAACACCTTGCCTATCATAGGGGAATTTGTGATGACTTGCGCAGAACACTTTTGAATCAGAAGAGATGCCACAATATTAAACCCTTTATCTGCTCAATATTCATGAATACTTTATTAGTTGACT
This sequence comes from Azorinus chamasolen, assembly GCA_963576725.1. Taxonomy (NCBI): domain Eukaryota; kingdom Metazoa; phylum Mollusca; class Bivalvia; order Cardiida; family Solecurtidae; genus Azorinus; species Azorinus chamasolen. Next base: position 16,155,495 of record OY755244.1, on the reverse strand, counting down.
TTTTTAATGTAAATTTTTCAAGGGAAGTTTTTGCTTTGACAAAAAGTTTACAAATATATCTATATATTATCATAAGAAAACAGAGCAGAACTTGACCAGATAGCTCCTACAGGATCTGGGTCTACTCTGTTTGCAAAAGCATGAAAAAGCATTTACATATATATGAGGAAAAGGGTTAATATCTCACTGCTATTCGAACTGTTTTCACACTCTGCATGTAGAAATGGAAGATATATTTTTTAGAATAGTAGCAGACAGTGATTTTTAATCCCCCAACATGGAGTGGGAGGGGATTATAGGAATGTCCTTCGTTCTTCTGTCTGTCTGTCCGTAACAATTTTGTGTCCGCTCCATATCTCCTATACCCCTGGAAGGATTTTCATGAAACTTTCCTCAAATGTTTACCAAGTTGAGACGATGTGCAGAACACATGTGGCAGTCATGTCAGTTCAAGGTCAAGGTCACATTTGAAGGTCAAATATTTTAACCTTTAATTTCCATCACATCTTCGTGTCTGCTCCAATATCTTCTAAACCCATTGAAGGATTATCATTAAAACTTTAGTCAAATGTTAGCTAAATTGGGACGATGTGCAGAACACATGTGTCAGCCATGTCGGCTCAAGGTCAAGGTCACATTTGAAGGTCAAGTGTAATTTCGTGTCCGCTCCCTATTTCCTATACCCCTGGAAGTATTTTCATGAAACTTGGCTCAAATGTTTACCAAGTTAAGACTGTGCAGAATACATGTGGCAATCATGACTGCAGGGGTTCTGAAATGCTTTAAAAGTTCACTTGTCCACAGACAAGTTAGCATTCAAAATCGACTTGTCCGTATCAAAATGTTTCTTGCCAAGAGAGTAAATACGATTAAAACATATAATAAATAAAATAACATCAATATAGTGCTAAAACAACAGTAAGCCTAAATCTGAGAAATAAGAGACCATTCCTGTCAATTTACTGCCCAAGTTCAGCAAGCTAGATAACCCCTTAGAATTCCCAAAGAAGGGGATGCTTCTCCAGACTGTCCAAAACCCTGATGCACAAATATTTCACAGCTAATTTGGAACCAGTCGAAACGTTTTTTACTTTCATTTTGACACTTTGTCCAGAACAGATCCAGAAAACTGCTTTCTGAACCAGCAGTGTTTTGGTTGTCCACGGACAAACCAGGTGCTCAGATCTGGTTGCCCAGACTGGAAAATGGACAATACTGACAACACGGACAGTTAATTTAAGAACCCCTGCATGTTGTGAGCTCAATGTCAAGGTCAAATTTGAAGTTCAAATGTTTTAACCTTCAATTTCCATTACATTTTCGTGTCCACTCCATATCTTCTAAACCCTTTGAAGGATTTTCACCAAACTTTAGTCAAATGTTAGCTAAATTGAAGCGATGTGCAGAACACCTGTGAAAGTCATGTCGGCTTAAGGTCAAGGTCACATTTGAAGGTCAAGTGTAATTTTGTGACCTCTCCATATCTCCTATACCCCTGGAAGGATTTTCATGAAACTTGCTTCAAATGTTAACCAAGCTGAGATGATTTGCAAAACACATGTGGTAGTCATGTCAGCTCAAAATCAAGGTCGCATTTGAAGATCAACTGTCTGTCCATAACAATTTCGTGTCCGCTCCATATCTCCTTTACGCCTGGAAATATTTTCATGAAACTTGCCTCAAATGTTAACAGATGTGCAGAACACATGTGGCAGTCATGTTGGCTCAAGGTTAAGGTCATATTTGAAGGTCAAATGTTTAAACCTTCAATTTCCATTACATTTTCGAGTCCACTCCATATCTTCTAAACCCTTTGATAGATTTTCATGAAACTTTAGGCAAATGTTCTTTTTTTAAGAAAATGGAAACAATATATTTCCACATCCTTTGTTATTCTCGATGTTAAAAAACTTGTGTAATCAAAGTGAAAACAATCAATAATGGATAAAAAAAAGTGTAAAAAAGGACCAGAGATATATACATGTACATGTATATGTCTCTGAAAGGACCTACTCGGTGGCAGCGGGCAGATAACAGAAAAAAGACGCCCATTGATCTCTTCATGAATGTTCATTAACTTAACTTTTTAAGGTAATGATTTAATGGGAATTGTTGGCTTCAGACAAAAATTGTAGGATTAGTCAAAATGTCAAATGTTAGCTAAATTGAGACGATGTGCAGAACACATGTGTCAGTCATGTCGTCTCAAGGTCAATGTCACATTTGAAGGTCAATTGTCAGTCTGTAACAATTTCATGTCCGCTCCATATCTCCTATTCCCCTGGAAAGATTTTCATGAAACTTGCCTCAAATGTTAACCATGTTGAGCCGATGTGCAGAACGCATGTGGCAGTCATGTTAGCTCAAGGTCAAGGTCACAATAAGTCACATTTGAAGGTCAAATGTAATGTCTTAATTTAGGCAGTGGAGGGGGATTTAGCTGTCCTTTGGACTGCCTTGTTGGAAATTACAATTATTTAGAAGGCAAGAAGCTATCATTACATAAAATGTAAACAGACGTATAGAAGCAATAATTAAATGTTTATACACATGCATGTATGTTTAATCTATCCTAGAGGTTAACCTTCTGCACTCTGATCAATTATTGGCAGCAAATATTATCGTCTGCTTCAATTATAAAAGCAAATTTTTATAGACCAACAAAGTTTAAGAGGATACACTGGAATCACCCTGCTTGATAGTTGATCGGACAGATAGACAATTGGTTGGTCCGTTTCACTGGCACTTGATCGAAAAAGGCTGTAGTTTATTTATAGCAACTAGTACATTAATACACTACATGGTGCGGCAGCCGATTCTCCCCCTGTTCCGTTCCGACGGAAATTTCCGATATAAAACGCAGATCAACGCGAAATCTACTCAGCGGTCGGGAAGGAAAGACATTTATCTCTGTAGAAACTGTAAGTTCTAGTCCATAAACAAGCCTCTATCGAAAATATTTGATAATATTTGGAGGAGAAAATGGTGTTTGATTTTGTCGCAGTTTTCATTCCTAGTCAACTTCCGGTTTGAGCGACCTTCAACTGTCTCGGTTGAAACGGGTGTTTTCATTGGACAAATCAGAAAGGCGTGTCAGGTGTTGTTGTTCCCGCGGTCTGTCACATATTTGTCTTTAAAATGCAAATCTTGGCAATAAAAACCATCTTAGAACGCCACAACCTTGTGGTTACCGGTCATTATGACCAGGCTAGTGAGGGATGATGATGCAATTGGGCCATGTCCGTCAGAATGTTTTGGGAACGGATGTTTTGTTATTTGATGAAGTTTCAATGTTATCAAAGAAAGATGCGCTCATGACGTCATTTGGTGACGTCATGACATTTTAAGTAACATCCCAACGTCACCATGACGCTGGATCAACATTGTTCTCTTTGATTTTATGGCTGAATGTATGTAACAAAGACATGCCAATCTTGGAAAAAGGCCCTTAGTGGTCGAAATATTGGATCAGAGCTATTCAAGTATATTTGTTTACATTAGGCACTTCGAGCAGACAGTCGAAATAACCGGGTCATTGTCTACCAATCAAATGGCTCGTAACATTTTCTTGGGGTCAGAGGAGGTCACTGGAAGTTAACATGGAATGAAAGTCCTGACAAATCAACTCCGTCAATTTCTCCCTGAAATATCATCAAATAGCTTCGATAGAGGCTTGTTAATGTACAAAACTTACCGTTTCTACAGAGATAAATGTTTTTTCTTCCAGGCCGCTGAATAGATTTCGCGTTGATCTGCGTTTTATATCGGAAATTTACGCCAGTATGAAACAATGGGCGAATCGGCTGCCGCACCATGTATATGATATAACTATTATATCACACAACTATAGTCTGTTTCGATCAAGTGCCAGTGGTCCGTTTGTCCTTCACCATTTGGACATGGGTAGTTGGTGTCACAACCTCCTCCTTCAGTTTGAAAGTTATTGAATGTATATTTGGAATACATAACCATGAATAGTAGATATGTAAGACACAAATTTCATATGTAACGTTTAATACTAGACATTGTAGATTGTCTCTCCTTGAACGTGGCATGAAATATGGGTAGTTGATGCATCACATAATTTTTATGTCCCCCAACGGCGAGCATAAAGTAAATGCATTGTCCGCCCTTCCGTCTGTCTGTCCTCCGTCCATCCATCCCAAATTTTGTGTCCCTTCTATAACTTTTTTATCTGTGAATGGATTTTAGAGTAACCTTGCACAAATGTTCACCACACCAAGATGATGCGTCATGTTCAACTCCCTGGTCCATGGGTCATAGGTCAAGGTCATCCTTCAGGGTCAAAGCTCGGGGCATAGCGTTTCACAATCACATCTTGTTTCAGTATCTAACATTCAAGCTTTATCAGCCTTTGGATTTGCAATCAAGGCTGCTATGCTGGGGGTTTTCATCACCTTTGGTGATGGTTCTAGTTTCCTCCATTTCTTTTTCAAAAAACGGTGTCAGAGTGACAGCTTGGATCCAGATGAGGCTGAATCTAAAATATTTGCATTTAGGTTGTCTCAAAGTCAACAGTAGAGAGCTGAAGATAAAACTATTATTCTAAAGTATTTAACCCATTCCTTCATATAAATGTGTTTTCACGCATCTGCAAACAGAGTAGACCCAGATCAGATGGCTCCTATAGGAGCCGTCTGATCAGGGTCTGCTCTGTTTGCTGGTGAAATTTTAAAGATCTCTTTCTTTACTTTCTACAATATTCCGCCTTCCATATTTCATTATAATCATTTCGTCCATGAATATTCAGTAGGTATTAAAATTTGGAATTAGTATAGAACAGGGAAAGGTTTAGGGAGGAAGTGCTGGTAATCCTCATACTGACAAAAACTAGTTAGTCCATTTTCCTTATGAGATTGTTCTACTGTTGTTTTTTTAACCCTTTCTTTCTTTCATACACCTTTTTCATGCATTTGCAAACAGATTAGACCTAGATCAGATGGCTCCTGTAGGATCTGTCTGATCAGGGTCTGCTCTGTTTGGGAATGGAATTGGATAGATTTGTTTCTTTACTTTAAAATGGTTACAATGTTCCACCTTCAATATTTCGTAACTATGTAGGTAGGTATTCAGTAGGTATTGAAATTGGGACTGAATATAGAACAGGGAAAGGGTAACCTTTTCATTCTTATAAACATTTTGTTCATGCCTTTGCAAACAGATTGGACCCAGATCAAAAAGCTCCTGTAGTTGGCAACTGATCAGGGTCTGTTTTGTTGGCTTAGGGCAGATTTGATTCTACAGTTTCTACCAATACCAAACACTCCAGTGTAGATGTGCTACATGTTCTATGAAAATTCAGCTAATAAATATTCATGACACAAATATTCAACATGGAAAATTTGAGATAGCCTTTCAACTGGCTTGCAATAGGTCGATGATTCAATTGGATTGATCTGTGCATGAAACAATTGCGTTCTGTCTGTTTGAAGGTTGGTTTGTTCCCAACTTTGGTAATGGTGATAATTTTGTCACCATAGCACGTTGGCATGCATGTGCTTATGGATTTATGGGTGACTTATTAAGGTCAAATGTATTAATGGGGGTCGGGGGCTGTAGTGTTTCATAAACACATCTTTTTAATTAGATTAGATCTAAATATATTAAAAATTAAGAATTATAGAAGTAGCTATTTTCCTCAATGTGATCCTCTCTGTTGGATACTTGGATATAAAACTGACAACTATTGGTGCATGTGACAATGTTCTTACCTTTATGAGCATTTTCTGTGTTAACCCATTCCCTCATATTGACCACCTTTGACAACTCTGCAGAAGTCACTTTGTGAAACCATTGTGATAAATAGAGCATTTGCTCCTATAGGAGCAAATGCTCTATTTATCGCAATGGTTTTAAAACTACAAAGTTCTAAACACTTCCCTTTCTTTAGTTTATGCTACTTTTCGGTAGATTTATTCAAAGAGACTGGGTATAAAAATAGCCTATGAGGTAATGTGTTAATGGGTCACATGAATATTCATCAATTTAATCTTTATAATGTAAATTTTGGGAATGTTTGGCTTTGGCACCAACTATTGGGTCAGATCTGTATTTAAATTCCACAAGTAAATAGAGCAGATCCTGATCAGACACCTCCTACAGGAGCCTATTGATCTCACAGGGGTCTGTACCGCTTCATGGGGCTCTATAATTATGTACTATATATATATATATATATATATATATATATAATAATAACAAGGGTTCCAACTAGTAGAACTGACATCCGTGTACGGCAAGTACAAATATGAATGTAACTCCTGCAATTTCAATGATAATTTTGTAATTCTTTCGGCTATTGAAAGCCAATATATTTTACTATCAAATAAATATAATCTTCTGACGGTAACTTATGCACAATTATCAATCCAATAATGATTTTCTCAAAATTTCACTTGTTTTCTGGGTCATTGACAAACGTTCGTAATGCTCACCCCGGTCTCACTATATCACAGCAATAACCTGGTGATTTGCAGTTCAAACGATGGCGTGGTTCAATAAAACAATCCAATTCTATCACCAATCTCCATATGTTTTGTCTTCTAAATAAGTAAGCAACTAGCAACAGTGGCCTTTCTGTCTGCTGTTATATTTCTATTTCGGATGGTGCCATTTTACAACAAATATGAATGTAGCCATTTCATTGGACGAGCAAAGGAAAATTTGGGAAATCCGTGAGGTCACGTACAATGGCTCCTAAACCTCGACGATTTGAAGCTAACTGACAAAACTCACTAGTTTTACATCATTCTTTTGATGTCGGAGACTAAAAAGGTGGAGATCGGTGATAGAATCTTCATTTTATTGAATTACGCCATCTTTTGAACTGCATATGGTCAGGTTAGCGCTGTGATAGGGTGAGTCTGGGGTGAACGAACATTTGTCAATGGCCCAGAAAAGCATGTAAAATTTTGAGAAAATCATTTTTTGGATTTATAATAATGTATTTGATATTGTCAGAAGAGTATACTTACTTGGTAGTGAAATATCTTGACTTTCAGAAGCCGAAAGAATTACAAAAAAACATAATATAAAATGTACGAGTTAGTAGCAGACTTGTTTGTACTTGAGGTACATGGGTGTCCGTTCTGTCAGAACCCTTGTTTACTGTATAATACATGTATATATATAGACTGTCAGGAAGCAGTATAGACTGACCTGTGATTGATCTGAGTCTACTCTGTTTGCAAATGTGTGAAAAGGTGTATATTTAGCATGAGAGAGATTAATGTCCTTACCCTTAAAATACCTCAAAGTTTAGGACAGACAAACTTTGGCAAATAGTGCAGACCCAGATCTAACTTCTCCTTCAGAAGCAGATTGATAAGGACCTGCACTATAAATTTTGTTTATGTGTCATTCTAGATTTAAAGTGTCAAATTGCATTAATGAGCTTAACAATCTGGTGATGATAAGTGTCTAAAGATTTGTGGTATATATTGTAGATAGGGGATCCTTTATAAATTTATTTTGGCATATGATCAAGTTAGTGCCAAACTATTTGCTCAGCCTTTAGCATGCCATCTCATTCCACTTTAAACTGATGTCAATTGCAATTATCAAAGAATAATTCCTCTTTTTGAATTAAGATAAGGTGCAAAGCAACTCTGTCATTCATCTGGGTCCAAACTGATTACAAATGTTTGACCTCACTATGTTTAACCCTTTACCTGTTTAATATTCATGTTAGAATATAAATGACATCATGAATATTTATTAGCTCAACTTTTATAATGTAACATTTTCAAGGCAAAGGTTTGCTTTGAAAAAAACTAGTGAATTACATGTTTACTTAAATCATGTCTGACATGTCATAAGCAAATAGAGCAAACTCTGTTCAGAAGACTCCTACATGATCCATCTGAACTGGGTCTAATCTGTTAGCAAAGGCTTGAAAGGGCATTTGTATGAAGGGAAGAGTTTTAAAAGTCTTCGCTTGCTGTTCGCGTCATTATACCTACCTATAAATAGTGAAGACCCAGATGAGACAGCTCCTGCAGGAGCTGTCTCATCAGGGTCTGCACTATTTACAAGTTGATTGTGCAACCTGAGTGCACTCCACAGCAGTGATTGCACAGAAAAATACTTGTACACAGTGAAAATATATGTAATTATACAACAGGATATGGGTAAAGAAGGAGAAATGTACTTTAAATTCAGCAAGAGAAGGGTTAATGTTACTGTTCAAAATCTATAATTCAATTTAGTCCTAGTTTCACTGATAAGTAACATGGATTTCCCCCTTAAAGTCTGGCTCATTGTCATAAAAGTCTATAAAATGCATGCTGTAAGTATTACGCATTTGAGACATTAACTCAGGTTAAGTAACAGATTTATCTCTACCAGGTCAATATACTAAGCCTAATCATGCATACATATTCTTTAGTGTATCGATCTTACAAAGGTTTCTAATCACTTCCTGGTAGGGGGATTAAACTGTCACAATTATATTGACCATGTTTTTTTTCTTGTTTACCCCTTTGCACATTTGCTGTGAATTCAAGCTTTCATATATGCATATACTGGTATTAGCATATACCATTAGTTTGGACCCAGATGAGACAGATAAACTTTCATGATCCCGATGAGACAGGTAAACGTAGCATTTCATGATCCATATGAGAAAGATAAACTTAGCATTTCATGATCCAGATGAGACAAGATAAACTTAGCATGTCATCAGTAGCCAAACAGAGTGACACTGTTAGTGTTTTTATATGCCAGAAGGTAACTTTGGTTGTATTATGGTATGGCGCTAATGTCCGTCTGTCTGTCAGTCCGTTAGCAACATCTGTCAGCTGAATAACTTGACAACTATTGGATGTGCTTCATAATTAGTAGGAGGGTTGGTCATGGCTAGTAGATGACCCCTATTGATTTTGAGGTCAGTCGGTCAAAGGTCAAGGTCACTGTGACCTTCAACTAAAAACTCTTGTCCACTCAATAACTTGATAAGTATTAGATGAGCTGTCTTCATACTTAGTAGGAAGGTTGGTCATGGCTAGTAGATGAGGCCTAATGATTTTCAGGTCAGTCAGTCAAAGGTCAAGGTCACTATCCATCTGTTAGCCACATTTTTGTCCGCTCAATAACTTGGCGACTATTGGGTGTGCTGTCTTCATACTTAGTAGGAAGGTTCGTCATGGCTAGTAGGTGACCCCTATTGCTTTTGAGGCAGTCGGTCAAAGATCAAGGTCACAGTGACCTTCAATTCTAAAATCTTGTCAGCTCAATAACTTGATAAGTATGATAGGTGTGCTGTCTTGATATGTAGTAGGAAGGATGGTCATGGCTAGTAGATGACTCCTAATGATTTTGAGGTCGGTGGGGTCAAAGGTCAAGGTCACAGTCACTTTCAACTCAAATTAATATGATGCATGTTAGGACAGCATAAACTTAGGGCGTATAATGCTCCGACACAGGCGGTTCTTGTTTAAAGATTTATGGTTGAAGAAACATTACTTTTATAATGGTAAACAAATTAATTGGCATTTTAAATATTATGTAGATCCACATAAGAGGTCTCCTGAAGGCCTGATCAAGGCCTGCACTGTTTGCCATTCATAATTTTACTTAATGCTACACTTCATCAATATTCATGCAAGAAATTTAAAGGAAATCTTGAATGAAGGATTTGTTACTCTGGTAGAAACGTAGGAAAAGATCTATGTAATACATGTATAAGCAAACAGAGCAGACCCAGATCAGACTTCTCTATTGCTAATGGAATTATGTAAATCTGATTCTACAGTTTCTGCCATGGTCAAACTTTTTTGTTTGTGTTCTTTCACCATTTTTAAAAATCATCTAATTAATATTAATGATGACATTATTTCTTACATGAATATTTAACAGGAGACTAGTTTAACCCTTTCCCTGTTCTATATTTAGTCCAAATTTCAATACCTACTGAATATTCATGGACAAAATAGGAGCCGTCTGATCTGGTTCTTGCAAATGCGTGAAAACACGTTTATATTAGGGAAACTGCTAACAGGAGACTAGTTTAAGTTTGTGTACTTTGCTGAGTTTTTAAAGTGGAATGGTCCATCATTGATCAGTGATATATTCCAATCTGTATAAAGGGTTAAACTTTAAGAGAGGATTTTGAATGACAAACAATATAGAACCTGACCCTGGAAGCCCCCTATGATCTGGGTATATACTGTATACAAATGTGTGTGTTCCACATCCAAGTAGTTAACCCTTTCCCTCATATAAACAAGTTTTTACTCATCTGCAAACAGAGTAGACCCAGATCAGATGGCTCCTAGAGGAGCTGTCTGTTCAGGGTCTGCTCTGTTTGCTAATGGAATTTGAAATATATGTTCCTTTAGCTACTAAAATGACTAAAATGTTGCACCTTCACAATAACTATTTTGTCCATGAATATTCAGTAGGTATTGAAATTTGGAATAAACATAGAACAGAGAAAGGGTTAACCTTTTTGATCATGTAAAAGCTTTTCATGCCTAAAATTACAAACAGTCGACCCAGACACTGTATGAGCTGTCATTAGAATCTGCTGTTTGCCGATGAAATTATAAAAGATCTGAGTACAGCTTCTACCAGTTTATAAACCTGTGTACATGTGCCATTATAAAAATTCAACTAATTAATATTTATGATGCCATTAGCATTATTTCTCTCATGAATATTGAGCAGGGAATTAGTTAATTAATGATAACAGTTAAAAAAAGTTTGGATCCTGTCGAGATGCCAAATGACTCTATATTGCTATAGCATCTCAACTGTTTGATACTTTCATTGACTGTTTTTGAAAGCTGGATAAGTCAGTTTGCATTGTGTTGTTAACTTTAACACTTTCCAAAGTTTCCTTTATAATAATGCCTTTTCATGCCTTTGCAAACAGAGTAAACCAGGATCACCAGATCAAACAGCCCCATGTAGAATACGTGTGATCAGGGTCTTCTCTGTTTGCTTTTGATACAATATAGATATAAGTCTAAAGTTTCTGATATGTTCAAAATGTCCATGCACCATTATAACAATTAATCTAATTATTATTCATGATGTCATTATTTCTCACATGAATATTTATGGAGTAAAGGGTTAAATAAGGCAACATATAAGCAAATAGAAACTAGAGCAGTTTGATCTTGGTCTGCACTCTTTGCCTAAGTTTGTTGGTTCAGATACTTAGGATAATTGCCTTAATTGGGATGTTAGCCATAGCAGGAAAATGTGTTACTGCTGTCACAATCATATCTATATTGTATCATAAGCAAACAGAGCAGACCCTGATCAGACAGCTCCTACAGGATCTGGGTCTACTCTGTTTGCAGTTGCTTGTAAAGGCGTTTATATGAGGGAAAGGGATACTTAGGATAATTGGGAGGTTAGCTTTAGCAGGCAAATGTGTTATTATTGTTACACTTGTTTGTTTTGTATATTTCAGAAGTACATAGAAACAACCTTACCATACCAGGAAGTTAGAATTGACCTCAACTAAACCTGTGGGCAATGCATATCTAAAGACAAGGACAGGCTGCAGTAGAAATGCAAATTTCTTCTCTGGGTAGAGTAGATTTTTCTGTGATCATGTGACTAGCGCTAATATGGATAAAAAACAGGAAATCTTATTCCAGTGTGTGTTAGAGTGATGAGCGGTCAGGATAATGAATTACTGAGTTGAGACGACATTTTCCTCTCAAAGATTGATAGATATAAGGGTAAGAATTTACTCCTAAATAGGCTGCAAGAAAAGTTATGATAAAACTTTTAAACAATTTTAATCAAGACAGCAGTCTATCCTTTCTTTTTTATGATAATATGTTATAATAGAGCTGAAGGGACTGACATGCTATGGATGTCTTGTATTGATGGGACATGAGCTAGGTACACACTGTTTCTAGAGATTAACAATATAACAAGGGATGGACAACCTCTTAATTAATTAATCTTTGAATAATGAATATTAAAAGTGAAATAATTCAGTATTTAACCCTTTCCCTGTTCTATGATTATTCCAAATTTCAATACCTACTGAATATTCATGGAAAGAATAGCAATAATGAAATATGGAAGGTGGAATATTGTAACGGTGTAAATAAACCATTTTAGAAAGTAAAGGAACATATATTTCAAATTCCATTTGCCTGGGTCTGCTCTGTTTGCAAATGCATAAAATATATTTATATGAGGGAGAGGATTAACTATGTAATAGTGTCCATTCAGGATGAAAGACTTTAATTTGCTAGAGGATTTTGAATGACAAGCAGTGCAGATCCTGATAAGTGGGCTCTAAGAGGCATCGTCTGATTTAAGTATACACTGTTTGTAAATTCACTGGGTTATAGACCCTTTACTCCATGAATACGCCTTTCTACATCTTTGAAAATGGAGTAGACCCAGCTCAGACGGCTCCTGTATGAGCCATCTGATCAGGGTCTTCTCTGTTTGATTGTGATATAGATATGATTCTACAGTTTCTGCCATGGTCAACATTTCTTGTAACCATGTGCAGTTATAACAATTAATCTAATTAATATTTATGATGTCATTATTAGCTCCACTTTTTCAGAAAGTGGAGCTATTGTCATGACCCTCTCGTCGGCGTTGGTTAACCTTTTTGTTAAGGTCATTTTTCTCAGAAACCATCAAAGATATTTGGTTCATATTTGGTATGTATGTTTACTATTACAAGGGGAACCCATTTCACAAGGGTAGGTAACCCTAAAATTAATTTTGCCATAGTTATGCCCCTTTTCGACTTAGATTTTTCATTGTTGGTTAAGTTTTATGTTCAGGTCTATGTCTCAGAAATTGTCCAAGATATTTGGTTCATCTTTGGTATACATGTTAACTATTACAAGGGGGACCCATTTCACAAGGGCAGGTAACCCTGAAATTAATTAATTAATTAGTTATCTCGCCTTTCTGACTCAGACTTCCGCTACACTATCCAGCACTAAAGAAAGAGGAGCGCACTGTCAGCGGACAGCTCTTGTTTTTACATGAGTAAGGAGTTAATTTCTGTCCTCTAAGATACTTATCTGCTTACATTCCAATGTATATTTATTTTACATTTGTCTAACAATAGGAGATATTAGAGCCATTATATATCTGTCCATAATGTGACTAATGTTATTTAGATATATTGAATATTCATGTAAAAGTAATGACATCATGAATACATATACGCTAAAGTATGAGGGTTAACCTGTTGCCATAGATCTGTGAAGAGCATCTGGGCAATTAATTGGTCAGACTCTGCCTTATATCTTGCTTGAATCCTGGAGGGAAAAATAAAACTGGTGGTAGAAAATATACTAAATTAGGAAAAAGATTATCCAGTGCTTGTATTTTTGTCCTAATCATATCTAAATAATTAATATGCACAAAAAATCATTGGAACGCAAAATAGTCAAGTATGTTGCATACATGGTACACAAAATCAATTACCGAAATTTTATAGATGTATATGAACCCAGATAAATAACAAGAGATGTTTGTAAAGCATGTATACCCCCAGAATCCCTGACCTTTGATCTAGTGACCTCCAAAACTATAGGGGTCATCTAGTGATCATGACTATTCACCACAGCAACTTAATTGAAGATCCTAAGCCAAACCGCTGATCATTTACTGATCGAAAACATTTCACAAGTTAAGGCCATGGTGACCTTAACCTTAGACCTAGTGACCTCAACAACAATATGGGTCATCTTGTGGTCATGACTAAACACCACAGCAAGTTTGAAGATCCCAAACCAAACTCTTGAGCAGTTATTGATCGGAAACCATTTCACCAGTTAAGGTCATGGTGACCTAGACTTTTGACCTTAGACCTAGTGACCTCAAAAACTATAGGGGTGATCTAGTTGTCATGGCCAACCACCATAGCAAGTTTGAAGATCCTAAGCCACACTATTGAGCAGTTATTGATCAAAAACCATTTCACCAGTTAAGGTCATGGTGGGTGTGCGGAAAAAATGCCATTGGAAAAAATGCCACCGGAAAAAATGCCACCCTGATTTGGAAAAAATGCCACTGGAAAAAATGCCACCCCTTTTTAGCTCACCAGAGCACTTTTGTGCTCAGGGTGAGCTTTTGTGATCACTTGATGTCCGTCGTCGTGTGTCGTCCGTCGTCGGGCGTCAACAATTTGAACCTTTAAAAATCTTCTTTTCTGAATCTACAGGGTTCTCAGCTTTCATCTTTGGTACATAGCATCATCTTCAAGTCCTCTACAAAAGTTATATAAATTTTGCCCCTGGGGTTAAAATTGGCCCCGCCCCAGGGGTGCCTTGTTTTCTATTGAAATATATAGTAAAACTTTGAAAATCTTCTCCTCTGAATCTACAGGGTTCTCAGCTTTCATATTTGGCACATAGCATCATGTTCAGGTCCTCTACAAAAGTCATATAAATTATGCCCCTGGGGTCAAAATTGTCCCCGCCCCAGGGGTAGCCAGTTTTGAATAGAAACATATAGTGACAACTTTGAAAATCTTCTCCTGAATCTACAGGGTTCTCAGCTTTCATATTTGGCACATAGCATCATGTTCAGGTCCTCTACAAAAGTTATATAAATTATGGCCCTGGGGTCAAAATTGGCCCCGCCCCAGGGGTAGCCATGTCTCAATAGAAACATATAGTGACAACTTTGAAAATCTTCTCCTCAGAAACTGGAAGGTTCTCAGCTTTCATATTTGACACATAACATCATGTTCAGGTCCTCTACAAGAGTTATATAAATTATGCCCCCGGTGTCAAAATTTGCCCCGCCCCAGGGGTAGCCAGTTCACAATAGAAACATATAATGTCAGATTTGAAAATATTTTCCTCAGAAACTGGATGGTTCTCAGCTTTCATATTTGGCACATAACATCATGTTTAGGTCATCTACAAAAGTTGTATAAATTATGCCCCTTGGATCAAAATTGGCCTGCCCCAGGGGTGGCTAGTTTTCTCTAGAAACATATAGTGAAAACTTTGAACATTTCCTCCTCTGTGCCTGGTGAGCGATGTCAGGGCCAGTCTGACCCTCTTGTTTTTAGTTCACCAGAACACAAAGTGCTTAGGGTGAGCTTTTGTGATTGCCTGATGTCAGTCGTCCGTCGGAGTGCGTCGTCCGTCGTCAGTCGTCAACAATTTGAACCTTTAAAAATCTTCTCCTCTGAATCTACAGGGTTCTCAGCTTTCATCTTTGGCACATAGCATCATCTGTAGGTCCTCTACAAAAGTTATATAAATTATACCCCTGGGGTCAAAATTGGCCCTGCCCCAGGGGTTTTCAGTTTTCAATAGAAACATAGTGAAAACTTTGAACATCATCTCCTCTAAAACTAGAAGGTCCTCAGCTTTCATATTTGGCACATAGCTTCAACTTCAGAACTTCTACAAAAGTTATATAAATTATGCCCCTAGGGTCAAAATTGGTCCAACCCCAGGGATTGCCAGTTTTTGGGATCACTAGTTATGCATAGGAAAAACTTTAAAAATATTCTTGTCAGAAACTACATGTCCCAGAACTTAGATATTTGGTGTATAGATTTACTTAGCATAACTTTATGGGTTTTTTGAGTATCATAGTTCTTGGGTTAAAATTGGCCCTGCCCTGTGTGTACAGAAGTCTTCATGTCAGAAACGACAGTCTAAAGGTTTCTCCTTAATATATCAGCCTGCATGCAGAGCTGAGACCAGTCAGTGTGAGTTCTTATATAATCACCCTTAGCCTGATCAGTAGAGTAGAAATTGTGTTTAGACAAATAACACACACTCATTTAAGATTAAGAAAACTGTGGATAGTTCTCATTATGCAGAACACTCTTAAAGCTTTTTTTCATACCTATGCCCTGCATTAAGCTACCAGATATCAATACAGCGCATATCTGTTGTGAATTTTAGCTTAACTCTTTGCATGCTGGGTAATTTTGTCATCTAAGTTTTTCAGAAGTTCAGTCTCATTGACAAACAGTTTGGATATCAGATCAGGCCCCACAGTAGATTGGTCCTGATCTGGATCCAAACTGTTTGCATAGGTCATTAGTGGTGGGAGAATCCCACTACACACGTTCTTTCTAAGTTTCTCAGAAGTTCAGTCTCATTTACAAACAATTTGGATATCAGATCAGGCCCCACATTATGTGGGGCCTGATCTGGATCCAAACTGTTTGCTTAGGTCATTAGTGGTGGGAGAATCCGCCTCTAGCATCCAAAAAATTAATACAAGTTCCAGTGGTCTATGCTCTATCCATTCTTTCACTACATTCTTTCAGCATCATGTTCAGGTCCTCTACAAAAGTTATATAAATTGTGTCCCTGGGGTCAAAATTGGCACCGCCCTTGGGGTGATAAGTTTTCAATAGAAATATATAGTGAAAACTTTGAAAATCTTCTCCTCTGATTGTCTGGTGAGCGATGTCAGATCCATTCTGGCCCTCTTGTTTTTAAAAAATTACAATTAGCATGTAAATATGGTACGTAGCTCGACGTGAATTAAATGAAATAAGAAATGTTTACAGAAGATTATGTGTACATGGTTTACAGCTCTGAATAATCAGATACCTGCGCTTTTCTCCATCATAGGATGTCCAAGGGAAACAAACTGATAAATGAAATGACAGTAAAAAATAATATTTTTAGCGTAATTTACTTTCCCAAATTATTACAGGCGGCTCACGGTTAGTGAAATATTGAACCGGTTAGAACACCGAACCGTCAACGATTAACCGAGTAACCGTGACAGCCCTAACTAATACCATTCAGGTGGTCGTGTATATACCATGGTCAACCACACCATTGGTGGATGGGGTGGGGAGAGTGGAGTTTTTTTTTCAGTCCGGTTGGGGACTCATGTCTTGCATAGTAATACAACATGCCCTTGTTTACTTTGGCACACTGTTCCCTGTACAGTTAATAGTCTATTGTAAGTCTGGACTTTTTAGCTCACCAGAGCTCAAAGTGCTCAGGGTGAGCTTTTGTGATTGACTGATGTCCGCATGCTTCCCAACTTTTTTTGACTCTCAAGAGGGGTTTTCATGATTTCTAAGAGGGAGATTTGGGGTTTCAAGAGGGAGATTTTCGCGTCGCGATATTTTTCATTGATTTTGTTATACTACATTTATTTATAGTGTTGTTTATTGAAGGAAACAGCACAGCTTCAGGCCTGGAAAATTCCACTCGTCCGCTCGCCATGACGAGTAACTTTCTTGCAGGACGAGTAGAATTTCAGAAATGTTAACAATGAATTTAAGTAAAATAAGACAAAAGCAACTGGCAGGACGAGTAAAAGTTTTAGGATTTTTCCAGCCCTGAGCTTCTTTTTTTAATATTGTTTAAATTTGTTACATAATTTTGTTTCTCCAAACCAGGCACCAAAGAATAATTATAATATTATTTTTTTCAATATAACAAAACAAAAGAATTACTGACTTAATCCATTGAACCCCAGTGAGGCATATACAGAGTACCTGTGAATAAAAAGTATACTTCTGCAAACAGTGTTGAACCACACCAAATGACAAATACATAAGCCCCCTGGATATGGGTCTGCATTGTTTGTAATTATGCAATTCATTATCAAACACACAAAATATGACTTGGCTTATTAGGAACTTGCACTGACCTTTTGAACATTCAGGGGGTTAATGAGTTAGTAGTTAACCTTTAGTCAGTTCAAGTTAGTTACTGCGAACATTTAGCAGTCAAAGAAATGTTAAAATCCGAAAAGGTCAAGGGTCCGTGTTTTAGCCTATATCAACAATCTTCGCGAAAACCAATGACATTTCAAATTTATATTGTAATTATTTTTCTAGGGTATGAAATGGTAGAAAAAATTTCATGGTGTTTTTAATTACATCTTTAGTGTCATTATCATTAATTATATTCATGAAAAAGCAACTTTGTGCACAAATTAACTCCATGAAGATCAGTCAAGTGGGCTTTGATTTCGAAGTGTTTCTGCCCATTGAAACAACGAGGCCAAGCACAGCAGTCAGTAACATGGAAGCAGAGAAGCATTTCTGTCTTATATCTTAATTATGAAAATAGAATTTCTGTTATAATTGAATAAAGTCTTTGTCCAAGTTACCAAACAATGTTGGAATGTGCATCACTAGGATAGCCAATTACGACATCATGACCGATTACGACATCATGACCAATTTCTGGTATAAACAAATGGATTATTAAAGCGCTGTTTGTTATCAAACGTTTACGGTTGAGTGGCTATCTGTGAAAACTCTAATAGTAGGGAGACCATCTGGACCACCTGGGGCTAATCCTTTGACACGTTTATGAGGGTAATTCTGAAGAGCAAACAAAATATTTTCTGACCTCTGCTAAAGATTTCAAATTTTCAATACACCCAATTTCGATTTTTATACCCCCCACAACGAAGTTTGGGGGGGGGTATACTGGAATCAGGTTGTCCGTCTGTCCGTCTGTCCGTCTGTCCGTCTGTCCGCACTCACCAATGGGTAGTTGTGTGACTTTTTCTAACTAGTCACACAAGTAAAATCATTAACCTGGCCATCTCTTGTGACATTAACCTGGCCATTTCTTGTGACATTAACCTGGCCAGTTGTGGGACATAGGGTTAGGGTTAGGGTTAGCTTCCAGATCATTCTTTTCCAAAGTTAGAGCCAAAAATAGTTTTTCTTGTGGGACTAGTCCCACAAGAAAAGATCAAAGGAAAAAGTCACACAACTACCCATTTGTTAGTATGTCCGTCTGTCCGTCCGTATGTCCGTCTGTCCGTCCGTGGACACAATTTTGTCCGGCCTTCTTCTTCTACAGTTTTGCTTCAATTTTGTTGAAAGTTCATATATAGCCATATGACCATATAAACCTGTGCACCGCATATTTCCGTTATGATCGGACCACTACTTCAGGAGTTATCTCCCCTTTTTAGTCCCGTACCAATGTTTTCCGGTTTTCTGGACTTTTTATGGAAGTGACTCCAGATATCAACTCTATATTTAGTACAAAGCTAAATCTGTATAAGTTACAGCTTATGTTACAATCTCAGTCCGGTTGAATAATTATTTCCAGAGTTATTGCCCTTGTACTTTAATTTTTTTCTTCAAATTTGGGATTTTCCGGACTTTTCTTGGAAGTGGTTGCAGATATTAACTGTATATTTGGCATAAAGCTAACTCTACATGATTTACAGCTTAATTCCCAATCTCAGTCTGGTTGAATAATTTTTGCCAGAGTTATGGCCCTTGAACTTTAATTTTTTGTCAAATTTTCAGTTTTCCGGACTTTTCTTGGAAGTGGTTGCAGATATTAACTTTATATTTGGCATAAAGCTAACTCTACATGATTTACAGCTTAATTCCCAATCTCAGTCTGGTTGAATAATTTTTGCCAGAGTTATGGCCCTTGAACTTTAATTTTTTGTCAAATTTTCAGTTTTCCGGTCTTTCTTTGGAAGTGGTTGCAGATATTAACTTCATATTTGACATAAAAATAAATCTAGATGAGGTACAGCTTAAGTTCAAATATCGGTCTGGTTGAATAATTTTTGTCAGAGTTATGGTCCTTGAACTTAATGTTTTTCTGAAAAGGTACCTAGCTTTAGAACTTTGGATTTGACAAAAACCTCATGAAAGGGTCTTATTTCTAAGAATTATTCTTCATTTTTATTACATAAATTGGGTTGGGGCATGTATTGTTTTTAAATCTCTTCACGTTTCTGTATGTACATAATTTATGTTCAGATTGATGATAGGTGTTCTGACAAGCAGACAGGTGGGGGGTATTCGTTAGCCTTTGGCTTACAGTTCTAGTTTTTTTCAAATCGGGTTTTTAGTCAAATGATCGGGTTGATCGGGATTTGTCTTCTGAATCGGGAGACTCCCGACGAAATCGTGAGAGTTGGGAAGCATGTGTCCGTCGTCCATCGGTATCCATCTTCCGTCGTGCGTCATCAGTCGTCAACAATTTGAACCTTTAAAAATCTTCTCCTCTGAATCTACAGGGTTCACAGTTTTCACCATTGGCACATAGTATCATCTTTAGGTCCTCTACAAAAGGTATATAAATTATGGCCCTGGGGTCAAAATTGGCCCCGCCCAAGGGATGCCTTGTTTTCAATAGAAACATATAGTAAAACTTTGAAAATCTTCTCCTCTGAAACTGGAAGGCTCTCAGTTTTCATATTTGGCGCATACTATCATGTGAAGGTCCTCTACAAAAGTTATATAAATTATGGCCCTGGGGTCAAAATTGGCCCCGCCCAAGGGATGGGCAGTTTTAAATTAAGAAACAAATAGTGAAATCTTTGAAAATCTTTTTCTCTGAAACTGAAAGGCTCATTGCTTTGATATTTGGCACAGAGCATCATGTTCAGGTCCTCTTCAAAATTTGTATAAATTGTGGCCCCGGGGTCAAAATTGGCCCAGCCCCAGGGGTGAGCAGTTTTCAATAAAAACAAATAATGAAATCTTTGAATATCTTCTTCTCTGAAACTGGGAGGTTCTCAGCTTTCATATTTTGCACATAGCATCATGTTCAGGTCCTCTACAAAAAGTTGTATAAATTATGCCCTGGGGGTCAAAATTGGCACCGCCCCAGGGGTAGCCAGTTTTCAACAGAAACATATAGTAAAAACTTTGAAAATCTTCTCCTCTGATTGTCTGGTGAGCGCATCAGGGCCATTCTGGTCGTCTTGTTGTGTCACCTGCTGAGAGGCAATGTGTTACTTAGGGATCACTTTTCCGTCGTCTGTCTGTCCCTCTGTCCGTCCGTCTGTCTGTCTGTCACACTTTCTTTTTTTGGCTGTCATTTCTAAACTATATCATCATAGAGCTTTAACATTTCACACATGGAACAAGCATGAGAGAGGAAATGTCATGCACAAGTGCCACAACTTTAGCATCAATATTTTTGAGTTATTCCCCTTTTTAGCTCACCTGCGCAAAGCTCAGGATGAGCTTTTAGGAGACTTGAATGTCTGGCATGCGTCGTCCGTCATCAACAGTTTGCTTGTGAACACTCTAGTGGTCACAATTTTAGTCCAATCTTCATGAAACTTGGTCAGAATAAATGTCTTGATAAAATCTCGGACGAATTTGAAAGTGGGTCAAGTTGGGTTAATAACTAGGTCATTAGGACTGGTCAAATAGTAGGAAAACCTTGTGAACCCTCTAGAGGTCATATTTTTAGCCCGATTTTCATGAAACTTGGTCAGAATGATTGTCTTGATAAAATCTCAGAGGAGTTTGAAAAGTGGGTTACGTCGGGTGAAAACTAGGTCACTAGGTCAAACAGTAGCAAAACCTTGTGATCTCTCTAATTGTCACAATTTAAGTCCAATCTTCATGAAACTTGGTCAGAAAGAATGTCTCGATAAAATCTCGGACGAGTTTGAAAGTGGGTCAAGCAGTAGAAAAACCTTGTAAACACTCTAATGGTCACATTTTTTGTCCAATCTTGGAATGAAACTTGGTCTTAATGATTGTCTTGATAAAAGCTCGAGCAGGTTTGAAAGTTGGTTATGTGGGGTTAAAAACTAGGTCACTAGGTCAAATAGTAGGAAAACCTTGTGAACACTCTAGAGGTCACATTTATAGCCAAATCTTCATGAAATTTGGTCAGAATGATTGTCTTAATAAAATCTTGGACAAGTTTGAAAGTGGGTTATGTGTGGTCAAAAAGTAGGTCACTGGGTCATATCTTAGAAAAATCTTGTTTACCCCCCCCCAGAGGCCACATTTTTAGCCCAATTTTCCTCAAACTCGCTCAGACTGTTTGTCTTGCTGATATCAAGGTTGAGTGTGATCATGGGTGGGTTGGGAATAAAAAGTAGGTCACTAGGTCAAATCTTAGAAAAAATACTCTAGAGGGTAATACTATGTCCACCAATATGAGTGGCATTGCAATCCAAATGAATCTAGTGTACTAACAAAGTAAGCTGTGTTCCTGTCCTTTTGACTGTCAAGATGGATTTTTAAGTCCCCTACAATGATGACAGGTTTGTCATAGGTCGCAAATTTAGATAGGAAAAATGGCCATTCATTATCAAGAAAATCGCTGGTTTTTAGACCTTTCCCCTACAATGGTAGTGGTCTGTAAACGACTACTAGGCGTAGAGTGAAATCTTGAATACTTAAGGTGCAGTCCATGCACTCAAAATTAGAGAAATCACCATCTCTTGTTGATGCATGGAGGTGAAGTCCTATTGAAGTCTAATGTATGACTGCTACCCTGCTGCCACAGTTGCCATTGCAGTGAGGGACATGTTCGATTTTGTAATTGGTGGGAACCAGTTCGCTTAAGCACGATTTGTCTACAGAACTACCGAGCCAGGTTTCTGTAATGGCTACCACATCTAAGTCATTTGAAATAATATAGTCGCAAATAGAAATTGTCACAAGTTTTAGGTAGGATTATGTTGTAAAACCTTTAAAAATCTACTTGTCCGAAACTGAAAGGTTTAGAACTGTGATGTTTGGTTTGTAGCATCATCTAGTAAACCTTTTCCAAGATAGTTAAAATTATGCTCCTAGGGTAAAAATTGGCTCTGCCCTTGGGGTCACAAATTTTACTGAAAACTTTAATCTTGATGTCTTATTCCGTAAGGCCTCGAACTACCAAATTTGGTATGTAGCATCATCTGATGAACCTGTTCTAAGATTGCTTAAAATTTGCCCCTGGGGTCAAACTGGCTCTGCCCTGGGGTCAAAAGTTTTACATAGTACAAACCCTCTTGTCTGAAACCCAAGGCTTAGATCTGTGATCTTTGTTTTGTAGTATTATCTAGTAGACCTCCTCAAAGATTATTCAAATTTTGCCCCAGGGTAAAAGTGACCCTGCCCTTTAGATTGTCATTTTACATAGAGTTATGTAGTGAAATCTTCAAACATCTTCACTGAAATTAATATGGTCAAAGCTTTGATATAGAAAACATAGCAAACCAGGTTAGCGATACAGGGCCATCTTGTCATAGGAAATGTTTTTAAAATCTCCGAAACTGCAAGGCCTAGACCTTTGATATTTATTTTTTGCATCATCGAATGGTCCTCTAGAAAGATTGCTCAAATTATGACCCCCGGGCCAAAAGTGGCCTGCCCTGGTGCCTACCAGTTTTTCATATGAAAATCTTTAAAAATCTTCTTCTCTGAAACTATAAGACCTTGACCTTTGATATTTGGTATATAGCTTTATCTAATGGTCCTCTACAAAGATTGTTCAAATTATGACCCCTGGGTCGAAAATCCTAGGGCTGCCCCAGGGCAGAACAGTTTTTTATAGGAAAAACTTTGAAAACCTTCTTCTCAGACTCTTAAACTGAAAGGCCGAGACCTATGATATTTAGTATGTAGTATTATCTAATGGTCCTCTACAAAGATTGTTCAAATTATGACCCCTGGGCAAAAAATGACCCCTCCCCGGGGTTATCAGCTTTTCATTGGAAAATCTTTAAAAAATCTTATCTGAAAATTGTAAGGCCTAGGCCTTTGATATTTGGTATGTAGCATTCTTTAATGGTTCTCTTCCAAGATTGTTCAAATTATGACACCCTGGCAAAAGAAATGGCCCAGCCCAACGTTACATGAATGCATTGTATACATAAATCTGTTATGACCAGGTGAGCGATTTAGGGTCATCATGACCCTCTTGTTTCATGGCATGTTAGAGTGAGTGAGTGAGTTTGTTTTAACTTTTATGGCACTGCGGTCATATATCACGGATGAATGATGAGATGACATGATGATGAGGGATGATTTCAGGAAGATGATTTCGGCAAATCTCATTCACTGCAAAGCAGCGCATGGGATCAAAACCACCGACCTGCCTTCCTTTTAGTTCTTGGCAGAGGGGATAATCTCTGTCAAATAAACCAAAAATATCTCCTGTGACAATTAGGCCCCAAAACCATGGCAAGGTAGGAAGGTCCTTCGGGGGCATGTTAGAGCATGTTTGTTTGCTTGTTATGTTTGCTTATTAGTTTTAGTAAGGTATTTTCTTATCCCTTTACTCCATAAATACGCTATGCCTTTGCAAACAGAAGATCCAGACCAGATGGCTCCTAAAAGAACTATCTGATCAGAATCTACTCTGTTTGCTCATGGAAGAATACAGATCTGATTCTACAGTTTCTGTTTTTGGATAAAAAAAAACATGTGTTAATATACCATATTAAACAAGAAATATCTTTTAAAACGATATTCAGCGGCATTCAAATATTGGCACAATGTACAAAACAATCTCTGCAAAATTTATTCAATGTTTGGAGATTCTACTAGTACAGAGAACTAGATCTATGAAGGGTTGCATGTTATTATACTAGCAGAGAAGCATGCAATGAAAATGAATTGGAGTAGAAAAGCATTTATTGAAATATTTCAAGTTGCTATAGGAAATCACTTTTAAAATGTACGATGTTTTAAAACTATCTCAAGTTAGTTCTTTAGTTTATCTTTTATAAATGTACATGAAAGCGCTTATATTTGTATTGATATGAAGATCAGAAATTGAATGCACTTTAAAGCATAAAGTTTCTGTTTGTGCAGAGTCTGTAATTCCATAAAGAACTGCATTTATTTAGCCTAGATCAACGCTTTAATCGACTTGTGTGCATCATCATTAATGACATCATTAACTGAATCTACATGTATTTTTAAAACAATATAACCTACGTCTATGAGCCCAAGCCCCATGTGATAGAGCCATAGTAATAGCCTTCAGTAAGTAGCTTTATATCAAAGAGAGCCAATAACCAGAGTCTCGGTGCTTTGGTCGGGGATAGTAATTAATACTATTAATACCACTACTCTAATATACTAAACAACCCTTCTTCTTTATTTCCTATAGCACTGCCTGTGAATTATGGTGGTTTCGGCAAACTACCTGTTCGTCAAAGTGGACTTATGATCAAATGTTGTATTAATTGATAGCAAAATGATAGTAAAGGTTTGAAAGTTTAATAGAGGTTTCGACAAACTGGTAATATTGCTCAGCAACCATTACCATGAGGTGATAAATATCAGTACATCAGTACTTTGATTTTATGGGAATTTCCAGGTCTTAAAATCTATTTTAAGAACAGAACTTTCGACAGTCGACAGTCTTCGGTCCCATGCTAAATATCTGCGTAAATAATTACTTTCTGTACTATCAAAGACCTATGATGTGTTATCATAGGTCTTTGGTACTATATGGCGTTTTGACTGAACTCTAAGAAGTTTATAGAACATGTCTGTGTAACATGGTGCCTTACATGTGTTGTGATTATGTTAATTATTGCATTGAATTCAATTTGCGAGGCCGAAGCAGCTAATTATCATAAAACATGGTGTTTGAAATAACTGCAATATCGTAATAATTACCCCAGGAAATTCGACATGTCTGTAGACTGTATAACAGAATTTTACTTAGTTTCGGAATGTGTAGAGGCATATAAAAAGGTTGTATGCCAGTCAAGGTATTCACTAATGAAAATCCAGTTTACTACTAGGTCATATGCAAATTACAATGTAACAGTTTCTCATTGGTGGAAAACTAGAACAAAAGTGAAAATAGACAGCTAGCCGCTGAAAAATAATCTAATTAATATTCACGATAGCATGATTTCTTTCATGAATATTCATGGAGTAAAATGTTACTTTTTATCTTTCAGAAGGAATACAGTTATTGAGAATTATGGAGACAGTAAGGGTCTTAGCCTTCCTAACGTTGCTAATGTGTTTGCTGAAGTCATGCATGGGAAAACAGACAGAGGTGAAATCGAAAGGCTTTAGTGGATTATCAAATATAATACTATACAAGGGCAATATCTTTGCCGTAGACTCCAAAATGATATATAAACTGAATAGAAATTTAGACATCCAGAAAAATGTCAGTTCCTGTACTGACAAAGAAGAAAACTGCAACAACTACATGAAGGTGTTCCTGATAAATAATGAAACAAATGAGGTTGTCGTCACTTGTGGAACAGGGAACAAAGGGACTTGCCAAGTCAGAAATATTTCAGATTTTAATGTTGTAAGCAAGAGCTCAGATTTAGGTGCCAGTCAACCAATTGTACCAGTAGATGAAGACAAGACAGCAAAAGCAATTTTAACCCCTATGGGTAAACTTTTGCTTATGACTACAATGCAGAGTGTCTTGACTACCAGGCCACTCTCTGGTTTAAATCGTTTTTCGAGGGAAAAGATCTTGCAAGTCCGTTCGCAATCAAACTATCAAATTTACTTTAGAGCTGCTGCACAAATTAATGACTTTACTTACATTTTAACAAATCAAAACAAGTTTTTAGGAAAGGATAAAAATGTGTCAAAGTTGATTAGACTCTGTAATAGTGATTTGGACATTAAGGAAACTTTTCAAAGAGAATACTTCACCTATGCTGACATTGAACTTTCATGTAAAAAAGATGGTAAGGTATACAATTTGATCCAGGATGCAGTGTTTGTAAAAATTTCAGGCAAGACGTTTCTCATAACTGTGTTTGCACTTGGACCTGGTCCGGAAAATCCTTCTTCGGAGAGTGCTTTATGTGCTGCTGCAGTTGGTGACATTGACAATAGTATTCAATTAGCTCAAAACCAATTCAAATCTTGCAATGACAGACGTTATATAAAAGATGAAATGAGATATTTTCAGAAGCATTGGAATAATTGTAAAAATGTAAGTACGACCCGCACCTTTTTGCCGAGAGTCAGTGTGTCACTTACGGATCACTTTTCCTCCGTCTGTCCGTCCATCCGTCTGTCCATCACACTTTCATTTTTTATGCCCCAAGACGACAGTCAGGGGGCCTTATGTTTTGCGCCTGTATGTCAATCTGTCTGTCCGTCTGTGCTATAAAGTATTATATGTCTAATTTCTACACTTATACACATGAAACTTCACACACACATCAATTACCATCTGTGCTATTATTTGGCACCCCACCCATTCTGCCCGCAAGCCCAAGGTCAAGGTCAAATGACTTAAAAAATTTACGTGCAGTTGGTTGTCACATTTACGTGCAGTTGGTTGTCACAGTTTTTCATTGTCTTATTTCTCCTTAACCATTGTAGCTATTGCCATGGAATAACATATACACATTAAATACCATCCTTACTTTCATTTGGCACCACACCCATGCCACCCGCAAGCCCAAGGTTAAGGTCAAGTGACTTGGAAATTTTATGTGCAGTTGGTTGTCATATTTTAATGCAGTTGGTTGTCACAGTTTTTCATTGTCTTATTTCACCCTAACCACTGTAGCTATTGCCATGGAATTGCATATACACATTAAACACTATCCATACTTTCATTGAACACCCAGCTTATGCTGCCTGCAAGCCCAATGTCAAGGTCAAATGACTTTGAAATTTATGTGCAGTTGGTTGTCACAGTTTTTCATTGTCATGTTTCTCCCTAACCACTGTAGCTATTCACATGGAATTGCATATACACATTAAATACCATCTATGCTTTCATTGCACACCCAACCCATGCTGCCTGCAAAACCAATGTTAAGGTCAAATGACTTAGGAATTACTTGGAAATTTAAGGTGCAGTTGGTTGTTACAGTATTTTCATTGTCTTATATCTCCCTAACCACTGTAGCTATTCACATGGAATTGCATTTACATATTAAATACCATCTATACTTTCATTGCACACCCAACCCATGCTTCCCAAAAGCCCAATGTCACTGTCAAATGACTTAGGAAGTTGGTTGTCACAGTTTTTTCATTGTCTTATATCTCACTAACTGCTATAGCTATTGGCATGGAAATGCATATACACATTAAACACCATCCATACTTTCATTATGCACCCAGCCCATGCTGCCAGCAAGCCCAAGGTCAAGGTCAAATGACTTTTACGCTCAGCTAGGCAATCACCTACACCAGGGCATCGCTGTGTCTTACAGACACAGTTTTCTAGTTTAGCTGTCATTTCTAAACTAATCATTATAGAACTTACAAATTTCACATGTGTCTTTTGAGGACCATTGATGTAGCGAAGGTCCATCACTCTGCAAGAAATACTTTTTGAGTTATTCCCCTTTGTTCTGATTTCACTCCAGCATATTAACAGTTTTTGTGTCAGCTATGAGCAGGTGACACATGTGTTCCTCCGAACACTCTTGTCTTCAGGATATTGTGATGAGTATTATTATACCCCTGCAAACTTGTTTGAGGGGGTATACTTGAATCACCCTATCCATCGGTCAGTTGGTCGGTCAGACGGTCCATCAGTCCATCCGCAATTGAACATGGGTAGTTGATGTTGCGAACTCCTGCTTCAGTTTTAAAATTATTGTGTTTTAGTAGCAAAATACTTTACCTGCTGTGAAATATGCTTAGGTTATTTGATTATACCTTGTGACCCGAATAAAAAGGTACCACATATACTGTATGGCCCGCCCG
Organism: Azorinus chamasolen; assembly: GCA_963576725.1. NCBI lineage: Eukaryota > Metazoa > Mollusca > Bivalvia > Cardiida > Solecurtidae > Azorinus > Azorinus chamasolen. The sequence goes on along the minus strand of OY755244.1, from coordinate 16,127,132 downwards.
TTAGCCATACCTCATTATAAATGCTCCCAGCATGCTACAATCATTGGTTATTTCCGGTCGGCCATTAACATTCTTGTTTATTCATCCTCCCGAGTTTTCAACCTCGCTAGCTGTTCCAGACCTTTTGACTGTCTTCAGTCCTTGTCTTCAGCTAATATTCCGGATTTTGTATCCAGGATTAAGGGAAAATTGGACAAGATTTCAAAATCTGTGAGCAAATTTGTTTTGTGTGTCGGCATCAGAAGGGTTAGGAAAGAGAAATAAAATCATTAATGGATTTGTAATAAAAGTTTGTTCCAAGATTAGTGCAGGTAAGGTTTGATGTAGCCCCTATCATTACTGTTATTTGTTTTTACAGTTTTGTTATTCATTAACTGGTCAGGATTTTATTACTAGCCATACTGTTAATCCCGACTATTGATAATTGCACTGTGTAAACAATGTTGCAAGGTGTCATGTTGCGTAAGCGTGTCGAGAGGCCAGTCAGCAAACGACGTTCCGGTCCGCTGGATTTTGGCATCCAGTTTACACAGGTGAATTTGGGTTGAAATGAGACAAATATTTGGCGAGACCCGTCCGGTATCCGGTTTTCACAGGGTCCGGTTTTTAGAGGGATTTTCATAATGGGAAAAGAAGGAAAAAAGTCGGGACCGAACAAATCAGCCGGTTTCGAGAGTAAACCGGTTTACACAGGGTCCGGTTTTCACAGGTTTCACTGTATAAGGAACAAGAAATGTCGACACCACATCAAATCGGGTTTTCCTTCACTATTAACTGGTGATTTCTAAGTTCAAAGGGGCATAACTCCCAGAACAAGAAATGTGTCACAGTACGTGACAAATGCCCCAAAGCAAAGCACTGCCAGTATGCGTTTTGTAAGCAGGCCTGCAATATGCAACTGCAAAATGAAAATAAAGATTGCATAGGAAGACCACAATTTGAACTCAAGTTATCCTAAATGACAATCTTTTTTTCATATTTGAGGTCAAAGGTCAAGGTCATGGCCACATGACCTACAAAAAGTATGCAACATTTGTAATACAATACATAGACGACCAAGCCGGATTTCTAGTTCATAACTTTTATTATACGACTATAACAGCTCTTCAACGTTCTCCCGGTCTCCTACTCTCTCTCCTCCCTGTCTCCCAGAATACACAAAACATCTCATATTTATACTAACTAAGACCATAATTATCATCACTGTCACCGCCTGGATGACAGCTCTGAACTCTCAATACACATACATATGACATCTGAATAATAGGTCTCGACAAACATACATGCGTCCCTGTCCACCCAATACACGAAATGCACTCAAACCTTTAACCCGTACTCTCAACCTTTTACACGCTAACTTACATTCAAGTCTCTCTCATACCCTTATCCTGCTAACACCCTCTAACACACCCTTGCATTACACATTCCACCATCCGAAGATGAACTCATACACCATATTTAGTGATCCTAGCTGATTCGGTGTAGGGATGACAAGCTTTTTTGTAAATGAAGTCAAAGGTCAAGGTCATGGTCACACTGATCTATAAATAGTATGCTAAATTGCTATCCCAGGATCTATTCACAAACCATATTTGGTGATCCTAGCTGAAGTAGTGTAGAAGATAATACTCCGGACAAGCCTTTTTCTAAATGAGGTCAAAGGTCAAGGTCATGGTCACATTAACCTATAACTAGTATGTGATCCCAAGACGAACTCACACACCACATTTGGTGTACCTAGCTGATTCAGTGTAGGAGGTAAGCTCAAGACAAACTTTTTTTGTAAATGAAGCCCACGGTCAAGGTCACATTGACCTATAAATAGTATGCGACACTCTGCCATCCTAAGACGTACTCACACACACACACACACCATATTTGGTGATCTTAGTTGAAGTAGTGTAGGAGATATGCTCAGGACAGGCTTTTTTCTGTAAATGAGGTCAAGGTCACATTAACCTAAAATTAGTATGCAACACTCCGCCATCCCAAGACGAACTCACATGCCATATTTGGCGATCCTAGCTGATTCGGTACAGGAGTTAAGCTTCGGATGAAATTTCTTTTGTAAATAAAGCCCAAGGTCAAGGTCCCATTGACCTATAAATAGTATGCGACACTCTGCCATCCCAAGATGTTCTCACACACCATATTTGGTGATCCTATCTGAAGTAGTGTAGGAGATATGCTGAGGACAAGCTTTTTCTGTAACTGAGGTCAAAGGTCAAAGTCACATTGACCTAAAAATAGTATGCAATATCCACCATCCCAAGATGAACTCGCAAACCATATATGGTGTTCCTAGCTGATTCCATATAGGACAAGCTTTTTTTGTAAATGAGGTCAAAGTTCAAGGTCAAGGTCACATTTACCTAAAAATAGTATGGGACACTCTGCCATCCCAAGATGTACTCACACACCATATTTGGTGATCCTAGCTCATTCCGTATAGGAGTTATGCTCCGGACAAGTTTTTCTTGTAGATGAAGCCCAAAGTCAAGGTCAAGGTCACATAAACCTATAAATAGTATGCGACACTCAACAATCCCAAGATGTACTCACTTGACCTCTAAGTATGACCTTGACCTTTCAGCTATTGACATGGTTTTTTCATGCGACACGTCGTACTGTCTAGAGGAACATTTATGCCAAGTGATTTCACAATCCATCCATGGAGTTCTAAGTTACAGCCCGGACAAGACCGGACAGACGCACATATGGACCGACACATTTTTAAGTTCAAAAGGGCATAATTCCAATATTAGTGAAGCCAGAGTTATGGACCTTGTGCATGACACTTCCTCTTATCTTTCTATGTATGAAGTTTCAATCCAATGGCATGAGGTCAAGGTCATACTTAGAGGTCAAAGGTCAAAATCATGTATATTTTTAACTGGATTAACAGATTTTACTTGTCCAAAGCATATCTCCTACACTACTTGGCTAGGATCACCAAATATGGTGTGTGAGTACATCTTGGGATTGTTGAGTGTCGCATACTATTTATAGGTTTATGTGACCTTGACCTTGACTTTGGGCCCATGGGATCACTATATACGCATAGGAAAAACTTTGAAACTCTTCTTGTCAAAACTACATGTCCCAGAGCTTAGATATTTGTGGTATAGATTAACTTAGCATGCCTTAATGAGTTTTGAAAATATCGTAGTTCTGAGGTTAAAATTGGCCCTGCCCTGTGTATATATTCTTTTTCACTTCTACAGCCTAAAGGTTCTACAGGTTAAAGTTTTCCTAATCCAGTGCTCTGATAAGACTCACTGGCCAGAGTGTATTGGTAATCACCCTTAGCCTGATCAGTACAGTAGAAATTGTGTTTAGACAAATTACACACACTCATTTTAGATTGAGAAAACTTTGTGGACAATACTCAAAATGCAGAAAGCTCTTAAAGCTTTTTTCCATATCTATGCCCTGCATTAAGCTGCCAGCTATCAATATATATCCCATAACTGTATCTGCTGTGAAGTTCAGCTTAATACAAATTCAAGTGTTCTATTGCATCTTGGAGAGCAGTGTCTATTTTTAGCTGGCTATTTTAAGCATACATCTCCCTTTCACACTTTTTGATTACAACTGGATTGCCTCCCTTCTGGATAATGTCAGTTGCAAATTAGATCTGACCTGTAAATAGAACAATTAACCCTTTACTCCGTGAATATGCATTTTTACACCTTTGCAAACAGAGTAGACCCAGATCAGATGGCTCATGTAGTAGCCATCTGATCAATCTGCTGTATTTGCTTATGATATAATATAGTGCAAATTGCATTAAATTATTTTTATGTTGTGTACAATATACATGCACTTATAATATGTTTACTTAAGCCTTTCCCTCATATAAATGACTTTTCAAGCATTTGCAAACAGAGTAGACCCAAATCAGACGGCTCCTATAGCAGCTGTCTGATCAGGGTCTGATCTGTTTGTCAATGGAATTTGAAATATATTTCTTTACTTTCTAAAATGGCTATACTGTCCCACTTTCCATATTTCATTACAACTATTTTGTCCATGAATATTCACTAGGTATTGAAATTTTGAATAAACATAGAACAGGGGAAGGGTTAAAAGTACATCAATCTTAAGGTAAGATATGAATAATAATATGAACTCATGAAGATGTAATGAAAATATCTGAAATTTTGAACATAAGTTTAGATTAATTTATTCTTTCTGAATTAAAATTTGCAGCACCTCAGGGCCGGCTAGTTTACTATAGAAACATGTAGTGAACTCTTTGAAAATCTTCTCTCCTGATTGTCTGGTGAGCGATGTCAGGCCCATTCTGGCCCTCTTGTTCATAGGAAAATCTTTAAAAATCTTCTTCTCTGAAACCGTAAGGCCTAGACATTTGATATTTGATTTGTAGCATCATCTATTGGTCCTCTACAAAGATTTTCAAATTATGTCCCCCGGACCAAAAATGGCCCCGCCCTTGGGCTTATCAGTTTTTCTTAAGAAAATCTTTAAAAATCATTTCTGATGAAACTGTAAGGCCTAGACCTTTGATAATTGGTTTGTAGCATCATCTAAGGGTCCTCTACAAAGATTATTCTAATTATGACCCCCGGACCAAAAATGACCCTGCCCCGGGGCTTATCAGTTTCTCGTAGGAAAATCTTTAAAAATCTTCTCTGATGAAACCGTAAGGACTAGACCTTTGGTATTTAGTATGTAGCATCATCTTATGGTCCTGTACAAAGATTGTTCAAATTATGACCCCTTGACCAAAAATGGCCCTGCCCCGGGGCTTATCAGTTTTTCATAAAAATCTTCTTCTCTGAAACCGTAAGGACCTTTGATATTTGGTATGTAGCATCATCAAATGGTCCTTTACAAATATTGTTCAAACTATGACCCCCGGACCGAAAATGGCCCAGACCAGGGGCTTATCAGTTTTTCATAGGAAAATCTTTGAAAATCTTCTCCTAAACTGTAAGGCCTAGACCTTTGAAATTTAGTATGTATTATTATCTAATGGTTTTCTACCAAGATTCTTCAAATTATGACCCCTTGACCAAAAGTGGTCCCGCCCCTGGCTTATCAGTTTTTCATAGGAAAATCTTTAAAATCTCCTTCTGTGAAATTGTAAGGCCCGGAACTTTGAAACTTATTTGAAGCATCATCTAATGTTCCTTTACTTAGATTTAGGCTGGGTCCTAGTAGTGGTTACCGTAGCATCCCCCCTAGACTTTTTTTCATGGGTACCAAAATGTTGGTTGGGGTCTCCAGAACACGTTTTGAGCATGCCCCCAAAAATAAGTTTGTCCCAGCTATGTTTTATTTAACGGTTTCCATGGTAACCTGAGGTAATTTTCGAAACTACCTTGGTTTTAGAAAATGCGTCATAACTTTGCTTTTAGAAACAATAGAAGGACAAAACAAGTACCAAAGTAAAGCAGAGATATATAGCTTGAATATGATATATGATTTTATTAATATTCATAAATGCATTCTTATGAATATTAATGAGGTAGTAAAAAAATGCATTTTTTTTAGAAAAAAGGTGTTTGTTGTTTATTAATGAACAGAAATTCTTGAATTTAGGTTGTTGGTATACCCATGGGTACAAATTGTGCCCCTCTTGTTGCAGATTTGTTTTTGTATTGCTACGAGAGGGATTTTATGCTTAGCTTAAAACCTGATACACAGACCGATATTGTTAATGCTTTTAATAAAACTTCAAGGTATTTAGACGATATTTTGAATTTAGATAATCCTTATTTTGATACTATGGTTTCTTCAATCTACCCAAAAGAACTGTCTTTAAACAAAGCTAATCAATCTGACATTAATGCTTCATTTCTAGATTTGAATCTTTCAATTACAAATGATAAAGTTTCGTCCAAAGTATACGATAAAAGAGAAGATTTTAATTTTAAAATTGTTAATTATCCTTTTCTAGATGGGGATGTGCCACGTTCTACATCTTATGGTGTTTATATTTCTCAACTTATTAGGTTTGCCCGAGCCTGTTCTTTGCTTGAAGATTTTAACAGACGTAATTTAGTTATAACTGATAAACTTCTTAAGCAAGGTTACAGATATCACAAACTTCGGAAAACCTTTTCTAAATTTTATTATCGAAATTTACCTCTCATTAGTAAATATAATTGCAATCTACGGACGTTACTGCGACAAGGCATTTCTCAACCAGAATTTTATGGGGATGTTATCTACAAACTTAGGAAAATTCGGGGTCATATCCATTTTCATGATTTGTTTATAAAACGCATTAAAAAATTTAAAAAGAAAGGTTATGATCCTATTATATTGCAACACACTGCATGTTTGGTTATCGACCCTTTTACAGTCGGTAGCTACGCTTCCCTCTTTGCTTGCGCGATGACAGGCCGAGGGTAGTACTCTATGATGGTATACTCTTAAACTTGGATACAGGAGGAGCTTACCAGACTCATCTATTATTTTTTCCCTGTCGTGCCCTTAACGGCTTACCTGCAGGTGCTCTGACTTCAGCAAAGTCATTGAGTACATATTTGACGGATTGTCACAGTTATTATGCTATGTTGTCCTGTGTTCACCGTCGTCTATGTTGTGGGTAAGTCCAGCGGGGATACCTTTATTTACAATATTTGTAAAGCTAGGGTGACTTTGAGAGAAGTGTGAGGTTAGGACGTCCGTAAACCGGTTTAAACCCCCAGTGGTGTTTTTGCTGCTGACCGTGCCAAGGCGGTACTCTCTTTGTCACCCTTCCTTTTGTTTGCATTGCGTCTTTGTGCTTGTGGTTTGTTCATGTTGTGGAACGTTTGTCCCTGGTTCTTGTGTGTCTTTTGGTGTTTTCTGTGTTCATTTCGTGTGTGTGCGTGTGCGTTTGGGTGTGTGGTTGTGTGTGTGTGTGTGTGTCATGCTGTCTATCGGTGTTTTGGTGGTGGTTGCGTCTTGCATGTGGCTTTGCCTGCTTGACTTTACTACTTTTCCAATTAAATTGTTTGTTGGGGTCCTCATAACAAATTTTGAGTATTTCCCCAAATAATTTTGTCCCATCTATGTTTTATTGAACGGTTTCCATGGTAACCCAAGGTAAATTTCGAAACATCAATGGTTCAGACAATGCGTCATAACTTTGCTTTTAGAGGCAATAGAAGGACAAAACAAGTACCAAAGTAAAGCAGAGACATATAGCTTAAATATGATATATGATTTTATTAATATTCATAAATGCATTCTAAGGAAAAAGGAGGTTGTTGTTTAGTCTGATAGGCTGATTAATGCACAAAAATTATTGAATTCAGGTTTAAATTGTTCGTTGGGGTCATCAAAACACATTTTGAGCATTCCCCCAAAGTAATTTTGTCCCATCTATGTTTTATTGAAAGGTTTCCTTGGTAACAAGAGGTCAAATTTCGAAATATCATTGGTTCAGAAAATGCGCAATAACTTTGCTTTTAGAAGCAATAGAAGGACAAAACAAAAACCAAAGTAAAGCAGAGACATATAACTTGATTATGATATATAATTTTAAAACTATTCATATATTATTGCTTATGAATATTAATGAGGAAGTATAAAAATCCGCTTTTTTAGAAAAAGGAGTTTGTTGTTTAGTCTTAGAGGCCTGTTAATGCCCCAAAGTATTGAATTCAGGTTTGAATTGTTCGTTGGGGTCCGCAGAACACAATTTGAGCATTCCCCAAAATAATTGTGTCCCAGCTATGTTTTTAGCTCACCAGAGCACAAAGTGCTCAGGGTGAGCTTTTGTGATCGCCCGTTGTCCGTCGTCCGTCGGCGTGCGTCGTGCGTCGTTCGTCGTCCGTCGTCCGTCGTCAACAATTTGAACCTTTAAAAATGTTCTCCTCTGAATCTACAGGGATCTCTACTTTCATCTTTGGCACATAGCATCATATTCAGGTCCTCTACAAAAGTTATATAAATTATGCCCCTGGGGTCAAAATTGACCCCGCCCCAGGGGTGCCTTGTTTTCAATAGAAATATATAGTAAAACTTTGAAAATCTTCTCCTCTGAAACCAGAAGCTTCTCAGCTTTCATAATTGGCACATAGCATCATGTTCAGGTCCTCTACAAAAGTTATATAAATTATGGCCCTGGGGTCAAAATTGGCCCCGCCCCAGGGGTGGGCCGTTTTCCATAGAATATCATATAGTGCAAACTTTGCAAATCTTCTTCTCTGAAACTGGAAGGCTCTCAGCTTTCATATTTGGCACATAGCATCATGTTCAGGTCCTCTACAAAAGTTATATAAATTATGGCCCCAGGGTCAAAATTGGCCCCGCCCCAGGTGTGGGCAGTTTTCAATAGAAACAAATAGTGAAATCTTTGAAAATCTTCTTCTCTGAAACTGGAAGGCTCTCAGCTTTCATATTTGGCACATAGCATCATGTTCAGGTCCTCAACAAAAGTTATATAAATTATGGCCCCAGGGTCAAAATTGGCCCCGCCCCAGGGGTGGGCAGGTTTCAAAAGAAACAAATAGTGAAATCTTTGAAAATCTTCTCCTCTGAAACTGGAAGGCTCTCAGCTTTCATATTTGGCACATAGCATCATGTTCAGGTCCTCTACAAAAGTTATATAAATTATGGCCCCAGGGTCAAAATTGGCACCGCCCCAGGGGTGGGCAGGTTTCAAAAGAAACAAATAGTGAAATCTTTGAAAATCTTCTCCTCTGAAACTGGAAGGTTCTCAGCTTTCATATTTGGCACATAGCATCATGTTCAGGTCCTCTACAAAAGTTATATTATTTATGGCCCCGGGGTCAAAATTGGCCCCACCCCAGGGGTGGCCAGTTTTCAATAGAAACAAATAGTGAAATCTTTGAAAATCTTCTTGTCTGAAACTGGAAGGTTCTCAGCTTTCATATTTGGCACAGAGCATCATGTTCAGGTCCTCTACAAAAGTTATATAAATTATGGCCCCGGGGTCAAAATTGGCCCTGCCACAGGGGTAGTAGGCAATTTTCAATAGAAACATATTGAGAAAACTTTGAAAATCTTCTTCTCTGAAACTGGAAGGTTAATCTCAGCTTTCATATTTGGCTCATAGCATCATGTTCAGGTCCCTTACAAGTTTTTCTAAATTATTCCCTGGGGTCAAAATTGGCCCGCCCCAGGGCCGGCTAGTTCTCTATAGAAACATATAGTCAAAACTTTGAAAATCTTCTCCTCTGATTGTCTGGTGAGCGCTTCAGGGCCATTCTGGCCCTCTTGTTTAATGGTTTCCATGGTAACCCGAGGTAAATTTCGAAACATCTGTGGTTAAAACAATGCGTCATACAGTGTTCCCAGCTCATTTCATTCCTGGAGGTTTTCTGCACCCTCTGTTGACTGCAATTTCTTAAAGTTGGGGGTTTTCATTGAAAAGTGGGGGTACAATTTTTTTTTGTTTTAACCCTTTCCCTCATATAAATGCCTTTTCACGAATTTGCAAACAGAGTAGACCCAGAACAGATTGCTATAGGAGTAATCTGATTAGGGTCTGCTCTGTTTGCTAATGGAATTTGATAGATGTTTCTTTTGTCCATGAATATTCAGTAGGTATTGAAAATTGGAATAAACATAGAACAGTGAAAGGGTTAATCATTAAACAGAATTTAACAAAAGCATTTTTTATTTTTGAAAGACGAGTTACACCATAACCCTCTGCTTCCTCACGTTGGACAGTGCATGGTTTCTTGTTCTTTATCATATTGAAGCCAGGAATGTAGACCAATTATTTTTAAAGCACTTTGCTCTACTTCTATTTTTGGGAGAACAACTTCTGTTTCAGAAGGCACAACTTTATCATTTTCTTTTCCCGATTCTTTTTCCAAAGGCCAGTACTGATTGCTTGCTTCTTTGCTGCCATATTGTAACCGTAGTAATATTATAAACAGACGAAAGAAAACGAGTCATTTGACACCCTCAGAGAATATCCTTACAATGCCATATGTCTGAGAAAGTGTGATTACAAAGGAGAATTCGGAAATCTCGGAAGTTATCGTCTGGCCAAATACGGTGGCTAGTTTCACTTTCGTTGATTTATGCAAGTGAAGATACGCTTCAGGAATTTGTTTTACTTATTCAGATTGTTTTCTCTGCGTGCATGTCACGTAAAGTTTATGCATTCTTTCAAAATGTATACGTTGTTTCAGTATTCTGAACGTGAAATACGTACATATATACGTGAATGGGAACACTGTCATAACTTTGCTTTTAGAGGCAAAAGAAGGACAAAACAAGAACCTAAATAAAGCAAAGACATATAACTTGTACATGTATATGATATGTAATTTAACTAATTTTCATAAATGTATTCTTATGAATATTAATGAGGAAGTAAAACAATCCGGTTTTTGTTTAGAAAAAAGGAGTTTATTATACGCCCACCTAATAAAGGTAGTCGTATATTGTCGTGGCCCTGTCAGTCCGTCCGTTCGTTCGTTGGTTCGTTTGTTTGTTCGTTCGTCAGTCAACATTTTGTTTGTCCGCTGTTTTCTGGGAAAACTATTTGACAGATATTAATGAAACTTAACACAAATGTTTAATGCATCAAGATCTGATGCTGAGTCGATTTTTAGGTTTATTTGATTTGTCGTTTCTGAGTTATGGCCCTTTTACTTAAAAAAATAATGCAAATATATGAAAATAGTTTGTCGGCTGTTTTCTGGGAAAACTATTTGAGAGATATTAATGAAATTTCACAAAAATGTTTAATGCATCAAGATCTGATGCTGAGTAGATTTTGAGGTTTATATGATTTGTTGTTTCGGAGTTATGACCCTTTTACTTAAAAAAATAATGCAAATATATGCATATAGTTTGTCCGCTTGTTTTCTGGCAAAACTGTTTGACAGATATTAATGAAACTTCATACACATGTTTAATGCATCAAGACCTGAAGCTAAGTTGATTCTGAGGATCATTTGATTTGTTGTTTCGGAGTTATGGCCCTTGCACTTAAAAAAAATAATGCAAATCTAGGCAAATATGAGGATGGCCATAACTTTTTCATTTGAAATGATATTTACTTCAATTTTTTATATGGTTAAACCTTAATGTGAATTTTCACATATATTGTGAGGGTTTTGATATGTCATTTTATTCTAAAGTTATGGTCCTTGAACTTTGTGTGTTCGTTGCTTTGTTTGTCGGTCAACTTTAAGTTTGTCTGTTGTTTTCTGGGAAAACTATTAAAATGATATAAATGAAACTTAACACAAATGTTTTAAGCAACAAAATTTGAAGCTGAGTTTATTTTGAGGTTCATTCAGTTTGTCTTTACAGAGTTATAATAAGATATTCACTTCATATTTTTAAAAAATAGTATCACCTTAATATAGAAATCAAGATCTGAAGCACAGATTAGAAAATGTCAACACATATAAGGCATGTTGAATCAGAGAAAGTTTGCAAGTGGGCGTATTATGTACCGTATGCGGTACTCTTGTTGATTAGGCTGAGAGGCCTATTAATAAACAAGAGTTATTGAATTCATGTTTGAATGTTTTCATGTGATCATACAAGGTAAATAAACCATCTTTGTTTCAGGTAATATTTCTATAAAGTAGGGCTGTCATGATACACTAATGTATTTGAATTATTCAAATATCGTTTCTGGCGGTGAGTGTATCATATTCGCTACCCAAAGAACCGAATATTGACGAATACAATTAGACATATATGAAATTAATAAACTTAAAAGAAAAACAACATAGTTTCGCCAGAAATAATTGAAATCTGAGCGAAACATTCCAGCTGTGAAACGTCTTTTTGCAGTGACACCAAGGGAGATGACTCTTGATGACTTCTTATGTTTACAAATCATGAAACTGGGTGTTGGTCCTGTTGGATTCAACAGGCTTAATAATTGCACTCTTGCATTCACTTTTTGCAGAAAGGTAGTCAAATGGTTCAAATACACGAAACAATTACCGAAAACAAGTTTGTTTTGATAGGACTAATTCTTAGTTTTTACGACAACCGCAAACTGTTGTTTCATAACAATGTCAGGGCCGAAAGAGATTTTCAGACTCCAACCAAATATAAAAGCGCCGTCTGGAATCATTTAGGGTTTCTGACGGGATCAGAAGAAAAAACCAACAATGAAATCACTGTTTGTAAAGTGTGCCACCACGAAATGAAGTAATACTGCCAGTTGTTGGCTCTAGCGGTTAGTTACCGGAGCGCCCCAATGTCTGAACGTACCCAAAATTTATTGACCAAATTAATTAGTCCGTTCAAGATTCACCAGAAATGGACGAAACCAGCAGACTATATTCAATTAGATACAGTGCAATTCACTGTATTTTGATGGTGCTCGAAAGGTGCTTAAATTTGAATTAGTATTATTTTTATGCTTATTGCCTAAAGACTACAATAGGACTGGACCAGTTTACTTTTGAACAAGTTTCTATTGAGTGTTTCTAGTTTATGTGACTTTGCCAATTAAAATTCTACACTCATATTTTTCCCTTGCTTATCAGCACATGTCCAGTAGCATTTTCATTATAAGCTTAAAGATTCCTAATCCTAAATATGAACTCAGTCTGGACATGCTTTGGCTTAAGTAACTCTTATTAGCTTATGCCGTAGCATGTTTATGTAACTGTATTCGTATCCGTGAATATTCATTTGTATTCGTTATACTGTATCGTGATACGTATTCATATTCGCTACATGGGCGTATCGTTGCAGCCCTATTATAAAGTATGCATATTTCAGCTAATTTGCATATAATGTGTGCATAGGAATAAGCAATTTTCTATGAGCATTGTATTTAGTAGTATTTTGAGTATAATATCTTTTCTGCGGTTTATTTTGCGTAAAATACCAGATATTGTACCAACACAGACGAGAGCAGAGGATCATAACTTTGTGTATATAATTGATTTGTTCATGTCTTTTAAATATAAATGCCATATTTATATTAATATTAATGAGAGGTAAAAATAAAACACTTAAATGAACTGTTCTTATCTGTTATTTAATGAAAATCTAAAAATTTAAAGTTATTTAGTAGAATCCCCTCTCTCCGGAAAGAGGAGGCTGTCGACCCAGAGGGTCCTGCGTGATAGTGTGCCACATTGATCGGAAGGAGCAGAAAGGGCAGAAAGGGCGTGTCCCTAGGGCTGGGACCTAGAAGGCCCAGAACCCCTAGGGCGGGAAGGGAAGGAACCCTGAGATGCCAGTTCTGAGTTAGGGGGGGCAGGGAAGGGTCCTGACCGGCTCTTGGCCGGCCCCGCTGAGAGGCAGAAATAGGGTCTGAGAGATACCCAGGGAGCCCTTGTCTGTAAGAGTTTAGCGGACATGATCCACCCATTTGCCGGTCTGGCACAAAAATCTTCGTCCATCTCAGGCAAACGGGAAAGAAGTCCCCTGGAAGGAGCAAGAGACTCCCTAGACTTAATTAGGTTAGGGAGGTCCACTTTTTCGACTGACACTAGCACGGAAGAGGATAGAGGACCCCTGTGAATAGGATTCGGGGGTCTAGGGCAGACAGTGGGTGGGAGGATTTTAAAACAATCTTCACACGCCTTCTCAATAGAAAAATATTGATGTTCAGAATCATCTAAAGAAGAAGAGGACTGAGCCCCGTCTAAATCTGAGTGAGAGCCTTCCACAGAGTCTGATTCCCTTAAAAATAGGATTATCCCTAGGAGCCATAATGGACAAAGTGTCTTCCTGCTTTCCCTCAGAATCCGGCTTGGTGAACGCCATGGATGGCAGCACCCGGGAGGAGTGGGACCCGCCACAGACATAGAAGTGTGGACTGTGGGTTCACGTGAGAGCTATTCTCCCTCTAGGGATGAACTCACAACATGCCCTGAGTGGGGTGTAAGTCAGAACGGGCATAGGGCGAGAGACAAGGGGAATGGGGATCACAGAGGGGGAGTCCCATGACCTTGCTGGTCAGGTCGCCTGTAAGATGAAGCTTGCTGGTTCCCAGAATGAGTGTCGGCTAACGAGAGCGACCAGCCGGCGGATCTGAGGAGGAAGAGAGATGTCCACACATAGAAGAGTAATGGTAAGACCTCTATCTGCGCCTGCGATGAGAGTGGTTCGAGTGCCGGTTCCAATTAGAAGAATAAGAACGTTTTTTACGCCTCCTACGAGATGGGGTGGGGGCTGGGGAGTCCGAAGTGTACTCAGAAGATGAAGAGTAATTGCAGGGTCTAGACGACCAAGAACGTCTAGACTTAGCCAGAGCAGCTTCTTGTTGACTTTCACCACTGCAATGCGTTGTAGAGACAGAATGCCCAGTAGAAAAAATTGGACTGGTAGATTTACCGGTCCACTTCGGTATTCCGGTCCAAAGGAACGGACTGGGCCACCGGAGGACCTTTGGAGAGCAAACTTAGGATACCGGGCCAAAGAATACTCAGTGACATTTTTGGGCCGGGGCTTGGTAGACTGGTCTGCCTGTGATGTCATGAAACGGAAGCACTAACACCAGGACACCGGGGACCAGTGACGGATAACTTGGCCTAGATTCAGCGGGGCCAGGCAAAACTCTCCACACAACAAGCGAATCGGGAGACCTGGCAACAATAGTACCTGGGACCAGAACAAAGGGCATCATTCAAGTGGTAAACGGGGAAACTGCGCCCGGGCCAGCAGTTGGGTGCCGAATTGCAACTAACAAGTGGGGAATCGACTGCACCACAGGGGCTGTTGACGAAAGAGATTTTAAAGAAGAAGCAGGCTTCTTTTGAGCTTTAGAGGACAGTGACTTGTCTGTTGCGAGGGAGTTGCAGACCAAAGAGAAGAATACTTCTTCCGTCGGGTAGCAAGCTCCCACGTCTCCCCTGTCCAGAGGGATGAAACTGGACAGGGAGCTGAAGCGGAGCATCCGCAGCAGGCCAGACACACTTAATGAGTTGTCCAGCCAGCCGCGAAATGCCCGTAAGAAGCCTTGCGTTGCTCTGGCATGCTGTGGTAAATAATCAAGCAAATGCATAAGACATCGCGAGTAAGTTCGAAGTCACGCAAGACTAATAGTGGTAAACATAAGCTGATGATTGCAGCCGAGATGCTATATATTTTCTATTGTATTGCAAAACACTCATCAAAGTAATATTCTTCATAAAACATGCATAAGGCTCAATTCCTCCACTGTATTTTCTTACAAGAAATGTGTTGTTCACATACATGTATATTGCAATTTAATAGAAAAACTTACTTTCCTACAACAGTTTACATTCTCATTAATATTCATTATTTTGAAAATAATATTCATTATCTACATATTTATATACATGAACATCAATATCGCTATTTCAGTCAGTATCAAGCTCTGTACTGGTTAACTAAAATAATCTCAGATAAAAGAAACAGTTCATTCAAGTATGTTTATTTTACATCTCATTAATATTCATAAATATGCATTAATAATCATGAACTCAAAGTAATGACTCTCTGCTCTTGTCAATTTTTGTTCAATATCTGGTATTTTACGTAAAATAAATAATAGGAAAGATATTACACTCGAAACAATGCTAAATATAGTGCTTATGTTAAATTGCTTATTTATTTACGCATGTTATATGCAAATTAGCTTTAATATACATGTTTTTAGAAATATTACATGAACCAAAGATGTTTTCTTTTCTTTGTGTGATGATATTAAAACATTTAAACCTGAATTCAATAACTCTTTGTATATTATTAGGCCTCTCAGACTAAAAACAAATTCGTTTTACTAAAAACGCTTTTTTGACTTCCTCATTAATATTCATAAGAATGCATTATGAGTATTAATAGAATTACCTATCGTATTAAAGCTACACTGGAGACCCGTTACAACGCGGTGGTCCGGGGACATAAAATTCAACCCGCGTTATATACGGAACCACGTTGTAACGATTTTTTTTTATCTGGTAACTTACATAAACCCCCATCTTCCTAAAATAAACTAATTTCGAACGAAACTGACTTGTTTACTTTGTTTCCCCGCCCACTCACATAGCTCTTTCAATTTCTGTTAGCAAACAGAGTAGACCCTGATCAGACGGCTCCTTTAGGAGCCGTCTGATCTGGGTCTACTCTGTTTGCAAATGCGTGAAAACACGTTTGTATGAGGGAAAGGGTTTTACAAAATTACAAATTAAATCGAGTTGATTTCAAGCAACCAAGTATATTTCATAATACAAGCCTGTTGATGGGATGTAATTGCCTCTGGGCCTGTCAAACCCCTAATCCGATTAAACCTGCTTTGTAAAACAATAAACATGGCTGTCACTGTTTTCAGAAAAGAAAGGTCACATGTGATGTCGCGTGTGATTTGTTGGGGTTTTAAATTTCATTTGATTGGTCAAAGGGTACACACCCTTTTCTGTATTAGCATATAACCTTCAACCCGCACTGAGAGTTAGGGGTTTAGATTTCTAATGATGTTTGTTTTTCATAATTAAAGTGCGAACTTTTGTGGCTTTGACAGTGAAAAAATTCAGTACATGCGCATCTCAATTATACACACAATTAATTTGCAACGAAAGTTATGCAGTTAAGATTTTACTGGTTCCTGTGCTATTAGGGCCTCATGCGCATGGTACGAACCGGTAATCAGCTGTGTGTATTACATTCATGGCGGCATATATACGAGTTGACAGTTGTCAGTTTTTCACACGTAAGATTGTCTTCAATTGTTTATGTAGGGACCGGTGTTTGTTTTTATCCTTTAGCCTGCTGCGGGCGGATAAGTTTATTTTATGTTTCATTGCGATATTCAATCATATTACTATAAATGAGGTATTTACTAAAAAAATTGGCGACACACCCGCGTTATATCGGATACCGTGGTAAAACGGTCCGCTTTATAACGGATCTCCAGTGTATTCGTCTCTGCTTTACTTTGGTTCTTGTTTTGTCCTTCTATTGTCTCTAAAAGCAAAGTTATGATGCATTTTCTTAATCAAGATAGTTTCGAAATTTACCTCGGGTTACCATGGAAACAGTTTAATAACACATAACTGGGACACAATTATTTAGGGGGAATGCTCAAAAAGTGTTCTGAGGACCCCAACGAACAATTTAAACCTGAATTCAATCATTTTTGTGCATTTATACGTCTCTAAGACTAAACAACATGCTCCTTTTTAGCTCACCAGAGCACTTTTGTGCTCAGGGTGAGCTTTTGTGATCACTTGATGTCCGTCGTGCGTCGTCGTGCGTCGTGCGTCGTCGGGCGTCAACAATTTGAACCTTTAAAAATCTTCTTCTCTGAATCTACAGGGTTCTCAGCTTTCATCTTTGGTACATAGCATCATCTTTAGGTCCTCTACAAAAGTTATATAAATTTTGCCCCTGGGGTCAAAATTGGCCCCGCCCCAGGGGTGCCTTGTTTTCTATTGAAATATATAGTAAAACTTTGAAAATCTTCTCCTCTGAATCTACAGGGTTCTCAACTTTCATATTTGGCACATAGCATCATGTTCAGGTCCTCTACAAAAGTTATATAAATTATGGCCCTGGGGTCAAAATTGGCCCCGCCCCAGGGGTAGCCAGATTTCATTAGAAACATATAGTGACAACTTTGAAAATCTTCTCCTCTGAATCTACAGCGTTCTCAGCTTTCATATTTGGCGCATAGCATCATGTTCAGGTCCTCTACAAAAGTTATATAAATTATGCCCCTGGGGTCAAAATTGGCCCCGCCCCAGGGGTAGCCAGTTTTGAATAGAAACATATAGTGGCAACTTTGAAAATATTTTCTTCTGAATCTACAGGGTTCTCAGCTTTCATATTTGGCACATAGCATCATGTTCAGGTCCTCTACAAAATTTGTATAAATTATGCCCCTGGGGTCTAAATTGGCCCCGCCCCAGGGGTGGTCAGTTTTCAATAGAAATATATGGTAAAACTTTGAATATATTCTTCTCTGAAACTGAAAGGTTCTCAGCTTTCATATTTGGCACATAGCACCATGTTCAGATCCTCTACAAAAGGTTTTATACATTATGCCCCTGGGGTCAAAAATGACCCCACCCCAGGGGTGGCCAGTTTTCAATAGAAACATATAGTGAAAACTTTGAAAATCTTCTCCTCTAAATATACAGGGTTCTTAGCTTTCATATTTGGCAACTAGGATCATATTCAGGTCCTCTACAAAAGTTATATAAATTATGCCCCAGGGGTCAAAATTGGCCCCATCCCAGGTGTAGCCATGTCTCAATAGAAACATATAGTGACAACTTTGAAAATCTTCTCCTCAGAAACTGGAAAGTTCTCAGCTTTCATATTTGACACATAACATCATGTTCAGGTGCTCTACAAGAGTTATATAAATTATGCCCCCAGGGGTCAAAATTGGCCCCGCCCCAGGGGTAGCCAGTTCGCAATAGAAACATATAGTGTCAAATTTGAAAATATTTTCCTCAGAAACTGGAAGGTTCTCAGCTTTCATATTTGGCACATAGCATCATGTTCAGGTCCTCTACAAAAGTTATATACATTATGCCCCTGGGGTCAAAATTGACCCCGCCCCAGGGTCGGCCAGTTTTCAATAGAAACATATAGTGAAAATTTTGAAAATCTTCTCCTCTAAATCCACAGGGTTCTTAGCTTTCAATTTTGGCACATAGGATCGTATTCAGGTCCTCTACAAAAGTTATATAAATTATGCCCCAGGGGTCAAAATTGGCCCCGCCCCAGGGGTTGCCAGTTCGCAATAGAAACATATAGTGTCAAATTTGAAAACATTTTCCTCAGAAACTGGAAGGTTCTCAGCTTTCATATTTGGCACATAGCATCATGTTCAGGTCCTCTACAAAAGTTATATAAATTATACCCCTTGGATCAAAATTGGCCCGGCCCCCGGGGTGGCTAGTTTTCTCTAGAAACATATAGTGAAAACTTTGAACATCTTCTCCTCTGATTGCCTGGTGAGCGATGTCAGGGCCATTCTGGCCCTCTTGTTTTAAAAATAGCGGAATTGTTTACTTCCTCATTAATATTCATAAGTAATAATATATGAATTGTTATGTATTTAGCTCTGCGCATGCTCAGCCCCTAACGATAAGCCCGCCACTCCTAACATCCTGGCAGTTGTAGAGAATAAAGCATATACGAAACACGCATTGTGTCACTGCTATATATATGCACCCAGAACATGGTGCCATAAAGTGGGATCTTTTAAACTTAAATTATACCAGTGTTGGACAGTACACATTTGTGACGAACAACAATGGAAGCAAGTGGATTGCCACATCCCAAAATGGGTTGGGACTCAACAAATCTCCCGGACGCATGGGATAATTTCGAGCGCCATTGTAAGCTCATGTTTGACGGACCCTTGAAAGGGAAAAGGGACAAAGAACAATGCACATATATACTGTTATGGGTTGGAGATCGTGGAAGAACCATACACTTTTCATGGAACTTGACAGAGGAAGAGAACAGACAGCCAGTAACAATTTTCCAGCGCTTCAAAGACTTTGTACAGCCGAAGGCAAATCCAGTTTTTGCGCGGTACAAGTTCTACCACGAGGTACAGAACGATGAATCAATCGACGAATATGTTGCGCGATTGACAATAAGTGCGAAGGACTGTAACTTTGGAGACAGAGTTGAAGAAATAATCAGAGACAGAATTGTATTCGGATGTTCGTCAGAAAAAGTGCTTGAAAAACTGATAGAGAAAGGAAAGGACCTTACATTTGACATTGCCGTACAAATTGAGCAATCACATGAATACAGCAGAAAACAAATGGAGGCAATGAGACCTAAAGACAAAGACGTTGATTTTGTCCGAAGCCGAGGTGCGAGACCCAAGTCATTCACATACAAGGGAGAGCGAAACCAGCGCCGCGGAGGATACAACCAAACCGGAAGGCAGCGACGAAGGCCAGACGTTCGAGCCACAGGGACAAGGCAGTCACATAGACAATGTACCCAATGCGGAAAAAACAAGCACAAAACTGTATCAGACTGCCCAGCCATGGGAAAAACCTGTATTAAGTGTTCAAAACTGAACCATTTTGCAAATATGTGCAGGACTGCGGCAGATAACAAAAACGTGAACTATGTGGAAAACAATGAAAGTGGATCCAGTGACTCGGAATTCTACGTCTACACTGTAAGTAGCCTTACTTCTCGACGTGACAATGCTGTAGTTAAACTTTCATTTGGTCCAAACAATGTACAATTAAATGCTAAGATTAACACAGGCAGCTAGGTGAACATTCTTCCTGCGCAACTTTTCAGACAAATTGGTCTGCATGAGCCCCTGTTACCCCCCGATGCCAAATTGACCTCGTACACAGGTGACCAACTATCAGTTCAAGGCAAAATTCGCATGCAGTGCGCGTTCAGAGATAAACACACGCGAGCCGAATTTTACATAGTAGGCCAGGTTAACGCCCCCGCACTGATAAATCTTAAAACAGCGTCAGCTTTAAACTTGATACAGTTGACGTATTCAGTCGACAAGCAAGTTTCAAAAGAAAAAGACACGATCTTGTCCGAATTTAGCGACATATTCGAAGGAATTAGAACTTTCGAAGGCACATGTACAATACAGCTACAGGACAATGCCACACCTGTAGTCTGTCCCGTACGCAAAGTACTGTTTGCGCTGCAAAGTAAACTTAAGTCGGAATTCCAGTCAATGGAGGATTAGGGCATCTTATCAAAAATAACAGAACCGACCGATTGGGTGAACGCGTTAGTATACATTGAAAAACCGAAATCCGGAAAACTCCGAATCTGCATTGACCCAAAAGCGCTCAATGACAGTATAAAACTACCACATTACCCCATGCGCGATATTACAGACATAACTTCGCAGCTGAATGGAGCGAAATACTTTAGCGTGCTCGATGCAACAAAGGGGTATTACTCGTGCCGCTTGTCAGAGGAGTCGTCACTTCTAACGACATTTGCCATTCCGTTCGGTCGATACAAGTATAATCGATTACCAATGGAGTTGCAATCGTCACAAGACATTTTCAATCGGAAAATGGACGAAATCCTTGAGGGACTACCGGGCGTTGCGTCAATTGTTGATGATGTCCTATGCTGGGGGCGTACGCAAGTAGAACACAGCGAAAATCTACGACGCCTGCTCATGCGTGCTCGAGAAAGAGGTCTCAAATTCAACCCAGAAAAAACGGTCGTAGAGCAAACGGAAGTAAAGTATTTTGGCCACGTGATCACTGACAAAGGACTGTCCGTAGACAAGGACAAAGTCTCCTCAATTACAAACATGAAAACCCCAGAATAGTGCCACGAATTAGAAACATTTCTAGGCATGGTGACCTACTTAACAAAGTTTGCACCAAATCTCGCGGAAATCATGAGTCCTATGCGTGCGCTACTAAAAAATGACGTGCAATTCATCTGGGGCCCGGAGCAAGCTAGCTCATTTGACCGGGTCAAACAGGTTATAACGCAAGCGCCTGTGCTAAGGTACTTTGACTCCGACAAACCCGTCACGCTCCAGGTAGACGCTTCTTTGAAAGGCATAGGTGCCGTCTGCTTGCAAGAAGGCAAACCTGTTGCGTACGCGTCGAAAACTTTGACAGAAAACCAAGTATCCTGGGCACAAATAGAAAAGGAAACTGCTGCAATTTTGTTCGGATGCCTTAAATTCAAACAATACATTTACGGCAAACGCACAATTAATGAGAATGATTGCAAACCAGTCATATCAATACTGAAAAAAACACTCAGTGTCGCACCGCAAAGATTGCAGAAGCTACTTATGCAATTACAGCCGTTCAACATTGAAGTAATTCACAAAAAGGGAACAAACATCCCGATTGGAGATGCACTTTCAAGAAATTATATTCCAGAAACATACCAAGAAATGTTCGCGAATATGGACATGCACGTGCACACAGTAAAATCGCTACCGATAAGTGGTCAAAGAATAGAAAAAATCCGTGCAGAAACACGAAACGATGAACAATTGCAGGCCGTGAGACGAGCAATACTCGGGGGATGGCCGAACAAACGAAGTTCGTGCAGCAAACAAGCCGTTGATTTTTGGAATCATAGAGACGAAATGGCTTACGAAGACGGAATCATACTAAGAGGTTCAAAAATCGTCATACCGCGGGCAATACAAGCCGATATGGTAAAAGCTGTTCACATGAACCATTTAGGTTGCCAAAAGGCAGTTAGCCGCGCTCGCGACATTATGTTTTGGCCTGGCATGACCAAGCATATCACGGAATATGTTTTGGCATGTCCACTTTGCGAAAAATACCGTCCTGCAAATACAAAGGAACCATTACGTACACACGAAATTCCAGAGAGACCATGGCAAAATGTCTCTTGCGACCTTTTCACATTTGAAAATAAACAATACATGGTCCTGGTTGATGCATTCAGCCATCACATAGAAATAGACCATCTGCCAAGCATCTCAAGTAAAACAGTAGTTAGAAAACTCAAAGTAAATTTTAGTCGTTTTGGTAGCCCTGTTCAAATTAAAACAGACAACGGAACACAATTCATATCAGACGAGTTCGTAAAATTCTCTACAGAATGGAACTTCAATCACGTGACATCGAGTCCAAATATGCCTAGCTCAAATTGGGATGCAGAATCTGCAGTCAAAATTGCAAAAACGCATTTTGCGCAAAGCAAAAGACACGAATACGGATCCATATTTGGCACTTTTTGAATTCCGTTACATGCCGTTACCATGCGGATATTCACCCGCACAACTTCTAATGTCCCGACGTCTGAGATCGCTACTACCCTCTACCAATGAGCAACTGAATCCGGCATTGGTAGACACTAAGTCTGCGCGTGAAAACATGCAAACTCTACGCACTAAATCCAAACTATACCATGACCGAAATGCTAAACCCCTGCCGCCGCTTAGCCCTGGTGATCGTATCATGTATCAAAGAGAAAAAGTATGGGAACCCGCAAAAGTTCTATCACAGTACAGCGATAGATCTTACACTATACAAACACCAGATGGTACGAATTACGGGCGAAACCGAAAATTTCTCAAAAAATCAAATGCCGGTCACTTGAGTACAGCGTCTGACCAAACAATCCCCTGTTCACCCCAGCCGCCTGTCCAATCTTTCAGCAGAGAAAATTCTCAGACAAATTCCAGACAGCATTATGTCACACAGAAGGGTCGAGAGGTCAGGCCACAAAAGGTGTATGCAGATACCGAATGGGTTAAGTGAATAGCTACAGTGAATGAAACTGACATTAGACTCGCTTATCTGGGCGAAGAAACATTTTCACTTTGTTATCATTCATAAACATGTAGCAAGAAACATATGAGAGACAGTTATTATAGTTCATTTCCAGTTTAGAATATCCATATACATTTCACTCTTATGGATGTAGAAAATTAAGAACAACTAAAGGTACATGCTTATTGTTTTTCTATAATGGTTATTTTTATCTTTTGTTATTTTGTTTTTTCAAAACAAGCGGAATGTTATGTATTTAGCTCTGCGCATGCTCAGCCCCTAACGATAAGCCCGCCACTCCTAACAGTTGTATAGAATAAAGCATATACGAAACCACATTGTGTCACTGCTATATATATGCACCCAGAATATGAATATTATTAAAATTATATATCATATTCAAGCTATTTGTCTCTGCTCTACTTTAGCACTTGTTTTGTCCTTCTATTGCCTCTAAAAGCAAAGTTATTACGCATTTTCTGAACAAAGGATGTTTCGAAATTTACCTTGGGTTACCATGGAAACCGTTTAATAAAACATAGATGGGACAAAATTATTTGGGGAAATACTAAAAATGTGTTTTGAGGACCCCAACGAACAACTTAAACATGAATTCAATAATTTTGCATTAATAAGCCTCTCAGACTAAACAATAAACTCCTTTTTTCTAAAAAAACCCACATTTTTTAATTCCTCATTAATATTCATAAGAATACATTTACGAATATTAATAAAATCATATATTATATTCAAGCTATATGTCTCTGCTTTACTTTGGTACTTGTTTTGTCCTTCTATTGTTTCTAAAAGCAAAGTTATGACGCATTTTCTGAACCAAGGTAGTTTCGAAAATTACCTCGGGTTACCATGGAAACCATTATATAAAACATAGCTTGGACAAACTTATTTTTGGGGGCATGCTCAAAATGTGTTCTGAGGACCCTAACGAACAATTTTGTACCCATGAAAAAAAGTCTAGGGGGAATGCTACGGTAACCACTACTAGGACCCAGCCTAATTGTTCAAATTTGAAGCTCAAGGCCTAAAATTATGGCCCTTGGTTTCATATTGGCCCCAATCTGAAGCTTACTTATTTTTAGCTCACCAGAGCACAAAGTGCTCAGGGTGATCTTTTGTGATTGCCTGATGTCCGTCGGCGTGCGTCGTGCGGTGTGCGTCGTGCGTCGTCAGTCGTCAACAATTTGAACCTTTAAAAGTCTTCTCCTCTGAATCTACAGGGTTCTCAGCTTTCATCTTTGGCACATAGCATCACCTATAGGTCCTCTACAAAAGTTATATAAATTATGTCCCTGGAGTCAAAATTGGCCCCGCTACAGTCCCAGGGGTGGCCAGTTTTCACTAGCTGACTTACACTATAAAGGTTCCTCTGAGCTAGCACTCCATCTGTTATGCGATCACTTGAGAGGGCAAGTTCCTGGTCAAAACTCTATGAAGTTGTCTGCTTCAGAATTAGTGTCTGTTTGTTCACACTGTTTTTAACCCATTCCCTCATAGACTATTTTTAGATCCTGTTTCTTTGAAAATTTCAGAATTGTGTTGATTTGAAGCCATTGTGATAAATAGAGCTGCAAAAGTTGTTTCCTTCCATATCTTTTAAAAAACAAATGTCATAGTGAAAGACAGTTTGGACCCTGATGAGATGCCAAGTTACTTTGTATCTCATCTTGATCCAGACTTGATCCAGACTGTTTGCAAAGGTTATTATAAATGCTAAAAAAACCCCAAAGCAAGTAGCTTGTGTAATATTAGCAGGCTTAAGGTATAGGACCTTTGAAGAGTGAGTGATCAGCCATAAGCATATTGACTAGGGATAATTGCAGATCACTTATGCATATGGATGGGTTTTCTTGGTTCACTAAACTTGTATATAACCAGGGCTAAATGCTAGCTAATCCAAACCTAAATCGCAAGCTCATTAAAAAAATTTTGGCTAGGATTAAGTTTGCAACAAGCTTGCAGGCAGGCATATCTCTAGTTAAACATTTACTGGTGTCTATTTTTAGCATACATTTAAAGGTAGGTTATCTCCCTTTTTGATAACAACTGGAATGCCTCCTTTGCTGTTAGCAGATCTGCAGTAATATTGCAGACCTAAACAAAGAAAATTGTTATAGTTAGATGTCGCCTGTTGCACATTAATTAGGACAATTAACCCTTTACTCCATTAATAGGCCTTTCTACACCTTTGCAAACAGAGTAGATCCTGATTAGATGGCTTATGTAGTAGCCATCTGTTCAATCTGCTGTTTGCTTATGATATGATATAGTGCAAATTGCATTACATTATTTTCATTTTGTGTACAATATACTTATAATATGTTTACTAACCCTTTCCCTCATGTTAACATCTTTTCACACATTTGCAAACAGAGCAGACCCAGATCAGATGGCTCCTATAGCAGCTGTCTGATCAGGGTCCGCTCTGTTTGTTAATGGAATATTAAAGATGTTTCTTTACTTTCTAAAATGGCTACACCGTCCCACCTTCCATTTTCATTATAACTATTTTAAATTAAGATATGAATAATAATAACTCATGAAGGTGTAATGAAAATATCTGAAATTTTGAATATCATAAGTACATGTATAGATTAATTTATTCTTTCTGAAATTCAACCAATTTGCCCAGGGAGAGGGTTTGCATACTTTTGTACAAGCCCTTCTTTAGATTGACATTGTAATCTGTTTTCATTTTCTTAAAAAAAATTAATGTGAGGTGCTCTACAAAAGTTACATAAATTATGCCCCTTGGGTCAAAATTTGCCCGCCCCAGGGCCGGGTAGTTTTCTATAGAAACACATATAGTGAAAACTTTGAAAATCTTCTCCTCTGATTGTCTGGTGAGCGATGTCAGGGCCTTTCAGGCCCTCTTGTTACACAGAAATACAGTGTATGCATATGTATATAGTAATCAGGTGAGCGATTTAGGGCCATCATGGCCCTCTTGTTTTACCTTTACAGATATTGAAGTGATATTTTGTACGTGGCTTTATTATAATGAGTAACAGATGAAGTTGAATTTCGTTGTGTATGCCCTTCTTTAGATTTACATTGTTCAATGTTTTCATTTACATATTTTAGCTCACCTGGCACAAAGTGCCAGGTGAGGTATTGTGAGGGGGCAGTGTCCGGCGTCAAGGGGGCGTGCGTATATGTGTCGTGCGTCGTCAACAATTTACTTAAACATCTTCTTCTCTGAAACCATAAGGCCTAGATCTTTGATATATGGTATGTAGCATCATCTAATGGTCCTCTACAAAGATTGTTCAAATTATGACCCCCGGACCAAAAATGGTCCCGCCCCAGGGTTTATCAGTTTTCATAGGAATATTTTTAAAAATCTTCTCTGATGAAACCATAAGGCCTAGATCTTTGATATTTGGTATGTAGCATGATATAATGGTCCTCTACAAAGATTGTTCAAATTATGACCCCCTTGCCAAAAATGGTCCCGCCCCAGGGCTTATCAGTTTTTCATAGGAAAATCTTTTAAAATTTTCTTCTCTCAAATTGAAGGCCTATAATGGCCATCTACAAAGATTGTTGAAATCATGACTCCCGGACCAAAAATGGCCCTGCCCCGAGGCTTATCAGATTTTCATAGGAAAATATTTAGAATTTTTCTTCTCTGAAACCATATGTCCTAGACCATTGATATTTAATATGTAGCATCATCTAATGGTCCTCTACAAAGATTGTTCAAATTATGATTCCTGGACCAAAAATGGCCCCACCCCAGTGCTTATCAGTTTTTCATAGGAAAATCTTAAAAATCTTCTTCTCCAAAACTGTAAAGCCTAAACTTTTGATATTTGGTATGTAGCATCATCTAATGATTTTTTACAAAGATTGTTCAAATTGTTACCCCCAGGGCCAAAAGTGGTCCCGCCCCATGGCTTATCAGTTTTTTTTAGCTCATCTGAGCCAAAGGCACAAGGTGAGCTATTGTGACCGCCTGTCGTCCGTCGTCTGTCTGTCCGGCCGTCCGGCCAGTTTACCTTTTTATTTGAGTTAGTTATAGCCAAAGTATAATGCCTACAGTAACCAAACTTGGCATGTGGGTTTATAATGAGGGTCACATAACATGTCATAGGTTAGTAGGTTACTATGACCCTTTTTATACACCCACAAACAGAGTTTGAGGGGGGTATACTGGAATCGGCCTGTCGGTCGGTCCGGCGGTCGGTCTGTCTGCAAAATCTTGTACGGCGAACTCCTCCTTCAGTTTCAACCCGATTCACTTGATACTTGGCATAATTGTTAATCAGGAGTAGTAGATGTGCAAGACACAAATTTCAGGTCTCTGTGACCTTGACCTTGACCTTTGGCCTTGAAATTGATCTTGAAATTGGCTGGCAAAAGCTTGTACTTTGAACTCCTCCTTCAATTTCAACCTGATTCACTTGATACTTGGCATAAATGTTACTCAGGAGTAGTAGATGTGTAAGGCACAAATTTCAGGTCTCTGTGACCTTGACCTTGACGTTTGGCCTTGAAATTGGTCTTGAAATTGGCAGGCAAAATCTTGTACTTTGAACTCCTCCTTCACTTTCAACCTGATTCACTCGATACTTGGCATTAATGTTACTCAGGAGTAGTAGATGTGCAAGACACAAATTTCAGGTCTCTGTGACCTTGACCTT
Source organism: Azorinus chamasolen (assembly GCA_963576725.1). Lineage (NCBI taxonomy): Eukaryota > Metazoa > Mollusca > Bivalvia > Cardiida > Solecurtidae > Azorinus > Azorinus chamasolen. The sequence goes on along the minus strand of OY755244.1, from coordinate 16,099,333 downwards.
GACCTTTGGCCTTGAAATTGGTCTTGAAATTGGCAGACAAAATCTTGTACTTTGAACTCCTCCTTCAATTTCAACCTGATTCACTTGATACTTGGCATAAATGTTACTCAGGAGTAGTAGATGTGCAAGACACAAAATTCAGGTCTCTGTGACCTTGACCTTGACCTTTGGTCTTGAAATTGGTCCTATCATTGGCAGGCAAAATCTTGTACTTTGAACTCCTCCTTCAATTTCAACCTGATTCACTTGATACTTGGCATAAATGTTACTCAGGAGTAGTAGATGTGTAAGACACAAATTTCAGGTCTCTGTGACCTTGACCTTGACATTTGGCCTTGAAATTGGTCTTGAAATTGGCAGGCAAAATCTTGTACTTTGAACTCCTCCTTCACTTTCAACCTGATTCACTTGATACTTGGCATTAATGTTACTCAGGAGTAGTAGATGTGCAAGACACAAATTTCAGGTCTCTGTGACCTTGACCTTGACCTTTGGCCTTGAAATTGGTCTTGAAATTGGCTGGCAAAAGCTTGTACTTTGAACTCCTCCTTCACATTCAACCTGATTCACTTGATACTTGGCATTAATGTTACTCAGGAGTAGTAGATGTGCAAGACACAAATTTCAGGTCTCTGTGACCTTGACCTTGACCTTTGGCCTTGAAATTGGTCTTGAAATTGGCTGGCAAAAGCTTGTACTTTGAACTCCTCCTTCACATTCAACCTGATTCACTTGATACTTGGCATAAATGTTACTCAGGAGTAGTATATGTGCAAGACACAAATTTCAGGTCTCTGTGACCTTGACCTTGACCGTTGGTCTTGAAATTGGTCTTGAAATTGGCAGGCAAAATCTTGTACTTTGAACTCCTCCTTCACTTTCAACCTGATTCACTTGATAATTGGCATTAATGTTACTCAGGAGTAGTAGATGTGCAAGACACAAATTTAAAATCTCTGTGACCTTGACCTTTGGCCTTGAAATTGGTCTTAAAATTGGCAGGCAAAATCTTGTACTTTGAACTCCTCCTTCACTTTCAACCTGATTTACTTGATACTTGGCATAAATGTTACTCAGGAGTAGTAGATGTGCAAGACACAAATTTCAGGTCTCTGTGACCTTGACCTTGACCTTTGGCCTTGAAATTGGCAGGCAAAATCTTGTACTTTGAACTCCTCCTTCAATTTCAACCTGATTCACTTGATACTTGGCATAAATTACAGAATTTTCTCTATTTGAACTTTGGGTATTTTTGTTATTTGGTCCTGTTACATGTTCAAAACTTGAATTTGCAATCAAGGCTGCCGTGTGGGGGTATTCATCACCTTTAGTGATAGTTCTAGTTTGACATAGTTTTAAGCTTCATTGACTTAGAGAATTTCCAGGTTGACTTTTTTGTTTCCGATCGATAACTAATAAACGACTTGGTCTTCCAACTTGCTGTGGTGGTTGGTCATGACAATTGGATGACCCCTATCGTTTTTGAGGTCACTAGGTCAAAGGTCAAGGTCACAATGACCTTAACTGGTGAAATAGTTTCCGTTCAGTAACTGCTCATGGGTTTGGCTTGGGATCTTCAAACTTGCTGTGATGGTTTGTCATGACCACTAGATGACCCCTATAGTTTTTTAGGTCAAAGGTCAAGGTCACCATGACCTTAACTAGTAAAAAGATTTTTTATCAACAATTGCTCAAGGGTTTGGCTTAGGATCTTCAAATTTGCTGTTGTGGTTGGTCATGACAACTAGATAAATCCTCTGTTTTTTAGGTCACTAGGTCAAAGGTCAAGGTCACCATGACCTTAACTAGTGAAATGGTTTCCAATCAATAACTGCTCAAGGATTTGGCTTAGGATCTTCAAACTTGCTGTGGTGGTTGGTCATGACCACTAGATGACCCTTTATGTTTTTGAGGTCACTAGGTCAAAGGCCAAGGTCACCATGACCTTAACTGATGAAATGGTTTCTGATCAATAACTGCTCAAGGGTTTGGCTTAGAATCTTCAAACTTGCTGTGATGGTTCGTCATGACCACTAGATGACCCCTATAGTTTTTTAGGTCAAAGGTCAAGGTCACCATGACCTTAACTAGTAAAATGGTTTTTGATCAATAATTGCTCAAGGGTTTGGCTTAGGATCTTCAAATTTGCTGTGGTGGTTGGTCATGACAACTAGATGAACCCTCTGTTTTTAGGTCACTAGGTCAAAGGTCAAGGTCACCATTACCTTAACTTGTGAAATGTTTTCAGATCAATAAATGATTAGTGGTTTGGCTTAGGATCGTCAAAGTTGCTTAGGTGATTAGTCATGACCAGTAGATGACCTCTGTAGTTGAGGTCACTAGATCAAAGGTCAGGGGGTCTGGGTGTATACATGCTTTACAAATATCTCTTGTTTTTTATGCTTCAATGAATTTCTAGATTGACCTTTTGAACATGTGGAGTCATGATGAGGACCTCATTACATGCAATTGGAATATGTTTAACTATTTATTATGCCTTCAGCATCTGCTGATGCAGAAATGTATAATGATTGACTGTTCATCTATATCACTTTAATCGGCAATCTGGCCATACGGACATTGGCGGTTTCTTGTTGCCTAGTATTTACGCTTCATTGACTTAGAGAATTTCCAGGTTGACCTTTTTGTTATACGCCCACCTAATAAAGGTGGTTGTATATTGTCGTGGCCCTGTCTGTCAGTCCGTTCGTTCGTTCCTTCGTTGGTTGGTTGGTTCGTTTGTTTGTCCGTCAACATTTTGTTTGTCCGCTGTTTTCTGGGAAAACTATTTGGCAGATATTAATGAAACTTCACACAAATGTTAAATGCATCAAGATCTGAAGCTGACTTGATTCTGAGGTTCATTTGATTTTTCATTTCAGAGTTATTGCCCTTGTCCTTAAAAAATATGCAAATTGTTTGTCCGCCGTTTTCTGGGAAAACTATTTGAGAGATATTAATGAGACTTCACACAAATGTTTAATGCATCAAGATCTTATGCTGAGTCGATTCTGAGGTTCATTTGATTTGTTGTTTCGGGTTTGTTCGTTCGTTCATTCGTCCATCAACATTTTGTTTGTCCGCTGTTTTCTGGGAAAACTATTTGGCAATATAATTGAAACTTCACACAAATGTTAAATGCACCAAGATCTGAAGCTGAGTCGATTCTGAGGTTCATTTGATTTTTCATTTCAGAGTTATGGCCCTTGTCCTTAAAAAATATGCAAATAGTTTGTCCGCCGTTTTCTGGGAAAACTATTGGAGAGATATTAATGAGACTTCACACAAATGTTTAATGCATCAAGATCTGATGCTGAGTCGATTCTGAAGTTCATTTGATTTGTTGTTTCGGAGTTATGGCCCTTTTACTTAAATAATAATGCAAATACATGCAAATAGTTTGTCCGCTGTATTCTGGGAAAACTATTTGAGAGATATTAATGAAACTTCACACAAATGTTAAATGCATCAAGATCTGAAGCTGAATTGATTTTGAGGTTCATTTGATTTTTCATTTCAGAGTTGTGGCCCTTGTCCTTAAAAAATATGCAAATAGTTTGTCCCCTGTTTTCTGGGAAAACTATTCGAGAGATATTAATGAAACTTCACACAAATATTTAATGCATCAAGATCTGAAACTGAATCGATTGTGAGGATCATTTGATTTTTCGTTTCAGAGTTATGGCCCTTGTCCTTAAAAAATAATGCGAATAGTTTGTCCGCTGTTTTCTGGGAAAACTATGTGAGAGATATTAATGAAACTTCACAAAATGTTTAATGCATCAAGATCTGATGCTGAGTTGATTTTGAGGTTTGTTTGATTTGTCGTTTCGGAGTTAATGCCCTTTTACTTAAAAAAATTGCAAATATATGCAAATAGTTTGTCGGCTGTTTTCTGGCAAAACTGTTTGACAGATATTAATGAAACTTAATACACATTTTAATGCACCAAGACCTGAAGCTAAGTCGATTCTGAGGATCATTTGATTTGTTGTTTCCGAGTTATGGCCCTTGCACTTAAAAAAATAATGCAAATCTATGCAAATATGAGGATGGCCATAACTTTTTCATTTGAAATGATATTTACTTCAATTGTTTATATGGTTAAACCTTAATGTGAATTTTCACATATATTGCGGGGGTTTTGATATGTCATTTTATTCCAAAGTTATGGTCCTTGAACTTTGTGTGTTCGTTGCTTTGTTAGTCGGTCAACTTTTAGTTTGTCTGTTGTTTTCTGGGAAAACTATTAAAATGATATAAATGAAACTTAATACAAATGTTTTAAGCAACAAAATTTGAAGCTGAGTTTATTTTGAGGTTCATTCAGTTTGTCTTTACAGAGTTATGGCCGTTGCACTTTACAAAAATCTGCAAAAATGAGGATTAGCTGTAACTTTTTTATTTAATAAGATATTCACTTCATTTTTTTTATAAAATAGTAACACCTTAATATGGAAATCAAGATCTGAAGCACAGATTAGAAAATGTCAACACTTATAAGGCATGTTGAATCAGAGCAAGTTTGCAAGTGGGCGTATTATGTACCGTATGCGGTACTCTTGTTTGTGTTAGTTATAGCCAAAGTATAACACCTATAGTAACCAAACTTGGCATGTGGGTTTATAATGAGGGTCCCATTACATGTCATAGGTTAGCAGGTTACTATGACCCCTTTTTGACCTAGTTTTTACGCTTCATTGACTCAGAGAATTTCCAGGTTGGCCTTTTTGTTTGTGTTAGTAATAGCCAAAGTATAACACCTACAGTAACCAAACTTGGCATGTGGGTTCATAATGAGGGTCACATTACATGTCATAGGTTAGTAGGTTATTATGACCCCTTTTTGACCTAGTTTTTAAGCTTCATTGACTAACAGAATTTCCAGGTTGACCTTTTTTTTCCGAGGTTTACCTTTTTGTTTCCGATCGATAACTAATAAACAACTTGGCCTAGAATCTTCAAACTTGCTGTGGTGGTTGGTCATGACAAATAGATGACCCCTATTGTTTTTGAGGTCACTAGGTCAAAGGTCAAGGTCACAATGACCTTAACCGTTGAAATAGTTTCCGATCAGTAACTGCTCAAGGGTTTGGCTTAGAATCTTCAAACTTGCTGTGATGGTTCGTCATGACCACTAGATGACCCCTATAGTTTTTGGGGTCAAAGGTCAAGGTCACCATGACCTTAACTAGTAAAACGGTTTTTGATCAATAACTGCTCAAGGGTTTGGCTTAGGATCTTCAAATTTGCTGTGGTGGTTGGTCATGACAACAAGATGAACCCTCTTGTTTTTGAGGTCACTAGGTCAAAGGTCAAGGTCACCATGACCTTAACTGGTGAAATGGTTTCCGATCAAAAACTGCTCAAGGGTTTGGCTTAGGATCTTCAAACTTGCTGTGGTGATTGGTCATGACCACTAGATGATCCCTGTTTTTGAGGTCACTACCACTAGATGACCCCTAATGTTTTTGAGATCACTAAGTCAAAGGCCAAGGTCACCATGACCTTAACTGGTGAAATGGTTTCCAATCAATAACTGCTCAAGGGTTTGGCTTAGAATCTTCAATTTTGCTGTGGTAGTTGGTCATGACCACAGGATGACTCCTATTGTTTTTAATGTCACTAGGTCAAAGGTCAAGTTCACCATGACCGTAACTGGTAAAATTGTTTCTGATAAATAAATGCTCACAGGTTTGGCTTAGGCTCTTCAAATTTGCTGTGGTGGTTGGTCATGACAACTAGATGAGCCCTCTTGTTGTTTTTTTTGTCACTAGGTCTAAGGTCAAGATCAGCATGACCTTAACTGGTGAAATGGTTTCCAGTCAATAACTGCTCAAGGGTTTGGATTAGGATCTTCAAACTTGCTGTGGTGGTTTGTCATGACCACTAGATGACCCCTAATGTATTTTAGGTCACTAGGTCAAAGGTCAAGGTCATCATGACATTAACAGGTGATATGGTTTCTAATCAATAACTGCTCAAAAGTTTGGCTTAGGATCTTCAAAACTGTGGTGGTTGGTCATGACAACTAGATGACCCCTATTGTTTTTTAGGTCACTAGATCAAAGATTAAGGTCACCTGATGAAATGGTTTCCGATTAATAACTGCTCAATGGTTTGGTTGGGGATCTTCAAACTTGCTGTGGTGGTTGGTCGTAACTACTAGATGACCGCTATAGTTGTTGAGGTCACTAGGTCAAAGGTCAAGGTCACCATTACCTTAACTTGTGAAATGTTTTCAGATCAATAAATGATTAGTGGTTTGGCTTAGGATCGTCAAAGTTGCTTAGGTGATTAGTCATGACCAGTAGATGACCTCTATAGTTGAGGTCACTAGATCAAAGGTCTGGGTGTATACACGTTTTACAAACATCTCTTGTGTTTTATGCTTCAATGAATTTCTAGATTGACCTTTTTAACATGTGGAATTATAATGAAGACCTCATTACATGCAAATGGAATATGTTTAACTATTTATTATGCCTTCAGCATCTGCTGATGCAGGAATGTATAATGATTGACTGTTCATCTATATCACTTTAATTGGCAATCCGGCCATACGGACATTGGCGGTTTCTTGTCATCTTTAGTGATAGTTCTAGGTTGAACAACATAGATTCAAATTTAAAAATGATTCATAAATCTGATTGCAGTTGTATGTCCTTATATTACAGGAAACAGCTGAGGTACTATGTAAAGACATCCCATTGCCACTGTTTTCATATGTTATTGGTGTAACTCCATTGAATTTAACATATTTGATGGCCATTAACTCTTCATATGGGTATGGTACAAAGTTGTATGGACGTACCATAGTGGTAAATGAGACCTATAAACCGGTGGATCTGCATGTTGGGACAAACAAAGGCACCATTCTAAAGGTAAGGTTGTATCTACCTGGAAGCATAAAGATTGTAGCAAGAACTGATTGCATCTCTCATATTTAGTTTGTTCAACTGCCTTCAATCATTCAATCACACTAGTTTTCTAAGAGGTAGGTTAGCTGAGAGCAGGCAGCACATTTGACTTTTTATACGCCCACCTAATAAAGGTGGTCGTATATTGTTTTGGCCCTGTCCGTTTGTTCGTTCGTTCGTTTGTACGTTCGTTCTTTTGTTTGTTCGTTCATTCATTCGTACGTTCGTTCATTCGTTTGTTCGTCCGTCAACATTTTGTTTGTCCGCTGGGAAAACTATTTGGCAAATATTAATGAAACTTCACACAAATGTTAAATGCATCAAGATCTGAAGCTGAATTGATTCTGAGGTTCATTTGATTTTTATGCCCCCAAAGCTAGGCTTTGGCGGCATATAGTGATCGCACCGTGTGTGTGTGGGTGTGTGTGTGTGTGGGTGTGTGGGTGGGTGGGTGGGTGTGTGTGTGTGTGGGTGTGTGTACCTTTTGTCCGGAGTATATTTCCTTTGTCACATCAGCTACGGATACCAAATTTGGTGTGTGAGTTCATATTGGGATGGGGGAGTGTCGCGTATCATTTTCATGTCACTGTGACCTTGACCTTGACCTTTGACCTTGATTTTACAAAAAGCTTGTCCGGAGCATATCTCCTTTACCTTACCAGCTACAGATTCCAAATTTGGTGTGTGAGTTCATCTTAGGATGGCGGACTGTCGCGTACCATTTCCAGGTCACTGTGACCTTGACCTTGACCTTTGACCTCGATTTTAAAAAAAGCTTATGCCTTACCAGCTACAAAAAGCTTGTCCGGAGTATATCTCCTATACCTTACCAGCTAAGGATTCCAAATTTGGTGTGTTAGTTCATCTTGGGATGGAGGAGTGTCGCGTACCATTTTCAGATCACTGTGACCTTGACCATGACCTTTGACCGATTTTACAAAAAGCTTGTCCGGAGCATATCTCCTTTACCTTACCAGCTACAGATTCCAAATTTGGTGTGTGAGTTCATCTTGGGATGGCGGAGTGTCGCGTACCATTTCCAGGTCACTGTGACCTTGACCTTGACCTTTGACCTCGATTTTAAAAACCGCTTATACCTTACCAGCTACAAAAAGCTTGTCCGGAGTATATCTCCTATTCCTTACCAGCTAAGGATTCCAAATTTGGTGTGTGAGTTCATCTTTGGATGGAGGAGTGTCGCATACCATTTTCAGATCACTGTGACCTTGACCATGACCTTTGACCGATTTTACAAAAAGCTTGTCCGGAGCATATCTCCTTTACCTTACCAGCTACAGATTCCAAATTTGGTGTGTGAGTTCATCTTGGGATGGCGGAATGTCATGTACCATTTCCAGGTCACTATGACCTTAACCTTGACCTTGACCGATTTTACAAAAAGTTTGTCCAGAGCATATCTCCTATACCTTACCAGATACGGATTCCAAATTTGGTTTGTGAGATCACCTTCAGATGGCGGAGTGTCGCGTACCATTTTCAGGTCACTGTGACCTTGACCTTGACCTTCGACCTCGATTTTACAAAAAAGGTTGTCCAGAGAATATCTCTTATACCTTACCAGCTATGGATTCCAAATTTAATGTGTGAGTTTATCTTGGGATGGCGGAGTGTCGCGTACCATTTTCAGGTCACTGTGACCTTGACCTTTGACCTACATTTTACACAAAGCTTGTCTGGAGCATTTCTCCTATACCTTACCAGCTACGGAATCCAAATTTGGTTTGTGAGTTCATCTTGGGATGGGGGAGAGTCATGTACCATTTTCAGATCACTGACCTTGACCTTGACCTTTGACCTCAATTTTACAGTCCGGAGCATATCTCCTATATCTTACCAGATACAAAAAGCTTGTCCAGAGCATATCTCCTATACCTTAAACGTTGACAATCAACCCAGGGTCCTTTTTAACGTTGAGAATGACTTAGGGTCCTTTTTAACTAAGTTTTGACGCTTGGCTCTTTTCTTAGCTATCATAATCGTCAAAGGTTCTGTTTCTAATGTTAAGAACTGACTCCTGTGTCATTTTTAACAGCATCAAAATTTCATGTTACACCTGCATTACATTGTATTGTTTTTCCACCAAAATGCATTTCGGTGTCAAACACTTTGGGGGCATTTGTCACCCGTGACGACCCTCTTGTTCATTTCAGAGTTATGGCCCTTGTCTTTAAAAATATGCAAATAGCTTGTCTGCTGTTTTCTGGGAAAACTATATGAGAAATATTAATGAAACTTCACACAAATGTTTAATGCATCAAGATCTGAAGCTGAGTTGATTCTGAGGTTCATTTGATTTGTCGTTTTGGAGTTATGGCCCTTTTAGTTAAAAAATAATGCAAATACATGCAAATAGTTTGTCCGCTGTTTTCTGGGAAAACTATTTGACAGATATTAATGAAACTTCACACAAATGTTGAATGCATCAAGATCTGAAGCTGAGTTGATTCTGAGGTTCATTTAATTTTTCATTTCAGAATTATGGCCCTTGTCCTTAAAAATATGCAAATAGTTTGTCCGCTGTTTTGTGGGAAAGCTATTTGAGAGATATTAATGAAACTTCACACAAATATTTAATTCATCAAGATCTGAAACTGAAATGATTCTGAGGATCATTTGATTTTTCGTTTCAGAGTTATGGCCCTTGTCCTTAAAAAATAATGCAAATAGTTTGTCCGCTGTTTTCTGGGAAAACTATTTGAGAGATGATGATGAAACTTTTTAATGTATCAATGCATCAAGATCTGATGCTGAGTCAATTTTGAGGTTTATTTGATTTTTCGTTTCGGAGTTATTGCCCTTTTACTTAAAAAAAATATGCAAATATGTGACTGGCCACGCGAAAAGTGCCCTTCAGGGTGAAAAAATCAAAAATGACTTTTTGTTTGTTTTTTGTAGACACAAGCTTCGTGAGTCTGGAAATGAATTTCATTTTGCTGCGCGTAGGTTCTATCCATACATGTGATAACTACCGGATTCTGCGGGAGCCTACCGGATTTGAGTCCAACTCCCGCAAGTCCCGGCCGGGAGACGAAATCTCCCGATTTCTGAATAAAAATGATTTTTATTTTTTTCCCACCCCATTTTCTATCATTTTTTGTCAATAAGCGCTAGCCAGACGCCTCAAAGAACCAGTGTTGTTGACTTATTTACTGCCCTGTTTATCATGGCAGGCACAGCGCCGTGTCCCTTTTGTAGTACGTCGCCATGTTGCCCCTTATCAAAGACCATCGCAGCATGCCCTAAATACCATGCTGTGTAATTGTGGCCCCAGTAAAAGGGATTAAATGGTCAGCAAACTCAGCATGGTGTGTTATTTACCTTGGCATGTGTGTATTCCGTATCATAAACATTTGTGTATGCATATATGTCTCTGGTGTATTACACTGTCGTCATTACATGCTTTTTTCTTCACGGTCAGGTTCTACCAAATTTCTGTTGAAGACGATCTTATTTTCTGAGACTAAACATCTAGATAGTTACTTTATTAAATTAATTTAGGTTCTAAGTTTATTAATAGATGTCCACATGGCATAACTGTAATGAAAATGTGCTTTTATCAGAAAAAATAAAATAAAAAAAATTGGTTGCCTCAAACCACGGATTTTTCGAACGGTGAAATGTGTCATTTCATAGAGGCAAACACAAACATTGTTTTCCACAGACATTTGGTAACATATTCAAAAGAAATTGTGTTTGTATTGAGTATAGAATGTATGGATGTCAAATACACAAAATTTGGTGAGATAGGAAGCACTTTTCAAACCAAAAATGAAACTACAAAATGCAAAGATAGTGTACTAGTGTTTGGATAGTACCATATTTCGGACAGAAAGTGACAAATGTATTATGTTTATTTCAGAATATAAATTTCTGGATATATTTCATTACGAAAATGAATTAAAATAATAAAAACAATAATGTCAATAATAATATAAGAATGAGAATAATGTAAATAATGATAGTAAAAATAATAATAATAAACACATGTCTATCTATTGGCCAGTTAAAATAATAAACACAAGTCTATCCATTGGCCAGAATTGAATGGAATAGAAAGAAATGGTAATTAGAAGAGAGTATATGGAAATAGATAATAGCACACACACACAAAAAAAAAATAGAATAGAAATGAATAGTAATTAGAATAGATTATATGAGCACAGAATAGATAATGGAATAGAATGGAATGAAACACAAAGGAATTAGAATAGATAAGAGAATGGGATGGAATGGAATAGAAAGGAATGGGAATAGAGTAGATGTTGATGGATGTAGAACAGAGAATAGTACAGAATAGAATAAGGAATAGGATATAAAATAGAATTAATACAAACTAAATTACACAGATGTAATTTGCTAGATAGGCAAAAAAATGCCCTAGTAATTAAGATGTTTTGTCGCGCATAAAAGTGCTTTTATCATACCTCCTCCTTTCAAACCAGGTGGGTGTGTGTGTGTGTGTGTGTGTGTGTGTGGGGGGGGGTGTTCTCTTCTTGCAGATATTTATGTAATATAAATATAGGTCTCTAGCCTATTATACCATCAAATAACCATCCGCATAAATCTCCCTCTTTGACACCCAATCTCCCTCATTTGAAAAGCTAATCTCCCTCTTTGCCTCGAAAAAATTATCACATGTATGTCTATCCCCTAGAAAAATCAAATATAATTACCCCACCAACTTCTTTATCATTGCAAAAACAACACAACAGATACGGATGCTGTAATAAGTATAATTTAGAACATGTACTGTTCTCAATAGTATTTTCAAAATAAAACTTTCAAGTAACAATTGTCTTCCAACAGTATGATAATTTCACTGGTTGCCATGGTAACCAAGTCTGTTTCAGTATCACAACAGGGCTCCACTATTGTACAATGTGTATATATTATGAGCGGGTTTCGTAATCCTCTGGCCCATAACTTCAGAGATGTGGTATGCCATTACTTAATAGGGACTTTGCCTCAAAAACCTAGACACGTACACAGTTTACCAAATTTAATAAGAATCCAACACAAAATACCAGCAATTACAGTTTCAAATAAGAGTTCACTTAAGTTACCTCAAAACAAGAGTTTACTGTTCACTTAGTTATCCTAAAGCACAAATTTTGATGTCACTTTAAATGTCCTGTAACCAAAATATCCATTCACTCACTGAGAGTTCCTAATGTTACCACTTAGCTGTCAAAGTCTCAAACATTTACAAAACTTAAATTCACAGAGGTTCTAACTTGCACAGAGTATTTCCAAAATTCTTCTTTTCGTATGCACAGAGCTACTCTACTTTTTTTCTATATCCTTGCATTGAAAAGACACCATTTATACACAAAATTTAACAAGCCAGTGAAATGTGCTCAAGATGAGACCATATACATGAGAAACAAAAGGTGAGAAAACTTTTGATTGACTGCCTAAACATTAAAGCACTAGAGTTGCATGTCATATGGTTTCATCTCAGCTGAGTTGTTGCTGTAAGCCTAGAGAAAAGAATGGTGCTAAAAACAACCAGTGACAAATATTAAACAATAAATCTTCAGCACAAAGATTTAAAAGTTACAAAGATCAGGGTCCGAATTTAGGCTAAAAACTTACTGGCACTATTTTGCCAGTTGCAAAAATTAAACTGGCAAAATCAAATTTCAACTCGCATTTTCAATATAACTATGCATTATTTATAATCCTTTTCTTAAAAGTTGCACTGGCAAAATATTGCAAGTACCAAATTTTGGTACTTGCAATTTTGAAATTTTACTTGCATTTTGCCAGTATGCCAGTTTAAATTCGGACCCTGAAGATCAGTTTCAAAACCATAGAGCATAAGCCAAAATGAGTATATTAAAAACTACACAAAAATGCATAAATATGCATCATAATATATAAACTAAAATATGCCCTGTTCTCAATTGTATTTTCAAACTTACAAAGTGAAACATATAGTAATAATTGTCTTCCAAAACTATGATATTTACACTGGTTGCCATGGTAACCAAGTCTGTTTCAATATCACAACAGGACTTTACTATCGCACAATGTGTATACAGTAAAACCTCTCCATAACAGCCACAAAATTACATCAAGTATTTTGTGCTAAATGCAGGTGTCTGCTTAAAGCAAGGTGAAATTAAAAAAGAACACTCCTATGGAAGCGTTCTGTTTTTCTTTCACCTTGCTTTAAGCAGCCACCTGTCCTAAATACCAACTAATTAACACAATTTAGTGGCCGTTATAGAGTTTTACTGTATAAAAAAAATGCCTTGTTTTCAATTGTATTTTCAAACTTATAAATATAGGAATATTTGTCTTCCAAAAACTATGATTTTTACTTTGGTTGCCATGGTAACCACGTCTGCGTCAGTGCTAAAACAGGGACTCAGACATGAGGCGTAAATTTAACGGTCCCTTTATGGTGTGACAGTTTGTTTTGATCATCTCATCGAGATGATTCAAACAAGTGGTCACATCATAGGGGAGAAGAAGCAAATATTTTAGAATTTGGAATATGCAAGTGTGGTGCAACAATATGTCTCTAGTAATGAATCAAAGTACTGACAGTACTGAAGGTTTCGGACATAATATATATTATATTGGTTGATTACTGTGGATATTTCTGAAAATCATGTCAGTAGTTTGGAAGACATTTAAAAAATTGTTTTATGAACATGTCACACACAGGGCGATTCCAATAGCACAACTTGCCACATTGTGCCAATAGAGCCAAAATTGATGTTGAATGTAGTATAGAGCCATCACTCCATTATTTGAAAGTAAAGGTCATACTTCTGCTACTATCTGGTGGACCATAACAGTAATTAGCATGCATCATTCACTAATCCATATATACACTTCAACCAATTTTAGACATATATTTCCTTGTGATTCTAAATACCCTACAAATAAATGCCAAATATACTGTGGGGTGATATTAACAATATGACAAATTATAAAGTAACAAATATATTTCAACTTAGCATGGCATGTTTCCAAGACACTGATGCACCCCTCCCCCTAACAATAGTGCCTCTATATATCAAGCACTTTTGACTATGTGTTATACAGTGAAGAAAATTTCAGAGTCCCATAACTCTGGTAAAATGGTCAGAGCAATAATTACATTCTTTAAGAAAATCTTCACATCAAGGTTGACAGCTTATCATGGGTGAAATTTTGTTGCTATATGGGTTGTTAGACACATAATATTGTTTCACTTTATATTATATAGTAAAGACGATTTCAGGGTTCCATATCGGGTACAATTGGTCTGAGCAAAAATAAGCCTTTCTATGCTTTTGCAAACAGAAAAGACCCTGAAGTTCATAGAATAGTTTATCCATGCCTATACTTTGTCGTTGCGTGTGATTGCATTGTATTTTCTTACTTTTTCCTGAGGAGACTGCGAGTGTGAGTCTGTTCAGGGCCAGTTTGTGAGTCTGTGCTGCAAACAATACATACCCCGATCGCTATTTGCAGCATCATACATGTAACAAGTATATCAATAAATGATATAATTAAAAATAAATTATAGTCATACATGCAAATTACAGTTAGTGTTGTAGTAAACACTACAGACCCTGATCAGTATAACCGGCGTCATAGAAATAAATGATATGAATAAGAAATAAATTACATACATTACTATAAGATACTATAAGACACTATAAGATACTATAAGCCTGACACGTAAATCAATAAATGATGAAATTTATATAAATTAAAAGATAAGAAAGTGCTTTGTCTCATTTTGTTTGCCTTTCTCCTTTTTAAAGTGGGACACCCTGTTTGGATTCAGATCTAATACCAAGTAACTGTTTGACCAAAATCTAAACTGTTTACAACTTGTGATAATTTTGCCTTAGGTCAAAATGCCTAAAACTGATCTTTTAGAAATTCAAACGATGACAAACCTGAAGCAGACGATACTATAGATCTCTACAGCTTGCTTAATCCTTACAGTGCTGGGTGATTTTTCGTTTGCAACAATTGCCGTCTGCTTCAATTCTTCAATAAACTTTCTTTCATTTTATGTAAAAATATGGTCAAGGTGACAAACAGTTTGGATCCTGATGAGACGCAGAATTGTGTGGCCTCTCATCTGGATCCAAACTGTTTGCATAGGTAATCACAGTTTCGCCGCTAGCGTGCAAAGAGTTAAGCGTGTGACCTCGAGAGATTTTAGCATGATGTAACAGTTGCCCTGCACTACTGACCACCAGTGCTGTAGATCTAACCTTTATACTGTAGCTTCAGATGTGAAGAACAGAAGAAGTCTATTTAACCCTTAATTTCCCTCATATAAACTTGTTTTCATGCCTCTGCAAACATATTCGACCCAGATAAGACAGCTCGCTCCCATAGGATCAGGGTCTGCTCTGTTTGCTAATGGATCCACCTTCCATATTTCATTATAAATATTTTGTAAGATTCCGGAACCGGATTGTAAGCCAAGCACTGCACATGCGCGTATTCTCTTAGGGGGATTCCCGCTAGGTATCGCTCGTGCAATAGGGTTTTCCGCCATAGTTTGAGTCGCAATCCATTTTATAAGGATTTCGGCAAAAGCCGAAACCCTAAAAAGTAACAGGAACAACAGAGCACTGCTATGCCAAAACCAATCATAAGACACTGAAGACAGTGTAGACCCAGATATCAGATGACTCGTGTGACTACTGTCTACACACCTGGCAATTCACAATCACCTACTCTGTTTTCTGACCTGTCATTTTAACATAAATTGAACATGCCATCTGATCTTTGTCTACATTGTGTGGATGCCTTATGGTTGATAATTACACAGAGGCACTCATATTATTAGAGAGTGAGGATCTGTTTGAATAAAATAAAGCTACACATTGAAAACTTCAGACTAAAATCTTATATAAGTCTAATGTAATTTGGTACAGTAAGTACCAAACCACTTTTACAACAGATCCAATCTTGAGTTATAAAAACATCTGATCTAGATCAGAAATTTTGCTTTCTGTGCTTAACCCATTCCCTCATAGGCTATTTTTAGATACGACCTCTTTGAATAAATCTACCGAAAAGGAGCATTAACTAGAGAAAAGGAAAATCTAAGAATTTTGTAGTTTAAAACCATCGTGATAAATAGAGCATAATGCTCTTATAGGAGCAAATGCTCTATTTATCACAATGGTTTCACAAAGTGACATTTACAGGGTCGTCAATATGAGGGAATGGGTTAATGTGCCAAAGCTCGAGATAAGATGTGTATTTCAAGTTCTGATATCTTTATTTCTCTACCATACCCTATAGTGATATCACTTGTTAGAATAGATCGTCTTGGAGAGATGAGTTCTAACGAGCGGTCTCATAATACAGTTTGGAACAGGAAAAGCACTACTGATAGAAAATAAAACCACACATCTTATCTGGAGCCCTGAATGATTCAAAAAATCACAATAGGACATAAGTTTCCCCTTATCAGAAGGTTTCCTTGGATGATTGACTCAGCACTTCTGATCATTAGAGTACAAGGAAAACGGCATTTTTTCTTATCTATTCAAATGAAACAAACAGTTAATCCAACTCAAACCTGTAGTATGTTTCATGATTGATGTATATATCATAACAGGAAAGTCAAATAGTTTATTTAGCAGAACAGTTTTGAACCAGGTCAGATGCTGAGAAACTAAGCATCTGACCTGGTTCAAAACTGTTCTGCTAAATGTTTAAATCAGTTGAATTAGAAAGAAAAATTGCGTGACACCTATAGATTTAATTCATCGTTTTTTAGCTCACCAGAGCACAAAGTGCTCAGGGTGAGCTTTTGTGATCGCCCGTTGTCCGTCGTCCATCGTCGTGCGTCGTGCGTCGTTCGTCGTTCGTCGTTCGTCGTTTGTCGTTCGTCGTCCGTCGTCAACAATTTGAACCTTTAAAAATCTTCTCCTCTGAATCTACAGGGATCTCAACTTTCATCTTTGGCACATAGCATCATATTCAGGTCCTCTACAAAAGTTGTATAAATTATGCCCCTGGGGTCAAAATTGACCCCGCCCCAGGGGTGCCTTGTTTTCAATAGAAACATATAGTAAACTTTGAAAATCTTCTCCTCTGAAACCAGAAGCTTCTCAGCTTTCATAATTGGCACATAGCATCATGTTCAGGTCCTCTACAAAAGTTATATAAATTATGGCCCTGGGGTCAAAATTGGCCCCGCCCCAGGGGTGGGCAGTTTTCAATAGAATCATATAGTGCAAACTTTGAAAATCTTCTTCTGAAACTGGAAGGCTCTCAGCTTTCATATTTGGCACATAGCATCATGTTCAGGTCCTCTACAAAAGTTATATAAATTATGGCCCCAGGGTCAAAATTGGCCCCGCCCCAGGGGTGGGCAGTTTTCAATAGAAACAAATTGTGAAATCTTTGAAAATCTTGTCCTCTGAAACTGGAAGGCTCTCAGCTTTCATATTTGGCACATAGCATCATGTTCAGGTCCTCTACAAAAGTTATATAAATTATGGCCCCGGGGTCAAAATTGGCCCCGCCCCAGGGGTGGGCAGGTTTCAAAAGAAACAAATAGTGAAATCTTTGAAAATATTCTCCTCTGAAACTCGAAGGTTCTCAGCTTTCATATTTGGCACATAGCATCATGTTCAGGTCCTCTACAAAAGTTATATTATTTATGGCCCCAGGGTCAAAATTGGCCCCGCCCCAGGGGTGGGCAGTTTTCAATAGAAACAAATAGTGAAATCTTTGAAACTCTTCTTGTCTGAAACTAGACGGTTCTTAGCTTTCATATTTGGCACAGAGCATCATGTTCAGGTCCTCTACAAAGTTATATAAATTATGGCCCCGGGGTCAAAATTGGCCCCGCCCCAGGGGTGGGCAGTTTTCAGTAGAAACAAATAGTGAAATCCTTGAAAATCTTTTCCTGTGAAACTGGATGGTTCTCAGCTTTCATATTTGGCACATAGCATCATGTTCAGGTCTTCTACAAAAATTATATAAAGTATGGCCCCAGGGGTCAAAATTGGCCCCACCCCAGGGGTGGGCAGTTTTCAATAGAAACAAATAGTGAAATCTTTGAAAATCTTCTTCTCTGAAACTGGAAGGCTCTCAGCTCTCATATTTGGCACATAGCATCATGTTCAGGTCCTCTACAAAAGTTATGTAAATTATGGGCCCCGGGGTCAAAATTGGCCCCGCCCCAGGGTAGGGCAGTTTTCAATAGAAACAAATAGTGAAATCCTTGAAAATCTTTTCCTCTGAAACTGGAAGGTTCTCAGCTTTCATATTTGGCACATAGCATCATGTTCAGGTCTTCTACAAAAGTTATATAAAGTATGGCCCCGGGGTCAAAATTGGCCCCGCCCCAGGGGTGGGCAGTTTTCAATAGAAACAAATAGTGAAATCTTTGAAAATCTTCTTCTCTGAAACTGGAAGGCTCTCAGCTTTCATATTTGGCACAGAGCATCATGTTCAGGTCCTCTACAAAAGTTATATAAATTATGACCCTGGTGTCAAAATTGGCCCTGCCACAGTGGTAGTAGACAGTTTTCAATAGAAACATATTGACAAAACTTTGAAAATCTTCTTCTCTGAAACTGGAAGGTTAATCTCAGCTTTCATATTTGGCTCATAGCATCATGTTCAAGTCCCCTACAAGGTTTTCTAAATTATTTCCCTGGGGTCAAAATTGTCTATAGAAACATATAGTGAAAACTTTGAAAATCTTCTCCTCTGATTGTCTGGTGAGCGCTTCAGGGCCATTCTGGCCCTCTTGTTCTTTTTTCTCTGAGAAGTGTCACTTTCAGAAGCTCTCTTTAGCTCCTTAGCTGTGCACTTCTGAACAGTTTCTGCCTTCACTAATTTTGGCAGTGAGGGTTTTGGACAAGTTAAGTCCATGTAGGGCTCTTCACAATGCCTGCGCCCATTTTCATACAAATACCAAGCTCTCTCTAAGGGCAAGCCAGGAGGGATGATACTTTCTGGGTAGTTTGGTGGTTTGGGGATTTCCTTTCCACATTTCAGCATTCTGAAACAAACTTCTGGAGAAGATGGAAATTCTCTAACATACACACAACTCGAGTTTTCTCTTGTGAATCTGAAGTGATGATACTGACTTATGTTAGGAATCAACTGGAATATGCCATTGAAGAACTGCTTCCAGTTGTATGAACTGACCACGATCTCATTTGTTGAAGGATCTTTTACCATCTGGGGAATGTTTATGTTTTTGGCGGTTGATGACTGGACCACATCAGCCAACTGAGCCATTGAAGAGATATAGCTTCTTCGGTATTTCAGTTTCACTAATCCAAAACACCAGTCAGGCCCAAAACGTGTGTGATAGGCTAGCATGAAGGACACTTCAATATCATCGCTGAGACAGATCATGATTCTCCAACACATGTACTGCATCAGAATTTTGTTTTGTTTTGGCCAGAGCAGTTATCACAATGAAATTGTAGAGACTTTGTCTTATTAACATGATTTTTCAAGTAATGGTCTAAATAACTAATGGTTTCATTTGCACCTTTACCGGTGAGGTCACCTTCATCTACCAAATAGTTTATTTGCTGTGGAATGTGTTCACGACAGACTTCGAAAATAGTACATTTTCTTGGAGTTTTAAAATACCTGGGTCCTACTTGTTGTGGAGAATGGGGATACAATAAATTCTGAGCATAGTCAAAGGAAATGTGAATCGGCCCATCCAAATCTCCCTTCTTTTCACTCTCTGTTAGTGAGTTCCAATAATCGCTTGCTTCATTACACTGGGATTTGTAATAACCTCTGCATTCTGTGGCCAGTTTTAGATGATGTTCTTGCTGACGCAGGCGTGCAGATTTTTCGTCCTCATTACAATTAGCTGATTTCATGATCAAGTTATTGGTACCCTGGCATGTGTTGCACAGATCTGATGAAATTTTCATGACAGCTATGTCAGGCAAGTACTTTCTCCACAAGGACTTAAAGTTCGAACAACTCACAGCTCTAATTCCAATCTCCCCACAACTCTTAACATACTCTCTCCAAATATTATTTTTACTACGATCACTAGGTAGCATCATCTAGGTAGTATAATCTTTCATTTTCGGCATTCTGCCTGGTAACGGTAGCCCATTTATGCCCCTATTCCACACCGACTACGAATCCCACGATTCGATGCGAATTGACAAATTTCATGATTCGTGGTGATTCGTGGAATTTTGTAAATGTTCTTGTCCAATTAGTGACGCTCTATGATTCAGTTACGATACAGGTACGATAGTGTTAAGAATATTCGTGGAATTCGACTAGAATCGCACGAATATTGTAAAGAATTCATTACGATTTACACGAATCTACTACGAATACTACACGAACATTAGGAATCAGTTACGAATCAGTTAAGAAGACGCCGAATGCATATACGAATTAGGTACGAATAAAAATGAATTCGTGACCATTCTTGATAATTCGTTTGATTTCCCCCAGTATATGTATAAAAAGGCCCCAGCCCTGCTTGCAAGGCATCAGATCTACAATGGATGACCATCGTAGAGCAGCTGTAATTTTGGCACTGGACATGGAATATCAGTACCAGCTGCTGATAGTTATGAGACTCCTGCAAAGAAGAAGGAGAAGACCCCCCAGGTGGTGGGTTAGACAGTGGCTGACACCAGCTAGAAGGCTAGAACACGGTCACTATAACAGACTAATGCAGGAGCTCATGGTCGAAGATGAAAATGGTTTTGCAAACTATGTGAGAATGCCACCCAACATGTTTGATGAGCTACTTAACAGGATTAGCCCAGCCATTCAAAGGAGGGACACGCACATGAGACCAGCCCTAGAAGCCGGGTTGAAAGTGGCTATGACTCTTAGACACATGGCTACAGGAGACGGGTATCACACCCTCCAGTATGACTTTCGATGTGGCTACAGCACTGTGGTATGGAGTATGAAGGAAGTCTGTCAGGTCATCATACAGGAACTGAAGGATGAAGTCATGCCACTCCCAAGGACCCAGGAGGACTGGAAGGCCATTTCCCAGCAGTTCCAAGACCGATGGAATGTTCCTCATGTACTGGGGGCCCTGGATGGCAAGCATATAGCCATCAGGAAACCACATAACTCAGGCAGTGTGTTCTACAACTACAAAGCTCCGTTGTGCTGTTAGCGCTGGTGGATGCGGATTATAACTTCATCTGAATAGACACCGGTGGAGAAGGTCATCAATCCGACGCACAGCTGTTTCGTGCTTCAGAACTGAAAGAGTGTATTGATGACAACACCATAAACTTCCCGGACAGCGATCCCCTGCCCAATGATGACAGACACACACCCTACTATATCCTGGGGGATGATGCCTTTCCCCTGATGACATTCCTCATGAAACCCTATGGTAGAAGGGGTCTGGACAATGACATGCTGGTTGCCAACTACAGGTTTTCTAGGGGCAGGCGTGTGGTGGAGAATAGTTTCGGAATACTGGCAAACAGATGGAGATGCTTCCTGGGCACCTTGGAACAAGGACCTGATGTGGTGCGGTTACTGGTGGAGACAGGAGTTATCCTCCACAACTTACTAGGGATCAGGTTCCCTGCCATTGGAAATGCAGACGTGGACCGAGAGAATAAGGATCACAACAACATCCCTGGTGCATGGAGGGCAGACCAACAGGTGGAGGAAATACCCCAGCCCCAGGCACCCAACAGAGACAATCGTGAGGGCAAAGTGATGAGGGACTATCTTCAGGCCTATTTTAACAGTGAAGCCGGTTCAGTTCCGTGGCAAGAGAGACTAGCAGGAGTGGATATTAATTAAATAATGACGATTGATTTAACCGTTAAAACTGTTTTACGACATATATTATTAGTGTTAATAAATACTCGTTTTTACCAACATAATGGTCTTCGATTTCGGATTATCTCCATTTTAACAATTTTGAATCTTCCTGGTGCCCCTATCATTCGGTTAAATTTTAGATTGTACCTAGTAGTGGTTCTGGAGAAGAAGGGGAACACGTGAAAGGGTAATGGACAGACGGACGGACAGACGTGATCAGCTCCGCCCTGGAATCGAACCCAGGTTGTCGGATTTGCAGTCCAACGCTTTGCTGGGTGAGCTAACCGGGTGGGCTTCTGCTGGCCTTCGGTTGGACTTTGGATTTTCAGGTTTAGATTTTATTTTATTTTTTTTTTTATTTTCTTTTTGATTGATTTTTTGGTGTGTTTTTTTGTATCATAAAACTGAAAGAAAAAATACATGTTTATTATAGCCATGATTTTCGTAATCATATATGAACAAAAGCATAAACATATCACTAAATACATACAGCTAAAAGCACACAGTCGAAGTAGCAAACAGCTCAGCACAAAGTCTAAGGGGTCAAGAATGTGGACCTGCCAATCTGGGAGGTTTCCGTCAAGATGTCTGTGACCGGAGTGGTAGCTGCTGTAGGACCCACGTCCATCAGCATCTCAGACAGGCCGAATGACGCTTCCTCCTGGGACACAGGAGCACTTTAGGTCCTCAAGGGCTGCTGGCTCTCGACAGGAGGCGCCATGACGGTGTAAGTAGATGTCTGGCGGGCCAGATCCTCTTGGCTGGGGGACTGGGTGTACCCTGGGAATTGCCTGTCGACCCATGCTGCCTCCTGTGAGTGCCACACTGATCGAGCTGGAGCCATCGGTCTGGACTGCCACTGCAAAGGGCCCGGCTGCCACCTCTGGTACCGTTGAGGAGGTACTGGTGCTGATCTTCCTGCTTCCAAACCCGCCTGCTTCTCAGCGTTGTACAGAAGATCAAACATTGACAAGTCGCGGTAGATAGACTGGGACAGGTTCTGGAAAGCATGCCCAAGGTACCCCGCGAACTTTAACCTCTCTGGGTGGAGGACCTCGGGCACAGAAGGGGCTTGCAAGATCTGTAATAGTTTCTCCTGACGGTCCTTGCAGGTATACAGCTCCTGGTGTAGCGTTTCGGCCCCCATTAATCACCCTCCCCTGGTGCTGGATACCATGGCAGTCGAACTCCTGGGAGCGGTGGCGGACGGTGTGGTGGTCACTGCAGACTGGGACACCTCTTCCAGGACATCTTCACCCTGACTGATGGTGGAACCGCTCCGGAAGCTCTGCACTGTGCGGTTTGTAACTTGTCCGATGTGGGGCATCAGGAACTGGAATCTGGTCCATATCCACTGTTGGCGGTCTGTCATTTCAACAGCTGCCTGTCCACTCTTCTTTCTCCTGAGTTTTCCAATCTGGGTACGGATACTCTCAAAGAATGTAGTCAGTGCCTTCACTTCCTTCCCCATCTCCTTGGCCAGATCTTCCCACGCCATATTTTTTTAAAAGACAAAGGTATGGTCTGTCCGCCTCTTGTTGTAGATCAAATCATTCCTCTCAAGGAAGAGAGCCACATCCTCCTGCTCGTTCTCTGTGAGGTTGGACAGGATCCTTGCCTTCTTACTGTTTGGCCGGGGAAAGCTGCTAGTTCATTATCAGCAACATCACCAGCCACTGACTCAGCAGCCACTGACGCTGCTGCTGAATCTGCAACATCTTTCTCCACAACTGGAGCTGATTCATCTGAAGGTGGAGGGGAAGTTACTCTAAGGGGGTTGCCTTCTCTCTCTTCTATTATTAGCTTGCTTTTCTTCCCTCTTCCCTTGACCTTGCCCGCATTTTTTCTTGGCATCTTGCCGATTCGTGGATTTCGTTTTCTTATATGGCACAATCGTCAAGAACTAATGACATGTGGTCAATGTTAAACTCCTTATATACTAAATTATCCAGCAGTCGGAGCTGAATTGTGATTGGTTCGTGAAATGTGTAGCCGATTCGTACGCTATCGTGGCAGTCGTAGACAGTTCCTACTTGCTTTGTACCTGCTTCGGCGTGTATTCGTGGGGTTCGTGACTGATTCGTAGCCGATTCTTGGTCAAGCCGCGAATTCCTGATTCCCCGAATGAGTTAAGAACATCAACGAATGCCTACGAATCAATTACGATTCAACTGCGATTCGGAAGAAAGCACTACGAACTTGTTACTAATTAACTATGATCTTTTGGATTCGGGAGTTCGTGGCCAAAGTTTTGAACAGCTCAAAACTTTTGTTACGAATTCCCGATTGCTCAAGAATTGCAAGAACTGATTACGAATATATACGAATAAGTTAAGAACTGAACGAACTGATTACGATTCCACTACGAATCCTAAAAATTGTCAATTCGCAGTGATTCGTGAGATTCGTAGTCGGTGTGGAATAGGGGTATTACATCTGCATATGTGCGAATAAAATTGATCACTTGTTCTTCATCATTTATAGAGGTGGCATTGTGTGGAATTTTGCCTTTGTTTCCATGTGGCCGAGATATAATACCATGCCTATCGTAATGTTTGCATAGATTTTTGAAACGTTTCTCACCGATACCATAAGAAAAGAGGTATGTGGTTTTGCAGATTTCTCTCCCACCAAGAACATACCTCATGGTCGAGCGCTTCCCCTCTTTCAGTTCTGGATGCGATGCTGTCTGTTTTGTCTGTGAAGAAGAGTCCCTGTTTTGATTTAGGTGAGCGAGAATAACTAAATCCAGCTCATCTTTTGTTAATTCGGTTGCAGTGAGGCATGTCGACTCCATCTCACCAAATCCGATTTCTTCACAACATGGTTTATCTGAAAATATAAACATTATTTGTCATTTTGGAAATTCAAAGAAATTAAAGGATGGCATTGACAGGCAATCGGATATTACTGTACAAACTCTGAAGATCTAGCTCAAATCACTGTGTATGTATAAATAAATTTTCGCTGATATGTGTCTGCATTGTTTGAAACTTTATATAATGTTTAAAAAAGTTTCTTAAAATGTAGTCTTCTGTCAAATTATGTAGACCCTTACCCAATGAAGCCAAGTAAAAGTTCTGGAAATTATTCATGACACTATCTAAATCGCTGATATACACATGTACCGGTATAAATTTATACTGTACATTGGCTTACGTTGTGTCTTACGTGTGTTTTACCCTCCCTTTGCAAACAAGGTAGACTCAAATGAGGTAGGCCTAGCTGCTTCATTTATGAGATGCCTCATCACTACCCCAGCCAAGTGTAGGGTCTTCTCAGATTGCTTATAGAAAAGTACACTGTTGGATGTGACACTCAAAGTATTAGGTGAAATTGTATCTCAGTAGGTATTCATATTAGGTGGAGTCTCAAATCAACAATAAGATTAACAAAGTTTGAAATCAACAATCTATAGATCTAATTGGAATCACAGGTTTTCGGCGCGTGCTACCCCCCCCCCCCCCCCCTCTAGTCCCCCAACCCCTCTCTACAACCCTACAACCCAAAAAATGAATAAAAGACACTAAAACATTCATACATATGGTCAATCATCATAATATAGCATAACAACCAGTTTCTGACAAACGCCTCTCGTGTCACAAAATATATCCTATGAGGGGATGGGAGGTAGCACGCACCGAACACCTGTGATTGGAATGTGATATCTATCTTAATTGGGTCTGTTCTGATTAAATTCTACATCTTTGGACTGGCAGATCCTAGCTATTAAAGCATAGAGCTAGAAATTAAAAGAAAATGCACAAAAAAAAAGAAAAAAAAAAGGTTACCACAGGATTCGAACCCCAGACCTTCAGTGCGCAAGGCCACATCACATACCACTGTGCCATGACGCCTTTCTCTACTAACGTTCTACATCTAACTGTGAATAAAACCAATAACTGTGACAATGCGCCGCAATTTCAACACTATTTTCATTTTCAAATCACATTTCATATTTAAATATATGCATTAGTTACAATAAACATTTTCTCGTGAAAATGATGACTTTCCACAAAACTACGCATTATTTTTTATCGTGGTTTATAAATAGACCTAGTCACAGGATAGTATGAATACTCACCATATAAATAGATACAGCCACATCCGTCCCGTTTAAATTTTTCTAACTCCGAAAAGTAAGCCTGGTCAGTTTTTCCCCATTGAATAGACACATCATCATCACTTGAATCACTTGCAAAATCAATGTCACAAACAACAGGCCGGATTGTAAAGTAATCCTCATTTACAAGAGTCACCAAATCTAAAGTGTCTTCGTCATCATCACTCAAATTTAAAAAACAATGTGATGGAAGTCGATCCTTCACGGACGAAGCTACGCTAGTCTGACTAGCCATCACCAAAAGTATCTCCGAACATATCAGCGTTTTAATAACTTCTAAGGAATAGATCTAGAGCTATACGAATGAACTAAATAGAATGTCTGTTTTGACGTGTTATCCAGCGACCCTCGACCTTCACCCTGACAATTTTTTTGCGGTTGAATTAGGACATAAATAAATCTAGGGTTTATCGAAATTTCTGCTTTATGTGATTTGATTTTCTTCATATTGCATGAAAATTCTTGTAATGTAAACTAATATTGATAAACTAAGCAATTGACCATAAAAACGTTGCACAATTTTTACCACAACACCCACGTGTTTTCAAAAGGAAAGTGCGCAAATACTTGAGATGACTTCGACGTCATTATCTCGAAATGACGTTTTCACCCTGAAGGGCCCTTTTCGCGTGGCCAGTCACATATATGCAAATAGTTTGTCCGCTGTTTTCTGGCAAAACTGTTTGACAGATATTAATGAAACTTCATACACATGTTTAATGCATCACGACCTGAAGCTAAGTCGATTCTGAGGATCATTTGATTTGTTGTTTCGGAGTTATGGCCCTTGCACTTAAAAAAATAATGCAAATCTATGCAAATATGAGGATGGCCATAACTTTTTCATTTAAAATGAGATTTACTTCAAAAAAATTTATATGGTTAAACCTTAATGTGAATTTTCACATATTATGCAGGGTTTTGATATGTCATTTTATTCTAAAGTTATGGTCCTTGAACTTTGTGTGTTCGTTGCTTTGTTTGTCGGTCAACTTTTAGTTTGTCTGTTGTATTCTTAGAAAAATAATAAAATAATATAAATGAAACGTAACACAAATGTTTTAAGCAACAAAATTTGAAACTGAGTTTATTTTGATGTTCATTCAGTTTGTCTTTACAGAGTTATAATAAGATATTCACTTCATTTTTTTTTTAAAAATAGTATCACCTTAATATGGAAATCAAGATCTGAAGCACAGATTAGAAAATGTCAACACTTAAAAGGCATGTTGAATCAGAGAAAGTTTGCAAGTGGGCGTATTATGTACCGTATGCGGTACTCTTGTTTTATATGGTTAAACCTTTATGTGAATTTTCACATATATTGCGGGGGGTTTGATATGTCATTTTTAGCTCACCAGAGCACAAAGTGCTCAAGGTGAGCTATTGTGATACCCCTGTGTCCGGCGTCCGGCGTCCGTCTGTCCGTCTGTCTGTCCGTCCGTCCGTATGTCTGTCCGTCAACAATTTCAAACGACTTCTTCTCTGAAACCGACTGCCTAATTGTAACCAAACTTGGTCAGATACATACTGTGTGTGGGTGCTTCAAAAGTTGCTAAAAGATAGCGGACGGGGCCATCGGTCTTGTTGCCATGGCAACCGTACACAATATCTAGAAAAATCTTCTTCTCCAGAATGACTTGTCCGATTTGAATATAGTTTTCACCAAAATGTTTCTCAGTTGATAGACTCTAAAAGTTGTTAAAAGAATTTTGATCCGGCAAAAAACATGGCCGCCAGAGGGCGTGGTCATTTTTTCCATATATGGTAATATGGAATTTTCATAGGAAAATCTTTAAAAATCTTCCTCTCTGAAACTGTAAAGCCTAGACCTTTGATATTTGGTATGTAGCATGATCTTATGGTCCTCTACAAAGATTGTTCAAATTATGGTTCCTGGGCCAAAAATGGCCCCGCCCAAGGGCTTATCAGTTTTTATGCCCCCAAGCTAGGCTTTGGCATATAGTGATCGCACCGTGCGTGGGTGTGTGTGGGGGTGAGTGTGTGTGTGTGTGTGTGTGTGTGTGTTTTGGGTGGGTGTGTGTACATTTTGTCCGGAGTATATTTCCTTTGTCACATCAGCTACGGATACCAAATTTGGTGTGTGAGTTCATCTTGGTATGGGGGAGTGTCTCGTACCATTTTTATGTCACTGTGACCTTAACCTTGACCTTTGACCTTGATTTTACAAAAAGCTTGTCCGGAGCATATCTCCTTTACCTTACCAGCTACAGATTCCAAATTTGGTGTGGGAGTTCATCTTGGGATGGCGGAGTGTCGCGTACCATTTCCAGGTCACTGTGACCTTGACCTTGACCTTTGACCTCGATTTTAAAAAAAGCTTATACCTTACCAGCTACAAAAAGGTTGTCCGGAGTATATCTCCTATACCTTACCAGCTAAGGATTCCAAATTTGGTGTGTGAGTTCATCTTGGGATGGATGAGTGTCGCGTACCATTTTCAGATCACTGTGACCTTGACCATGACCTTTGACCGATTTTACAAAAAGCTTGTCCGGAGCATATCTCCTTTACCTTACCAGCTACAGATTCCAAATTTGGTGTGTGAGTTCATCTTGGGATGGCGGAGTGTCGCATACCATTTCCAGGTCACTGTGACCTTGACCTTGAATTTTGACCTCAAGTATATTTCCTTTGTCACATCAGCTACGGATACCAAATTTGGTGTGTGAGTTTATCTTGGGATGGGGGAGTGTCACGTACCATTTTCATGTCACTGTGACCTTGACCTTGACCTTTGACCTTGATTTTACAAAAAGCTTGTCCGGAGCATATCTCCTATACCTTACCAGCTACGGATCCAAAATTTGGTATGTGAGTTCATCTTGGGATGACGGAGTGTCGCGTTTCATTTTCAGGTCACTGTGACCTTGACCTTTGACCTCGATTTTACAAAAAGCTTATACCTTACCAGCTGCAAAAAGCTTGTCCGGAGTATAACTCCTATACTTTACAAGCTATGGATTCCAAATTTGGTGTGTGAGTTCATCTTGGGATGGAGGAATGTCGCAAACCATTTCCAGGTCACTGTGATCTTGACCTTGACCTTTGACCTCGATTTTAAAAAAAGCTTATACCTTACCAGCTACAAAAAGCTTGTCCGGAGTATATCTCCTGTACCTTACCAGCTAAGGATTCCAAATTTGGTGTGTGAGTTCATCTTGGGATGGATGAGTGTCGGGTACCATTTTCAGATCACTGTGACCTTGACCATGACCTTTGACCTTGATTTTACAAAAAGCTTGTCCGGAGCATATCTCCTTTACCTTACCAGCTACAGATTCCAAATTTGGTGTGCGAGTTCATCTTAGGATGGCGGAGTGTCGCGTACCATTTCCAGGTCACTGTGACCTTGACCTTGACCTTTGACCTCAAGTATATTTCCTTTCTCATCAGCTACGGATACCAAATTTGGTGTGTGAGTTCATCTTGGGATGGGGGAGTGTCACGTACCATTTTCATGTCACTGTGACCTTGACCTTGACCTTTGACCTTGATTTTACAAAAAGCTTGTCCGGAGCATATCTCCTTTACCTTACCAGCTACAGATTCCAAATTTGGTGTGTGAGTTCATCTTGGGATGGCAGAGTGTCGTGTACCATTTCCAGGTCACTGTGACTTTGACCTTTGACCTCGATTTTAAAAAAAGCTTATACCTTACCAGCTACAAAAAGCTTGTCCGGAGTATATATCCTATACCTTACCAGCTAAGGATTCCAAATTTGGTGTGTCAGTTCATCTTGGGATGGATGAGTGTCGCATACCATTTTCAGATCACTGTGACCTTGACCATGACCTTTGACCGATTTTACAAAAAGCTTGTCCGGAGCATATCTCCTTTACCTTACCAGCTACAGATTCCAAATTTGGTGTGTGAGTTCATCTTGGGATGGCGGAGTGTCGCGTACCATTTCCAGGTCACTGTGACCTTGACCTTTGACCTCAAGTATATTTCCTTTGTCACATCAGCTACGGATACCAAATTTGGTGTGCGAGTTCATCTTGGGATTGGGGAGTGTCGCGTACCATTTTAATGTCACCTTGACCTTGACCTTTGACCTTGATTTTACAAAAAACTTGTCCGGAGCATATCTCCTTTACCTTACCAGCTACAGATTCCAAATTTGGTGTGTGAGTTCATCTTGGGATAACAGAGTGTCGTGTACCATTTCCAGGTCACTGTGACCTTGACCTTTGACCTTGATTTTAAAAAAAGCTTATACCTTACCAGCTACAAAAAGCTTGTCCGGAGTATATATCCTATACCTTACCAGCTAAGGATTCCAAATTTGGTGTGCCAGTTCATCTTGGGATGGATGAGTGTCGCATACCATTTTCAGATCACTGTGACCTTGACCATGACCGTTGACCGATTTTACAAAAAGCTTGTCCGGAGCATATCTCCTTTACCTTACCAGCTACAGATTCCAAATTTGGTGTGTGAGTTCATCTTGGGATGGCGGAGTGTCGCGTACCATTTTCATGTCACTGTGACCTTGACCTTGACCTTTGACCTTGATTTTACAAAAAGCTTGTCCGGAGCATATCTCCTTTACCTTACCAGCTACAGATTCCAAATTTGGTGTGTGAGTTCATCTTGGGATGGAGGAGTGTTGCTAACCAAGATGAACTCACATACCAATTTATCACGTATCATTTTCAGGTCACTGTGACCTTGACCTTTGACCTCGATTTTACAAAAAGCTTATACCTTACCAGCTGCAAAAAGCTTGTCCGGAGTATAACTCCTATACTTTACAAGCTATGGATTCCAAATTTGGTGTGTGAGTTCATCTTGGGATGGAGGAATGTCGCAAACCATTTCCAGGTCACTGTGATCTTGACCTTGACCTTTGACCTCGATTTTAAAAAAAGCTTATACCTTACCAGCTACAAAAAGCTTGTCCGGAGTATATCTCCTGTACCTTACCAGCTAAGGATT
The DNA here is from genome assembly GCA_963576725.1 of Azorinus chamasolen. Lineage (NCBI taxonomy): Eukaryota > Metazoa > Mollusca > Bivalvia > Cardiida > Solecurtidae > Azorinus > Azorinus chamasolen. The sequence goes on along the minus strand of OY755244.1, from coordinate 16,068,513 downwards.
CCAAATTTGGTGTGTGAGTTCATCTTGGGATGGATGAGTGTCGGGTACCATTTTCAGATCACTGTGACCTTGACCATGACCTTTGACCTTGATTTTACAAAAAGCTTGTCCGGAGCATATCTCCTTTACCTTACCAGCTACAGATTCCAAATTTGGTGTGCGAGTTCATCTTAGGATGGCGGAGTGTCGCGTACCATTTCCAGGTCACTGTGACCTTGACCTTGACCTTTGACCTCAAGTATATTTCCTTTCTCATCAGCTACGGATACCAAATTTGGTGTGTGAGTTCATCTTGGGATGGGGGAGTGTCACGTACCATTTTCATGTCACTGTGACCTTGACCTTGACCTTTGACCTTGATTTTACAAAAAGCTTGTCCGGAGCATATCTCCTTTACCTTACCAGCTACAGATTCCAAATTTGGTGTGTGAGTTCATCTTGGGATGGCAGAGTGTCGTGTACCATTTCCAGGTCACTGTGACTTTGACCTTTGACCTCGATTTTAAAAAAAGCTTATACCTTACCAGCTACAAAAAGCTTGTCCGGAGTATATATCCTATACCTTACCAGCTAAGGATTCCAAATTTGGTGTGTCAGTTCATCTTGGGATGGATGAGTGTCGCATACCATTTTCAGATCACTGTGACCTTGACCATGACCTTTGACCGATTTTACAAAAAGCTTGTCCGGAGCATATCTCCTTTACCTTACCAGCTACAGATTCCAAATTTGGTGTGTGAGTTCATCTTGGGATGGCGGAGTGTCGCGTACCATTTCCAGGTCACTGTGACCTTGACCTTTGACCTCAAGTATATTTCCTTTGTCACATCAGCTACGGATACCAAATTTGGTGTGCGAGTTCATCTTGGGATGGGGGAGTGTCGCGTACCATTTTAATGTCACCTTGACCTTGACCTTTGACCTTGATTTTACAAAAAACTTGTCCGGAGCATATCTCCTTTACCTTACCAGCTACAGATTCCAAATTTGGTGTGTGAGTTCATCTTGGGATAACAGAGTGTCGTGTACCATTTCCAGGTCACTGTGACCTTGACCTTTGACCTTGATTTTAAAAAAAGCTTATACCTTACCAGCTACAAAAAGCTTGTCCGGAGTATATATCCTATACCTTACCAGCTAAGGATTCCAAATTTGGTGTGTCAGTTCATCTTGGGATGGATGAGTGTCGCATACCATTTTCAGATCACTGTGACCTTGACCATGACCGTTGACCGATTTTACAAAAAGCTTGTCCGTAGCATATCTCCTTTACCTTACCAGCTACAGATTCCAAATTTGGTGTGTGAGTTCATCTTGGGATGGCGGAGTGTCGCGTACCATTTCCAGGTCACTGTGACCTTGACCTTTGACCTCAAGTATATTTCCTTTGTCACATCAGCTACGGATACCAAATTTGGTGTGTGAGTTCATCTTGGGATGGGGGAGTGTCGCGTACCATTTTCATGTCACTGTGACCTTGACCTTGACCTTGATTTTACAAAAAGCTTGTCCGGAGCATATCTCCTTTACCTTACCAGCTACAGATTCCAAATTTGGTGTGTGAGTTCATCTTGGGATGGCGGAGTGTCGCGTACCATTTCCAGGTCACTGTGACCTTGACCTTGACCTTTGACCTCGATTTTTAAAAAAGCTTATACCTTACCAGCTACAAAAAGGTTGTCCGGAGCATATCTCCTTTACCTTACCAGCTACAGATTCCAAATTGAGTGTGTGAGTTCATCTTGGGATGGCGGAGTGTCGCGTGCCATTTCCAGGTCACTGTGATCTTGACCTTGACCTTTACCTCGATTTAAAAAAAAGCTTATACCTTACCAGCTACAAAAAGCTTGTCTGGAGAATATCTCCTATACCTTACCAGCTAAGGATTCCAAATTTGGTGTGTCAGTTCATCTTGGGATGGATGAGTGTCGGGTACCATTTTCAGATCACTGTGACCTTGACCATGACCTTTGACCGATTTTACAAAAAGCTTGTCCGGAGCATATCTCCTTTACCTTACCAGCTACAGATTCCAAATTTGGTGTGTGAGTTCATCTTGGGATGGAGGAGTGTTGCTAACCAAGATGAACTCACATACCAATTTATCACGTATCATTTTCAGGTCACTGTGACCTTCACCTTTGACCTCGATTTTACAAAAGGCTTATACCTTACCAGCTGCAAAAAGCTTGTCCGGAGTATAACTCCTATACTTTACCAGCTATGGATTCCAACTTTGGTGTGTGAGTTCATCTTGGGATGGAGGAATGTCGCGTACCATTTTCAGGTCACTGTGACCTTGACCTTCGACCTCGATTTTACAAAAAAGGTTGTCCAGAGAATATCTCCTATACCTTACCAGCTACGGATTCCAAATTAGGTGTGTGAGTTTATCTTGGAATGGCGGTGTGTCGCGTACCATTTTCAGGTCACTGTGACCTTGACCTTTGACCTAGATTTTACACAAAGCTTGTCCGGAGCATTTCTCCTATACCTTACCAGCTACGGATTCCAATTTTGGTTTGTGAGTTCATCTTTGGATGGCGGAGAGTTGTGTACCATTTTCAGATCACTGACCTTGACCTTGACCTTTGACCTCAATTTTACAGTCCGGAGCATATCTCCTATATCTTACCAGATACAAAAAGCTTGTCCAGAGCATATCTCCTATACCTTAAACGTTGACAATCAACCCAGGGTCCTTTTTAGGGTTTCGGCTTTTGCCGAAATCCTTATCAAATGGATTGCGACTCAAACTATGGCGGAAAACCCTATTGCACGAGCGCTACCTAGCGGGAATCCCCCTAAGAAAATACGCGCATGTGCAGTGCTTGGCTTACAATCCGGTTCCGGAATCTTACAAAATATTTATAATGAAATATGGAAGGTGGATCCATTAGCAACAGAGCAGACCCTGAATCTCTGGGAGCGAGCTGTCTGATCTGGGTCGAATCTATTTGCAGATGCATGAAAACAAGTTTATATGGGGAAATTAAGGGTTAAATAGACTTCTTCTGTTCTGTACGTTCTTTACAGTATAAAGGTTACAGCTCACTGGTGGTCAGTAGTGCAGGGCAACTGTTACATCATGCTAAAATCTCTAGAGGTCATACGCTTAACTCTTTGCACGCTAGCGACGAAACTGTGATTACCTATGCAAACAGTTTGGATCCAGATGAGAGGCCACATAATTCTGCGTCTCATCAGGATCCAAACTGTTTGTCATCTTGATCATATTTTTGCATAAAATGAAAGAAAGTTTATTGAAGAATTGACGCAGACGTCAATTGTTGCAAACGAAACATCACTCAGCATTGTAAGGATTAAGCAAGCTGTAATCTAAAGTTGCAAAAATGTTTCCAAGCTGACTTATTCAGCTGTACAAACTGGTAGAGATGCTAGAACACTAAACCTTTCCTTCATATAAATGTTTTTCACGCATTTGTAAACAGAGTAGACTCAGATCTGATGACTCCTATTGGAGTCGTCTGATCAAGATATGCTCTGTTGGCTAATGGAATTTGAAAGATCTTTTTCTTTCCTTTCTTAAATGGCTACTCATTTCCACTTTTCATGTTTCATATAATGAAACATGAAAAGTGGAAATAAGTACAGTGCTCCCTCCGAACAACGACACTTTATGGAAACACTCCGTTGTGCGGAGGGTGTTGTTGTTGGGAGGGAACACTACACAGACGTATTTTGACAGATGGATGTATGCGTTGATGATTTAATAAATAGGTAGATAGATAGACAGATTAACAGACAGACAGACCTGTTTAGAATGCATAACAAAATGTTTCCCTACGTCCACGAATCGCAATCCGCAAGTTGAAAAATGAACGTGTGCGATTAGGTCCACCAGGAGTAGAATTGTTCGGAAGAACATGTTCTATTTTATTCACCGTTTCCTTCTGAGAAAACTAGAGGAAAACGGAATAAAAATCATTACGCATTTATGTTCAAATTTGACAAGAGTACTGTTGCTGTGAAGAATTTTTAGTTTCTAAGTTCAGTTTATGACCGAACTCGGTTGAAATTCATTTCTGTCACACGATCTTTTTCTAGAAGTGACAAATCGAACGCGCCTATGGTTATCGTTGGAACAAGAGATAAATAAACGAATTTAACCGACAAAATTTCTTTTACTTTATAAATATAGAAAACGTGTTTCTCAATTGAAATTCAGTATTCTCTTAATCAGTCATACACAACAGCATATAGGTGTCAGTGTGTCATAATGGATTTACACACGAATTGTCGCTCGAGTCGCACAACGGATTAGCTATGGTTGACTGAATTATTGCTCGGAGCTAGTAAGGTAACAGGCGGCCGTTAATTACATAAAGATTAGTGTCATTGGGACCAAACATCTTTCACATGCTTGGTTGCTTTTGTTCAGTGGTCAGAAAATTACGTTCAGCTGAAGTACCGTTGAAGGGGGGTAAATGTTACCGTCCGGCTACAAATATACATATCGTTAGCCGTTGTAGAGAGGTATCGTTCGCGGGAGGGAGTTTTACTTGAAAATCCTCCGGGGGGAATTCACGTTGTCGCTATGGGGAGGGAACCGTTGTTGGGAGGTGACGTTAATGGAGGGAGCACTGTAGCCATTATTTTGTTCATGAATATTCAGTAGGTATTGAAATTGGAATAAACATAGAACAGGAATCAAGTTTCTTACATGGATCCGTTCCATTTGCGCTCTGTGTCTATATGCATGTACTTTTTAGCTCACAAGAGCTCAAAGTGCTCAGGGTGAGCTTTTGTGATCGCCTGATGTCCGTTGTCCGTCGTCGTCCGTCGTCAGTCGTCCGTCGTCCCGCGTCAACAATTTGAACCTTTAAAATACTTCTCCTCTGAATCTACAGGGTTCTGAGCTTTCATCTTTGGTACATAGCATCACCTATAGGTCCTCTACAAAAGTTATATAAATAATGCCCCTGGGTTCAAAATTGGCCCCGCCCCAGGGGTTGAAAGTTTTCAATAGAAACATATAGTAAAACTTTGAAAATCTTCTCCTCTGAAACCAGAAGGTTCTCAGCTTTCATATTTGGCACATAGCATCATGTTCAGGTCCTCTACAAAAGTTATATAAATTATGACCCTGGGGTCAAAATTGGCCCCACCCCAGGGGTGGGAAGTTTTCAATAGAAACAAATAGTGAAATCTTTGAAAATCTTCTCCTCTGAAACTGAAAGGCTCTCATCTTTCATATTTGGTACAGAGCATCATGTTCAGGTCCTCTACAAATTTTTTATAAATTATGGCCCTGGGGTCAAAATTGGCCCCGCCCCAGGGGTGGCCAGTTTTCAATGGAAACAAATAGTGAAATCTTTGAAAATCTTCTCCTCTGAAACTGGAAGGCTCTCAGCTTGCATATTTGGCACAGAGCATCATGTTTAGGTCCTCTACAAAAGTTATATAAATTATGGCCCTGGGGTTCAAATTGGCCCCGCCCCAGGGGTGGGAAGTTTTTAATAGAAACATATAGTGAAATCTTTGAAAAACTTCTCCTCTGAAACTGGAAGGCGCTCAGCTTTCATATTTGGCACAGAGCATCATGTTCAGGTCCTCTACAAAAGTTATATTAATTTTGACCCTGGGGTCAAAATTGGCCCCGCCCCAGGGGTGGGTAGTTTTCAGAATAGAAACAAATAGTGAAATCTTTGAAAATTTTATATATAAATTATAGCCCTGGGGTCAGAATTGGCCCCGCCCAAGGGGTGGGCTGTTTTCAATGGAAACAAATAGTGAAATCTTTGAAAATCTTCTCCTCTGAAACTGGAAGGCTCTCAACTTGCATATTTGGCACAGAGCATCATGTTCAGGTCCTCTACAAAAGTTATATTAATTTTGACCCTGGGGTCAAAATTGGCCCCGTCCCAGGGGTGGGTAGTTTTCAGAATAGAAACAAATAGTGAAATCTTTAAAAATCTTCTCCTCTGAAACTGAAAGGCTCTCATCTTTCATATTTGGCACAGAGCATCATGTTCAGGTCCTCTACAAAAGTTATATAAATTATAGCCCTGGGGTGAAAATTGGCCCTGCCCCAGGGGTGGGCTGTTTTCAATGGAAACAAATAGTGAAATCTTTGAAAATCTTCTCCTCTGAAACTGGAAGGCTCTCAGCTTTCATATTTGGCACATAGCATCATGTTTAGGTCCTCTACAAAAGTTATATAAATTATGGCCCTGGGGTCAAAATTGGCCCCGCCCCATGGAGGGTAGTTTTCAGTAGAAACATATAGAGAAAACTTTGAAAATCTTCTCCTCTGAAACTGAAAGGTTCTCAACTTTTATATTTGGCTCATAGCATCATGTTCAAGTCCTCTACAAAAGTTATATAAATTATGTCCCTGGGGTCAAAATTGGCCCCGCCCCAGGGCCGGCTAGTTTTCTATAAAAGCATATAGTGAAAACTTTGAAAATCTTCTCCTCTGATTGTCTAGTGAGCGCTTCAGGGCCATTCTGGCCCTCTTGTTTAAACTATTGTTTTTGTTGATGTAATTATTGTTCAAATTCTCAGGGAATTTTTTATAGTCAGTTTGAACTGTGCAGTAATTCCTTTTGAAACAAACTAAGTTTTCAAATATTATGCAGGTTATCGTGACCTAATTGCCAGTTGTACATTGTGTGTGTCGGTCTGTGATCAGGATCCTAGATGTTTGACAATTTTAAAATACAACTATGCAAATCATAGACTAATTGAATATAAATAGTTATATATGCAATACACAAAATAATGAGCAGGTGACAATTTTAAATTGAACATGGTACTTTCGAATTCATAGTTGTCCTAGCACAAAGTCTGGATCCTGCCTCTAAGTTTCATCGAAATGCATACTATTGACACCAGGACTGTATGTTAATATAGCATAATGCTTTAAAAAGTCCATAACAGGTTTCAAGAGGCATGCTTATGTTTTCTAGTTTGTTTGCTTTAAATTTATTTAGAGAAAAGAATATAAAAAAAAGATAAAGAATAAAAAATATATTAGAATCTTTTTAGCTCACCTGAGCCAAAGGCTCAAGGTGAGCTATTGTGACCGCCTGTCGTCCGTCGTCCGTCTGTCCGTCTGTCCGTCTGTCCGTCTGTCCGCACTCACCAATGGGTAGTTGTGTGACTTTTTCTAACTAGTCACACAAGTAAAATCATTAACCTGGCCATCTCTTGTGACATTAACCTGGCCATTTCTTGTGACATTAACCTGGCCAGTTGTGGGACATAGGGTTAGGGTTAGGGTTAGCTTCCAGATCATTCTTTTCCAAAGTTAGAGCCAAAAATAGTTTTTCTTGTGGGACTAGTCCCACAAGAAAAGATCAAAGGAAAAAGTCACACAACTACCCATTTGTTAGTATGTCCGTCTGTCTGTCCGTTCACTTTTATTTCAAATGACTTCTTCTCCTAAACCACTGGGAGGATTTCAACCAAATTTCACAGAAATGTACCTTAGGATGTCCTCTATCAGTTTTGTTAAAATCATGACCCCCGGGCAAAAAATGGCCCCGCCCCACTACTTTTACAGGTTTTTAGCTCACCTGAGCCAAAGGCTCAAGGTGAGCTATTGTGACCGCCTGTCGTCCGTCGTCCGTCTGTCCGTCTGTCCGTCCGTCCGTCCGTCTGTCCGTTCACTTTTATTTCAAATGACTTCTTCTCCTAAACCACTGGGAGGATTTCAACCAAATTTCACAGAAATGTACCTTAGGATGTCCTCTATCAGTTTTGTTAAAATCATGACCCCCGGGCAAAAAATGGCCCCGCCCCACTACTTTTACAGGGTTTTTTTTTAAATCTTTAAAAATCTTCTTCTCTGAAACCACAATTTCTAGAGCTTTGATATTTGGTATATAGCATCATCTGATGGTCCTTTACCAAGTTTGTTAAAATGATGACCCCCGGGCCAAAAATGGCCCTGCCCTGGGGCTTGTAGTTTTTACATAGACTTATATAAGGAAACCTTTAAAAATCTTTGTCTGAAACCACATAATCTAGAGCTAAGATATTTGGTATGAAGCATCACCTAATATACCACTACCAGGTGTGTTCAAATAATGACCCCTGGGCCATAAATGGTCTCACCCTGGGGTTTTATGCTACTTAACATCAGAATCTGTAACACTTAAAAGGTAATTTCCTCACAGTTATTTCCCTTGTCCCATCAGCATAGCCATAAGGGACAAAGGGAGATAACTGCATTGGAGTGCTAGTATCATTCTATTTATAACTATTTATAGTAAAATGTTGAAGGTGAATCAGTGTAGCTGTTTTAGAAGGCATAGAAACATCTATCAAATTCCATTAGCAAATAACAGACCTTGATCCTATAGGAGCCACCTTATCTGGGTCTACTCTGTTTGCAGATGCATGAAAACAAGTTTATATGAGAGAAATTAAGGGTTAAATATCAACTCCAGATCCTAAACTGCAGACCAGCAGCAGTTCAAAGATTACAGCTGCTGAGCAGCAAAATCTCTCCAGGTCAATGCCTGACTCTTAACTCTTTGCATGCTAGTGGTGAAACTGTGATTACCTATGCCAACAGTTTGGATCCAGATGAGAGGCCGCATACTGCGGCATCTCATCAGGATCCAAACTGTTTGTCATCTTAACCATATTTTTGCAAAAAAATGAAAGTAAGTTTATTTTAAGAATTGAAGCAGATGACAATAACTTTTTGTTGCTGACGAAACATTAAAGGCATTTTGACCCATTAACCCCAGTGTGTAGTGTGAGTGATGTTACATGGTGTCTTCCAATGTCTCTCAAATTAGATGTGAGAGATATAGGAAAGTAACAATTCAGCCAATCAAGGAAAATGATCACCATCTAGACTTTTGATCTGGGTCCAAACCCAACTGATGTAAGTCATGGTAATGTTTAAGAAAACTGTGAAAACATGATTATGCAATGGCCCAACTGATATAAGTCATGGTAATTCTTAAGAAAACATGATAATCCCCCCCCCCCCCAACAATGATAGGTGTTAAACTTACTACTGTGGATTAAGTCTGCTGCCCCAAAAAGCATCGTAAATATAACTTTTTTTTATAAAATTTGATGACAACACATTAAAAAGTCCTAAAATGTCTGAATCTTGTATGATATTAATGAAATAACTGAGTAAATATAACTTAATTATAACAGTAGACGTAACTCTTCTCAATTTCAATTGTTAAAAATACTAATGACCCATTTAATTGAATTATCATCAGATATTCACACCTAGAGCTAGACTTATTTCTAAACACCTACTAAAGACTACTTTTGTTTGCTAATGCTTAAAAAAATTGTTAATGCCATAAATAGAAGTTTTAGCTTTGAAAAAAAATGTAAAATCAAATCTATATCTTGTCAAATGTAAAAAGAGCAGACCCTGATCAGACAGCTTCTATAGCAGCCGTCTGATCTAATCTACTCTTATTTTTAATGTGTAAAACACATTATTTCTCTGAAGAGAAGTTTTTGCTTTGACAAAAACTGTAGAATCCGATCTATATTGTGTCAAAAGAAACAGAGAAGACCCAGATCAGACAGCTTCCATAGGAGTCGTCTGATCTGAGTCTACTCTGTTTGCTAATGCATAAAAACAGCTTTATATGAGGGAAAGGGTTAAACGATTTTTAAAGATATTCTTATTGGTCATTTCACACAAAAACTGGCATTATGTACTGCCTAGCACTCTATTTGCCTATATACCTGGGTCAAGGTATAATTGCATAGCTTTATTGAAGTCATTTGAATTTCTCAAAGACCAGTTTTAGGCATTTTGAGCTAAGGCAAAAATGGCACAAGTTGTAAACAGTTTAGATCTTGGTCAACTAGTCACTTGGTATTAGTTCTGAATTCAGTTCAAGTTTATTCAGCAGTGAAAGGGTGAAAGCAGTGCACTAAGCTTATTTCATCTGCTAGAAATGTTGTCCACTGAAAAATTAACATGTCAATATACATGTATTACTGTAACTCAGGTGAGCGATATAGGGCCAATGGCCCTCTTGTTTCCATTTGCGTTTGGTTTTGACGGGATTCGAACCAAGGACCTAGAGATTCATAGACGCAGCTCTTTCCCCTCGGCCACCGCTTGGGTCCCAATATATAAGTGTTACATGGTTCTATTTAAACGCTACAAAGGTGTGAAAAGCAACAACGACTTGTGAACATACATACTTAATATGCAAATTATACAGACCCATTTTTAATGAAATCTCCAAGTATAAAATGAATAGATTTTACCAATGACCTACTGTCAATCCAAACGCCTTTGTTCAAACAGCATGGTGTCTTTTTACAACAGAAGTCCGACATAAGGTCGTCGGATTTTGAAAGTTCCATACCCTTCCTGTGGTATTTACAAAAGTCCGATATATTGTTGTTGGATTCTGAGTTAAATGCCCCTTTTGCCTACACACTTATATATATATAAACTACTCTTTCTTTCTTTTTAGCTCACCTGGCACAAATTGCCAAGGTGAGCTATTGGGATGATCCTATGTCCGGCGTCAAGCGTCCGGCGTTGTGCGTATGTGCGTCGTGCGTACGTGCGGGCGTCAACAATTTACTTAAACATCTTCTTCTCTGGAACTACAAAGCCAAGAGCTTTGATATTTGGTATGTAGTATGATGTAATAGTCCTCTACAAAGATTGTTCAAATTATGTCCCCCAGGCCAAAAATGGCCCCGCCCCAGGGCTTATCAGTTTTTCATAGTAAAATCTTAAAAAATCTTCTTCTCTGAAACTGTCAGGCATAGACCTTTGGTATTTGGTATGTATCATCATCTAATGGTCCTCTACTAAGATTGTTCAAATTATCACCCCCGGGCCAAAAATGGCCCCGCCCCAGGGCTTATCAGTTTTTCATAGGAAAATCTTTAAAAATCTTCTTCTCTGAAACTGTAAGGCATAGACCTTCGATATTTGGTATGTAGCATCATCTAATGGTCCTCTACTAAGATTGTTCAAATTTTGACCCCCAGGACAAAAATGGCCCCGCCCCAGGGCTTATCAGTTTTTCATAGGAAAATCTTGAAGAAATCATCTTCTCTGAAACTGTAAGGAATATAGACATTTGGTATGTGGCATAATCTAATGGTCCTCTACTAAGATTGTTGAAATTATGACCCCTGGGCCAAATATGGCCCCGCCCCGGGGCTTATCAGTTTTTCATAGGAAAATCTTTAAATATATTCTTCTCTAAAATTATAAGGTATAGACCTTTGATATTTGGTATGTAGCATTATTTAATCATCCTCTACTAAGATTAATCAAAATATGACCCCGGACCAAAAATGGTCCCGCCCAAGGGCTTATCAGTTTTTCATAGGAAAATCTTTAAAAATCTTCTCCTCCAGAACTGTAAGGTCTAGGCCCTTGATATTTGGTATGTAGCATCATCTAATGGTTTTCTACCAAGATTATTCAAATTATTACCCCTGGTTCAAAAATGGCCCTCCCTGGGGCTTATCAGTTTTTCATATGAAAAGCTTTCAGAATCTTCTTCTCCAAAACTGTAAGGTAGAGACCATTAATTTTTGGTATGTAGCGCTATCTAATAGTTCTGCCAAGATTGTTCAAATTATGTCCCCTGGGTTGAAAACTTCCCCGCCCAGGGGCATATCAGTTTTTTATAGGAAAGTTTTTAAAAATCTTCTCTTAAAAATCTTTAAAAGTCTTCTCTGAACTTGTAAGGCATAGACCTTAGATATTTGGTATGTTGCATTATCTAATAATCCTCTACCAAGATTTTCAAATTATGAACCCCGGATCAAAATTGACCCCGCCCTTGGGCTTAACAGTTTTTCATAGGAAAATCTTTAAGGTCTAGACTCTTTATATTTAGTATGTAGCATCATCTGATGGTTTTCTACCAAGATTTTTCAAATTATGCAATCTGTCATAGAAATCATTAATCTGTTACGAACAGGTGAGCGATTAAGGGCCATCATGGCCCTCTTGTTTTTCTTTACTTTCTTAAATGGCTACTAATTGCCACTTTTCATATTTCATTGTAACTATTTTGTCCATAAATATTCAGTAGGTATTGAAATTTGGAATAAACATAGAACAGGGAAAGGGTTAAGGAAATTAGGGTTTTTATAAATCAGACATTTCTTGCATATGTTTGGTACTGACCAAGTAATGGTCAGAATCATCCGGGGTCCAGTCTAGACCTACAGTGTTCTCATTCAACGATAATGGTGAAATCGTTAATTCTATTATGCTAAGCATGACTTGACTTGACCCTTACTTTCAAATAACGGAGTAGTGCTCTTTACTACATAAACTATCAATTTTGACTCTAATGGCACAAAGTGGCAAGATGAGCTATTGGAATCGCCCTGTATGTGACATGTTCATAAAACAATTCTTTAAATGTCTTCCAAACTACTGACATGATTTTCAGAAAAATCCACAGCAAACAATCAATATGATATGTATTATGTCCGAAACCTTCAGTACTGTCAGTACTTTGATTAACGTTGAGAATGACTTAGGGTCCTTTTTAACTAAGTTTTGACCCTTGGCTCTTTTCTTAGCTATCATAATCGTCAAAGGTTCTGTTTCTAATGTTAAGAACTGACTCCTGTGTCATTTTTAACAGCATCAAAATTTCATGTTACACCTGCATTACATTGTATTGTTTTTCCGCCAAAATGCATTTCGGTGTCAAACACTTTGGGGGCATTTGTCATCCGTGACTACTCTCTTGCTCATAGGAAAATCTTTAAAAATCTTTTTCTCTGAAACTGTAAGGCCTAGACCTTTGATATTTAGTATGTAACATGGTCTTATGGTCCTCTACAAATATTGTTCAAATTATGACCCCCGGGCCAAAAATTGCCCCGCCCAAGGGCTTATCAGTTTTCAAAGGAAAATCTTCTTCTCTGAAACTGTAAGGCCTAGACCTTTGATATTTGGTATGTAGCATGATCTAATGGTCCTCTACAAAAGTGGTTTAAATTATGACCTCTGGGCCAAAAATGGCCCTGCCCAAGGGTTTATCAGTTTATCATAGGAAAATCTTTAAAAATCTTCTTCTCAGAAACTGTAGGGCCTAGACCTTTGATATTTGGTATGTAGCATGATCATATGGTCCTCTACAAATATTGTTCAAATTATGACCCCCGGGCCAAAAATAGCCCCACCCAAGGGCTTATCAGTTTTCATAGGAAAATCTTTAAAAATCTTCTTCTGAAGCTGTAAAGCCTAGATCTTTGATATTTGGTATGTAGCATGCAGGGTTTCCGCTGCCGTTCGCCACTTTCGCAAATGGCGAAAAAATATCCGAGAGTGGCGAAAAAAAATTGACCAAGCATACTTTTTTTCTGCAGTCCTAATTTCCTTAATTAACCCTTTATCTGGGAATTAGCTGTGAAAGATAGTTAATCTCATCGCCTCGGGCGTCCTCGTGTCAAACTGACAGGTTGTTTACCAATACACACACGGATTAAGAGACTATAGATATAGAAAACGATAACCATAGGCGCGTTCGATTTGTCACTTTCAGAACAAAATCACGTGACAGAAGCAAAATTGCAATCGAACACAATCATAAACTGAAGATTGTGCAGGTCACTATAACTCTGTCAAATTGGAACATTTATACGTTATATTTTTTATTTCGCGTCTCCTCTCCTCTTGTATTCTCGGAAGTAAATGGTGAAGGCAGTAGAACTTGTTCTTCCGAACATTTCTACTCCTGTCGCACTTAATCATACACGCTCATTTTTCAACTTCCGAACTGCACTTTTGTGAACGTCTAGGCATGTTTTGTCACGAATTCTAGATAGGGTTTCTGTCATTTTCCTGTTAGTTGCTGGTAATTCAATTCTCTATCAAATTCGAATGCAAAATATGTGAATAAAATTCAACCGAAAGCAGTTAAAACGCTTTAAAAGCGTTCCAGCTAATGGTATTTTGGGTGGTGGGGTAAAATGGTAGAAAGATTGTTGGACGTTCGGGAGACGAGCTCAGTTGCTCGACACATTCTGATGTTTTTTCCAGTTGTAAAAATGATCCTGAACTATAAACTTTGTGTTTTCAAGAGGGGATATCGTTAAAACCGAAAGTAGCTCGATAACACCATTTTGAGTACACAAATGTGAACTAGAATTTACACAGAAATACACGCCGAATCATAGCTTGTAGAAATAAATGTGTGACTACCTATACATAACTTGTGAATGTTGATATAATGCATTCAATATAAGTTTGACTGGTCTTAGTATCAGCAATACTTTATCCTTTGTAGTGAAACATTGCCCCCCCCCCCCCCCCCCCCCTCTCCCTCAAACAAAACTCCCCCATACTACAACAACCTTTTTCCTGATTCAAACAAAAGTTGTTAAATACAGGAAGCACTGTTTATCAAAACTTAATTTCTTCAATATTTACTCAATTTACAACATTAAAAACACACTAGTTTTGATGAAGCATTTATTCAGCAATGACTATTCAATGACTGAGTATAGAAGTCTGATACTGAATGTGAAGCTTTCTGTTTGAGTAGTTAAATTTTTATAGCATTATATTGATATACTGCTATGTAGAAAACAAATTTCAGTAAACACAAGTAGTCATCATAAATTTAACATGCATAAATGTTCTGTTAGTTTATGCTCCAAGTATACTGGAAATGGCGACTTTTTTAGTCCAGATTTTAAAAAAATCCGACCAGGAGGGGAAACCCCTCCCGGACCCTCCCCTTTGACCCAAAAAAGTGGCTGAAAAATATTTTGGCCCAGTGGAAAACCTGTAGCATGATCTTATGGTCCTCTACAAAGATTGTTCAAATTATGATCCCTGGGCCAAAAATGGCCCCGCCAAAGTGCTTATCAGTTTTTCATAGGAAAATCCTTAAAAATCTTCTTCTCTAAAACTGTAAAGCCTAGACCTTTGATATTTAGTATGTAACATGATCTTATGGTCCTCTACAAATATTGTTCAAATTATGACCCCCGGGCCAAAAATTGCCCCCCCCAAGGGCTTATCAGTTTTTCATAGGAAAATCTTCTTCTCTGAAACTGTAAGGCCTAGACCTTTGATATTTGGTATGTAGCATGATCTAATGGTCCTCTACAAATATTGTTCAAATTATGACCCCGGGCCAAAAATGGCCCTGCCCATTGGCTTATCAGTTTTTCAAAGGAAAATCTTTAAAAATCATCTTCTCTCAAACTGTAAGGCCTAGACCTTTGATATTTGGTATGTAGCATGATCTAATGGTCCTCTACAAAAGTGGTTTAAACTATGACCCCCGGGCCAAAAATGGCCCTGCCCAAGGGTTTATCAGTTTATCATACGAAAATCTTTAAAAATCTTCTTCTCTGAAGCTGTAGGGCCTAGACCTTTGATATTTGGTATGTAGCATGATCATATGGTCCTCTACAAATATTGTTCAAATTATGACCCCCGGGCCAAAAAATAGCCCCACCCAAGGGCTTATCAGTTTTCATAGGAAAATCTTTAAAAATCTTCTTCTGAAGCTGTAAGGCCTTGACCTTTGATATTTAATATGTAGCATGATCTTTTTGTCCTCAACAAATATTGTTCAAATTATGACCCCCTGGCCAAAAATGGCCCCGCCCAAGGGCTTATCAGCTTTTCATAGGAAAATCTTTAAAAAAATTCTTCTCTGAAACTGTAAGGCCTAGACCTTTGATATTTGGTATGTAGCATGATCATATGGTCCTCTACAAATATTGTTCAAATTATGACCCCCGGGTCAAAAATGGCCCAGCCCTAGGGCTTATCAGTTTTTCATTGGTAAATCTTTAAAAATCTACTGAAACTATAAGGCCTAGACCCTTGATATTTGGTATGACTAACATGATCTTATGGTCCTCTATATATATGTAGCTGTGGCTTGTTGTCCTCTGCCAAGAATATTTAACTTACGACCCTGACCACTAGGCGAAACTTGGCCCTGCCTCAGGGCTTATCAGATTTTAATGGGGAAAATATTAAATATTATTTTTCTCTGAAACCATAAGGCTTAGACCTTTGATTAATGGCATACTGCTTTGCCTTGTGGTTCTCTACCAAGGTTGTCCACATGATTTCTTGTGGTCAAAAATGGCCCCGCCCCTGGGGTTACCTCAGGTGAGCGCTTCAGGGCCTCATGGCCCTCTTGTATTCTAAAGTTATTATCCCCCACAGTGTAGCGGAGGGGGGTTATAGGAATGGCCTTCGTCTGTCTGTCTGTCTGTCCGTCTGTCCGTCTGTCTGTCCGTCTGTCCGTAACAATTTCGTGTCCGCTCCATATCTCCTATACCCTTTGAAGGATTTTCAAGAAACTTGCCTCAAATGTTAACCAAGTTGAGACGATGTGAAGAACATATGTGGCAGATATGTCGGCTCAAGGTCAAGGTCACATTTGAAGGTCAAGAGTTTTAACCTTCAATTTCCATTGCATTTTTGTGTCCGCTCCATATCTTTTAAACCCTTTGAAGGATTTTCATAAAACTTGAGTCAAATGTTAACCAAATTAAGACGATGTGCAGAACACATGTGGCAGTCATGTCGGCTCAAGTTCAAGGTCACATTTGAAGGTCAAGTGTTTAAACCTTCAGTTGCCATTACAGTTTCGTGTCCGCTCCATATCTTCTAAACCCTTTGAAGGATTTTCATAAAACTTGAGTCAAATATTAAATGAATTGAGACGATGTGCAGAACCCATGCGGCAGTCATGTCGGCTCAAGTTTAAGGTCACATTTGAAGGTCAAGTGTTTAAGCCTTCAGTTGCCATTACAGTTTGGTGTCCGCTCCATATCTTCTAAACCCTTTGAAGGATTTTCATAAAACTTGAGTCAAATATTAAATGAATTGAGACGATGTGCAGAACCCATGCGGCAGTCATGTTTGCTCAAGGTCAAGGTCACGTTTGAAGGTCAAATGTTCTAACCTTTAATTTCCTTTACATTTTCGTGTCTGCTCCATATCTTCTAAAGCCTTTGAAGGATTTTCGTAAAAGTTTAGTTAAATGTTACCTAAATTGAGACGATGTGCAGAACACATGTGCCAGTCATGTCGGCTCAAGGTCAAGGTCACATTTGAAGATCAAGTGTTTTTACCTTCAATTTCCATTATAGTTTCATTATCTCCTATACCCCTTGAAGGATTTTCAAGAAACTTGCCTCAAATGTTAACCACGTTGAGACAATGTGTAGAACATATGTGGCAGTCATGTCAGGTCAAGGTCACAATTGAAGGCCAAGTGATTTAATCTTCAATTTCCATTACATCTGTGTCCGCTCCATATCTTCTAAACCATTTGAAGGATTTTAATAAAACTTGAGTCAAATATTAACCAAATTAAGACGATGTGCAGAACACATGTGGCAGTCATGTCAGCTCAAGTTCAAGGTCACATTTGAAGGTCAAGTGTTTAAACCTTCAGTTGCCATTACAGTTTCGTGTCCGCTCCATATCTTCTAAACCCTTTGAAGGATTTTCATAAAACTTGAGTCAAATATTAAATGAATTGAGACGATGTGCAGAACCCATGCGGCAGTCATGTTGGCTCAAGGTCAAGGTCACGTTTGAAGGTCAAATGTTCTAACCTTTAATTTCCGTTACATTTTCGTGTCCGCTCCATATCTTCTAAAGTCTTTGAAGGATTTTCGTAAAAGTTTAGTTAAATGTTACCTAAATTGAGACGATGTGCAGAACACATGTGCCAGTCATGTCGGCTCAAGGTCAAGGTCACATTTGAAGATCAAGTGTTCGTACCTTCAATTTCCATTATAGTTTCGTTAGCTCCTATACCCCTAGAAGGATTTTCAAGAAACTTGCCTCAAATGTTAACCACGTTGAGACAATGTGCAGAACATATGTGGCAGTCATGTCAGGTCAAGGTCACAATTGAAGGCCAAGTGATTTAATCTTCAATTTCCATTACATCTGTGTCCGCTCCATATCTTCTAAACCATTTGAAGGATTTTCATAAAACTTGAGTCAAATATTAAATGAATTGAAACGATGTGCAGAACCAATGCGGCAGTCATGTTGGCACAAGGTCAAGGTCACTTTTGAAGGTCAAGTGTTTTTTAATTTCCGTTGCATTTTCGAGTCCACTCCATATCTTCTAAAGCCTTTGAAGTATTTTCATAAAAGTTTAGTTAAATGTTACCTAAATTGAGACGATGTGCAGAACACATGTGCCAGTCATGTCGGCTCAAGGTCAAGGTCACATTTGAAGATCAAGTGTTCTTACCTTCAATTTCCATTATAGTTTCGTTATCTCCTATACCCCTTGAAGGATTTTTAAGAAACTTGCCTCAAATGTTAACCACGTTGAGACAATGTGCAGAACATATGTAGCAGTCATGTCGGCTCAAGGTCAAGCTCACATTTGATGGCCAAGTGATTTAATCTTCAATTTCCATTACATTTCGTGTCCGCTCCATATCTTCTAAACCATTTGAAGGATTTTCATAAAACTTGAGTCAAATATTAACCGAATTGAGATGATGTGCAGAACACATGTGGCAGTCATGTCGGCTCAAGGTCAAGGTCACATTGGAAAGTCGTGTTCTTACCTTCAGTTTCCATTTTATTTGTTTCCGTGTCCTATTTTCTTAACAACTGGAAGGTTGAATGTCAACCACGTTAAAACCCATTGTATCACCTTAAGGTCAATGTCTTAATTTAGGTGGCGGCGGTGGGGGATATAGCTGTCCTTTGGACTGCCTTGTGGTCCTTAAATGAAACTTAATACAAATGTTTTAAGCAACAAAATTTGAAGCTGAGTTTATTTTGACGTTCATTCAGTTTGTCTTTACAGAGTTATGGCCGTTGCACTTTACAAAAATCTGCAAAAATGAGGATTAGCTGTAACTTTTTAGCTCACCAGAGCACTTTTGTGCTCAGGGTGAGTTTTTGTGATCACTTGATGTCCGTCATCCGTCGGCGTGCATCGTCAGTCGTCAACAATTTGAACCTTTAAAAATCTTCTCCTCTGAATCTACAGGGTTCTTAGCTTTTATCTTTGGCACATATCATCATCTTTAGGTGCTCTACAAAACTTGTATAAATTATGCCCCTGGGGTCAAAATTGGCCCCGCCCCAGGGGTGCCTTGTTTTTAATAGAAACATATAGTAAAACTTTGAAAATCTTCTCCTCTGAAACTGGAAGGTCCTCAGCTTTCATATTTGGCACATAACATCATGTTCAGGTCCTCTACAAAATATATATAAATTATGGCCCTGGGGTCAGTTTTCAATAGAAACAAATAGTGAAAACTTGGAAAACCTTCACCTCTAAATACTTGAAGGCTCTCAGCTTTCATATTTGGCACATAGCATCCTGTTCAGGTCTTCTACAAAACTTTTATAAGTTGTGGCCCGGGAGTCAAAATTGGCCCCCCCCCCCCAGGGTTTGGCAGTTTTCAATAAAAACATATAGTGCAAACTTTGAAAATCTTCTTGTCTGAAACTGGAATGTTCTCAGCTTTCATATTTGGCATATAGCATCATGTTCAGGTCCTCTACAAAAGTGATATAAAGTGTGCCTCTTGGGTCAAAATTAGCCCCGCTTCAGGGCAGGCTAGTTTTCTATAGAAACATATGGTGAAAACTTTGAAAATCTTCTCCTGATTGTCAGGTGAGCGCTTCAGGGCCATTCTGACCCTCTTGTTTTTTAAATCTTTAAAAATCTTTTTCTCTGAAACCACAATTTCTAGAGCTTTGATAGTTGGTATGTAGTATCATCTAATGGTCCTTTACCAAGATTGTTTAAATGATGACCCCCGGGCCAAAAATGGCCCTGCCCTGGGGCTTGTAATTTTTATATAGACTTATATAGTGAAATCTTTAAAAATCTTCTTGTCTGAAATCACATAATCTAGAGCTAAGATATTTGGTATGAAGCATCACCTAATATACCACTACCAAGCTTGTTCAAATAATGACCCCGTGGCCAAAAATGGTCTCACCCTGGGGCTTTAGACTTCTTAACATCAGAAACTACAGTTAAAAAGTTCCCCCCCCTGAGCAATTTCCTCACAGTTATTTCCCTTGTATCATCAGCATAGCCATAAGGGACAAAGGGAGATAACTGCATTGGAGTTCTAGTACCTCCTGAATAGTTATTCTATTTATAACTATTTGTAATAAAATATTGAAGGTGGATCAGTGTAGCTGTTTTAGAAGGCATAGAAACAGATCTATTAAATTCCATTAGCAAACAGCAGACCCTGATCCTATAGGAGCCACCTTATCTGGGTGTACTCTGTTTGCAGATGCATGAAAACAAGTTTATATGAGGGAAATTAAGGGTTAAATAGACTTCTTCACATCAGAAACTACAGTTAAAAGATTACAGCACTGGGCAGTAAAATCTTTCCAGGTCAATGCATGACTCTTAACTCTTTGCACGCTAGTGGTGAAACTGTGATTACCTATGCAAACAGTTTGGATCCAGATGAGAGACCGCATAATGCGGCGTCTCATCAGGATCCAAACTGTTTGTCATCTTAACCATATTTTTGCAAAAAAATGAAAGTAAGTTCATTTTAAGAATTGACGCAGATGACAATAACTTTTTGTTGCAGACAAAAAATTAAAGGCATTTTGAAAGGAATGTTGACCCATTAACCTCATAGTGTGTAGTGTGAGTGATTTGTGGTTTCACAGCTAGATGTTATCATAGGTCTTTGCACAATATTATGTTTGTTTCTGCAGTTAATTTATGTGATTGGAAAAAAAATAAATTTAGTTTCATTATGATCACTTATTTTAATAAATTTTATTATGCGAGTCCTCATTATTGCATTTAGTTGAAACTTAGGTGTTTAATAAAGTCTTTTCTCCTTGCTACTAATTGTATTTATTTTAATTTGATTTTTAAAAATGTCTTAAGTTAATCAAAATTATTGTCAATCAATAATTAATGTTACTCAAAAAATGAGAAACTCTTCTCAGTATCAATTGTTAGAAAAACTAATGACCCGTTTAATTGACTTATCATCAGATATTCACACCTAGAGCCAGAATTATTTCTAAACACCTATTAACCCTTTACCTGTTTGCTTTGACAAAAATTGATCTGGGTCTACTCTGTTTGCTAATGCGTAAAAACATGTTATTTCCATAAAGAGAAGTTTTAGCTTTGATAAAAACTGTAAAATCAAATCTATATCTTGTCAAATGTCAGAGCAGACCATGATCAGACAGCTTCTATAGGAGCCATCTGATCTAGGTCTACTTTTATTTTTAATGCGTAAAACACATTATTTCTGTGAAGAGAAGTTTTTGCTTTGACAAAAACTATAGAATCAGATCTATATTGTCAAAAGAAACAGAGCAGACCCTGATCAGATAGCTTCTGTAGGAGTCGTCTGATCTGGGTCTACTCTGTTTGCTAATGCGTAAAAACAGCTTTATATGAGGGAAAGGGTTAAAAGATTTTTAAAGATATTTTTACTGGTCATTTCACACAAAAACTGGCATTACTGCCTAGCACTTTATTTGCCTATATACCTGGATCAAGGTATAATTGCATAGCTTTATTGACGTCATTTGAATTTCTCAGAGACCAATTTTAGGCATTTTGACCTAAGGCAAAATTGGCACAAGTTGTAAACAGTTTAGATCTTGGTCAACCAGTCAGTTGGTATTAGATCTGAATCCAGTTCAAGTTTATTCAGCAGTGAAAGGGTAGGTGAAAGCATTGCACTAAGCTTCTATCATCTGCTAGAAATGTCCACTGAAAAATTAACATTGTCAATATATTACTGTAACTCAGGTGAGCGATATAAGGCCAATGGCCCTCTTATTTAAATTTTGCACTATCTTTTAAGATAATCTAAAATTGTGCTACTCCTATAAAGGATTTGATTTGTCGCTTCATGCATGAATGAATTATCTTCCTTTTCATAAATTAAAAAAATGAAAATTTAGCGGTCTGGAGATTTACTCTGTCGTACCTCAATAGGATATTTTTGAATTTTTAAATATTATTGAAAACCATCTGTAGTTGTGCCCCTGCAGTAAGGGTTTTGATTCGTCTCTTCTTTTCACTAATTATTCATCTTTGGCATATAGCATCACCTATAGGTCCTCTACAAAAGTTATATAAGTTATGCCCCTGGAGCCCAAATTGACCCCGCCCTTTGGGTGTGAAGTTTTCAATAGAAACATATAGTGATAACTTTGAAATTCTTCTCCTCTTAAACTAGAAGGTT
The DNA here is from genome assembly GCA_963576725.1 of Azorinus chamasolen. Classification (NCBI taxonomy): domain Eukaryota; kingdom Metazoa; phylum Mollusca; class Bivalvia; order Cardiida; family Solecurtidae; genus Azorinus; species Azorinus chamasolen. The sequence continues at coordinate 16,046,331 of OY755244.1, read as the reverse complement.
CTCAGCTTTCATATTTGGCACATAACTGCAACTTCAGGTTTTCTACAAAAGTTATATAAATTATGCCCCTAGGGTCAAAATTGGTCCCACCCCAGGGATGGCCATATGTTGTAGCTGACTGTATAAACAGCCCTTGGGGTCACTAGTTAAGCATAGGAGAATTTTAAAAACCTTCTTGTCAAAAACTACATGTCCCAGATCTTAGATACCTTTATGAGTTTTGTAAATATCATAGTTCTGAGGTTAAAATTGGCTCTGCCCTCTGTGTATAGACTTCTTTACATCAGAAACTACAGTTTAAAGGTTCCCCATGAAGGTGGTGACTTCAGACTAGCCAGTGTGAGTGTATTGATAATCACCCTTAGCCTGATCAGTAGAGTAAAAAATTGATTTTCGATCAATAATACACTCTCATTTTAGATAGAGAAAACTATGTGGATAATTCTAAAAATGCAGAATGCTATTGAAGTTTTTTTTCATATCTAAGCCCTGCATTAAGCTGCCAGCTATCAATATAAAGCCTATGAGTGTATCTGTTTTGAAGTTCAGCTTAATACAAGTTAAGTGTTCTAATAGTAATCTCTACCAATTCTTTCAGTACTCCAATGGTGTCTGCTTCAGAATTATAGTCTGCTTGTTTAAGTTTGTTAACACTGTTTTTAGCTCACCTGAGCCAAAGGCTCAGGATGAGCTATTGTGACCACTCTTTGTCCGGCGTCCGGCGTCCGGTGTCTGGCGTCCGGCATCCGGCGTCCGTCCGACGTCCGTCGTCCGTCCACAATTTCAAACGACATCTCCTCTGAAACTGCTGACCCGATTTTAACCAAATTTTGTCAGAAGCATCAGTGGCTAAGGGGAACGAAACGTTATTCACATTATGACCAACGGACCAAAAATGGCCCCGCCCAAGGGCTTATCAGTTTTTCATAGGAAAATCTTTAAAAATCTTCTTCTATGAAACTGTAAGGCCTAGACCTTTGATATTTGGCATGTTGCATGATCTAATGGTCCTCTACAAAAATTGTTCAAATTATGACCCCTGGGCCAAAAATGGCCCCGCCCAAGGGCTTATCAGTTTTTCATAGGAAAATCTTTAAAAATCTTCTTCTCTGACACTGTAAGGCCTAGACCTTTGATATTCGGCATGTTGCATGATGTAATGGTCCTCTACAAAGAATGTTCAAAGTATGACCCCCGGACCGAAAATGGCCCCGCCCAAGGGCTTATCAGTTTTTCTAGGAAAATCTTTAAACATCTTCTTCTCTGAAACTGTAAGGCCTACACCTTTGATATTTTGCATGTGGCATGATCTAATGGTCCTCTACAAAGATTGTTCACATTATGACCCCCGGACCAAAAATGGCCCCGCCCAAGGGCTTATCAGTTTTTCATAGGAAAATCTTTAAAAATCTTCTTCTCTGAAACTGTAAGGCCTAGACCTTTGGTATTTGGCATGTAGCATGATCTAATAGACCTCTACAAAGAATGTTCAAATTATGACCCCTGGGACAAAAATGGCCCCGCCCCGGGGCTTATCAGTTTTTCATAGGAAAATCTTTAAAAATCTTCTTCTCTGAAACTGTAAGGCCTAGACCTTTGATATTTGGCAAGTAGCATGATCTAATAGACCTCTACAAAGAATGTTCAAATTATGACCCCTGGGACAAAAATGGTCCCGACCAAGGGCTTATCAGTTTTTCATAGGAAAATCTTTAAAAATCTTCTTCTATGAAACTGTAACGCCTAGACCTTTGATATTCGGCATGTAGCATGATCTAATGGTCCTATTGTTCAAATTATGACCCCCGGGCCAAATATGGCCCCACTCATGGACTTATCAGTTTTTCATAGGGAAATCTTTAAAATTCTTCTCTGAAAATGTAAGGCCTCGACCTTTGATATTTGGTATGTAGCTTGATCTAATGGTCCTCTACAAAGATTTTTCTAATTATGACCCTGGACCAAAAATGGCGTGCCAAAGGGCTTATCAATTTTTCATAGGAAAATCTTTTAAAATCTTCAGAAACTGTAAGGCCTGGACCTTTGATATTTGGTATATAACAAGATCTAATGGTCCTCTACAAATATGTAGCTTTGGCTTGTAGTCTTCTGCCAAGAATGTTCAACTTACGACCCTGACCTCTGGGCAAAACTTAGCCCTGCCTTGGGGCTTATTAGTTTTCTACCAAGGTTGTACAGATGATAACTTCCTGGTCAAAAATGGCCCCAACCCCTGGGGTATCTCAGGTGAGCGCTTCAGGGCCTCATGGCCCTCTTGTTAATACATACCAGTATTACAATTAACTCTCTTGTACAAACAACATAATTATGGAGTTACATATGTGTCAGATCAGAATCCAAACTGTGTGCTAATTTCAGTCAAGTCATGCTCAGCACTGATAGAGTTTCTGTCATCTTTAATCTGTCTGAAAAATTAACACTTTCAATGACTCTCTTGTCTATATAAATTGTGCCTCTTGTGCCAGGGCAGGCTAGTTTTCTATAGCAACATATAGTGAAAACTTTGAAAATCTTCTCCTGAATCTACAGTGCTCTCAGCTTTGGCACATAGCACCAAGTTCACACTGTTTTTAATACATATCAATCTTACAATTAACTTTCTTGTACAAACCACATATTTCATATTTGGCACATAGCACCATTTTCTGGTCCTCTACAAAAGTTATATTAATTATGCCCCTGGGGTCAAAATAGGCCCCATCCCAGGGGTGGTCAGTTTTTAATAGAAACATACCACAGGGTGCCATTTCGTGGGTCTACAGTCATGGTCTAAAAAGTCCAAAAAATTGATTGGGTCGATTCAGTGTCATATTATATAATATAACACTAAATAGACCCAATCAATTTTTTTAGCTCACCAGAGCACAAAGTGCTCAAGGTGAGCTATTGTGATACCCCTGTGTCCAGCTTCCGTCGTCCGTCTGTCCGTCTGTCAGTCTGTCTGTCCGTCAACAATTTCAAACAACTTCTTCTCTGAAACCGACTGCCCAATTGTAACCAAACTTTGTCAGATACATACTGTGTGTGTGTGCTTCAAAAGTTGTTAAAAGATAATGGGCGGGGCCATCGGTCTTGTTGCCATGGCAACTGTACGCAATATTTAGAAAAATCTTCTTCTCCAGAATGACTTGTCCGATTTGAACATAGTTTTCACCAAAATGTTTCTCAGTTGATAGTCTTTAAAAGTTGTTAAAAGAATTTTGATCCGGCAAAAAACATGGCCGCCAGAGGGCGTGGTCATTTTTTCCATATATGGTAATATATGAAAATCTTTAAAAATCTTCTTCTCTGAAACTGTAAGGCCTAGACTTTTGATATTTGGTATGTAGCATGATCTTATGGTCCTCTACAAAGATTGTTAGAATTATGACCCCGGGCCAAAAATGGCCCCGCCCAAGGGCTTATCAGTTTTTCATAGGAAAATCTTTAAAAATCTACTGTAAGGCCTAGACCTTTGATATTTAGTATGTAGCATGATCTTATGATCCTCTACAAATATTGTTCAAATTATGAACACTGGGCCAAAAATGGCCCCGCACAAGGGCTTATCAGTTTTTCATTGGAAAATCTTTAAAAATCTACTGAAACTATAAGGCCTAGACCTTTGATATTTGGTATGTAACATGATCTAATAGTCCTCTACAAATATGTAGCTGTGGCTTGTGGTCCTCTGCCAAGAATGTTTAACTTACAACCCCACAGGGTAAAACTTGGCCCTGCCTCAGGGCTTATCAATTTTTCATGGAAAAATATAATTATTATTTTTCTTTGAAACCATAAGGTTTAGACCTTTAATTAATGGCATATTGCTTTGCCTTGTGGTTCTCTACCAAGGTTGTACACATGATTTCTTGTGGTCAAAAATGGCCCCGCCCCTGGGGTTATCTCAGGTGAGCGCTTCAGGGCCTCATGGCCCTCTTGTTTTACTTTTTAGACCATGTAGACCCACGAAATGGCCCCCTGTGAAACATACAGTGCAAACTTTGAAAATCTCAGATTTCATATTTGGCACATATCATCATGTTTAGGTCCTCTACAAACGTTATATAAATTGTGTCCCTGGGACCAAAATTGGCACTGTCCCAGGGGTGGTCAGTTTTAGCTCACCAGAGCACAAAGTGCTCAGGGTGAGCTTTTGTGATCGCCTGATGTCCGTCGTCTGTCTGCGTTTGTCGTGCGTCGTGAGTCGTGCGTCGTCAACAATTTGAACTTTAAAAGTCTTCTCTGAATCTACAGGGTTCTCAGCGTTCATCTCTGACACATAGCATCACCTATAGGTCCTCTACAAAAGTTATATAAATTATGTCCCTGGAGTCAAAATTGGCCCCGCCACGGTCCCAGGGGTGGCCAGTTTTTTCTAGCTGACTGTTGTTTTCTGTACAAGTAGCAGAATGCTGGGCTCACTTAGGTTGAGCATGGGGAAAACTTCAAAAATCTTCTTGTCAAAAACTACATGTCACAGAGCTTAGATATTTGGTGTAGAGAATTACTTAGTATACCTCATTGACATTGGTTAATATCATAGTTCTGAGGTTAAAATTGGCCCTGCTCTGTTGGTTATACTTTAAAATAGTATTTTACACTATAAAGGTTCCTCTGAACTAGAAGGATTGCAGTCACTCCATCTGTGTTGCGTAATCACTGGATAGGTCAAGTTCCTGGTCAAAACTCTATCAAGTTGTCTGCTTCAGAATTAGTCTCTGTTTGGTCACACTGTTTTTAACCCATTCCCTCAAAGGATATTTTCAGAATCTGCCTCTTGAAAAATTTCAGAATTGTGTAGATTTGAAACCATTGTGATAAATAGAGCATTTACTCCTATGGAGCAAATGCTCTATTTATCACAATGGTTTCATAAAGTGACTATTATACCTCTTTGAATAAATCTACTGATAAGGAGCATTAATTAGAGAAAAGGAAACTTTCAGAATTGTGTAGATTTGAAACCATGGTGATAAATAGAGCATTTACACCTATGGAGCAAATGCTCTATTTATCACAAAGGCTTTTTTCAGATCCTACCTCTTTGAATAAATCTACTGATAAGGAGCATTAATTATAGAAAAGAAAAAATTCAGAATTGTGTAGATTTGAAACCATTGTGACAAATAGAACATTTACTCCTATGGAGCTTTTGCTCTATTTATCACAATGGTTAGCAAATGCTCTATTTCTCACAAAGGCTTTTTTCAGATCCTACCTCTTTGAATAAATCTACTGATTAGGAAAATTTCAGAATTGTATAGATTTCAAACCGTTGTGATAAATAGAGCATTTGCTCCATAGGAGTAAATTAACTCATATACAAAAGTTACATACCGGTATGTGTCAGATCAGAATCCAAACTGTGTGCTAATTTTGGTCAAGTCATGCTAAGCAGTGATAGGGTTGTCATCTGTTAGAAATGTTGTCTGCTTATTCAAAGAGGTAAATCTGGGTCTACTCTATTTGCAAATGCGTGAAAACATGTTTATATGAGGAAAAGGGTTAATTAGAGAAAAGGAAAATTTCAGAATTGTTTAGATTTGAAACCATTGTGATAAATAGTGCATTTACTCTTATGGAGCAAATGCTCTATTTATCACAAGGGCAAATGGTCTATTTATTACAATGGTTTCATAAAGTGACTATTATACCTCTTTGAATAAATCTACTGATAAGGAGCATTAATTAGAGAAAAGGAAAATTTCAGAATTGTGTAGATTTGAAACCATTGTGATAAATAGAGATTTACTCCTATGGAGCAAATGCTCTATTTATCACAAAGGCTTTTTTCAGATCCTACCTCTTTGAATAAATCTACTGATAAGGAGCATTAATTATAGAAAAGGAAAATTTCAGAATTGTTAAGATTTGAAACCTTTGTGATAAATAGAACATTTACTCCTATGAAGCTTTTGCTCTATTTATCACAATGGTTAGCAAATGCTCTATTTCTCACAAAGGCTTTTTTCAGATCCTACCTCTTTGAATAAATCTACTGATAAGGAGCATTAATTAGAGAAGATGAAAATTTCAGAATTGTGTAGATTTCAAATCATTGTGATAAATAGAGCATTTGCTCCATAGGAGTAAATTAACTCATATACAAACCACATATAAAGTTACATACTGGTATGTGTCAGATCTGAGTTCAAACTGTGTGCTAATTTTGGTTAAGTCATGCTAAGCAGTGATAGGGTTGTCATCTGTTAGAAATGTTGTCTGCTTATTCAAAGAGGTAAATCTGGGTCTACTCTGTTTGCAAATGCATGAAAACATGTTTATATGAGGAAAAGGGTTAATTAGAGAAAAGGAAAATTTCAGAATTGTGTAGATTTAAAACCATTGTGATAAATAGTGCATTTACTCTTATGGAGCAAATGCTCTATTTATCACTAAGGCAAATGCTCTATTTATCACTATGGTTATTATCACCAGTTATTGTTAACAAGTTTTAATTTTCTATTTCCATAACAATTCCGTTTGTATAAATTGTTGAAATTGCGATTTTTATACAATTTCTGCTTTGAAATAATCATTAGTACTCTAATTCTGAAGGGGTTCGAAACATCCCGGTGTGAACTGGTTTTGTTACGAAACGTGCTCTACAAGAGTTGTCGTTCGTTTCTAAATACGCAATATATAAAGGAGTTGTTAGGTTATGCGTAGTAATATGTAATGGAAAATGAAACTTTTCCACATATTTTTTGTGCGAAATATGCTTTCCAAGTTAACGGTCGGTAAACGTTCAGTATTGGACTTAGAAAATATTTATAATAAAGCAAATCATCCCAGAAAGCTTGCCATTATAATTATACAGAGAAAGGGTCAAATAACACCCCACAAAACAGGTGTCCAGTTTTGTTTAGAAACATACATGTAGTTGAAACTTTAAAAATGAAATTGTATTACTTGAAACTATTAAGTTAAACTTATGAATATGAAATTATTATGTTATAATTAATAATAATATTCAAATGCAAAAAATCAGTTTGGAATGCTAGGGTACAGTCATACCCGTTCAGAAGAACGGTTGATCGCCTTTAGTCAGAACTTTGTATGGCCTTGTTTAAAGTTATGCCCCTGGGGTAAAATTGGCTCCACCCGAGGGGTGGTCAGTTTTCAATAAAAATATACAGTAAAAACATTGAAAATTTTCTGAAACTGGATGGTTCATATCTTTCATATTTGGCACATAGCTTCATGTTCAGGTCCTCTACAAATGTTATATAAATTATGCCCCTGTGGTCAAAATTGGCCCTGCCCCAGGAGTAGCCAGCTTTCAATAGAAACATATAGTGAAAACTTTGAAAATCTTCTCCTCTGATTGTCTGGTGAGCGCTTCAGGGCCATTCTGGCCGTCTTGTTGAAAGTTGTTTTAGCTTTCTGTAACAGTTGCATATGCTTTACATCAGAATCCAAATTGTGTACTAATTGAAGTCAAGTTATGCTAAGCAGTGATAGGGTTAACACTGATTTCTGTCATTTGTTAGAAACGCTGTCTGCTGAATATTAACATTGTCAATATATCACTATAACTCTGTAATATGAGTGAAACAGTGGGCCAGTGGCCCTCTTTTTCATTGGAAAACATTTAAAAATCTTTTTCTCTAAAATTGTTATGCCTAGACCTTTGATATTTTTTAATGGTTCTTTTCAAAGACTGTTCAAATTATGACACATTGGCAAAAAAAGGCCCGGTTCCAGATTACATGAATTCATTGTATACATAACTCTGAACCAGGTGAGCAATTATGAGGTGAGCCATCATGGCCCTCTTGTTTATAGGAAAATCTTTAAAAATCTTCTCTGAAACTGTAAGGCCTAGTGCTTTGATATTTGATATGTAGCATGATCTGGTGGTCCTTTACAAAGATTGTTTAAATTATGACCCATGGACCAAAAATGGCGCAGGGCTTATCAGTTTTTCATAGGACAATCTTTAAAAATCTTCTGTGAAATTGTAAGGCCTAGAGTCAAAAATGACGCAGGGCTTATCAGTTTTTCATAAGACAATCTTTAAAATTCTTCTCTGAAATTGTAAGGCCTAGAGCTTTGGAATTTTGTCTGTAGCATGGTCTAATGGTCCTCTACAAAGATTTTTCAAATTATGACGCCGGAACCAAAAATGGCCCACCTCAGGGCTTATCAGTTTTTCATAGGAAAATCTTTAAAAATCTTCTTCTCTGAAGCTGTAAGGCCTAAACCTTTGATGTTTGGTATGTAGCATGATCTTATGGTCCTCTACAAAGATTGTTCAAATTTTAACTTCAGACCAAAAATTGCACTGCCTCAGGGCTTATCAGTTTTTCATAGGAAAATCGTTAAAGATCTTCTCTGAAACTGTAAGGATTAGACCTTTGATGTTTGGTATGTAGCATGATCTAATGGTCCTCTACAAAGATTGTTCAAATTATGACCCCTTGACCTCCAGTGGCTTATCAGTTTTCATAATCTGTACTTGCATCTTCAGATAAATTTGATTGAGGATGGCAATAAAGTAAAGGCTGATGTGTATGAAGAAACTACTGTTGATGAAGAAAATGCAGTTGTTGACATGATCGCAGAATCTTCCATGATGTTTATTGGGACGGAGAGAAAGGTATGCTATGCCTGAACTAGCTCGACATTTTTCTAAAGTTTCTGATATAAACTTATTGTGATTATTTGAATGGCTAGGGGACCAACATAATATTCTGACTATCACATTATAGAAGATTCTCATTTGAAATAGCTTGAGATTTATATTCAACTAAATATTCTATCTATTTTGTGTTATTTATGTAGTACACAGGATTTATATAAACTACATTATTTTACTAACATTAAATACAGAAATGGCAGATAGAATTTTTTTTTATTATTATTGTATTATGATTTTTAGCTTGTCTATTTTGAAGAATTGTCGAGCTATTGTGATTACTGGGTCATAGGTGTACTCGGCTGCAGGCAGCCTGCAAGAACTTAATGTAGTGCATACTCGAAAAGTATGAGGTATCAACATAAAACTTCATAGGTATGTAGACTCATTAGGAGAAGGCCCCCGCATAAGAACCATAACTCATGATTTCAAAATTTTGGAGTTATGGTCTTTTATTAGTTCACCCGAGCACAAAGTGCTCAGGGTGAGCTATTGTGATTGCCTGATGTCCGTCGGCGTCCGGCGTCAGTCGTCAACAATTTGAACCTTTAAAAATCTTCTCCTCTGAATCTACAGGGTTCTCAGCTTTTATATTTGGCACATAGTATCATCTTTAGGTCCTTTACAAAGTTATATAAATCATGGCCCTGGGGTCAAAGTTGGCCCTGCCCCAGGGGTGCCTTGTTTTCAATAGAAACATATAGTAAAACTTTGAAAATCTTCTCCTCTGAAACCAGAAGGTACTCAGCTTTCATATTTGGCACATAGCATCATGTTCAGGTTCTCTACAAAAGTTATATAAATAATGGCCCTGGGGTCAAAATTGGCCCCGCCCCAGGGATGGGAAGTTTTCAATAGAAACAAATAGTGAAATCTTTGAAAATCTTCTTCTCTGAAACTGTAAGGCTCTCAGCTTTCATATTTGGCACATAGCATCATGTTCAGGTCCTCTACAAAAGTTATATAAATTATGGCCCTGGGGTCAAAATTGGCCCCGCCCTAGGGGTAGGCAGTTCTCAACAGAAACATATAGTGAAAATTTTGAAAGTCTTTTTCTCTGAAACTGGAAGGTTCTCAGCTTTCATATTTGGCACATGTCCAGGTCCTCCACATAAATTGTGCCTCTTGGGTCAAAATTAGCCCAGCCCCAGGGCAGGCTAGTTTTCTATTGAAACATATAGTTAAAACTTCTCCTCTGATTGTCTGGTGAGCGCTTCAGGGCCATTCTGGCCCTCTTCTTTTTTTAGCTCACCTGAGCTATTGTGACCGCGTTCCGTCCGGCATCCAGCCACATTTTCAAACGACATCTCCTCTGAAACCACTGACCCAATTTAAACAAATTTTATCAGAAGCATCAATGGTTAGGGGGAACAATATATGTGTATATATATGTTTAAACTTCAAACTTATATGACTGTCTTATCTGATGAAAATAAAATCATTTTTATCCAGTCACCAAGATTCTCTAGTGACTGACGTAATAAATGGGGTGCAGATAAAGTTAGGTTAGGAGGTTAGTATTGATTCTAAATTTTCTGTAAATGTGCATATACAGGCAAAACTGTCTTAGCAACCGTCCCTTAATAGCGACTTCCTGTCTTATGTGACCCTAATGTTTCCTCTTAACGCATTTTCCTATTTATTGAGACTGGGGAAAATCGACCAGCCTGTGTTACCCGACTAGCGACCGTAAATCGCAGCTCCCAAAATCCTAATCCGCTAATTAATGTGCCTGTTTGTAGCGACTGTGTAAGTAATTGCGGGTCATTATCGAGTTTTAACTCTCTTGTCTGGAGACGATTTATTTAATCTTACCTGCACTGATCTTGGAACAAATTACGACATACTTCAACTGTTGCTATTAATCAAAACGATTAAAAATCCATTTTATTTCACTTTCCTAATCCTTATGATGCTGACACACACACACACACACACACACACACACACACACAAATTGATCTGGTCACAGGTTTTGAAATATTGGCCAAATTTGCCTTACATCCTGTAACCCTTTGCCAGTTAGGAAAGTTTGCACATGCTTCTTTATTAAAAACTTCACAAATTCGCTTATATTTCTTGTAGAAATGTTGACTGAGTATCAAACATCTTGGATTCAGATCAGGCTCCGAGTTACTCGGCGTCTCATCCGGATCCAGTTTGTTTGCATACATGGCATGACGCTCGCAACAAGCAGGTTAAGGTTTATACCTGGCGAGAAACACCACGCCGATTTGTAACACAAGTGAAAAAAATCAAACAAGATGGGTTACACGTTTACAAATATGTATGTGATGCTGGACGTGAATTAAACACACACACTTGTATATTATTATGTCCACTGAAATGAGGAATACATACACAACACCAAAAGTCAGTATAGAATATCTGTCCAGTTCATTCTTTCTTTCTTTCTTTTGTCAAAAAATGTCTTCCTCTTACTTTTTTCATAATTATACCCCCACAAACAGAGTTTGAGGGGGGTATACTGGAATCAGCCTGTCGGTTGGTCGGTCGTTGGACGTCGGTCGTTGGTCTGTCCGCAAAATCTTGTACTTTGAACTCCTCCTTCAGTTTCAACCCGATTCATTTGATACTTGGCATAAATGTTACTCAGGTGTAGTAGATGTGCAAGACACAAATTTCAGGTCTCTGTGACCTTGACCTTGACCGTTGGCCTTGAAATTGGCAGGCAAAAGCTTGTACTTTGATCTCCTCCTTCACATTCAACCTGATTCACTTGATACTTGGCATAAATGTTACTCAGGAGTAGTAGATGTGTAAGACAAAAAATTCAGGTCTCTGTGACCTTGATCTTGACTTTTGTCCTTGAAATTGGTCTTGAAATAGGCATGCAAAAGCTTGTACTTTGAACTCCTCCTTCACTTTCAACCTGATTCACCTGATACCTGGCATAAATGTTACTCAGGAGAAGTAGATGTGCAATACACAAATTTCAGATCTCTGTGACCTTGACCTTTGGCCTTGAAATTGGTCTTGAAATTGGCAGGCAAAATCTTGTACTTTGAACTCCTTCATTTTCAACCTGATTCACTTGATACTTGGCATAAATGTTACTCAGGAGTAGTAGATGTGCAAGACACAAATTTCAGGTCTCTGTGACCTTGACCTTGACCTTTGGACTTGAAATTTGTCTTGAAATTGGCAGGCAAAATCTTGTTCTTTGAACTCCTCCGTCAATTTCAACCTGATTCACTTGATACTTGGCATAAATGTTACTCAGGAGTAGTATATGTGCAAGACACAAATTTCAAATCTCTGTGACCTTGACCTTTGGTCTTGAAATTGGTCTTAAAAATGGCAGGTAAAATCTTGTACGGCGAACTCGTCCTTCACTTTCAACCTGATTCACTTGATACTTAGCATAAATGTTACTCAGGAGCAGTAGATGTGCAAGACACAAATTTCAGGTCTCTGTGACCTTGACCTTGACATTTGGCCTTGAAATTAGTCTTGAAATTGGCAGTCAAAAGCTTGTACTTTGAACTCCTCGTTCAATTTCAACCTGATTCACTTGTTACTTGGCATAAATGTTACTCAGGAGTAGTATATGTGCAAGATGCAAATTTCAGGTCTCCTTGACCTTGACCTTTGTCCTTGAAATTGGTCTTGAAATTGGCAGGCAAAATCTTGTACTTTGAACTCCTCCTTCACTTTCAACCTGATTCACTTGATACTTGGCATAAATGTTGCTCAGGAGTAGTATATGTGCAAGACACAAATTTCAAATCTCTGTGACCTTGACCTTTGGCCTTGAAATTGGTCTTAAAATTAGCAGGCAAAATCTTGTACGGCAAACTCCTCCTTCACTTTCAACCTGATATACTTGATACTTGGCATAAATGTTACTCAGGAGTAGTAGATGTGCAAGACACAAATTTCAGGTCTCTGTGACCTTGACCTGGACCTTTGGCCTTGAAATTGGCAGGCAAGAGCTTGTACTTTGAACTCCTCTTTCAATTTTAACCTGATTCACTTGATACTTGGCATAAATATTACTCAGGAGTAGTATATGTGCAAGACACAAATTTCAGGTCTCTGTGACCTTGACCTGGACCTTTGTCCTTGAAATTGGTCTTGAAATTGGCAGGCAAAATCCTGTACTTTGAACTCCTCCTTCACTTTCAACCTGATTCACTTGATACTTGTTTTGGCTTGTAATATGAGGAGTTTGTGTCGCAAACTCCTCCTTCAGTTTTTAAGTTAGTGAATTTATATTTGGGATACGTAATAGTCACAAATAGCAGATGCGCAATACACAATTTTCATGTGTTTACGGTTAGCCATTGTAGAATTATCCCCCCCTGAACTTTGAATATTTTTTGTCATTTTTGGATGAAACATGGGGAGTTGGTGTAACAAACTCCTCCTTCATTTTGAAACTTATTAAATTGATACTTGCCATACATACTAAACACGAATAGTACATGATTGTGCAAGACACAATTTTCCTGTGTTTAGCGTTAGCCATTACAGAATTTTCTCTATTTGAACTTTGGGTATTTTTGTTATTTGGTCCTGTTACATGTTCAAAACTTGGATTTGCAATCAAGGCTGCCGTGTGGGGGTATTCATCACCTTTAGTGATAGTTCTAGTTCAGAATTTCCAGGTTGACCTTTTTAGCTCACCAGAGCACAAAGTGCTCAGGGTGAGGTTTTGTGATTGCCTGATGTCCGTCGTCCGTCGGCGTGCGTCGTCCGTCGTCTGTCGTGCGGTGTGCCTCGTCAGTCGTCAACAATTTGAACCTTTAAAAATCTTCTCCTCTGAATCTACAGGGTTCTCAGCTTTCATCTTTGGCACATAGCATCATCTGTTGGTCCTCTACAAAAGTTATATAAATTATACCCCTGGGGTCAAAATTGGCCCTGCCCCAGGGGTTTTCAGTTTTCAATAGAAACATATAGTGAAAACTTTGAACATCATCTCCTCTAAAACTGATTCACTTGATACTTGGCATAAATATTACTCAGGAGTAGTATATGTGCAAGACACAAATTTCAGGTCTCTGTGACCTTGACCTGGACCTTTGTCCTTGAAATTAGTCTTGAAATTGGCAGGCAAAATCCTGTACTTTGAACTCCTCCTTCACTTTCAACCTGATTCACTTAATACTTGTTTTGGCTTGTAATATGGGGAGTTGGTGTCGCAAACTCCTCCTTCAGTTTTAAAGTTAGTGAATTTATATTTAGGATACGTAATAGTCACAAATAGCAGATGCGCAATACACAATTTTCATGTGTTTACGGTTAGCCATTGTAGAATTATCCCCCCCTGAACTTTGAATGTTTTTTGTCATTTTTGGATGAAACATGGGGAGTTGGTGTAACAAACTCCTCCTTCATTTTGAAACTTATTAAATTGATACTTGCCATACATACTAAACACGAATAGTACATGATTGTGCAAGACACAATTTTCCTGTGTTTAGCGTTAGCCATTACAGAATTTTCTCTATTTGAACTTTGGGTATTTTTGTTATTTGGTCCTGTTACATGTTCAAAACTTGGATTTGCAATCAAGGCTGCCGTGTGGGGGTATTCATCACCTTTAGTGATAGTTCTAGTTCAGAATTTCCAGGTTGACCTTTTTAGCTCACCAGAGCACAAAGTGCTCAGGGTGAGGTTTTGTGATTGCCTGATGTCCGTCGTCCGTCGGCGTGCGTCGTCCGTCGTCTGTCGTGCGGTGTGCCTCGTCAGTCGTCAACAATTTGAACCTTTAAAAATCTTCTCCTCTGAATCTACAGGGTTCTCAGCTTTCATCTTTGGCACATAGCATCATCTGTTGGTCCTCTACAAAAGTTATATAAATTATACCCCTGGGGTCAAAATTGGCCCTGCCCCAGGGGTTTTCAGTTTTCAATAGAAACATATAGTGAAAACTTTGAACATCATCTCCTCTAAAACTGATTCACTTGATACTTGGCATAAATATTACTCAGGAGTAGTATATGTGCAAGACACAAATTTCAGGTCTCTGTGACCTTGACCTGGACCTTTGTCCTTGAAATTAGTCTTGAAATTGGCAGGCAAAATCCTGTACTTTGAACTCCTCCTTCACTTTCAACCTGATTCACTTAATACTTGTTTTGGCTTGTAATATGGGGAGTTGGTGTCGCAAACTCCTCCTTCAGTTTTAAAGTTAGTGAATTTATATTTAGGATACGTAATAGTCACAAATAGCAGATGCGCAATACACAATTTTCATGTGTTTACGGTTAGCCATTGTAGAATTATCCCCCCCTGAACTTTGAATGTTTTTTGTCATTTTTGGATGAAACATGGGGAGTTGGTGTAACAAACTCCTCCTTCATTTTGAAACTTATTAAATTGATACTTGCCATACATACTAAACACGAATAGTACATGATTGTGCAAGACACAATTTTCCTGTGTTTAGCGTTAGCCATTACAGAATTTTCTCTATTTGAACTTTGGGTATTTTTGTTATTTGGTCCTGTTACATGTTCAAAACTTGGATTTGCAATCAAGGCTGCCGTGTGGGGGTATTCATCACCTTTAGTGATAGTTCTAGTTCAGATCAGTCAAATATTTGTTACATCTAATTTCACATTAGGAAACTCATAAGGATAAGTGAATTAAAACTGAACAGTGCACACACTTTTTGCTGGTTTTCTCGAATCTGAAAAAAACCGGACACCTCTGAAAACTGGACAAAACCGAACAATCGATATGTTCCCGAAGGGGTCCAGTTTTCACAGGTTTCACAGTATATTTTATTATCAAATATTAAATGTCCAAGGTTATTACTATTATTTAGAACAAGTAACATCTATTCCATTTTTGTGTAGTTTATTCAATAGACACTAGTTCACATCTGTGTACTCTAAATGGTGATATCAAGCTACTTTAGGTTTTAAAAAGACGGCACCTGTCACAAAATTAGCATGCTGTCTTACGGGTCATTAATGAGACTAAATAGACACATGAATAATTATGTTCACTTTTATGATATAGAACCACTGAATTGAAGTAATAAAATTGGAGAAAAAACTGCATGACTGTCTTATGTGACTACCTGTCTTATGTGACCCTCTTGGTTTTCTCCCACTGAAGGTCACATAAGACAGGTTTGACTGTATTGACGGAATATGTTGACACAATAGAATTATACAAAGAAAAGAAAAGAAAAAAGAGAAGTAAAGAATTTGGTTAATGGGGAATTCCAACCCACGCCGGATCATACAAAATTGCAATTCAAACAGTAGTTAACAGTTTGACCCTCTAGACAACAGCCGCTTAGACGGTAAACTCTGCTGATTTATTATGCCCCATTTGACGATAGTCAGGGGGCATTATGTTTTGCACATGTCCGTCCGTCTGTCTGTCTGTCCGTCCGTCTGTCCATCCGGCCTGTCCAGATCATAACTTCCAAAGTATAAAAGCTATTGACTTCAAACTTCATAATTATGTAGATAGATCACATTGACCGCAAGTGCAGAGCATATGGTTTGTAACTCTTCAGTAGAGACATTGTTTTCGTGAGAGTTGTCTGTCTGTCTGTCCGTCCGTCCGTCACACTTTTTGTCCCGATGATAACTTCAATATGCCTGATGCCAGTTGATTGAAACTTTCATATATGGAAAGAGTATAATGATAGGAAGTGTCATGCACAAGGTTCATAACTCTGGCTTCACTAATATAGAAGTTATTGCCCCTTGTAAAAAAATCACACTTTTTTGTCCGGACGATAACTCCTATATGGCTCATGCCATTTGATTGTAAATTCATATATGGAAAGATCATGATGAGAGGAAGTGTCATACACGAGGTCCATAACTCTGGCTTCACTAATAATGGAGTTATTGCCCTTTTATAAGGTGAGCTATTGTGATACTCCGGCGTCCGTCTGTCCGTCCGTCAGTCTGTCTGTCCGTCAACAATTTTAAACGACTTCTTCTCTGAAACCGACTGCCCAGTTGTAACCAAACCTGGTCAGATACATACTGTGTGTGGGTGCTTCAAAAGTTGTTAAAAGATAGTGGGTGGGGCCATCGGTCTTGTTGCCATTGCAACTGTACACAATATCTAGAAAAATCTTCTTCTCCAGAATGACTACTGTTTCCTTGTGTTGCTGTTCGGGCGACTGTTTGTTCTGTATGTGGTGTTTACTGCATGACTCATTTTTGTACTTTTGTCTGATTTGAATATAGTTTTCACCAAAATGTTTCTCAGTTGATAGATTTTAAAAGTTGTTAAAAGAATTTTGATCCGGCAAAAAAACATGGCCGCCAGAGGGCGTGGTCATTTTGTCCATATATGGTAATATTGGAAAATCTTTAAAAATCTTCTACTCTGAATCTGTAAAGCCTAGACCTTTGATATTTGGTTTGTAGCATGATTTTATGGTCCTCTACATAGATTGTTCAAATTATGACCCCCAGGCCAAAAATGGCCCCGCCCAAGGGCTTATCAGTTTTTCATAGGAAAATCTTTAAAAATCTTATTCACTGAAACTGTAAGGCCTAGAACTTTGATATTTGGTATGTAGCATGATCTAATGGTCCTCTACAAAAGTTATTCAAATTATGACCCCCGGTCCAAAAATGGCCCCACCCAAGGGCTTATCCCCTGCCCAAGGGCTTATCAGTTTTTCAAAGGAAAATCTTTAAAAATCTTCTTCTTTCAAACTGTTAGGCCTGGACCTTTGATATTTGGTATGTAGCATGATCTTATGGTCCTCTACAAATATTGTTCAAATTATGACCCCGGGGCCAAAAATGGCCCCGCCCAAGGGCTTATCAGTTTTTCATAGGATAATCTTTAAAAAACTTCTTCTCGAAAATTGTAAGGCCTAGACCTTTGATATTTGGTATGTAGCATGATCTAATGGTCCTCTACAAAGATTGTTCAAATTATGGCCCCCAGGCAAAAATGGCCCTGCCCAAGGGCTTATCCCCCGCCCAAGGGCTTATCAGTTTTTCAAAGGAAAATCTTTAAAAATCTTCTCGAAAATTGTAAGGCCTAGACCTTTGATATTTGGTATGTAGCATGATCTATTGGTCCTCTACAATTATTGTTCGAATTATGACCCTTGGGCCAAAAATGGCCCCGCTCAAGGGCTTATCAGTTTTTCATAGGAAAATCTTTAAAAATCTTCTTCTCTCAATTTTAAGGCCTAGACCTTTGATATTTGGTATGTAGCATGATATTATGGTCCTCTACAAAAATTGTTCAAATTATGACCCCCAGGCCAAAAATGGCCCCGCCCAAGGGCTTATCAGTTTTTCATTGGAATAAAAATCTACTGAAACTGTAAGGCCTAGACCATTGATATTTAGTATGTAACATGATCTAATGGTCCTCTACAAATATGTAGCTGTGGTTTGTTGTCCTCTTCCAAAAATGTTTAACTTATGACCCTGACTACTGGGCGAAACTTGACCCTGCCTCAGGGCTTATCAGTTTTTCATGGGTAAAATATAAAATATTATTTTTCACTAAAACCGTAAGGCTTAGACCTTTAATTAATGGCATTGCCTAATGGTTCTCTACCAAGGTTGTACACATGATTTCTTGTGGTCAAAAATGGCCCCGCCCCTGGGGTTATCTCAGTTGAGCGCTTCAGGGCCTCATGGCCCTCTTGTTCACAATTGTTTGTACGGACGATAACTCCTATATGGCTTATGCCATTGGATTGAAACTTCATACATGGAATTATCATGATAAGAGAAAGTGTCATGATCAAGGTCTATAACTCTGGCTTAACTAATATTGGAGTTATTATGTCTCCCCCCATATTTATATGGGGGAGACATATTGTTTTCTTGAGAGTTGTCTGTCTGTCCGTCCGTCTGATTGTCCGTCCGTCCGTCTGTCCGTCACACTTTTTATCAAGACGATAACTTCAATATGCCTGATGCCAGTTGAATGAAACTTCATTTATGGAAAGATCATGACGAGAGGAATTGTCATGCACAAGGTCCATAACTCTGGCTTCACTAATATTGGAGTTATTGTCCTTTGTAAAAAAAAATCACAATTTTTTGTCCGGACGACAACTTCAATACGCCTGATGCCAAGTTAATTGAAACTTGATATATGGAAAGAGCATAATGAGAGGAAGTGTCATGCACAAGGTCCATAACTCTGGCTCCACTAATATAGGAGTAATTGCCCCTTGTAAAAAAAAATCACACTTTTTTGTCCGGACGATAACTCCTATATGGCTCATGCCATTGGATTGAAACTTCACATATGGAAAGATCATGATGAGAGGAAGTGTCATGCACAAGGTCCATAACGCTGGCTTCACTAATATTGGAGTTTGTCCTTTGTAAAAAAAACACTAATTTTTTGTCCGGACGATAACTCCTTTATGGCACATGCCATTTGAGTGAAACTTCATACATGGAAAGATCATGGATAAGAGAAAGTGTCATGCATAAGATCCTTAACTCGAGTTATTGCCCCTTGTAAATTTGTTTAACGCTTTCTTGTGAGAGAAAGTGTCATGAACAAGGGCCATAACTCTTGCTTCAATACTTTTGGAGTTATTGCCCTTTGTTACATTTTTTGGCTGATCAATAACTCCTGTTCGACTGATGCTATTGGAATGACATTTTATTTTTGGAAAGAGCATGATGAAAGTAAGTGTCATGCTCAAGGGTCATAACTCTGGTATTAGTATTTTTGGAGTTATTAGGTGTTATCATTTTCTTCTTGAAAACTGTGATGTGGGAAGCGCATAATGAGGGGAAGTATCATAGTCCATAACATTTTTAGTGATTTCCCTTTACATATTGTTTTTATGCCCCCAAAGCTAGGCTTTGGCGGCATACAGTGATCGCACCGTGCGTGGGTGTGTGGGTGGGTGTGTGTGTATGTGGGTGGGTGTGTGTGTGTGTGGGTGTGTGTACCTTTTGTCCGGAGTATATTTCCTTTGTCACATCAGCTACGGATACCAAATTTGGTGTGTGAGTTCATCTTGAGATGGCGGAGTGTCGCGTACCATTTTTATATCACTGTGACCTTGACCTTGACCTTTGACCTTGATTTTACAAAAAGCTTGTCCGGAACATATCTCCTTTACCTTACCAGCTACAGATTCCAAATTTGGTGTGTGAGTTCATCTTGGGATGGCGGAGTGTCGCAAAACAATTTTCAGATCACTGTGTTTCCAGGTCATGGTGACCTTGACCTTGACCTTTGACCTCGATTTAAAAAAAAGCTTACACCTTACCAGCTACAAAAAGCTTGTCCGGAGTATATCTCTTATACCTTACCAGCTACGGATTCAAAATTTGGTGTGTGAGTTCATCTTTGGATGGAGGAGTGTCGCAA
Source organism: Azorinus chamasolen (assembly GCA_963576725.1). Classification (NCBI taxonomy): domain Eukaryota; kingdom Metazoa; phylum Mollusca; class Bivalvia; order Cardiida; family Solecurtidae; genus Azorinus; species Azorinus chamasolen. The sequence goes on along the minus strand of OY755244.1, from coordinate 16,026,365 downwards.
AACAATTTTCAGATCACTGTGACCTTGACAATGACCTTTGGCCGAATTTACAAAAAGCTTGTCCGGAGCATATCTCCTTTACCTTACCAGCTACAGATTCCAAATTTGGTGTGTGAGTTCATCATGGGATGGCGAAGTGTGGCGTACCATTTCCAGGTCACTGTGACCCTGACCTTGACCTTTGACCTCGATTTTAAAAAAAAGCTTACACCTTACCAGCTACAAAATGCTTGTCCGGAGTATATCAACTATACCTTACCAGTTAAGGATTCCAAATTTGATGTGTGAGTTCATATTGGGATGGAGGAGTGTCGCGTACCCTTTTCAGATCCCTGTGACCTTGACCGTTGACTGATTTTAAAAAATGCTTGTCCAGAGCATATCTCCTATACCTTACCAGCTACGGATCCAAAATTTGGTATGTGAGTTCATCTTGGGATGATTGAGTGTCATGTATCATTTTCAGGTCACTGTGACCTTGACCTTTGACTTCGATTTTACAAAAAGCTTATACCTTACCAGCTGCAAAAAGCTTGTCCGGAGTATATATCCTATACTTAACCAGCTACGGATTCCAAATTTGGTGTGTGAGTTCATCTTTGGATTGAGGAATGTCGCTTACCATTTTAAGGTCACTGTGACCTTGACCTTGACCTTCGACCTCGATTTTACAAAAAGGTTGTCCAGAGAATATCTCCTATACCTTACCAGCTACGGATTCCAAATTTGGTGTGTGAGTTTATCTTGGGATGGCGGTGTGTCACGTGCCATTTTCAGGTCACTGTGACCTTGACCTTTGACCTCAATTTTACACAAAGCTTGTCCGGAGCATTTCTCCTATACCTTACCAGCTACGGTTTCCAAATTTGGTTCAACGAGTTCATCTTGGTATGGCGGAGTGTCGCCTACCATTTTCAGGTCAATGTGCCCTTGACCTTTGACCTTGATTTTACTAAAGGCTTGTCCGGAGCATATCTCCTATACCTTATCAGTTACAGATTCAAAATTTGTAATTTGTAAGTATTGGACAGGTATGGTTAGGCAAACAGTGTAGACCCAAATAAAAGTAAGGGTCTACACTGTTTGCTACTACATTAGCATGAATCAGACATTATAAAGAGCTCTTAATACTATTCATACATGGGTAGGCCATGCTGTTCAAATACTTGCAGTGTCAGAACTTTCAGATGAATTACAGCATTATAACAATATAGACCCATATAAGACAGCTCCTGTAGGAGCTACTGGGTCTTCATTGCTTGCTTACAACACTACCTAAATCAGATGCTATACATGCTTATGCAAAGAATGTAGATCCATATTAGGTAATTTCTGTTGCAGCTGTCTAAGAGCCAGTGTTACATGAAACTTTGACCATGCGTTTTGAATTGACTGAGGGTATGTTTTTAACGTTAAGGATCGACATAGGGTCTTTCTTAAGCATTAAGAATCAACTTAACAGTAACAATCAACACAGTATGTTTTTATCCCCCACCTCATAGCGGAGGGGGGTTATAGGAATGGCCTTCGTCTGTCTGTCTGTCTGTCCGTCTGTCCATCTGTCCGTCTGTCTGTAACAATTTCGTGTCCGCTCCATATCTCCTATACCCCTTGAAGGATTTTCAAGAAACTTGCCTCAAATGTTAACCAAGTTGAGACGATGTGCAGAACATATGTGGCAAATATGTTGGCTCAAGGTCAAGGTCACATTTGAAGGTCAAGGGTTTTAACCTTCAATTTCCATTGCATTTTTGTGTCCGCTCCATATCTTCTAAACCCTTTGAAGGATTTTCATAAAACTTGAGTCAAATGTTAACCAAATTAAGACGATGTGCAGAACACATGTGGCAGTCATGTCGGCTCAAGTTCAAGGTTACATTTGAAGGTCAAGTGTTTAAACCTTTAGTTGCCATTACAGTTTCGTGTCCGCTCCATATCTTCTACAGCATAAAACTTGAGTCAAATATTAAATGAATTGAGATCATGTGCAAAACCCATGCGGCAGTCATGTTGGCTCAAGGGTCAAGGTCACGTTTTCGTGTCCGCTCCATATCTTCTAAAGCCTTTGAAGGATTTTCATAAAAGTTTAGTTAAATGTTAGCTAAATTGAGACGATGTGCAGAACACATGTGCCAGTCATGTCGGCTCAAGGTCAAGGTCACATTTGAGATCAAGTGTTCTTACCTTCAATTTCCATTATAGTTTCGTTATCTCCTATACCCCTTGAAGGATTTTCAAGAAACTTGCCTCAAATGTTAACGACGTTGAGACAATGTGCAGAACAGATCACATTTGAAGGCCAAGTGATTTAATCTTCAATTTCCATTACATGTCGTGTCCATTCCATATCTAACCTTTAATTTCCGTTACATTTTCGTGTCCGCTCCATATCTTCTGAAGCCTTTGAAGGATTTTCATAAAACTTGAGTCAAATATTAACCGAATTGAGATGATGTGCAGAACACATGTGGCAGTCATGTCGGCTCAAGGTCAAGGTCACATTTGAAAGTCGTGTTCTTACCTTCAGTTTCCATTATATTTGTTTCCGCGTCCTATTTTTAGCTCACCAGAGCACAAAGTGCTCAGGGTGAGCTTTTGTGATCGCCTGTTGTCCGTCGGCGTGCGTCGTGCGTCGTTCGTCGTCCGTCGTCAACAATTTGAACCTTTAAAAATCTTCTCCTCTGAATCTACAGGGATCTCAACTTTCATCTTTGGCACATAGCATCATATTCAGGTCCTCTACAAAAGTTATATAAATTATGCCCCTGGGGTCAAAATTGACCCCGCCCCAGGGGTGCCTTGTTTTCAATAGAAACATATAGTAAAACTTTGAAAATCTTCTTCTCTGAAACCAGAAGGTTCTTAGCTTTCATAATTGGCACATAGGATCATGTTCAGGTGCTCTACAAAAGTTATATAAATTATGGCCCTGGGGTCAAAATTAGCCCCGCCCCAGGATTGGGCAGTTTTCAATAGAATCATATAGTGCAAACTTTGAAAATCTTCTCCTCTGAAACTGGAAGGTTCTTAGCTTTCATATTTGGCACATAGCATCATGTTCAGGTCCTCTACATAAGTTATATTATTTATGGCCCCCGGGGTCAAAATTGGCCCCGCCCCAGGGGTGGGCAGTTTTCAATAGAAACAAATAGTGAAATCTTTGAAAATCTTCTTCTCTGAAACCAGAAGGTTCTCAGCTTTCATAATTGTCACATAGCATCATGTTCAGGTGCTCTACAAAAGTTATATAAATGATGGCCCTGGGGTCAAAATTAGCCCCGCCCCAGGGGTGGGCAGTTTTCAATAGAATCATGTAGTGCAAACTTTGAAAATCTTCTCCTCTGAAACTGGAAGGTTCTCAGCTTTCATATTTGGCACATAGCATCATGTTCAGGTCCTCTACATAAGTTATATTATTTATGGCCCCGGGGTCAAAATTGGCCCCGCCCCAGGGGTGGGCAGTTTTCAATAGAAACAAATAATGAAATCTTTGAAAATCTTCTCTGAAACTGGAAGGCTCTCAGCTTTCATATTTGACACATAGCATCATGTTCAGGTGCTCTACAAAAGTTATATAATGTATGGCCCTAGGGTCAAAATTGGCCCCACCCCAGGGGTGGGCAGTTTTCAATAGAAACAAATAATGAAATCTTTGAAAATCTTCTCTGAAACTGGAAGGCTCTCAGCTTTCATATTTGACACATAGCATCATGTTCAGGTGCTCTACAAAAGTTATATAATGTATGGCCCTAGGGTCAAAATTGGCCCCACCCCAGGGGTGGGCAGTTTTCAATAGAAACAAATAATGAAATCTTTGAAAATCTTCTTCTCTGAAACTGGAAGGCTCTCAGCTTTCATATTTGGCACATAGCATAATGTTCAGGTCATCTATTAAAGTTATATTAATTATGGCCTCGGGTCAAAATTGTCCCCACCCCAGGGTTGGGAAGTTTTCAATAGAAACAAATAGTGAAATCTTTGAAAATCTTCTTCTCTGAAACTGGAAGGTTAGTCTCAGCTTTCATATTTGGCACATAGCATCATGTTCAGGTCCCCTACAAGTTTTTTCTAAATTATTCCCCTGGGGTCAAAATTGGCCCGCCCCAGGGCCGGCTAGTTTTCTATAGAAACATATAGTGAAAACTTTGAAAATCTTCTCCTCTGGTTGTCTGGTGAGCGCTTCAGGGCCATTCTGGCCCTCTTGTCTTAATAACTGGAAGGTTGAATGTCAACCACCTTAAAACCCATTGTATCACCTTAAGGTCAATGTCTTAAGTTAGGTGGCGGTGGTGGGGGATATAGCTGTCCTTTGGACTGCCTTGTTTTAATATTGAAATTTGACCCCTTGTCTTTTTTCTAGCTCACCAGAGCACTTTTGTGCTCAGGGTGAGCTTTTGTGATCGCCTGATGTCGGTCGTCGTCCGTCGTCAACAATTGAACCTTTAAAATTCTTCTCCTCTGAATCTACAGGGTTCTCAGCTTTCATCTTTGGTACATAGCATCATCTGTAGGTCCCCTACAAAAGTTATATAAATTATGCCCCTAGAGTCAAAATTGGCCCCGCCCCAGGGGTGCCTTGTTTTCTATTGAAATATATAGTAAAACTTTGAAAATCTTCTTCTCTGAAACTGGAGGGTTCTCAACTTTCACATTTGGCACATAGCTTCAACTTCAGGGCATCTACAAAAGTTATATAAATTATGCCCCTAGGGTCAAAATTGGTCCCACCCCAGGGATTGCCAGTTTTTTGTAGGTGACTGCTTAGACAGCCCATGGGATCACTAGTTATGCATAGGAAAAACTTTAAAAATATTCTTGTCAGAAACTACATGTCCCAGAGCTTAGATATTTAATGTATAAGTATCATAGTTCTGGGGTTAAAATTGGTCCTGCCCTGTGTGTATATACTTCTTCACATCAGAAACGACAGTCTAAAGTTTTCTCCTTAATATATCAGCCTGCAGAGCTGAGACCAGTCAGTGTGAGTTCTTATATAATCACCCTTAGCCTGATCAGTTGAATAGAAATTGTGTTTAGACAAATAATACACACTCATTTAAGATTGAGAAAACTGTGGATAGTTCTCAATATGCAGAACACTCTTAAAGCTTTTTAGCTCACCAGAGCACAAAGTGCTCAGGGTGAGCTTTTGTGATCGCCAGATGTCTGTCGTCCGTCGGCATGCGTCGTGCGTCGTCCGTCGTTGGGCGTCAACAATTTGAACCTTTAAAAATCTTCTCCTCTGAATCTACTGGGTTCTCAGCTTTCATCTTTGGTGCATAGCATCACCAATAGGTCCTCTACAAAAGTTATATAAATTATGCCCCTGGGGTCAAAATTGGCCCCGCCCCAGGGTTGGGAAGTTTTCAATAGAAACATATAGTAAAACTTTGAAAATCTTCTCCTCTGAAACCAGAAGGTTATTAGCTTTCATATTTGGCACAAAGCATCATGTTCAGGTCCTCTACAAAAGTTATATAAATTATGACCCTGGGGTCAAAATTGGCCCCGCCCCAGGGGTGAGCAGTTTTCAATAGAAACAAATAATGAAATCTTTGAAAATCTTCTCCTCTGAAACTGAAAGGCTCTCATCTTTCATATTTGGCACAGAGCAGCATATTCAGGTCCTCTACAAAAGTTATATAAATTAAGGCCCTGGGGTCAAAATTGGCCCGCCCCAGGGGTGGGCAGTTTCCAATAGAAATATATAGTGAAAACTTTGAAAATCTTCTCCTCTGAAACTAGAAGGTTCTCAGCTTTCATATTTGGCATTTAGCATCATGTTCAGGTCCTCTTCAAAAGTTATATAAATTATGGCCCTGGGGTTAAAATTAGCCCCGCCCCAGGGGTGGGCAGTTTTCAATGGAAACAAATAGTGAAATCTTTGAAAATCTTCTCCTCTGAAACTGGAAGGCGCTTAGCTTTCATATTTGGCACAGATCATCATGTTCATGTCCTCTACAAAAGTTATATAAATTATGCCCCTGGGGTCAAAATTGGGGCCACCCCAGGGGTGGGAAGTTTTCAATAGAATCATATAGTAAACCTTTGAAAATCTTCTCCTTTGAAATCAGAAGTTTCTCAGCTTTCATATTTAGCACATAGCATCATGTTCAGGTCCTCTACAAAAGTTATATAAATTATGACCCTGGGGTCAAAATTGGCCCCGCCCCAGGGATGGGCAGTTTTCAATAGAAAAAAATAGTGAAATCTTTGAAAATCTTCCCCTCTGAAACTGGAAGGCGCTCAGCTTTCATATTTGGCACATAGCATCATGTTCAGGTCCTCTACAAAATTTATATTAATTATTGCCCTGGGGTCAAAATTGTCCCAGCCCCAGGGGTGGGCAGTTTTCTATAGAAACAAATAGTGAAAACTTTGAAAATCTTCTTCTCTGAATCTGGAAAGTTCTCAGCTTTCATATTTGGCACATAGCATCATGTATAGGTCCTCTACAAAAGTTATATGAATTATGGCCCTGGAGTCAAAATTGGCCCCGCCCCAGGGGTGAGTATTTTTCAGCAGAAACATATAGAGAAAACTTTGAAAATCTTCTCCTCTGAAACTGAAAGGTTCTTAGCTTTAATATTTGGCTCATAGCATCATGTTCAAGTCCTGTACAAAAGTTATATATATTACGCCCCTGGGGTCAAAATTGGACTGCCCCAGGGCCGGCTAGTTTTCTATAGAAACATATAGTGAAAACTTTGAAAATCTTCTCCTCTGATTGTCTGGTGAGCGCTTCAGGGCCATTCTGGCCCTCTTGTTTTAATACCTATGCCCTACATTAAGCTACCAGATATCAATATAGAGCATATCTGTTGTGAATTTCAGCTTAACTCTTTGAAAGTCGTGTTCTTACCTTCAGTTTCCATTATATTTGTTTCCGCGTCCTATTTTCTTAATAACTGGAAGGTTGAATGTCAACCACCTTAAAACCCATTGTATCACCTTAAGGTCAATGTCTTAATTTAGGTGGCGGTGGTGGGGGATATAGCTGTCCTTTGGACTGCCTTGTTTTAATATTGAAATTTACCCCTTGTCTTTTTTTAGCTCACCAGAGCACTTTTGTGCTCAGGGTGAGCTTTTGTGATCGCCTGATGTCCGTCGTCGTGCGTCTTCCGTCGTCCGTCGTCAACAATTTGAACCTTTAAAATTCTTCTCCTCTGAATCTACAGGGTTCTCAGCTTTCATCTTTGGTACATAGCATCATCTGTAGGTCCCCTACAAAAGTTATAAAATTATGCCCCTAGAGTCAAAATTGGCCCCGCCCCAGGGGTGCCTTGTTTTCTATTGAAATATATAGTAAAACTTTGAAAATCTTCTTCTCTGAAACTGGAAGGTTCTCAACTTTCATATTTGGCACATAACATCATGTTCAGGTCCTCTACAAAATTTTTATAAATTATGCCCCTGGGGTCAAAATTGGCTACACCCCAGGGTGGCCAGTTTTCTAGCAAACTTGAAGCTGACTGCACTTTTAAGCATCTTATCTTTACTCATAAAGGCCATAGAGAGGGGAGACTGACCTAGTATAGCCAGTTCTAGTGTTTGTGCAAGTTTTACCCTTAGTCTGATCAGTAGAGTAGAAATTGTGTTTAGCCAAATAAATAACAAACATTTTAGATTGAGAAAACTAAGTGGATAATTCTCAAAATGCTCTTTGCATATCTATGTCCTGCATTAAGCTCTCAGATATCAATATAGAGTGTTATCAGTATATCTTTGTGAAGTTCAACTGAATACAAGTCAAGTGTTCTATGCTGTAGCATTCTTTATCAGTATTATATGTCTGCTTCAGAATTTTTGTCTGCTTGTCTAAGATTGTTCACATTGTTTTTTAATACATGTCAATCTTACAATTAACTCTCTTGTACAAAACAATTATGAAGTACAATATTGGATTCTGATCTGACACATATGTAACTTGAAGTTACATATGCATCAGATCAGAATCCAAACTGTGCTAGGTCTCCCTTTGCACTTTTGATAACAACTGGATTGCCTCCCTTCTGGGTAGACAACTGATATTTTTAGATCTGGCCTATTGCACAGACAATTAACCCTTTACTCCATAATTATGCATTTCTACACCATTGCAAACAGAGTAGACACAGATTAGATGGCTCATTTAGTAGCCGTATGATCAGTCTGCTTTGTTTACTTATGATATTATATAGTGCAAATTGCATTAAATTATTTCCATTTTGTGTACAATATACAAGATACTTATAATATGTTTACTTAACCCTTTCCTTCATATAAATGCCTTTTCATGCATTTGCAAGCAGAGCAGACCCAGATCAGGTGGCTCCTTTAGCAGCTATCTGATTAGGGCCTACTCTGTTTGTTAATGGAATTTGAAAGATGTTTTTCATTACTTTCTAAAATGGCTACACTTTCTATTTTTCATTATAACTATTTTGTCCATGAATATTTAGTAGATATTGAAATTTTGAATAAACATCGAACAGGGGAAGGGTTAAAAATAAGTTAAGATATGAATAATAATATGAACTCATGTAGAAGGTATAATGAAAATATCTGAAATTTTGAACATAAGTATAGATTAATTTATTCTTTCTGAAATTCAACCATTTTTCCCAGGGAGATGCTATACATACTTTTTTATATGACCTTCTTTAGATTTACATTGTTATAATATGTTTACATTTACAGTTTTCTTTAATTTCTATTCACTTGAGGTCCTCTACAAAAGCTATATAAATTATGCCCTTGGGGTCAAAATTTGCACACCTCAGTGCCGGCTAGTTTTCTATAGAAAACGTAATAGTGAAAACTTTGAAAATCTTCTCCTCTGATTGTCTGGTGAGCGATGTCAGGGCCATTCTGGCCCTCTTGTTTTAAAACGTTAAGAATTTACCCAGGATCTGTTTTTAACGTTGACAATCAACCCAGTGTCCTTTTTAACGTTGAGAATGACTTAGGGTCCTTTTTAACTAAGTTTTGACCCTTGGCTCTTTTCTTAGGTATCATAATCGTCAAAGGTTCTGTTTCTAATGTTAAGAACTGACTCCTGTGTCATTTTTAACAGCATCAAAATTTCATGTTACACCTGCATTACATTGTATTGTTTTTCCGCCAAAATGCATTTCGGTGTCAAACACTTTGGGGGCATTTGTCACCCGTGACGACTCTCTTGTTATAAGCCCGTTTGAAAAAACGGGACGTATTATGGAATAGCGCTGTCTGCTTGTCTGTCCGTCTGTACGTCTGTAACATCTCTAACTCAAGTTCCGCTTGGTGGATCCTTCTCAAATTTTAGCACAATGTTTATCTAGACATTCTACAGTTGCCTGCCAAGTCCCGGTTTGTTTATCCAAGGTCAAGGTCACACAAGTGGACTTAGAATTTTCGTTTAGCCAAAAATTTAACCGGTCTGTCTGTCTGTAACATCTCTAACTCAAGTTGCGCATGGTGGATCCTTCCCAAATTTAATCATAATGTTTATCTAGACATGCTACAGTAGCCTGCCAAGTCTCGGCTCGTTTATCCAAGGTCAAGGTCGCTTAATTGGACTTAGAATTTGCGTTAAGCATTTGCATTAAGCAAAAATGTTAATCCCAATTTATGTATAACAAGTCCACTTATCTACATAACACTTTGAGATAAAGCTTTGAAACTTGGAACACTTGTTCACCGTCACAACCTTCTCCTGTAGGCAAGAGTAAATAACTCTGTCAAGCATTTTGACCGAATTATGCCCCTTTTTAACTTAGAATTTTTGGTTAAGGCTTTGTTAAAGTCCATTTATTTACATAACCCTTTGAGATAAAGGTTTTAAACTTGGAACACTTGTTCACTGTCACAACCTTCACCTGTAGGCAAGAGAAAATAACTCTGTCAAGCATTTTGACCGAATTATACCCCTTTTTATGCCCCTATAGACGATAGTCGGGGGGCATATTGTTTTTGCCCTGTCTGTTTGTCTGTTTGTTTGTCAGCAACTTTAACATTGGTCATAACTTTTGAACCAGTATAGATAGAGACTTGAGATTTGGCATACATATGTATCTCATGAAGCCGCACATTTTGAGGGGTGACGTGTCAAGGTCAAGGTCATCCTTCAAGGTCAGAGGTCAAATAATTGGGTCAAATCGCCGACTTTAACATTGGCCATAACTTTTGGACCAGTAGAGATAGAGACTTGATATTTGGCATGCTTGTGTATCTCATGAGGCTGCACATTTTGAGGGGTGACATGTCAAGGTCAAGGTCAGAGGTCAAGGTCAGAGGTCAAATATATGAGGGGGCATAGTGTTTCACAAACACATCTTGTTAACTTTTTTGTTACGGTTTTGGTTAAAGTCCACTTATTTACATAACCCTTTGAGATAAAGCTTTTAAACTTGGAGCGCTTGTTCACCATCACAAGCTTCACCTGTAGGCAAGAGTACATAACTCTGACTAACATTTTGACATGATTATGACGCTTTTTAGCTTGGAATTTTTGGTTAAGGTTTTGGTTAAAGTCCACTTATTAACATAACCCTTTCAGGTAAAGCTTTTAAACTTGAAACATTTGTTCACCATCAGAAGCTTCATCTGTAGGCAAGAGTAAATACAATGCAACTCTGTCAAGCATTTAGACACAATTATGGCACTTTTCAATTTAGAATTTTTGGTTAAGGTTTTTTGTTAAAGTGTGCCTATTTACAACCTTGAAACTTGGTCGCAAAATTGGGCTTAGAATTTGAGTTCAGCAAATACGTTAACCCCAGTTAATGTTGAACAAGACCCCGACGGGCATATATTGTGTCCACTGGCACTCTTGTTATTAGAGGGGAGACATCTGTTTTTGTGACAAAACCTCTAGTTGCCCTTTGTTAAAACAAAATCACATACATGGAAAGATCATGATAAGAGAAAGTGTCATGCATAAGATCCTTAACTCTGGCTTCAATAAATTGAGAGTTATTACCCCTTGTACATTTGTTTAACACTTTCTTGTGCGGACAATAACTCCTACAGGGCTCTTGCCATTGTTTTGAAATTTCGTACATGGAAAGAGCATGATGAGAGAAATTGTCATGAACAAGGGCCATAACTCTGGCTTCAATACTTTTGGAGTTATTGCACTTTGTTACATTTTTTGTCCGATCAATAACTCCTGTTCGACTGATGTTATTGGAATGACATTTCATTTATGGAAAGAGTATGATGAAGGTAAGTGTCATGCACAAGGGCCATAACTCTGGTATCAATATTTTTCGAGTTATAAGCTGTTATCATTTTCTTCTTGAAAAGTGTGGCGTGGAAAGCACATAATGAGGGGAAGTATCAATCATCAAGTCCATAGCATTTTTAGTGATTTCCCTTTACATATTGTTTTTATTAGAGGGGAGACATCCGTTTTTGTGACAAAAACCTCTAGTTACCCTTTGTTATTCGCTCACCTGAGCCAAAGGCTCAGGATGAGCTATTGTGACCGCGATCCGTCAGGCGTCTGTCATCCATCCACATTTTCAAATGACATCTCCTCTTAAACTGCTGACCTGATTTTAACCAAATTTTGTCAGAAGCATCGGTGGCCATGGGGAACGAAATGTTGTTCACATTTTGACCCTCTGGCCAAAAATTGCCCCGCCCAAGGACTTATCAGTTTTTCATAGGAAAATCTTTAAAAAATCATCTTCTCTGAAACTGTTAGGCCTAGACCTTTGATATTTGGTATGTAGTATGATCTAATGGTCCTCTACAAAGATTGTTCAATTTATGATGACCCTTAGGCCAAAATTGGCCCTACCCAAGGGCTTATCAGTTTTTCATAGGAAAATCTTTAAAAATATTCTTCTGAAACTGTAAGGCCTTTGATATTTGGTATATCATTTATGTTGCATTTGAATAGAAACTGCACATTGTACATGTAAGTCACAAAACAGTTTCACACTGTGACTGTGAAAATAGTGGAAGCACCCATGCCCTATCGATCTAACATTACATTTTTGCTTTTTCTGTAGCTTTTCAAGTTTATGGAGACCAACTGTTCAGAGTACCTCACTTGCAAAGATACCATGACAGGCAAGAACCCACGCTGTGGCTGGTGTGTCTACAAAGGGAGGTATGTCTTGTGTATAGTAGACTGTAAAAATGGATTCTGATAAAACTTTGAATTGACCATGGATTTCATTTTTACTAAATTGAAAGGTTTCGTTTTTAGATACAGTTTTTAGATACAATTCATATAGGAGTTATCTGCCCCTGGACTTGTACCATATGTGTTGCTAGGCGGTAAAGTTTGTGCAGTAAACTTCTACAATTTTCAACATAATTCAATGAAAATTGATACACATGATCATTGTGAAGTTTTACTTCTAGTTCAAATCATTCCGATCAAACTATGATGTAGCTATCATGAGCGTGGCAATTTTCCATATATTGTTATATAGTAGAACTTTGTAAATTTTCTTCTCCAAAACCCTTTGACCAGTTTGATGGCACTTTGGTATATATATGTTCTTGGGGTGACCCTCTTCCAATTTTGTTCAAATTATTTCTTAAATAAATATGGCTGCCATGTGTACCGGGTATGCGATTTTTAGCTCACCAGGGTGAGCTTTTGTGATCGCCTGATGTCCGTAATCCATCTGCATGCGTCGTGCATTGTCCTGCGTCAGTAATTTGAACCTTTAAAAATCTTCTCCTCTGAATCTACAGGGTTCTTAGCTCTCATCTTTGGCACATAGCATTACCTATAGGTCCTCTACACAAGTTCTATAAGTTATGCCCCTGGAGTTGAAATTGGCCCCGCCCTTGGGGTGTGAAGTTTTCAACAGAAACGTATAGTGAAAACTTTGAAGATCTTCTACTATGAAACTGGAATTTTCTCAGCTTTCATATTTGGCACATAGCATCAACTTCAGGTCTTCTATAACATTTATATAAATTATGCCCCATGAGTCAAAATTGGTCCCAACCCAGGGAGGGCTAGTTTTTTGTAGCTGACTGCTTCAACAACCCTTGGGTCACTAGTTATGAATAGGAAATCTCTAAAAATCTTCTTGTCAAAAACTGCATTTCCCAGAGCTTAGATATTGATATATAGATTTACTTGGCATACCTTTATGAGTTTTGCCAATATTATACAGTGTTCCCGTTTATGTTGTAATCATATCTAAATACGCACCCAAAATCGTTGGAACGCAAAATAGTCAAGTACGTTGCGTCCATGGGACGCAAGATCAACGATCGAAATTTTACTGATTTAAATGAATCCAGGTAAATTGACTGAAACTCGGTCTTACATCAATCCGGATCAATAAACAAAGTGAATCTCACTCCGTTTTCTTGACATTTTTTTCCGAAAATGCAACACATCTATTAATATCGAGTCCTGGGTTATTCCAGGTACGTAGGAGGGCACCTGCATTGACTGGTTACGATTTCCACCCTAATGTCAGCATAAAATTATGTAATTCTACGAGAACCGTTCTGTCCCGTAGTAATGACATTTGGGTGCTGATAAAAGATGGCGTCTGCTAGTAAAAAGTTGAACACGCCAGGAACTTTAAAGCGTTATGGATGCAAGACCGAGAGTTTAAAGACTTGTAAGTAAATGATGTTAGCCCTGAAACCAATAGCATTACCATGTGATGCTTTGTATGCACTGAAAATGAAGTGAAAACCGCTTTTACGTACCAGTGGATACAGTGATGCTCAGCTCAGTTCACTCAAACGATGCTCATCGTAGTGCACTTCAAATCAAAGCATCAAGAAATACCTTATTATAATACAGTGCTTGTAACACTTATCTTTTTTATTTTAAATGATACATCCAGTGTAAGTCGTAAATAGTTTTACCCCTTTACATTTAATGGTGCAAAAATCTCCATTACAAAAGCAGGAGTGAAATTATCTGGGACTCAGTTGTATTTGCTTAGGACGCAACTTTTGCTGATGCCCTGGGTCCCAGGGACTCGGTAAAATTCAATCCTAATGAGAACACTGATTATAGTTCTGAGGTTAAAATTGGCTCTGCCCTGTGTGTATAGACTTCTTCACATTAGAAACTACAGTTTAAAGGTTTCCCCTTAATCAGACTGAGACTAGCCAGTGTGAGTGTTGATGTAATCACCCTTAGCCTGATCAGTAGAGTAGAAATTGTGTTTGACAAATAACTAGGGCTGTCACGGTTAGACAATTCTTGAACCGGTTAATCGGGAACGCCGAACCGAACCGTAACCGGTTAAATGCCATGTTTATCATTCGTGTCAGACTGTATATAGGATAAAGCAAGGTGCGCTATATATTCGGAAATTATATCCTATTTGGGTTGATATAAGACCTGAAAAACCTGTTGACATCCTGCTTGACTCATTTGTTGGCCGAAATCATATAACCATTCATTTCAATCCGATAGGTTTATGACGAAAGTGAAAGTAAGAATTGTGTTTACCTTTCGAGTCTCAACTTCTGCTAGACTGGTTTTCTGTAAAATTATCCACTTCCATTGTGAATGTTTACTGACTAAAAGTGCAGGTTCGAATGCCCTTCCACTTTACCGTAATGCTTGTAAAAGATATAGTACACACTACACAGAGATGAGGAAAACTGGATAAAATAAATTGAGAACGAACAAACATTGGTTTATTGGTAGACAAGTGTACATGATAAACCACCGTTAGGCAAGTAGAAGACTGTGTTACCTTTCAATTAGATTTGAGAACTAGAGACAGTTTTTTAAAATTACAATTAGCATGTAAAAGTGATATGTAGCTCGACGTGAATTAAATGAAATAAGAAATGTTTACAGATGATGATGTGTATATGGTTTACAGCCCCGAATAGTCAGATACCTGCTCTTCTCTCCATCATAGCATGTCGAAGGGAAATAAAATGACTTAAATGAGATATGACAGTATAAAATAATATTTTTAGCGTAATTTACTTTCCCAAATTATTACAGGCGGTTCACAGTTAGTGAAATTTTGAACCGGTTAGAACAACGAACCTAACCGTCAATGATTAACCGTGACAGCCCTACAAATAACACACACTCATTTTGGATTGAGAAAACTATGTGGATAATTCTCAAAATGTAGAAAACTCTTAAAGCTTTTTAGCTCACCTAGCAAAGCTCAGGGTCAGCTTTTGGGAGACTTGAATGTCCAGTGTCAACAAATTTGCTTATGAACGTTCTAGTGGTCCCAATGGTAGTCCAATCTTCATGAAACTTGGTCAGAATAAATGTCTTGATAAAATCTCGAACGAGTTTGAAAGTGGGTCAAGTTGGGTTAAAAACTAGGTCAAATAGGAAAACCTTGTGGTAACATTTTTAGCCCAATTTTCATGAAACTTGGTCAGAATGATTGTCTTAACCCTTCGCTTGCTGAATTTTAAAATACATTTCTCCTTCTGTACCCATGCCCTGTTGTATAATTATATATATCTTCACTGTGTACAAGTATTTCGCTATGCAATCACTGCTGCGGTGTGCACTGGTTGCTCAATCAACTTGTAAATAGTGCAGACCCAGATGAGACAGCTCCTGCAGGAGCTGTCTCATCTGGGTCCTAACTATTTACAGGTGGGTATATTGACGCGAATAACAAGCGAAGGGTTAATAATATCTCGAAGGAGTTTGAAAAGGCGTTACGTTGGGTAAAAAACTAGATCACTAGGTCAAACAGTAGAAAAACCTTGTGAACACCCTAGTGATCACAAGTTTAGTCCAATCTTCATGAAACTTGGTCAGAATTATTGTTTTGATAAAATCTCAAACAGTTTTGAAAGTGGGTTTTGTGGGGTCAAAAACTAGGTCACTAGGTCAAATAGTAGGAAAACCTTGTGAAAACTCTAGAGGTCACATTATGTCCAAATTTTCATGAAAATTGGCCAGAATGATTGTCCTAATAAAATATTGGACAAGTTTGAAAGTGGGTTATGTGAGGTCAAAAAGTAGGTCACTGGGTCATATCTTAGAAAATCTAGTTTACACTTCAGTGGCCACAATTTTAGCTCAGTCTTCCTAAAACTTGCTCAGAATGTTTGTCTTGGTGATATCAAGGTTGAGTGTGATCATGGGTTGGGTGGGAATAAAAAGTAGGTCACTAGGTCAAATCTTAGAAAAATTACTCTAGAGGGCACATTTTTAGCCAAATCTTCATTGGTTAGAATCATTTTCTTGATAAAATCAATATACTAAATCTTTGAAAATCTTGTTCTACAGAACGACTGCTCATGATCCACTATCAATATTGTTACATTGACACTATCAACATTGTTCAAATATTGTCCCTAAGGTCAATATTGGCCCTACCCATGGGCTACCCAGCAAAAATCTTAAATCTATGATAATCAGGTGAGCGATTAAGGGCCATCTTGGCCCTTTTTAGCTCACCAGAGCACAAAGTGCTCAGGGTGAGCTTTTGTGATCGCCTGATGTCCGTCGGCGTGCGTCGTTCGTCGTCAACAATTTGAACCTTTAAAGTTCTTCTCCTCTGAATCAACAGGGGTCTCAGCTTCCATCTTTGGCACATAGCATCATCTGTAGGTCCTTTACAAAATTTGTATAAATTATACCCCTGGGGTCAAAATTGGCCCTGCCCCAGGGGTTTTCAGTTTTCAATAGAAACATATAATGAAAACTTTGAAATTCTTCTCTTCTCAAACTAGAAGGTTCTCAGCTTTCATATTTGGCACATAGCTTCAACTTCAAGTCTTCTACAAAAGTTATATAAATTATACCCCTGGGGTCAAAATTGGCCCCACCCCAGGGATTGACAGTTTTTTTCTAGCTGACTGCATAAACAGCCCATGGGATCACTATATATGCATAGGAAAAACTTTGAAACTCTTCTGGTCAAAACTACATGTCCCAGAGCTTAGATATTTGTTGTATAGATTAACTTAGCATACCTTTATGAGTTTTGCTAATATCATAGTTCTAAGGTCAAAATTGGCCCTGCCCTGTGTATATATATTTTCACATCAGAAATTACAGTATAAAGGTTCTACAGGTTAAAGTTTTCCTCAGATAAGCCAGTGTCCTAGCTGGTCAGTGGGAATGTATTGGTAATCACCCTTAGCCTGATCAGTAGAGTAGGAATTTTGTTCAGACAAATTACACACACTCATTTTAGATTGAGAAAACTATGTGGATAATTCTCAAAATGCAGAAGGCTTTTGAAGTTTTTTTCCATATCTATGCCCTGCATTAAGCTGCCAGCTATCAATATAGATCCTATAACTAAGTTCAGCTTAATACAAATTCAAGTGTTCTATTGCATCTTGGAGAGCAGTGTCTATTTTTAGCTGGCTATTTTAAGCATACATAAAAGGTAGGTTATTTCCCTTTCACACTTTTTGATTACAACTGGATTGCCTTCCTTCTGGATAATGGCAGTTGCAAATTAGATCTGACCTGTAAATAGAACAATTAACCCTTTTCTCCATAAATGTGCATTTATACACCTTTGCAAACAAAGTAGACCCAGATCAGATGGCTCATGTAGTAGCCGTCTGATCAATCTGCTGTATTTGCTTATGATATAATATAGTGCAAATTGCATTAAGTTATTTTTATTTTGTGTACAATATACATGTACTTATAATATATTTACTTAAGCCTTTCCCTTATATAAATGACTTTTCATGCATTTGCAAACAGAACAGACCTAAATCAGACGGCTCCTATAGCAGCTGTCTGATCAGGGTCTGATCTGTTTGTCAATGGAATTTGAAATATGTTTCTTTACTTTCTAAAATGGCTATACTGTCACACTTTATATATTTCATTACAACTATTTTTTATGACAACTTGATTGTCTCCCTTGTTGGTAGTAACTCTGCAGAAATATTGCAGATCTACCCAAACAATGAAAATTTTTGCACAGTAAATCAGACAATTAACCCTTTACTCCATAAATATGCCTTTCTACACCTTTGCAAACAGAGTAGACCCAGATCAGATGGCTCATGTAGTAGCCATCTGATCAGTCTGCTGTTTGCTTATGATATAATATAGTGCAAAGTGCATTACATTATTTTTATTTTGTGTACAATATACTTATAATATGTTTGCTAACCCTTTCCCTCATGTTAACACTTTTTTCACACATTTGCAAACAGAACAGACCCAGATGCAGCTGTCTGACCAGGGTTTGCTCTGTTTGTAAATGGAATTTGGAAGATGTTTCTTTACTTTCTAAAATGGCTACACTGTCCCACTTTCCATATTTCATTATACTCCCCACAACGAAGTTTTGGGGGGGTATACTGGAATCAGGTTGTCCGTCTGTCCGTCTGTCCGTCCGCACTCACCAATGGGTAGTTGTGTGACTTTTTCTAACTAGTCGCACAAGTAAAATCATTAACCTGGCCATCTCTTGTGACATTAACCTGGCCATTTCTTGTGACATTAACCTGGCCAGTTGTGGGACATAGGGTTAGGGTTAGGGTTAGCTTCCAGATCATTCTATTCCAAAGTTAGAGCCAAAAAAAGTTTTACTTGTGGGACTAGTCCCACAAGAAAAGATCAAAGGAAAAAGTCACACAACTACCCATTTGTTAGTGTGTCCGTCTGTCCGTCCGTGGACACAATTTTGTCCGGCCTTCTTCTTCTACAGTTTTGCTTCAATTTTGTTGAAAGTTCATGTATAGCCATATGACCATATAAACCTGCGCACGGCATATTTCCATTATTATCAGACCACTGCTTCAGGAGTTATCTACCCTTTTTAGTCCCGTACCAATGTTTTCCGGTTTTCTGGACTTTTTATGGAAGTGACTCGAGATATCAACTCTATATTTAGTACAAAGCTAAATCTAGATAGGTTATAGCTTATGTTACAATCTCAGCCAGGTTGAATGATTATTTCCAGAGTTATTGCCCTTGAACTTTTAATTTTTTCTTCAAATTTGGGATTTTCCAGCATTTTTTTGGAAGTGGTCGCAGATATTAATTTTAAATTTGGCATAAAGCTAACTCTAGATGAATTACAGCTTAATTCCCAATCTCAGTCTGGTTGAATAATTTTTGACAGAGTTATGGCCCTTGAACTTTAATTTTTTGTCAAATTTTCAATTTTCCGGTCTTTCTTTGGAAGTGGTTAGAGATAATAACTTCATATTTGACATAGAGCTAAATCTAGATGAGGTACAGCTTAAGTTCAAATATGGGTATGGTTGAATAATTTTTGTCAGAGTTATTGTCCTTGAACTTAATGTTTTTCTGAAAAGGTACCTAGCTTTAGAACTTTGGATTTGACAAAAACCTCATGAAAGGGTCTTGTTTCTCTGAATTATTCTTCATTTTTATTACATGAATTAGGTTGGGGCATGTATTGTTTTTAAATTTCTTCATTTTTCTGTATGTACATATGTTCAGATTGATGATAGGTGTTCTGACCAGTAGACATGTGGGGGATATTCGTTAGCCTTTGGCTTACAGTTCTAGTTATAACTATTTTGTCTATGAATATTCAGTAGGTATTTAAATTTTGAATAAACATAGAACAGGGGAAGGGTTGAAAATAAATTAAGATATGAATAATAATAACTCATGAAGGTGTCATGAAAATATCTGAAATTTTGGATATTATTTATAAGTACATGTATAGATTAATTTATTCTTTCTAAAATTCAACCAATTTGCCCAGGGAAAGGGTATACATACTTTTGTACATGGCCTTCTTTAGATTTGCATTGTTATATGTTTTCATTTACATTTTCTTAAATTTTCTTCATTTGAGGTCCTCTACAAAAGTTACATAAATTATGCCCCTTGAGTAAAAATTGGCCCTCGCCAGGGCTGGCTAGTTTTCTATAGAAACACATAGTGAAAACTTTGAAAATCTCCTCCTCTGATTGTCTGGTGAGCGATGTCAGGGCCTTTCAGGCCCTCTTGTTTAGCTCACCAGAGCACAAAGTGCTCAGGATGAGCTTTTGTGATTGCCTGATGTCCGTAGTCCGTCGGCGTGCGTCATGCGTTGTGCGGTGTGTGTCATGCGTCGTCAACAATTTGAACCTTTAAAAATCTTCTCCTCTGAATCTACAGGGTTCTCAGCTTTCATCTTTGGCACATAGCATCATATGTAGGTCCTCTACAAAGGGTATATAAATTATACCCCTTGGGTCAAAATTGGCCCTGCCCCAGGGGTTTTCAGTTTTCAATAGAAACATATAGTGAAAACTTTGAACATCATCTGCTCAAAAACTAGAAGATCCTCAGCTTTCATATTTGGCACATAGCTTCAACTTCATGG
The DNA here is from genome assembly GCA_963576725.1 of Azorinus chamasolen. NCBI lineage: Eukaryota > Metazoa > Mollusca > Bivalvia > Cardiida > Solecurtidae > Azorinus > Azorinus chamasolen. Next base: position 16,006,140 of record OY755244.1, on the reverse strand, counting down.
CATCTACAAAAGTTATATAAATTATGCCCCTAGGGTCAAAATTGGTCCCACCCCAGGGATTGCCAGTTTTTTGTAGGTGACTGCTTAAACAGCCCATGGGATCACTAGTTATGCATAGGAAAAACTTTAAAAATATTCTTGTCAGAAACTACATGTCCCAGAGCTTAGATATTTAATGTATAAGTATCATAGTTCTGGGGTTAAAATTGGCCCTGCCCTGTGTGTATATACTTCTTCACATCAGAAACGACAGTCTAAAGTTTTCTCCTTAATATATCAGCCTGCAGAGCTGAGACCAGTCAGTGTGAGTTCTTATATAATCACCCTTAGCCTGATCAGTAGAATAGAAATTGTGTTTAGACAAATAACACACACTCATTTAAGATTGAGAAAACTGTGGATAGTTCTCAATATGCAGAACACTCTTAAAGCTTTTTTTAATACCTATGCCCTGCATTAAGCTACCAGATATCAATATAGAGCATATCTGTTGTGAATTTCAGCTTAACTCTTTGCATGCTGGGTAATTATGTCATCTGCGAAATTGTTGTCTGCAGCATATTCATAAGTTATCCTAACTACACACTTTACTTTCTAAGTTTTTCAGAAGTTCAGTCTCATTGACAAACATTTAGGATATCAGATCAGGTCCCACATTATATTGACCCTGATCTGGATCCAAACTGTTTGCATAGGTCGTTAGTGGTGGAAGAATCCCACTACACACTTTCTTTCTAAGTTTTTCAGAAGTTCAGTCTCATTTACAAACAATTTGGATATCAGATCAGGCCCCACATTGTGGGGCCTGATCTGGATCCAAACTGTTTGCATAGGTCATTAGTGGTGGGAGAATCCGCCTCTAGCATCCAAAGAACTAATACAAGTTCCAGTGTATCCATTCTTTCTTTACATTCTTTCAGCATCATGTTCAGGTCCTCTACAAAAGTTATATAAATTGTGTCCCTGGGGTCAAAATTGGCACCACCCCTGGGATGTTAAGTTTTTAATAGAAACATATGTGAAAACTTTGAAAATCTTCCCCTCTGATTGTCTTGTGAGCGATGTCAGGGCCAATCTGGCCCTCTTGTTCATACTTATGCCATGCATTAAGCTGCCATCTATCAATATAGAACCTATTAGTGTATCTGGTTAATCAGATACATGTACTTGAGAATGAACTCAGGCTCGGAAGTTTTATAACATCAGACCTTAGCCTTCCATGGTAGCGGTGTATGTATGCCATGGACACAATATGTCATGTCAGTTCTTTATGTTGTCAGGAGCACAAGGCAAGGACAAGGGAATTGCTCTGACGTGACCAGTCAGTGGTTATCATCTCTGACTGATTGTATTTCCATGACACTATCACCTGAAGGACAGGTTGTTGGTGAGGTGAACCAGAAGGTATGTTCTTGCTAATCTTTGCTATTGAATGAAGTGGTCCAGTGAAAAAAAAAATCTGTTACAGATTGCTTGGTTCATTAGTTAGGCATAGGGAAAACTTTAAAAATCTTCTGGTCAAAACCTGCATGTCCCAGAGCTTAGATATTTCTTGTATAGATTAACTTAGTATACCTTTATGAATTTTGTTAATATCATAGTTCTGAGGTTAAAATTGGTCCTGCCCTGTGGGTTTTACTTTAATATAGACTTCTACAGTATAAAGGTTTCCCTTGAACCACCAGCTAGCCAGCTAGTGTATTGGAGAGGTCAAGCTTGAGTTCACCTGTTCTATACTGTAGCTGTTGTCTGCTTCAGAATTATTGTCTGTTCACACTGTTTTCAATACATACCAATCTGTCAATTAACCCTCTTGTACAAACCACATAATTATGAAGTTACATATGTATCAGATCAGAATCCAAACTGTGCTAATTTCAGTCAAGTTATGCTTAGCACTGATAGGGTTATACCACTGAGTTCCTGTGATCTGTTAGAAATGTTTGCTGAAAAATTATGTCTCCCCCATTTATGGGGAGATATATTGTTTTTGCCAGAGTTGTCTGTCTGTCAGTCCGTCCGTCCGTCCGCACTCACCAATGGGTAGTTGTGTGACTTTTTCTAACTAGTCGCACAAGTAAAATCATTAACCTGGCCATCTCTTGTGACATTAACCTGGCCATTTCTTGTGACATTAACCTGGCCAGTTGTGGGACATAGGGTTAGGGTTAGGGTTAGCTTCCAGATCATTCTATTCCAAAGTTAGAGCCAAAAATACGTTTTACTTGTGGGACTAGTCCCACAAGAAAAGATCAAAGGAACAAGATGTGTTTGTGAAACACTATGCCCCCTAGATATGATACTTGACCCTAAAGGATGACCTTCATCTTGACATGTCACCCCTCAAAATGTGCAGCTTCATGGGGTGCACATGCATACCACATATCAAGTCTGTATCTCTACTGGTTCAAAAGTTATGGCCAATGTTAAAGTTGCTGACCTTTGACCATGAAGGATGACCTTGACCTTGACATGTTACCCCTCAAACTTTGCAGCCAAATAAGAAACACATGTATACCAACTATCAAGTCTGTATCTCTACTGGTTCAAAAGTTATGGCCAATGTTAAAGTTGGTGACCTTTGACCCTGAAAGATGACCTTGACCTTGTAATGTCACCCCCAAAAATGTGCAGCTTCATGAGACACACATGCATACCAAATATCAAGACTTTATCTCTATTGGTTCAAAAGTTATGGCCAATTTGAAGTTAATGACCTTTGACCCTGAAGGATGACCTTGACATTTCACCCCTCACACTGTGCAGCTTCATGAGATACACAAGCATGCCACATATCAAGTCTCTATCTGTACTGGTTCAAAAGTTATGGCCAATGTTAAAGTCAGTGATTTGACCCATATGTTTGACCTCTGACCTTTAAGGATGACCTTGACCTTGACATGTCACCCCTCAAAATGTGCGGCTTTATGAGATACATATGCATGCCAAATATCAAGTCTCTATATGTTCTTGCTCAAAAGTTATGACCAATGTCAAATTCGGAGATTTGACCCATGTGTTTGACCTCTGACCTTGAAAGATGACCTTGACCTTGACATGTCACCCCTCAAAATGTGCAGGTTTAAGAGATACATATACATGCCAAATATCAAGTCACTAGCTGTACTGGCTCAAAAGTTATGACCAATGTTAAAGTTACAGACAAAGAAGCGGACAATTTTACCTTTGACCCTGAAGGATGACCTTGACCTTGACATGTCACCCGTCCAAATGTGCAGCTTCATGAGATACACACACTCGCCAAATATCAAGTCTCTATCTCTACTGGTCAAAAAGTTATGGCAAATGTTAAAGTCGGTGATTTGACCCATATATTTGACCTCTGACCTTGAAGGATGACCTTGACCTTGACATGTCACCCTTCAAAATGTGCGTCTTTATGAGATACATATGCATGCCAAATATCAAGTCTCTATCTGTACTGGCTCAAAAGTTATGACATATGTTAAAGTTGCGTTAAAGTTACAGCCAAAAAACAGACAATTTGACCTTTGACCCTGAAGGATGACCTTGACCTTGACATGTCACCCCTCAAAATGTGCGGCTTCATGAGATACACAAGCATGCCAAATATCAAGTCTCTATCTCTACTGGTCCAAAAGTTATGGCCAATGTTAAAGTCGGTGATTTGACCCATATATTTGACCTTTGACCTTGAAGGATGACCTTGACCTTGACATGTCACCCCTCAAAATGTGCGGTCCTATGAGATACATATGCATACCAAATATCAAGTCTCTATCTGTACTGGCTCAAAAGTTATAACCAATGTTAAAGTTGCTGACAAACAAACAGACAAACAGACAAACAAACAGACAGGGCAAAAACAATATGCCCCCCAGATCTGATCTGGGGGGCATAAAAAGTCACACAACTACCCATTTGTTAGTGTGTCCGTCCATCTGTCCGTCCGTCTGTCCGTCTGTCTGTCTCTCCGTCACAAACTTGTGTCGAGCGTATCTCTTAAACCAGTTGGGCTAGAGTCACCAAACTTCACAGGAATGTTCACCAGCATGAGTTGTTGTGCACCTGGGGTTTTTGAATTGTCTCCCCCTGATAACTTCGGAGTTGTTGCCCCTGATGACTTAAAATTGGAAAAACTTTGTGTCACGCGTATCTCTGAAACAGCTAGTACTAGAGTCACCAAACTTCGTAGGAATGTTCACCAGCATAGGTTATTGTGCACCTATGGTTTTTTAATTGTCTTCCCCTGATAATTCCTGAGTTATTGCCCCTGATATGAATGCTTAAATTTATACAAACTTTGTGTCGCGCGTATCTCTGAAACCAGTAGAGCTAGAGTCACCAAACTTCACAGGATTGTTCACTAGCATGAGTTGTTTTGCTCTTGGGTTTTTTGAATTGTCTCCCCTTGTTAACTTTGGAGTTACTGCCCCTGATGACTTAAAATTAGACAATCTTTACTTAGTGTCATGCATATCTCTGAAACCACTAGGGCTAGAGTCACCAAACTTCACAGGAATGTTGACCAGCATGAGTTGTTGTGCACCTGGGATTTTTGAATTGTCTCCCTTTGATAACTTTGGAGTTATTGCCCCTGATATGATTACTTAAAATTAGAAAAACTTTGTGTCGTGCATATCTTTAAAACCACTAGGGCTAGAGTCACCAAACTTCACAGGAATCTTGACCAGCATGAGTTGTTGTGCACCTGGGATTTTTAATGCCCCCAACGGTGGGCATTTAGTAGTCACATTGTCCATCCTTCCGTCTGTCCGTCCGTCTGTCCGTCCGTCTGTCCTTCCGTCCATCCCAAATTCGTGTCTGATCTGTAACTGATTCATTAATCAATGGACTTCAATATAACTTGCCACAAATGTTCACCAGATAGAGACAATGTGTCGCGTTCAACTCCCTGGTCCATGGGTCAAAGGTCAAGGTCACAGGGTACAATTACTTTGTCACAAATTTCGTGTCCGTTCTGTAACCTCTTCATCTGTCAATGGATTTCAATATAACTTGACACAAATGTTCACCAGACAGAGACGATGTGTAGCGTTCAACTCCCAGGTCCATGGGTCAAAGGTCAAGGTCACAGGGTACAATTACTCTGTCACAAATTTCGTGTCCGGTCTGTAACTTCTTCATCTATCAATGAATTTCAATATAACTTGACACAAATGTTCACCAGACAGAGAGGATGTGTTGCTTTCAACTCCCAGGTCCACTGGTCAAAGGTCAAGGTCACAGGGTACAATTACTTTGTTACAAATTTCGTGTCCGGTCTGTAACTTCTTCATCTATCGATCGATTTCAATAGAACTTGACACAAATGTTCACCAGACAGAGACGATGTGTCGTGTTCAACTCCCTAGTCCATGGGTCAATGGTCAAGGTCACAGGGTACAATTACTTTGTCACAAATTTCGTGCCGGTCTGTAACTTCTTCATCTATCAATGGATTTCAATATAACTTCACACAAATGTTCGTAAGGCAGAGACGATGTGTCAGGTTCAACTCCCAGGTCCAAGGGTCAAAGGTCAAGGTCGCAGGGTACAATTACTTTGTCACAAATTTCGTGTCCGGTCTGTAACTTCTCTATATATCAATTGATTTCAATATGATTTGGCACAAATGTTCACCAGACAAAGATGATGTGTTGCTTTCAACTCCTTGGTCCATGGGTCAAAGGTCAAGGTCACAGGGTACAATTACTTTGTCACAAATTTGGTGTCCGGTCAGTAACATCTTTATCTATCAGTGGATTTCAATATAACTTGGCACAGATGTTTACCAGACAAAGACGATGTGTCGCGTTCAGCTCCCTGGTCCATATGTCAAAGGTCAAGGTCACAGGGTACAATTACTTGTTTATCTGTGAATGGATTTCAAAGGAACCTGGCACAAATGTTCACCACACAAAGACGATGTGTCAACTCCCTGGTCCATGGGTCAAAGGTCAAGGTCACAGGGTACAATTTTTGGGGGCATTTGTCACATGACTGTGACATCTCTTGTTAGCTCACCTGAGCCAAAGGCGATCCGTCCGGCGTCCGGTGTCCGGCGTCCGTCGTCCGGCGTCCGTCGTCCGTCCACATTTTCAAAAGACATCTCCTCTGAAACTACTGACCCGATTTTAACCAAATTTTGTCAGAAGCATCAGTGGTTAGGGGGAACGAAATATTGTTCACATTATGACCCCGGGGCCAAAAATGGCCCCGTTCTAGGGCTTATCAGTTTGTCATAGGAAAATCTTTAAAAATCTTCCTCTCTGAAACTGTGAGGCCTAGACTTTTGATATTTGGCATGTAGCATGATCTTATGGTCCTCTACAAAGATTGTTCAAATTATGACCCCCGGGCCAAAAATGGCCCCGCCCAAGGGCTTATCAGTTTTTCATAGGAAAATCTTTAAAAATCTTCTCCTCTGAAACTGTAAGGCCTATACCTTTGATATTTGGTATGTAGCATGATCTAATGGTCCTCTACAAAGATTTTCAAATTATGACCCCCGGGCCAAAAATGGCCCCGCCCAAGGGCTTATCAGTTTTTCATAGGAAAATCTTTAAAAATCTTCTTCTCTGAAACTGTAAGGCCTAGGCTTTTTATATTTGGCATGTAGCATGATCTTATGGTCCTCTACAAAGATTGTTCAAATTATGACTCCCGGACCAAAAATGGCCCCGCCCAAGGGCTTATCAGTTTTTCATAGGAAAATCTTTAAAAATCTTCTTCTCTGAAACTTTAAGGCCTAGACCTTTGATATTTGGTATGTAGCATGATCTAATGGTCCTCTACAAAGATTGTTCAAATTATGACCCCTGGGCCAAAAATGGCCCCGCCCAAGGGCTTATCAGTTTTTCAAAGGAAAATCTTTAAAAATCTTCTTCTCTGAAACTGTAAGGCCTAGACCTTTGATATTTGGCATGTAGCATGGTCTAATGGTCCTCTACAAAGATTGTCCAAATTATGACCCTGGACCGAAAATGGCCCTGCCCAAGGGCTTATCAGTTTTTCATAGGAAAATATTTAAAAATCTTTTTGTCTGAAACTGTTAGGCCTAGGCTTTTGATATTTGGCATGTAGCATGATCTTATGGTCCTCTACAAAGATTGTTCAAATTATGACCCCCGGGCCAAAAATGGCCCCGCCCAAGGGCTTATCAGTTTTTCATAGGAAAATCTTTAAAAATCTTCTTCTCTGAAACTGTAAGGCCTAGACCTTTGATATTTGGTATGTAGCATGATCTAATGGTCCTCTACAAAGATTGTTCAAATTATGCCCCCCGGGCCAAAAATGGCCCCGCCCAAGGGCTTATCAGTTTTTCATAGGAAAATCTTTAAAAATCTTCTTCTCTGAAACTGTGAGGCCTAGACTTTTTATATTTGGCATGTAGCATGATCTTATGGTCCTCTACAAATATTGTACAAATTATTACCCCCGGGCCAAAAATGGCCCCGCCCAAGGGCTTATCAGTTTTTCATCGGAAAATCTTTAAAAATCTTCTCCTCTGAAACTGTAAGGCCTATACCTTTGATATTTGGTATGTAGCATGATCTAATGGTCCTCTACAAAGATTGTTCAAATTATGACCCCCGGGCCAAAAATGGCGCCGCCCAAGGGCTTATCAGTTTTTCATAGGAAAATCTTAAAAAATCTTCTTCTCTGAAACTGTAAGGCCTAGACCTTTGATATTTGGTATGTAGCATGATCTAATGGTCCTCTACAAAGATTGTTCAAATTATGACCCCCGGGCCAAAAATGGCCCCGCCTAAGGGCTTATCAGTTTTTCATAGGAAAATCTTTAAAAATCTTTTTCTCTGAAACTGTTAGGCCTATACCTTTGGTATTTGGAATGTAGCATGATGTAGTGGTTCTCTACAAAGGTTGTTCAAATTATAACCCCTGGGCCAAAAATGGCCCGCCCAAGGGCTTATCAGTTTTTCATAGGAAAATCTTTAAAAATCTTCTGAAACTGTAAGGCCTAGACCTTTGATGTTTGGTATGTAACATGATCTAATGGTCCTATACAAATATTTAGCTTGGCTTGTGGTCCTCTGCCAAGAATGTTCAACTTTCGACCCTGGCCTCTGGGCAAAACTTGGCCCTGCCTTAGGGCTTATCAGTTTTTCATGGGAAAAATATGAAATATTATTTTTCTCTGAAACCATTAGGCTTAGACCTTTAATTAATTGCATGCTGCTTTGCCTTGTGGTTTTCTACCAATGTTGTACAAATGATGACTTCTTGGTCAAAAATGGCCAGGCCCCTTGGGTTATCTCAGGTGAGCGCTTCAGGGCCTCATGGCCCTCTTGTTTTTAATTGTCTTTCCCTGATAATTCTTGAGTTACTGCCCCTGATATGATAACTTAAAATTAGAGAAACTTTGTGCTGCATGTATCTCTGAAACCAGTAGGGCTAGAGTCACCAAACTTCGCAGGAATGTTCACCAGCATGAGTTTTTGTGCATCTGGGTTTTTTAATTGTCTCCCCCTGATAACTTAAAATAAGAGAAACTTTACTTTGTGTCACATGTATCTCTGAAACCACTAGTACTAGAGTCACCAAACTTCACAAGAATGTTGACTAGCATGTGCTTTTGTGTACCTGGGGCTTTTGAATTGTCTCCCCTTACAATGTTGGAGTTATTGCCCCTGATGACTTAAAGATTAGACCCTGATAAGTTTGGAGTTACAGACATTACACTTGTGAATTGGAAAGAGATTGGGAGGGGGAGACATCTGTTTTTGTGACAAAAACAAACCTCTAGTTAACACTGTCAATGGCCCTCTAGTTTTATTAGCTCACCAGAGCACAAAGTGCTCAGGGTGAGCTTTTGTGATCGCCCATTGTCCGTCGGCGTGCGTCGTTCGTCGTCCGTCGTTCGTCGTCCGTCGTCAACAATTTGAACCTTTAAAAATCTTCTCCTCTAAATCTACAGGGATCTCATCTTTCATCTTTGGCACATAGCATCATATTCAGGTCCTCTACAAAAGTTATATAAATTATGCCCCTGGGGTCAAAATTGACCCCGCCCCAGGGGTGCCTGGTTTTCAATAGAAACATATAGTAAAACTTTGAAAATCTTCTTCTCTGAAACCAGAAAGTTCTCAGCTTTCATGATTGGCACATAGCATCATGTTCAGGTCCTCTACAAAAGTTATATAAATTATGGCCCCAGGGTCAAAATTGGCCCCGCCCCAGAGGTGGGCAGTTTTCAATAGAATCATATAGTGCAAACTTTGAAAATCTTCTTCTCTGAAACTGGAAGGTTCTCAGCTTTCATATTTAGCACATAGCATCATGTTCAGGTGCTCTACAAAAGTTATATAAATTATGGCCCCGGGGTCAAAATTGGCCCCGCCCCAGAGGTGGGCAGTTTTCAATAGAAACAAATAGTGAAATCTTTGAAAATCTTCTCCTCTGAAACTGGAAGGTTCTTAGCTTTCATATTTGGCACATAGCATCATGTTCAGATCCTCTACAAAAGTTATATTATTTATGGCCCCGGGGTCAAAATTGGCCCCGCCCCAGGGGTGGGCAGTTTTCAATAGAAACAAATAGTGAAATCTTTGAAAATCTTCTTCTCTGAATCTGGAAAGCTCTCAGCTTTCATATTTGGCACATAGCATCATGTTCAGGTCCTCTACAAAAGTTATATAAATATTGGCCCCGCCCCAGAGGTGGGCAGTTTTCAATAGAAACAAATAGTGAAATCTTTGCTATCTTCTCGTCTGAAACTGGAAGGTTCTCAGCTTTCATATTTGGCACATAGCATCATGTTCAGGTCCTCTACAAAATTATATAAATTATGGCCCCGGGGTCAAAATTGGCCCCGCCCCAGAGGTGGGCAGTTTTCAATAGAAACAAATAGTGAAATCTTTGAAAATCTTTTCCTCTGAAACTGGAAGGTTCTCAACTTTCATATTTGGCACATAGCATCATGTTCAGGTCCTCTACAAAAGTTATGTAAAGTATGGCCCCGGGGTCAAAATTGGCCCCGCCCCAGGGGTGGGCAGTTTTCAATAGAAACAAATAGTGAAATCTTTGAAAATCTTCTTCTCTGAAACTGGAAGGCTCTCAGCTTTCATATTTGGCACATAGCATCATGTTCAGGTCGTCTACAAAAGTTATATAAATTATGGTCTCGGGGTCAAAATTGGCCCCGCCACAGGGGTGGACAGTTTTCAATAGAAACAAATAGTGAAATCTTTGAAAAGCTTCTTCTCTGAAACTGGAAGACTCTCAGCTTTCATATTTGGCACAGAGCATCATGTTCAGGTCCTCTACAAAAGTTATATAAATTATGGCCCTGGGGTCAAAATTGGCCCTGCCACAGGGGTGGGCAGTTTTCAATAGAAACATATTGAGAAAACTTTGAAAATTTTCTTCTCTGAAACTGGAAGGTTAATCTCAGCTTTCATATTTGGCTCATAGCATCATGTTCAGGTCCCCTACAAGTTTTTCTAAATTATTCCCCTGGGGTCAAAATTGGCCCGGCCCCAGGGCCGGCTAGTTTTCTATAGAAACATATAGTGAAAACTTTGAAAAATTTCTCCTCTGGTTGTCTGGTGAGCGCTTCAGGGCCATTCTGGCCCTCTTGTATAGAAACATTTTGTGAAACCTAAATAGTAATCTTCTTCTGGAACTGGAAGTTTCTGTGCTTTCATATTTGGCACATTGCATCATCTTGAAGTCCTCTACAAAACATATATGAATTATGCCCCTGGGTTCAAATGAAGCCCCTCCCCAAGGGTGGCCAGATTTCTATAGAAACAGTGAAAACTTTGTAAATTTTCTCCTCTGATTGTCTGGTGAGCGATATCAGGGCCATCATGGCCCTCTTGTTACTATTTGACCTGAAGTAATGGACTGTTTATCTTATCTGACCATTGGCAATGACATGTGACACCCTTCAGCAACACTTGCTTGTTTGATGTTTTTAACCCGTTACTCTATAAATACGCCTTTCTATGCTTTTGCAAACAGAGTAAACCAATATCAGACAGCTCATATAGGAACCGTCTGATCAGGGTCTGCTCTGTTTGCTTATGGAATAACATAGATTTGATTCTCAAGTTTCTCTTTTGGCAAGGGATTCATGAGTTAATATATCGTTTTAAAAATTAATTGTATTAATATTTATGACATCATTTCTTTCATGAATATTCATGGAGGAAAGGATTAAAAGAGAATAATATAGGATTTATAAAGTATAGATCACCAGTGTTTTAAAATGTCTTCAAGTTCAGTACATGTATTTATCGATAAGATTTATTCGAAAATGCAATTTAAAAAGAAATATTTGAAATTTCGTCTTCAAAACTAACATTATACAATCTAAAATTAAATGAATGCTTGACTTTAATTTTGCTTGATGACTTTATTTTTCACAGGTAAATGTTGGGGATACCGCCAGTAGAATTTTTAACTCCTGTAGGGGCCGTCTGATCAGGTTCTGCTCTGTTGGCTTATGATATAATATATATCTGATCCTACAGTTTCTGCCATGGCCAAAATGTTTTGTGTCCATATGCTAGTATAATGATTAATCTAATTAATATTCATGATGTCAACATTTCTTACCTGAATATTCATGGTGTAAAGGGTTAGAGTGAAGAAACCTCTTCCATAATCTGAACTCATCTTTCATATTTGGCACATAGCATCTGGAAGCATCATCTATATCAGGGAAAGGGTTAATTGATAATCTCCAAATACTTGCTCCCATGTATACATCTCCAGTCATCCAACAATCAGTCTTGTATATTATATGTTTTGCTTTGGCTAAAAGCATTATGTTCATGGTTAGTGCCAATAAAATATTAATTTGACTTCACTTGACTTGACTTGACTTGCATATCTATTCTGACAGAGTTTCTGTGTCCTCTCTGTTTGCAAATGCCTAAGAAAAGAATGAAGGCACGTAATTATCACATTGTGAACTTATGTTAAACACTTCCCTGCTCTATATTAATTCAATATTTAAAATATATTGAAGAAACCGGACCATGAATTTCCATTAGCAAACTGAGCAAAAATGTCTGATCTAGGTTTACTATATTTGCCAATGCAAGGATATGTGTTCATATGAGTGAAAGGGTTATTGGGCTGGTTAGCAGGAGAAACTTATCCAAAATTTAAAAATTGTATAAGGCATTGACACCCCCAAAAACAATTAATGTGATACAGAAAGTGAAAATTGCAGGACTAGTTTTCAATAGTACAAGAGCATTGATAAAAAGTGTCACATTGCTCTCAATATTGCTCTAGCAGTATAAAAGTTTCAAAAGCAAAAACCACTGAAATTCATAGTCTTGAATGACCATAAAATTGATTATGTTAATTAACGTCCGTTTCTGCCAACTGCAGGCAAATTGAACATTCCAGAGAAAAACACTGATACATCAGACCTTTGTTTATAAAGTCTCATCAGAAGCTCTTGATCTGGTGGGGGAATGAATTTGAGACCTGTTGTATTGTAGGAGAGCGTGTTGCCACTCGACCATATATGATGGTGACCAGAAAGTACTTGTATAACAACTACAGGCTAATGTCGTGGTATTATTCCTCAAGTGTATTTGTAGCATCTTCATTATAATCTGGCATCATTTAATAATAGTATGTCTCCAGCATCTTTTAAACCTGAATTTGCAGACTCAGCTTCTGCTTCTTCAGCTTTTAACTCACTTGAGCCAAAGGCTCAGGATGAGCTATTGTGACTGCGATGTGTCGGCATCAAGCGAAATTTTCAAAGAACATCTCCTCTGAAACCTTTGACCCGGTTTTAACCAAACTTTGAAGGGAGCATCAGTGGCTAGGGGGAACAAAATATTGTTCAAATTATGACACCCAGAGCAAAAATGGCTTCTCCCAGGGGCTTATCAGTTTTTCATAGGAAAATCTTAAACAATCTTCTTCTCTGAAATTGTAAGGCCTAGACCTTTGATATTTAATATGTAGCATTATCTAATGGTCCTCTACAAAGATTGTTCAAATTATGACCCCGGGCAAAAAATCGTCCCACGCCCCGGGACTTATCAGTTTTTCATAGGAAAATCTTTAAAAATTTCTCTGAAACTGTAAGGCCTAGACCTTTGATATTTGGTATGTAGCATGATCTAATGGTCCTCTACAAAGATTGTTCAAATTATGACCCCTGGACCAAAAATGGCCCCGCCCAAAGGCTTATCAGTTTTTCAAAGGAAAATCTTTAAAAATCTCTATCTGAAACTTTAAGGCCTAGACCGAGACCTTTGATATTTGGTATATATCATCATTTAATAGTCTTCTACCTAAATTGTTCAAATTATGATCCCCAGGCCAAAGTGGCCCAACCTTGGGGTTTATCAGTTTTGCTTAGTCCTTCAAAGAGCTTGCTGCTTTGCCTTGTGGTTCTCTACCAAGTTTATACAAATGATGACTTCTGGGTCAAAAATGGCCCGACCGGGGGGTTATCTCAGGTGAGCGCTTCAGGACCTCATGGCCCTCTTGTTTATATTTGGTGTGTGGCATGATCTAATGGTCCTCAGCAAATTATGACCCCGAATCAAAAATGGCCCTGCCCTGGGGCTTATCGGTTTTTCATAGGAAAATCTTTAAAAATCTTCTTCTCTGAAACTGTGATATTTGGTATGTAACATGATCTAATGGTCCTCCACAAAGATTGTTATCCCCCACCGCAGAGCGGAGGGGGGTTATAGGAATGGCCTTCGTCTGTCCATCTGTCCGTCCGTCTGTCCGTAACAATTTCGTGTCCACTCCATATCTCCTGTACCCCTTGAAGGATTTTCAAGAAACTTACCTCAAATGTTAACCAAGTTGAGACGATGTGCAGAACATATGTGGCAGATATGTTGGCTCAAGGTCAAGGTCACATTTGAAGGTCAAGGGTTTTAACCTTCAATTTCCATTGCATTTTTGTGTCCGCTCCATATCTTCTAAACCCTTTGAAGGATTTTCATAAAACTTGAGTCAAATGTTAACCAAATTAAGACAATGTGCAGAACACATGTGGCAGTCATGTCGGCTCAAGTTCAAGGTCACATTTGAAGGTCAAGTGTTTAAACCTTCAGTTGCCATTACAGTTTCGTGTCCACTCCATATCTTCTAAACCCTTTGAAGGATTTTCATAAAACTTTAATGAAATATTAAATGAATTGAGACGATGTGCAGAACCCATGCGGCAGTCATGTTGGCTCAAGGTCAAGGTCACGTTTGAAGGTCAAGTGTTCTAACCTTTAATTTCCGTTACATTTTTGTGTCCGCTCCATATCTTCTAAAGCCTTTGAAGGATTTTCAAGAAACTTGCCTCAAATGTTAACCACATTGAGACAATGTGCAGAACATATGTGGCAGTCATGTCGGCTCAAGGTCAAGATCACATTTGAAGGCCAAGTGATTTAATCTTCAATTTCCTTTACATTTCGTGTCCGCTCCATATCTTCTAAACCATTTGAAGGATTTTCATAAAACTTGAGTCAAATATTAACCAAATTGAGATGATGTGCAGAACACATGTGGCAGTCCTGTAGGCTCAAGGTCAAGGCCACATTTGAAATTCGTGTTCTTACCTTCAGTTTCCATTATATTTGTTTCCGCGTCCTATTTTCTTAACAACTTGAATTTGAATGTCAACCACGTTAAAACCCAGGTCAATGTCTTAATTTAGGTGGCGGCAGTGGGGGATATAGCTGTCCTTTGGACTGACTTGTTCAAATTATGATCCCCTGTATATATCATTATTTAATAGTCCTCTTCCAAGATTGTTCAAACTATGACAGGGTTGCCACATGTCAGGGAAAAGTCAGGGAAATTGAATTTTTTTCAAGGTTAGGGAATTTTAGGGGAAATTTGAGAACTGTCTGGGTGAAAATGTAGGCAAATGTCAGGATTGTCAGGGAATTTTGAAAAAATGAGAATGAATGTCATCTATTATAAAATTTCATGAAGTATGGCAGAATTTTTTATTATTATTATTATTATTATTATACCACATTTATACAGCGCTCTTTTCACACAGGATTTTTGCGTTCAAAAGCACTGCACATGGATGAAAACAAATATCGGAACGAACCGCATGATTATTTATCCAGACAATGAAAGATTTACAATAGATATACAATAAATATAAAATCACTAGCTGGAAGGAACCTCATGTTCGTCCATCAGGTCAATGAAGGATATACAAAGGATATGCAATAGATATGAAATCATAAACCGGAAGGAACCGCATGATCGTCCATCCAATATATGCAATAGACATACAATATATATAAAATCACTAACCGATAGGAACCTCATGATTAATCTACCCAGTCAATGAATGATAAGCAATAGATATACAATAAATATGATATACAATTATAAAATATAAATCAACTAAATCAACTGAAAACGTAGGGCATAATTTTCTCCAGTCCTTAACCCTTTCGTTCCCAAGCACGCTTTCAAGCGCGCTTCTATATGTTCGTTGGATCTATTACCATAGCGGATAATTTTAACAAGAAGATTGGTACTACGACACCGTGTAAGCGGAAGTGAATGTCTGTGTACACAAACGTATCAAAAATGAAACAAAAAATCACATTTTTGAGGGTTTTTTGGAAGGCGAATAATGACCCAAATGGTGTGATTTTCTGCAGAGCAAGCTCGGCGAACCATTTCATCAATGCCAAATGGTTCTGATAGCGATTATACTGATTTTTTCAGCGTAAAAGGTGACTTAGAAGACAGGTCTGTTTCGGAACCTTCCTTTAGTGATTCGAACAGCTCTGAAGCAGATCACACTGTATATTCAACCCCCTCTCTTCTACCTCAGGGGTAGGGGTTGCGAGTGGGTGTGGTTTTGGTTGTAGTAGAAAAATATGAGATTGACGTAGAAGACGATTACTCGGCAGAAATGATCGAATCAGATCCAGAACCCAGCAAATGCATTTCAGCCCCCCTCAGACTCGAAATCCTGACTATCAATGGGGTGATTTAGATCACTGGACAGTTGTAAACAACCCCGTCCTTGGTTGCAACCATGAATAAATGGGTGTAGGGCAAACCCCACTAGGACGTAACCCCACTAGGACATAACCCCATAGGATAATTCCCCACTAGGACCAAACCCCAGTAGGACAATACCCCACATGGACTAAACCCCATTTTAATCATAATTATGCATTTAATTAAGGATTTATATATACAAATGGCACTTCTTAGCAATAGAAAAGGAGAATAAAACGTACGAAAAAAGAAATAAGTTTAATTATTTAATTTCAATGGGAATAAAAGTAATAAATAACTTTGTTGTTATGCATATGGTAATATAGTAATAACCTGATTTTCACTAAAAGCATAAGTTGTATTATCACAAGGAGGATCTTTTTATATCTTTTTACAAACAGAATAGATCCAGATCATACAGATTCTAAAACAAAGCCATCTGATCAGGTTCTAACCTATTTGCTCACTGACAATTAATGAATATTTATTAGTTGAACCACATTCTATACAAAAAAGGCATACATGGTATAACCACAATTAACTAACAGGGTAGACCCAAATAATTTTCACAATTTTATGATCTGGCTCAACCATGTTTGCATTGGTACACTTAATATAGATTCAATAGATATGGATAATGTAATATTAGCCCATATTGCATATAAACTATTATAATATAACCACAATTAACTAATTCCTTTTCTTAACTTACAAACAGTTTTTCACAATTTTATGATCTGGCTAAACCATGTTTGCATCACTTTGACTGTATGCATACTTTGATGCTGGGGTCATCAAAAACGGATTGATAACAAATAATGCAATTATTATATTACATATAATTATTCCCTCCTAATCACCTTTGCTAATTTATTGGGTACAAGATTAAAGTCAATGTGAAAACAAACTTTCATGATTAAATAAGAAAGGTGTGAAATTTAAAGACTATCCAACCAATCAAGCTTTTAATGACTATCACAGTGAGTAAAGTATTTGTCATTAAAGAACTGAAGTGAACTGAACTGAACTTTATTACATCTCAGGCACCGAAGTGCAACAAGAGGAAATGCAATACACACAATAATCATACACTATGACAAAGTACAATCATGATAATTAATAAGGTTATTAATAAGGTTACTGGTGGTTGGAAACATAAACTACTAGATATACATGTATATGCTTAAACACTGAGAGAAAGATAGAAATGAAAGAAAGCAACTAAGTAAGGAAGGAAAGAGAGAAGTCGAAATAGGGGGAAAGCCAAGATATTCATCATAGGGGCCTGGACCGCTTCATTGGGGTCTATATGTACTATATAATAACAAGGGTTCCAACTAGCAGAACGAATACCCGTGTACCACGAGTACAAATTTGACTCTTACAATTTAAATGATAATTTCGTAAGTCTTTCGGCTATTGAAAGCCAATATATTTTTCTATCAAATGAATATAATCTTATAACGGTAACTTATGAACAAATATCAATCCAACAATGATTTTCTCAAAATTTCACGTGTTTTTTGAGTCATTGACAAACGTTCGTTCACCCCCGTTTCACTATATCACAGCAATAACCTGGCAATTTGCAGTTTAAAAAATGGCGTGGTTCAATAAAACAAATCAATTCTATCACCCACCTCCAAACTTTAGTCCCCAGCATCAAAAGAATGATGTAAAATTAGCGAGTTTTGTCAGTTTGCTTCAAATCGTCGAGGTAGGAGCCATTGTACGTGACATCACGGATTTCCCAACTTTTCCTTCGCTCATCCAATGAAATGGCTCCATTCAAATTTGTTGCAAAATGGCAGCATCCGAAATAGAAACATAACGACAGACGGAAAGGGCGCGGTTGCTAGTTGCTTACTTATTTAGAGGACAAAACAAATGGAGATTGGTGATATAATTGGGTTGTTTTATTGAACCACACCATCTTTTGAACTGAAAATCGCCAGGTTATGGCTGTGATATAGTGAAACCAGGGTGAACGAACGTTTGTCAATGACCCAGAAAACACGTGAAATTTTGAGAAAATCGTTGTTGGATTGATAATTGCACGTAAGTTACTGTGAGAAGATTATATTTATTTGATAGTAAAATATATTGCCTTTCAATAGCCGAAAGAATTACAAAATTATCATTGAAAGTGCAAGAGTTCCATTCATATTTGTACTTGTGGTACACGGATGTCCGTTCTGCTACATGTAGTTGGAACCCTTGTTATTATATAGTACATGTAGACCCCATGAAACGGTCCAGACCCCTGTGATATTCATTGAATGGTGATTCGACATTTCGCTGCCAAACAGGGTTCGTATTCTGACAGTTTGGAGCCTGATAAGACGACGAGGCAGCCGACATTCTGTCTGGATACAAACTGTTACTAGCTGTTACCATGGTTTCGTATACCAAACATTACCTTTATTTCATCTCAGGCACAGAGGTGCAACATGAGAGAGGAGAAAGAAGAAAGATGCGAATTTAAATACTTTAAAGAGAATTAGGTGTGAAATCATTAATAAAAGAATTTAAAGTATCAAAGTTTTCAGTACAGTGCCATGTATAATCCTGTTTATTAATTGTATGTATAATTAACTTTGAAACATCTAAAAACACATCACACATTCAATCAGTAGTTTAGTGTAATCCTCTTTAACTGAATTTAATATATAATTATGACTATTGAACATTGATACCACTAAAAACAACAATTAAATTAAAAGTAAAATTAAAAGTACTCAAAGCTCATTTAACAATGAATGCATTCTTCATTTATTCATAATTTTGACCTAATTTTATATATGCTTTAACTTCTATTTTTGTTTGCAGATTGTAACTTTAAATTTGAAAATGTAAAGATCTTGCTTTGGATTTATATTCTGATTGAGTGTTTCTTCTCCAAATTATCTAAAAGTTGATTTAAAAGTACATTTGTAAACTAAAGCTCATTTAACTATGAATGCATTCTTCATTTATTCATAATTTTGACCTAATTTTAAATAATTATGCTTTAACTTCTCTTTTTATTACCTCACCTGGCACAAAGTGCCAAGGTGAGCTTTTGGGATGATCCTATGTCCGGCGTATGTGGGTATGTGCGGGCGTCAACAATTTACTTAAACATCTTCTTCTCTGGAACTACAAAGCCAAGAGCTTTGATATTTGTTATGTAGCATGATGTAATGGTCCTCTACAAAGATTCTTCAAATTATGTCCCCTGGGCGAAAAATGGCCCCGCCCCAGGGCTTATCAGTTTTTCATAGGAAAATCTTTAAAAATCTTCTTCTCTGAAACTGTAAGGCATAGACCTATGATATTTGGTATGTAGCATGATCCAATAGTCCTCTACTAAAATTGTTCAAATTATGACCCCTGGGCCAAAAATGGCCCCGCACCGGGGCTTATCAGTTTTTCATGGGAAAATCTTTAAAAATCTTCTTCTCTGTAACTGTAAGGCATAGACATATGATATTTGGTATGTAGCATGATCCAATGGTCCTCTACTAATATTGTTCAAATTATGACCCCTGGGCCAAAAATGGCCCCGCCCCGGGGCTTATCAGTTTTTCATAGGAAAATCTTTTAAAATCTTCTTCTCTGAAACTGTAAGGCATAGACCTTTGGTATTTGGTATGTAGCATGATCTAATGGTCCTATACTAAGACTGTTCAAATTATGACTCCTGGGCCGAAAATGGCCCCACCCCAGGGCTTTTCAGTTTTTAATAGGAAAATCTTTAAAAATCTTCTTCTCTGAAAATGTAAGGAATAGACCTTTAGTATTTGGTTTGTAGCATGATCTAATGGTCCTCTACTAAGATTGTTCAAATTATGACCCCTAGGACAAAAATGACCCCGCCCCGGGGCTTATCAGTTTTTTGTTGGAAAATCTTTAAAAATCTTCTTCTCTTAAATTATGAGGTATAGACCTTTGATATTTGGTATGTAGCATTATTTAATGGTCCTCTACCAAGATTAATCAAATTATTACCCCATGGTCAAAAATGGCCCCGCCCTGGGGCTTATCAGTTTTTCATATGAAAAGCTTTAAGAATCTTCTTCTCCAAAACTGTAAGGCAGAGACCTTTCATATTTGGTATGTAGCGCTACCTAGTAGTTATCTACCAAGATTGGTCAAATTATGTCCCCTGGGTTGAAAATGGCCCCGCCAAGGGGCATATCAGTTTTTTAGCTCACCTGAGCAAAGCTCAGGGTGAGCTTTTGGGAGACTTGAATGTCCGTCGTCCGTCGTGCGTCGTGTGTCGTCAACAATTTGCTTGTGAACACTCTAGTGGTCACAATTGTAGTCTAATCTTCATGAAACTTGGTCAGAATGAATGTCTTGATAAAATCTCGGAGGAGTTCGAAAGTGGGTCAAGTTGGGTTAAAAACTAGGTCACTAGGTCAAATAGTAGGAAAACCTTGTGAACCCTCTACAGGTCACATTTTTAGCCCAATTTTTATGAAACTTGGTCAGAATGATTGTCTTGATAAAATCTAGGAGGAGTTTGAAAAATGGGTTTTGTAGGTAAAAAAACTAGGTCACTAGGTCAAACAGTAGAAAAACCTTGTGAACACTCTAGTGGTCACAATTTTAGTCCAATCTTCATGAAAGTTGGTCAGAATGAATGTCTTGATAAAATCTCGGACGAGTTCGAAAGTGGGTCAAGTGGAGTTAAAAACTAGGTCACTAGGTCAAACAGTAAAAAAAACCTTGTGAACACTCTAGTGGTCACAATTTTAGTCCAATCTTCATGAAACTTAGTCATAATGATTGTCTTGATAAAATCTCAAATGAGTGTGAAAGTGGATTATGTGGGGTTGAAAACTAGGTCACTAGGTCAAATAGTACGAAAACCTTGTGAACACTCTAGAGGTCACATTTATAGCCAAATCTTCATGCAAATTGGTCAGAATGATTGTCCTAATAAAATCTTGGACAAGTTTAAAAGTGGGTTATGTGAGGTCAAAAAGGAGGTCACTGGGTCATATCTTAGAGAAATCTAGTTTACACTCCAGTGGCCACATTTTTAGCCCAGTCTTCCTCAAACTTGCTCAGAGTGTTTGTCTTGGTGATATCAAGGTTGAGTGTGATCATGGGTTGGGTGGGAATAAAAAGTAGGTCACTAGGTCAAATCTTAGAAAAATTACTTTAGAGAGCACATTTTTAGCCCAATCTTCAATGGTCAGAATCATTGTCTTGATAAAATCATTATACTAAATCTTTGAAAATCTTGTTCTGCAGAACCACTGCTAATCTATGGTAATCAGGTGAGCGATTAAGGGCCATCTTGGCCCTCTTGTCATAGGGAAGTTTTAAAAAATCTTCTTCTCTTAAAAATCTTTAAAAGTCTTCTCTGAACTTGTAAGGCATAGACCTTAGATATTTGGTATGTTGCATTATCTAATAGTCCTCTACCAAGATTTTCAAATTATGAACCCCGGATCAAAAATGGCCCCGCCCTGGGGCTTAACAGTTTTTCATAGGAAAATCTTTAAAATATCTTCTCCTCCAAATCTGTAAGGTCTAGACTCTTTATATTTAGTATGTAGCATCATCTAATGGTTTTCTACCAAGATTTTTCAAACATTAATCTGTTATGAACAGGTGAGCGATTGCCCTCTTGTTTGCAGATTGTAACTTGAAATTTGAAAATGTAAAGATCTTGCTTTGAATTTATATTCTGATCGAGTGTTTCTTCTTCAAATTATCTAAAAGTTGATTTATAACCCAATTATGTTAACATGTGGGGCTTTGTCCACCTTGACACATTTGGCAGTGGGTTTGTGTCCTATGGGGTTACGTCCTAGTGGGGTTTTGTCCGTACCCCGGTTCTTTTACGGAAAAAAGTCTCTTTCGGACCGAGGATATTTGGCCCCTAATTATCTTAGTTATAATGTTTGTTTATGTTTCATTACACTACACTATTTGATAAATCATGGATAATTAGATTTGTTGATTGTTAACCTGAAAAATACTGTACTGATACTGTAAATTGAACGACTTTTATTTTTTCCCCAAAATTTATTTCTATTTAATAAACACTAATACTGCTTTCAATATGATCACTTCCGCTGCCGGGCAATGTATAAACCTTTAGCCGAATCTCTGAAACAATTGATGCGGGAATGTTAGAGTTTCTCAGTTACCCGTCATACAGTAACTTTTGTGCTCCTCTCATACTCTTAATGAAACTCCATGATTGTGATGTGGAAAGATTGTTTACCGATCATTTTTATAACACTCGTATAAAAGTTTGCATTTTGAGTAATGCATGTCTTGGACAATGATACAGTTATTAAAATATTTACCTGATTACCTTTAATTACCGATCGCATAAGGATAAAACAAATTCTTGTAATATGCGACAAATTAATCTACCCATTTGCCTTTTGGAATGCACACAAATTATTTCCGAACCAATAATTACCGATAATAACCTTTAATTACTTATAAACAGCAGGATAAAGCTCAGCATACCCATCTAATTGGATTATCAACCACGTGCATGTAATTAATAGGATTATCACACCTACGAGTGTTTCAGTGAATTACGCCGAGTCAGATATTAACACATTCTTTAATATAAAGGTCTGGGGAAAAAAGCACATTTTTTAACATAAAGGTCAGTTTTTTTCTTCTATAAGATTGTTTTGATTTATCTGCAGTCGTCTGGGATTTTTTTTTATCCCTGGTCCGTAACATTTCGGACCATTATCTTGTAGTTAAACGTACTTGTTCGAACATTACCGAAAAATAAAAATTTGTGTGATATGTTTATGTTGCTCCTATCTAAAGTCGAAGATATTATTTTTACAGTCATTATTTTTACAGTGGCCTTATAGACCTACAGAAATAGGTGAGCACATTACATCTCGAGGGGTCTAGTGTCCGAGTGGGCTAATGTCCGCCCATCAAAAAAATACCAGTGGTCTAATGTCTGCCCTCCTCAAATCCACAAGTGGGCTAATGTCTGCTCCCCACAAAAACACGAGTGGGCTAATGTCCGCCCTTAGCGAAATGGTGGGCTGACATCCGCGTGGGCTGTTGTCCGGGTGGGCTAATGTCCTAGAACCCCCCAGAGTTTATCAGTTTTACATAGACCTTTAGAAATCTTCTTCTCTGAAACCATAAGGCCAATACCTTTAATATTTGACATGCAAGTTAACCATATAGTCCTCTACCAAGATTGTACTAATTATGAACATGGCCCTGCCCTGGGGCATATATGACCTTTAATTAATGGCATGCTGCAGTGCCTCATCGTTCTCTACCATGATTGTACAAATGATGACTTCTGGGTAAAAAATGACCCTACCCCAGGGGTTGTCTCAGGTGAGTGCTTCAGGGCCTCATGGCCCTCTTGTTCTATGGTCTGGTCCATGTAGCCCAAGTCGATAACTGAAAAAAAATTCTGGGGTGGGATTCGAATACGACATTTTTCAATCATACACTGATTATCTTACACAAGTTTATCACTGAATTTCCTTTATAAAGAAAGAAGAAAATAAATACATAAAATACTTTCAATTTGACCTGACTATAGCAGGGATAGCAAAAACCAATGTTTGTATTGTCTTGACAAGTGAAATTTTTCAATTTATTTCAATTTATCAAATGCACAAGTAAAAAACTAGACATGTAACTGCCAAATATAGACAAGTTTACCATTATGAGCTTTTGCAATCCCTTTTGACTGGGTTGTGCCAATTTAAATAATTGTATACTGATTTTAAAATGTATTCATCCGTTTCTTCTCACGACATATAATTCTACAATAAATCTGCAACAAAGGTAAGGAAAACAATATGATGGGACAGAATTGCTATAATGAGATGGGAAAGGTGGAATATTTTAAACATTTCAAAAAAGGAAAGAAAACATTTCAGATTCCTTAAGCAAATCGATCAGACCCAGATTAGATAGCTCTTCTAGGAGCTATCTTATCTGGTTATTCTTTGTTTACAAATGCAGAAAATGTATAAATATAATGGGAAGGGGTACAAACAATAGTATTATGGGTCTACCCTGTTAAAAAGTTTAATACTATATTTCCTAAATGAGTAGGATTTATAAATTATACAACTCATACAATAGGTGTTTCATATTTGTCTTCTCTGTACTTTAAAATAACCATAATGTAGCAGCAACAGCTTTCAAACATTTTTATGAAGTTTTTTGGGGATATACTGGAGTCACCATGTCCATCTGTCCGTCCGTTCGTTCGTCCAGCTTGTCAGGATCATAACTATAAGTATAAAAGATATTGATTTCAAACTTCATATACAGATAGATCACTTTGAAGGCAAGTGCAGTGCACAATGTTCTTAACTCTGTCTTCAGTATTTTTGGAGTTATTGACCTTTATTATTTTTGTCAAAATCTGGTTTGTCCGGATTATTACTTCAAACCTATAAATCTATTGACTTCAAACTTCATATACAGATAGATCACATGGACCACTTAGTGCAGTGCACAAGGTTCTTAAGTCTGTCTCCAGTATTTTTAGCTCACCAGAGCACAAAGTGTTCAGGGTGAGCTTTTGTGATCGTCTGATGTACTTCGTCCGTCGACATACATCGTGCATCGTCCATTGTTTGTCTTTCTCCCTCAGTCGTCGACAATTTGAACCTTGAAAAATCTTCTCCTCTGAATCTACAGGTTTTCAGGTTTCATCTTTGACACATAGCTTCATGTTCAGGTCCTCTACAAAATATATATAAATTATGCCCCTGGGGTCAAAATTGGCCCCTCTCAAGGGCTTCCATGTTTTCGATTGAAACATATTAAAAGTTAGAAGAATTGAAATTCTTCTGCTCTGAAACTGGAAGGTTCTCAGCTTTCATATTTGGCACATAGCATCATATTCAGGTCCTCCACAAAGGTTATATAAAATATGCCCCTGGGGTCAAAATTAACCCTTTCCCAGGGGTAACCAATTTCAAAGGAAACATATAGAGAAAACTTTGAAAATCTTCTCCTCTGAAGCTGGAAGGTTCTTAGCTTTCTTATTTGGCACATATATCATGTTCAGGGCCTCTACAAAAGTTATATAAAATATGCCCCTTTGGTCAAAATTGGCTTTTCCCAAGGGGTGGCCAGTTTTTAAAAGAAAATTATTGTGAAAACTTTGTAAATCTCCTGAAACTGGAAGGTTTTGAGCTTTTATATTTGGCACATTGCGCATCCTGCTCAGGTTTTCTTCAAAAGTTATATAAATTTTGTCCCTGGGGTCAAAATTGGCCTCACCGCAGGGATGGCCAGTTTTCTATAGAAACATATAGTGAAAACTTTGAAAGTCTTCTTCTGTGTTTGTCTGGTGAGCAATATCAGGGCCATCATGGCCCTCTTGTCTAGCACGTCTGACATAGCTGAAGCCAGAACACTTATGCCTTTTATCTCTGGACCCTCACCTGTAAAATAATGTAAATGTATTTTAGTAGCAAAATACATTACCTGCTGTGAAATATGCTTAGGTTATTTGATTTAACCCTATGACCGGAATAAAAAAGTACCGCATATACCGTATGGCCCGCCCGTTAGCCATACCTCATTATAAATGCTCCCAGCATTCCACAATTAAGATCATTGGTTATTTCCGGTCGGCCATTAATGTCCACGTTTATTAGCCTCCCGAGTTCAACCTTGCTAGCTGTCTGGGTCTATTCGACTTTTTACAGTCCTTGCCTGCAGCTTCCTTACCGGATTCTGTATCCTACAATAAAACTTTATACACAGATTATACTGCATATACTTTTGTGTTTTATTTTCTTTGTTCCTGTGTAATCGGTCTCCCTTGTGCCTTCACAATGGCTTCTCGGCACAAAGCTTCCTGCGGACACTTTACCGCAGACTGGGATACACACTCCTCTGTGTGTTTCTCCTGCTGCGGGTGCTCTGCAGAGGACCCGTGTCAGTTTTCTACTGCCTGGTCTTCTGAGACCTGGGGGTTAGCCTCTCGTCGAGGCTCTCAAGCTCGGCGTTCGTCTACCTCCGCCAGGTCGGACAGGGAATTTTCACGTAAACCAAAGAAACCTAAAAAGAATGTTTCTTCTTCCAGCGGCTCGTCTGGGTCTAAGACTCAGCCCATCAATCAACTAGCTGCCGTGAAAGTCCCGACTTCGGTCCCGGGACGAGGGTCCCTATTCCGACCAGGGAATATCCCTCTGCCAGTGACGTCACCGTCCGGTGCCTTTCACTTGGCTTCACCCGGCGGGGTCTCGCCAGGTTTACCTGGTCGACCTCTTCCAGGTCACCCGGTACTTGCCACCGCTCTGACTGGATCCGGGTTAGCTAAACAGGTCAGCCACCTATCTAGGTCAACCACACCTGTTTCTAGTAGCATTTCAACGTCTGGCCTAACTAGGTCAACCAGCGTTGGGTTAACCAGTATAACTAGGTCAGCCACGCTTGCTACAACCGGTGCTATAGTAAATTCTTCCCCAGTGTTTTACACTGGTCAGACAAAGGCAACCGGTGTTAAGGTAAGTTGTTCCTCGGATGTTTCCTCTGTGAACACAAATAATTTCTTTGGCTCCATTTCGAGTGTGTCTGCCACTAATGAAACAACACACCCTTTCTTGTCTATTGAACAAACTTCTTCGAATTTTGTTCCTGACTACACTCTTAGCTCTGCTGAGCTGAGTTGCCGAGCAGAATCTCCTTTGCCTATTAGATCCTCTAGGTCTCATAAACGGCGTCGGTATTTTTCTTCTTCTTCGTCCTCGGACTCTGCCTATCGTCACAGACGTCGGCACAGTTCCTCTTTTTCTTCGGACGACAGTTGCCGTTCACGACGCTCTCAGCACAGGCGCCGATCTAGTTCTAAAACTAGACATCGGCGCCATAAGAGGCATAGGTCTTCGTCCTATGACTCTCCCCCGGCTCGCTCCCGCCCTCATCAGGGATCTCGTGTCCATCAGGATCTACCTATCCAGACGCAGATCTCTGATAAGCAGGGGACGTCTTTTAACCAGACTTCTGATCCCCTCTTGAGCCGGTCCCCCTTCTTTTATGACCCTAGGGTCTATTCAACGGGGAATTATTCTTTGGACCCTCCTGTTCCAGTTGCCTTGCAAGCTACTGTGTCGGGTCCTCCGGTCCCTAGAGTCCCGCCTACGGCTACGGCCACCAGGCCAGACCAGGATCAGGATGATGTTTTATCCATCCTTGCTAACCCAGAGGACCCTTTCTTTCAAGAATTGGGTACCCAGGGTAATTCTGAATTAGAAGACTCTCTCTCATCTTCTCTTGAAGAGCCCGAAAGTCACTCGAATTCTTTTGACAAGGCCTGTGAGGACTGCTTTGCCATCGTCCCGCCCTCTGTCTGCCCTAGACCCCAGCCTGTGTGTCAAAGTGGAGTAGTTTCTTCGATCCTTTTCCTTCAGACACAAAGAGGTGAAACAGTTGGTCCGAATAAATCTCGACCGGCCCTCCCTCCTTGTCGGGGTCTAGCCACTTGCCTTCCTGACATTGACACGGACTTCCGTTCTAGGCCGAAGGCAGGTTGGTCAATTTCTACTAAGGTTATGCGCTCCTTAGTACCTCCTTCTTCCCTGAGGCTTCCAGCTTCAGTAGATAATCACCCGGGACTCTTTGACCGAATTCCTCTTCTGGATTCTGATAGTCCCCGGGTCGGTATTAGACCTACCTCTCAACCCTCGCTCTCTATGAGTATATGCTTGAGCGTTGGGAATTACGTCAGAGACAACAAATGGGGGTAGCATCCAACATGGATCTTTTGTCGGTTGCCCTCTCTGAGGAGCTCCTGTCAGACACCCCTTCTCAAGAGAGAACCCGCCGTCTGGCTTTTCAATTAGGTCTCTCCTCTCAACTTTCTCTGCGTCTAGGTCTTGCCTCTGCAGCCGAGATGCTCCGCTGCAGAAGGGATGCTTTCCTTCAGTCTGCTTCCAGACTCCAGGACACGTCTAAAGACGAGCTTAGATCTCTTCCTTTCTCATCTGAGCCCCTTTTTGGTGGTCTCATCAGAGAGAAAGAAAAGGCGGATGAGACCACACTTCAAGCTCCTGCTTCAAGTGGTCCTCCCAATTGGCGGATTCCTGGAGTGCCTAAGGCAAAATCCACCAAACAGTCGGGCAGGAAGCAGTCGGCTCAGCCAGCTCCTGCTCCCCGCCAGCGGGGCCCTGTTAGGGCCCGCCTAGGCCCTGCTCCTGTCTCTCCTCAGAATAGAGGCCCAGCACAGGGACAGAACCGGCCCTCTCGCCCTTTCTCAAGAGGGTCTGGTCCTTCTTGGCACCAGCCCTAGGGACTCGCCCTTTCTACCCCCCCCCCCCCCCTGATCTGACCCCTTTTGCCAGTGGGCGCCAGGCTCCTGCACTTTGCCACGGCCTGGCGCAACATTACTCAGGACCCCTGGACTCTCTCCATTGTGGAATCGGGCTATCGTATCCCGCTGGATCGACAGCCCCCTCTTTCCAGGGTCCCCCTACATCTCTCGTCGGATCACCCTCATATGCAGAATGCAGTTATGTCACTTCTGCAAAAAGGGGCGGTAGAAAGGGTTCGGAACGAGAACACACCGGGATTTTACTGCCGCCTGTTTCTCGTTCCAAAGAAAAACGGCATGTTTCGGCCCATCATCGATCTTTCAACCCTAAATCGGTTCTTAAAGATCGATTCTTTCAAGATGGAGACGGTAGCTACCGCTACCATTCGGTTGGCAATTAAACCAAACCAATAGGCTGTCTCCCTCGATCTGTCGGATGCTTACTTTCACTTACCTATTCATCCTTCAGACAGACATCTCCTTCGCTTTTGCCACAGGGGCGCTGTCTATCAATTCCGGGCCCTGCCTTTCGGCCTTTCTACGGCACCAAGAGTCTTCACAAAACTCATGGGGACCGTAGCGGCCTTTCTCCGCCAGAGCGGAGTTGTTCTTATTCAATACTTCGACGATTGGCTGTTACACCTTCTCAATCGTCAGACCCTACTTCTCAATCTCCAATTCTGTTGGAAAATTGTCTCTCAGTTGGGTCTCGTATTGAATGCGGAAAAATCAGGTCTGATCCCGTCTCAAGACTTTGTCTTCGTGGGATTAAATTTTCTGACGAACTCCAGCTTAGTCAGGATTTCTTTGCAACGTGTAGAGAATACCCTACACCTGCTTTCTCTGTTCAGTCAGAAGGATCGCTGCTCTGCTCGCTCTCTTCTGTCTCTACTGGGAGTTCTCAATTCCGTAGCAGATTTTGTGTCTCTAGGCAGGGTTCCTTTACGCCCGCTCCAGTTTTACCTGCTGACACAATGGCGTCCTCGTCTAGACGCTCTGTCCGTTTCTCTTCCACTCCTACCTATTTTCCACACTGCTCTTCAGTGGTGGAAGGTGAAGGATCGCTTCCTTCAAGGAGAGCCCATTTGGAGCCTCTCTGACTCATGACTTCGGCTCTGACTCATGACTTCGGGACTTTGGTCGAATGCCGAGTCCCAGCTCCATATCAACAATCTCGAACTCCTGGCTGTTCTGAAAGCCTTGGAATTCTTCGAGATGAAGTTTCTTAACCTTTGTGTGTTAGTACAGACAGACAACACAACAGTTGTGTCTTACATCAAGAGACAAGGGGGGACACACTCCCTCTCCCTCTTCAAGGGCACGAGGGATCTACTCTTATTTTGTCACAACAGACAGATCACTCTGCTCGCCAAGCATCTGCGGGGCAGACTGAATGTCTTGGCGGACGGCCTCTCTCGCAGACGTCAAGTACTACCTGACGAGTGGACCCTCCACAAAACTGTAGTGGCTCAGATCTTTCACATGTTCGGGTTTCCGTCAGTGGATCTCTTTGCCACCAGGTTCAATCATCGACTCCCTCTGTATGTGTCTCCAATCATGGATCCAGCAGCTTGGGCGGTCGATGCTCTGTCTTTTCCGTGGGACCGACTGTTCGGGTATGCTTTTCCCCCGTTCATTCTGATCCCCACGGTTCTCCGGAAGATCGCTCTGTCGGATTGCAGGATCCTCCTGATCGCCCCCCTGTGGCCTCAGCGAGCCTGGTTCAACGATCTTCTCAGTCTCCTATTCGAGTCTCCACGGTCGATCCCGCCCAGTCGGGATCTACTCTCTCAGAAGGGCGGGGTTCTCCACAGGGACCCCGCTATCTTCCATCTTCACGTCTGGCCGTTATCAGGACGGGTCTCCGAAAGAGAAAGTTTTCTCAACCGGTTGCCAACCTCGTCGCCAAGGCCAGACGATCCTCCACTACCATTGTTTACAATGCCAAGTGGAGAATCTTTTCGGATTGGTGTCGTTCAAAACAGATTAATCCAATCTGTCCCACTATCCAAGACATTGCCGACTTTCTAGTTTTCCTCTTTCTAGAGAAGAATCTAGCTGTCAGCACTATTAAAGGGTATAGAGCTATGTTATCTCATACCCTTAGTTTCAGAGATATTAAGGACATCGGTTCTCACCCAATCCTTTCTGAATTGGTTCGAGCCTTGGAGCTTCAGAGACCGGTTTCTCGCTCTCTTTTGCCTAAGTGGGATCTGTCGTGTGTTCTCTGGTCACTTACTAAAGCGCCCTATGAGCCATTAGATAAAGCGACCTTGACTCATGTCACGTGGAAGACTGTGTTTCTCCTCACTTTTGCTGCGGCTAAACGCAGAAGCGAAATTCATGCCTTATCTGTAGAAGAAGGCTTTCTTCGCTGGAATTCTGACGGGTCAGTTTCCTTAATGTGTCAGCCTGGTTTTTTAGCTAAAACCCAGCTTCCGTCAGTAGCTTCAGATCCGTTTGTTGTACCCAGTCTCTCGAAAGATTTGGATCATTCGGACCCTGATCGAACCCTCTGTCCTGTCAGAGCCCTTAAGTTCTATCTTAAGAGGGTTCAGTTCCTGAGGGGAAATAGAAAAAGGCTTTTTATCCCTATTAAAGGTCATCAAGAAATCTCAGCAGCGTCTATTTCTCGCTGGATTGCTTCTGCCATCAAATTGGCTTACTCTGACCTATCTGATCTAGATCTCGGCTTTTTAAAGATCAGGCCACATGAGCTCAGAGCTCTGTCTACTTCTTGGGCTTTCATTAATCATGCACCCTTGGATGAGATTCTCAGGGCTGCTTCTTGGAAGAATAGTTCTACTTTCTCTTCCTTTTATCTGCGCTCTTTTGCGACTCTTCAGAGCAATCTGTTCTCTCTAGGTCCTCTCGTGGCCTCTCAACGAGTTGTTTAACTCCTTGGCTTTCATTCCGTGTTCTTGGCCTACGGTGCGACCAATTACGGTTACTAGTAAAAGTTATGAAAGCAGTATATCTAAGAATATTTTCTCCTGAAACTATGTTTTCGAGAAATTTCTGCAGCCGAGTCTTGGTGTTGTTCTGGTGAGTATACCTTCCCACCTTTGCGACAAAGTCAGCATATTTCACAGCAGGTAATGTATTTTGCTACTAAAATGAGATTTTTAAAGTAAAATCTGTTTTAGTTAGAAATACTTACCTGCTGTGAAAGGGATTGCCCTCCTCCCACCCCGCAATTAATTGTTGTTTTTGGGAGCAAATAACCAATGATCTTAATTGTGGAATGCTGGGAGCATTTATAATGAGGTGTGGCTAACGGGCGGGCCATACGGTATATGCGGTACTTTTTTATTCCGGTCATAGGGTTAAATCAAATAACCTAAGCATATTTCACAGCAGGTAAGTATTTCTAACTAAAACAGATTTTACTTTAAAAATCTCATTTTGGAAGATATTCAAGCAATGCTCTAAATTAATGATTATATCGATCTAAAGCAAAGAACAAGGGTTGAAACATAATGGACCGAAACAAATCAGTAACGGAATTAAAATGTTTTTTATATTAAACAGATGGCGTTTTTATGATAGATACTGGTATCTATGGTTGTCTCACTAAATGTTATCAATACTTATTAGAATATGATGTATACTTCTATACAAATATCTAACAAACTAACAAATAGCTAACAAAGGTAACTTTGATGGTATTATGGTATGGCCCTTGCCTGTCAGTCCATCCGTCCGTCTGTCTGTCCCGGTCTGTTAGCCACATCTTTGTCCGCTCAATAACTTGACAACTATTGAGCAAGCTGTCTTCATACTTGGTTTGAAGGTTGGTCATGGCTAGTAGAAGACCAATATTAATTTTGAGGTCAGTTGGTCAAAGGACAAGGTCACGGTGACCTTAAACTCTAAAATCTTGTCCGCTCAATAACTTGATAAGTATAAGGTGTGCTGTTTCATACTTAGTAGGAAGGTTGGTTATGGCCAATACATGACCTCTTATGATTTTTAGGTCAGTCGGTCAAAGGTCAAGGTCACAGTGACCTCCAATAAAAAAAAAACCCTTGTCTGCTCAATAACTTGATAAGTATTAGGTGTGCTGTCTACATACTTAGTAGGGAAGCTGATTATGGTCAGTAGACAACCCCTATTGATATTGAGGTTAGTCTGTCTAAGGTCAAGGTTACAGTGAGCTTGACTTAAAAAAAATGTCTGCTCAATAATTTGATAAGAATAAGTTTTTGCTGCTTCATACTTAGTAAGAAGCAGGGCTGTCTCAAATCCCAACAGGTCCGGCTGGTAAATAGACATTAGCCCACCAGACTTTTGTCCACCAATTTCTCAATGGGCGAACATTTGTACCCTTTGGCCAAGTATGCATACTTAAATCAAGCATATTGCTTACTTAGGCATGTTATGGAGAATGTTTATGAGTAGGAAATTGTGCTTACCTAAGCAGATAGAAAGTATACTTAAGTGAAATACTTAAGTATTTTATGAATACGGGTCCAGGTCACTATCTACCAAGATAGCTTAACCCTTTCGGCGCCAAATTTCTAATTGTCGTCTGCAATCCAACTTTGTTAAATCATACAGTAAAATAAGGAAATGAGATAAATAAATGCAAATTTCAAAGGAATAAAGCACATATATAGAACTAGATATTGAGACAAATAGTGAAGTCCCTGATCAGACGCCGCCTTGAAAAGGCGGCGTCTGATCTGGGACTGCACTATTTGTCGTGGTGGATTTACTCGACTATGGCGGTGAAAGGGTTAAATCATGACAGTATCTAAAACAACATTGCCACTAGGGGGCAGGGCTTGTTTTCCTTATATGTCGATATAGAAAACCTAGCAAAATTTTCAAGTCTCCTCTTCGTCAAAACCAATGGTCTGATTTCTGAATAATTTGATGGGAGTAATCATTAGGTAACCCCCTACCAAAATAGCTAAAATGGTTTAGATCCATTTAGAACTCAGGTTGCCATGGGAACCAAATCTAAAAATATTTAAGTATCTTCTTTTTCAAAACCGATGGCCAGGTTTCAAAATAATTTGATGAGACTAATCATTAGGTGACTATATACCAAAATAGCTAAAACCATGACAATATCTATAACAACATGGACGCTAGGGGTCGAACCTGTTTTCCTTATATGTCTGTATAGAAAACAGCAAAATCTTCAAATCTCCTCTTCTCCAAAACCAATGGTCTGATTTTAGTATAATTTGATGGGAATAATAAGGTAACCCCCTCCAAATAGCTAAAATGGTTTGGATCCATGTGGAACTGAGACTGCCATGCAACCAAAATAAAAATGTTTAAATCTTCCTTCAAATGATGACTGCCAGGGGTGGGACTAGATTTCCTTAACTGTGTAGAAAACCTTTAAAAAGATTCTTTTCCCAAACCAGTGATCCAATTTGAAAAGTATTTGGTAGGAATAGTTGCCTCGTGACCCCTTATCAAAAACAAGTTACCAGGGGCGGGGAAAGATTTCATTATAGAAAACTATACAGAAAACTTGAAAAATCTTCTCCTCCAAAACTGTTGGTCCAGTTTAAATAGTATTTGGTAGTTCTTCTAATGACCATGTTGAGAATTAATTTTGCGTTTTGAACTTGGAAGTTGAAATATTAAAACTACTATGGCTCTGTTATCTTCATTTTCTGGAGATGATTGTTACTGGTTCCTCTCTTTCAAATGCTAAAATTAACAGGTGAGCGATATAGGGCCATCATGACTCTCTTGTATATATTGTAATTCAAGGATGTTTTGACTTGTCATGTTCTGTATGAGCTAATCATTCTATTGTTGCTTTTTCAAGGTTACCATAAGGCCAACTGGATTGACTAAGAATGAGAATACAGACAGTTACAAATGTATATACAAGAATTTCACAGGTGATGTGATCAAAGTTTCTAATGCTACAGAGTCTGACACACTGACGTGTAATACACCTGATAACCAAGGTAAGATTGTTTTTTTATCCCCTGCCAACAGCAGAGGGATATTGTTTTGTGTTTGTCCATCTCCTTCCATCTGTCCATCCATCCTTCAATCCTTCTGTCTTTCAGTCCTTCTGTCCGGTTTCCGTCAGATGTCATATTTCTGTAACGGAATTCAATGAAACTTGACATGAACATTTGTTATCACTGGGGCATGGTTCACATGTATTACTTTTCCAGAATGCTTGTGGATTTAGAAGTTATTGCCCTTTTATACGCAAAAATCACATTTTTTTTCCATTCGATGCCATATCTCATGTAACGGATTGATAGAATTCAATGAAAGTCGACATGAATATTTGTTACCACTGGGGCATTGATCCCATGTATTACTTTTCTAAATCATATGCTGTTATTAAATATAATCTAATGAATATTCATTATGCCACATAGTGGTGTGGGAAACATATTGATTTAAACCTTTCCTCCCATCTCTCTGTCCATCCGTCTGTCCGTAGGGCCTCTGTGGCCGAGTGGTTATTGTCGTCAACTGACAATCGCTTAGCCCCTCACTGCTGTGGGTTCGAATCCCGGTCTGGGCATTGGGATTTTTCATGTGAGGAATCCTTCCAGCTGGCTTGTGGTAGGTTGGTGGTTCTACTTGGGTGTTCTCCAGTGCACGAAACAATGCAATTTGTTACAATCATGCACAGAAGAACATCTGAGGTCTTCTACCACCTGTAATTAGCTGGACGTCATGATAGGACTGAGATAAACGCAAAACTCGATAAAAACCAAACCAAACTGTCTGTCTTTCACATGCTCTCTAATTCTAAAAGTTAACAGCCAATTTTTACGAAACTTTATGAAAATGTTTATGGCTATAATATCTAGGCAAAATTCAATATCCAGAAGATTGTTTTGTCTTTTTATACGCCCGAAGGTAACTTGGGTCGTATTATGGTATGGCGTTTGTCAGTCCATCTGTCCGCCTCTTAGCCACATCTTTGTCCGCTCAATAACTTGACAACTATTAGGTGTGCTGTCTATATATTTAGTAGGAATGTTGGTCATGACTAGGAGATGACCCCTATTGATTTTGAGATCAGTCAGTCAAAAGTCAAGGTCACAGTCACCCTTAAACTCAAACATCTTGTACATCTTGTCTGCTCAATAACTTGACAACTATTAGATGTGCTGTCTTCATATTTAGTAGGAAGGTTGATCATGACTAGTTAATGACCTCTAATGATTTTGAGGTCAGTCTGTTAATGATCAAGGTCACAGTAACCTTCAACTCAAAAATCTTGTACATCTTTGTCCGCTCAGTAACTTGACAACTATCAGGAGTCCTGTCTTCATATTAAATAGGAAGGTTGGTCTTGGCTAGTAGAGGACCCCTATTGATTTTGAGATCAGTCGGTCAAAGGTCACGATCACAGTGACCTTCAACTAAAACATCTTGTCTGCTCAATAACTTGATAAGTATTTATTGTGCTGTCTTCATACTTTGTAGGAAGGTTAGTCATGGCTGGTAGATGACCCCTATTTATTTTGAGGTCAGTCAGTCAAAGGTTAAGGGCACAGTGACCTTCAACTAAAAAAATCTTGTCCCCTCAATAACTATTGGGTGTCTTCATACTTAGTTGTGAGGTTGGTCATGGCAAGTAGATGACCCGGAATGATTTTGATGTCAGTCAGTCAAAGGTCGAGGTCACTGTGACCTTTACTCAAGAAGCCATGTCTGCTCAATAACTTGATAACTATTGGATGTGCTGTCTTAATATTTAGTAGGAAGGTTAGTCATGGCCAGAAGATGACCCCTATCAATTTTGAGGTCGGTCAAATGTCAAGGTCACTTCTGGCGTAGTGTGCTCCGACACATGGAGCTCTTGTAACCCCCCCCCCCCCCCCCCCCCCCCCAAAAAAAAAAAAAAAGAAAAAAAAAAAAAAAAAAAAAAGAAGTTTGAGAGAGGGTATATAGGAGTCAGTGTGGTGGTTGTCGGTCGGTTGGTCTGTCTGTCCGTCCGTGACACAACCTGGTTAAGTCAACTTATTTACATAACCATTTGAGATAAAGCTTTGAAACTTTACAAACTTTCCTACCATCACAAGCTTTATCTGTAGGCAAGGGTACATAACTTTGTCAAGCATTTTGACAGAATTATGGCCCTTTTTAATTTAGAATTTTTGGTTAAGGTTTTTGTCAAAGTCCACTTATCTACATATATAACCATGTGAGATAAAGCTTTGCAACATGGAACACTTCTTTACCATCACAAGCTTCATTTGTAGGCAAGAGTACATAACTTTGTCAAGCATTTTGACAGAATTATGGCCCTTTTTATATCAGAAAATTTGGTTACGGTTTTGTTTGATTTGCGATCAAGACAGCTGAGCAGGGATATTCCATCACCTTTAGTGATAATTCTAGTTAGCCTTGTTGTGGTGTGTGAGACATATTGATTTACTCCTGTCCGTCCATCCATCTGTCTGTCTGTTACAAAATCTTGTCCGCTCTCTAACTCAAAAACGTCTCATCCGATCTTCACCAAACCTTATAAAAATGTTTTTGGCTATAATATCTAGGCCAAGTTTAATATCCAGCATGATTGTTCCAGGAACTTTAGAGTTATGGCCCTTGATTTATCCAAATTTTGCCCTTTTAGCTCACCAGAGCACAAAGTGCTCAGGGTGAGCTTTTGTGATCGCCTGATGTCTGTCATCTGTCGGCGTTTGTTGTGCGGCGTCGGGGTCAACAATTTGAACCTTTAAAAATCTTCTCCTCTGAATGTACAGGGTTCTCAGCTTTCATCTTTGGCACATAGCATCACCTATAGGTCCTCTACAAAAGTTATATAAATTATGTCCCTGGAGTCAAAATTGGCCCCGCCACGGTCCCAGAGGTGGCCAGTTTTCTCTAGCTGACTGTTGTTTTCTGTACAAGTAGCAGAATGCTGGGCTCACTTAGGTTAAGCATGGGGAAAACTTCAAAAATCTTCTTGTCAAAAACTACATGTCACAGAGCTTAGATATTTGGTGTATAGATTTACTTAGTATACCTTATTGACATTGGTTAATATCATAGTTCTGAGGTTAAAATTGGCCCTGCCCTGTTCGTTATACTTTAAAATAGACTTTTACACTATAAATGTTCCCCTGAGCTAGAAGGACTGCAGATACTCAGTCTGGTTATGCAATCACTGGAGGGTCAAGTTCCTGGTCAAAACTCTATAAAGTTGTCTGCTTCAGAATTAGTGTCTGTTTGTTCACACAGTTTTTAACCCATTCCCTCATAGGCTATTTTCAGATCCTACCTCTATGAATAAATCTACTGATGAGGAGCATTAGAGAAAAGGAAAATTTCAGAATTGTGTAGATTTGAAACCATTTTGATAAATAGAGCATTTACTCCTATGGAGCAAGTGCTCTATTTTTTTAAGCAGACTGTTGTTCCAGTTTTCTGCTACAGAGTGTTTGGTTCATTAGTTAGGCATAGGGAAAATTTTAAAAATCTTCATGCCAAAAACTGCATGTCCCAGAGCTTAAATATTTGGTGTATAGATTTACTTAGTATGCCTTTATGAATTTTGTTAATATCATAGTTCTGAGTGTTTAAAATTGGCCCTGCCCTGTGGGTTATACTTTAAAATAGACTTCTACAGTATAAAGGTTTCCATTGAACCACTAGCTAGCCAGCTGTCAAGCTGAAGTTCACCTGTTCTATACTCTAGTTGATGTCTGCTTCAGAATTATTGTCTGTTTGTTCACACTGTTTTTAATACATACCAATCTTTCAATTAACCCTCTTGTACAAACCACATAATTATGAAGTTACATATGTACCAGATCAGAATCCAAACTGTGCTAATTTCAGTCAAGTCATGCTTAGCACTAATAGGGTTATACCACTGAGTTCCTGTGATCTGTTAGAAATGTCTGCTGAAAAAATTAACACTGTCAATGGCCCTCTAGTTTTATATAGAAACATATTGTGAAACCTAAATAGTAATCTTCTTCTGAAACTGCTTTCATATTTGGCACATAGCATCATCTTGAAGTCCTCTACAAAACATATATGAATTATGCTCCTGGGTTCAAATGAAGCCCCACCCCAGGGGTGGCCAGATTTCTATAGAAACATAGTGAAAACTTTGTAAATCTTCTCCTCTGATTGTCTGGTGAGCGATATCAGGGCCATCATGGACCTCTTGTTTAGCTAAATCACCTCTCCAAGTCAAAAG
Source organism: Azorinus chamasolen (assembly GCA_963576725.1). Lineage (NCBI taxonomy): Eukaryota > Metazoa > Mollusca > Bivalvia > Cardiida > Solecurtidae > Azorinus > Azorinus chamasolen. Next base: position 15,967,720 of record OY755244.1, on the reverse strand, counting down.
CATCTCTTCCAATCTTCACCAAACCTTAACAAAAATATTTATGGCTATAATACCTAGGCCAATTCAATAATAAGCAAGATTGAATAGACTCTTTAGAGTTATGTCCCTTGAATAATAAAAAATAAGCTTTTTTAGCCTTGTCCATTCTTTAAGCTATAAAGCTCTTATATAATCATTTCCAAACCTTTTGAAAATGTTATATATAATCATCACCAAACCTTTTGAAAATGTTAAAATATGTAGGCCAAGTTGAATAACTAGCAATATTGGAACAGCTACTTCAGAGATACAGCCCTTGAATTGTTGAAAACTTGGCTTTTGTAGCTTTTTTAGCTCTCTAATACAAAACGTCTTCATCCAGTTTCCAACAAACTTAAAAAATGGTATTAGCCATAATGTCTTGGTCAAGTTTAATAACCAGCAATATTACACCAGGCACTTTGAATTTATGGACCTTGAATTATTCAAAATTAGGCTGTTTTAGCATTGTCTGTTCTCTAACTCAACAGTTTTCTGTATGACCTTGTACAAACTTCCTGAAAATCTTTACATATATAAAGTATAATAAAATATTGATCAAGTTAGATAAGCAGCTTAATTTCTTGAGTCATGTAAGGATAATGCCCCTTGAAACTACATGTAATAAGAAATGCCTGTTTTGGCCTTGTCACTCCCTAACTCCAATAGTTTTCATCAATTTTCATCCAATTTACTGAAACTATTATTTGTTAGTTTATTACGTCTCCCCCATTTGTAATAAGGAGACATATTGATTTTGGTCATTGTCCATCCGTAAGTCAGTCAGTCCGTCCCTCCCTCTGTCTGTCTGTCTGTCCGTCTGTCACACTCCTGTCAGCTCCATGTCTCTCTCACATATGGAAGGATTTCAAAATGCTGTGGCACAAATGTTCGACTCAACTAGCGATGTGCAGAGTGTTTGAATCGGGCACATGGGTCAAAGGTCAAGGTCACAACTCAAGGTCAAATGTTTTTAGCCATACCCTTCGTGTCCGCTCCATATCTCTTAAACCCTCGGAATGATTTCAAAATGCTGTGGCTCAAATGTTCTCCGTAACAAGGCGATGTGCAGATAGCAGAATTTAGGCACATTATTCAAAGGTCAAGGTCACAATTCAAGGTCATGGTCACAATTCAAGGTCTGTTATTCACACTTTCTTGTCTGGACGATAGCTACTACATGGCTAATGTTATTGGATTGAAACTTCATACATTGACAGAGCTTGATGAGAGGAATTGCCATGTATAAGGGCCAAAACTCTGGCTTCAATACTTTTGGAGTTATTGCCCTTTGTTACATTTTCTTGTCCGATCAACTCTTGCTCTACTGATGCTTTTAGAATGATGTTTAAAGTATGGAAGAGCATGATGGAAGGAAGTGTTATGCACAAGTATCATAACTCTGGCTTCAATAATATTTGAGTTATTGCCTCTCATTTTCTGCAGAGTTATGGGACTTGAAATTTTTACCTGGAAATTTTTACTGCTGGTTTTCTCCAAAACCTTTAATTGGATATTCATTAAATTTCATAGGATTGATTAGAATCATGCCTAGTTGTGCATATCTTATTCCTGTTCTGGGTTGATGATTTTCTACAGTTATGTGACTTTTGAATTTTTTAAATGGAAAATTTTGTCTGCGGGTTTCCTCAAAAATCTTTTATCGGATTGTCATGAAACTTCATAGGATTGACCCGCACCATACCTAGTTGTGCATATTTAATTCCTTTTCTAGTTAGATGATTTTCTACAGAGTTTTGGGACTTTGGTGAATTTTGTCCACGTGCTGGGAGAAACATCAGTTTTTGTATCAATTTGTTAAAACAATAAAAGAATTATTCTAGTTTTCTTTGTCAAGTTAGATAAACACCCATAATTATTGTAGAAGGCATGTCAGTAAATGCCCTTATTGTAGAAGGAATGTCAGGTTTATGATCATGGTCAAATTAAGTAATTTCACCCTTGGATTTCATGTCCAGCCTTCAAGGGTATTCATTTAAATCTGGTTAACGTATTTTCTATTTCAACCTCAGATTTTGTATTTGCAGCTTTCAAGTTCATAGATATATCATCCAAAATTTATAACGATGTACTAGTTTTCTCTGAATTCATCAATGACTTGTGTAAGAATGACTTATTTTCTTTATTTTGGCATTTGTAGAGCTTATCATAGCTTCATTGTAAAGCAAATTATATAAAACAGCCTAAAATTCTACAAAAATAATCTTTGGAAAACATCCAATCATGTTTGAGACAGGAGCAGTTGGGAGACACAATCTATTTCTTAAAAACAAGCGCTAAATATTCATGAGCAAAAGATTAAAGCTTTCAGAGAAATTAGATTGTGAACTTACCTTGTTTCTTCTCTACCAGGACATGGATTTGTGACAGTGGAGCTAAATGTGACCCGCGCTGGAAAGACTGTGAAGCTAGCTGATGCCAAGTTTCTGTACTATAACTGCACATTGTACAAAAAGTGAGTTTATTATCTGATTCAGTGTAGTAGCCTTCTACATAGACAAGTGAGAAGAACCACTTCTGTTTTGTGGTTATGGGGTTTGTTCTTTTACAGACCAGGGACAGAATCACAACCACCATTCAGTCTGGTGTGTATCTTAACCCAACATGACTTACTTTAACAAATGGAAACTCCAAGCTACCAGGAAGAAAGTGGGTTTTAATCCTTTACTCCATGAATAAACCTTTCTACGACTTTGCAAACAGAGCAGACCCAAATCCAGTAGGAGCTTTCTGATCACTGACCAGGGTCTAATTTGTGTGCTTATAACATAGATATGATTTTAAAGTCTATTCCTTGGCCAAAAATCCTGTGTCAATCAACTATTATAACAAATTATGTATTAATTAATATGTATGATGTCATTATTACTTCATGAATATTTATGGAGGAAAGAGTTAAAGCAAAGCAAATTTATAGATTCAAGATTCAAAACACTTTATTAGTAACGTAAACATTGACATGTTTCTTGTTACATGATACAATTAATTGTACAAAAAATGTATAAGAAATTATATATGTGACAGCAATGTAATCTAAATCTTACAAATATACCTGCAAATATAAAGATCTAAGTATAATCAAAGAGAAGTATATTTCTAAATCTTAACATATTTTGACAAATTTTGAGGCTGGACATAACTGTATATAAGGAGGAGGAATAGTTATAGCTATGACATAAAACCCACTTTCTTCTCACTACTTACATTTACTCTTTAATCCTTAGGATGCTGAAAATTTAAAGTGAAATTGTTCATGAAATTCAATGTTTTACAGTAATGTTTATTATGTCTCCCCTCTTTAGGGTAGGGAGACATATTGATGATGTGCTTTCTGTCCGTCCGTCCGTCTGTCTGTCGGTTTGTCCGTCACAAACTTGTGTCACGTGTATCTCTGAAACCATTTGGGCTAGAGTCACCAAACTTCAGAGGAATATTTACCAGCATGAGTTGTTGTGCACCTGTGGTTTTTGAATTGTCTCCCCCTGATAACTTTGGAGTTACTGCCCCTGATGACTTAAAATTAAACAAACTTTACTTAATGTCGTGCATATCTCTGAAACCACTAGGGCTAGAGTCACCAAACTTCACAGGAATGTTGACCAACATGAGTTGTTGTACACCTGGGATTTTTAGCTCACCAGAGCACAAAGTGCTCAGGGTTAGCTTTTGTGATTGTCTGATGTCCGTCGTCCCGCGTCAACAATTTTAACCTTTAAAAATTTTCTCTGAATCTACAGGGTTCTCAGCTTTTATCTTTGGCACATAGCTTCATCTGCAGGTCCTTTACAAAAGTTATATAAATTATGCCACTGGGGTCAACTTTAGGCCCGCCCCAGGGGTGCCTTGTTTTCTATAGAAATATATATTAAAACTTTGAAAATCTTCTCCTGAAACTGGAATGTTCTCAGCTTTCATATTTGGTACATAGCATCATGTTCAGGTCCTCTACAAAAGTTATATAAATTATGCCCCGGGGGTCAAAATGGGCCCCGCCCCAGGGATGGTTGGTTTCAATAGAAACTAACATATAGTGAAAACTTTGAAAATCTGCTCCTCTGAATCTACAAGGGTCTCAGCTTTCATCTTTGGCACATATCATCATCTGTAGGTCCTCTACAAAAGTTATATAAATTATGTCCCTGGGGTCAAAGTTGGCCCCACCCCAGGGGTAGCCAGTTTTCTATAGAAACATAAAGTGAAAACTTTGAAAATCATCTGCACTGGGACTGGAAGGTTCTCAGCTTTCATATTTGGCACATAATAACATCATGTTCAGGTCCTCTACAAAAGTTATATAAATTATGCTCCTGTGGTCAATATTGGCTACGCCCCAGGGTGGCCAGTTTTCTAGCAAACTTGTAGCTGACTGTGTTTTTAAGCATCTTATCTTTGCTCATAAAGAGATCATCAGGTCAAGCAGTGTAGAGAGATGACCAGTGGCTATTTTTGTGCACCTGTATCTGGTGCTGTTGTAGCTCGGAGAGTGAGTCTGTCTTAACCCTTTGCCTTTTCTATGTTTATTATTAATTTGAATGCCTACTGCATATTCATGAACAAAATAGTTAAAATGAAGTATGGAAGGTGGAACATTGCAGCCATTTTTTCCCCAAATTTCACAACCTACTGAATATTCATCGACAAAATAGTGATAATGAAATATACATGTAGTAGGTGGAACATTGTAGCCATTTTAGAAACTAAAGGAACAGATCTATCAAAAACCATTAATAAACAGAGCAGACCCTGATCAGATGGCTCCTATCCTATAGGAGACATCTGATCTGGGTCTACTCTGTTTTCAAATGTGTGAAAACGTTTATATGAGGAAAGAGTTAATTAATAATAGTGATTGACATTATGACATTATTATAACCTGCCCTGCAGTTCAGAAGAAGGGTAAATCATGTAAAGACTCCAGAATGTCAAATTAAAGATTTTAATAATAAATTATGAAATAATTTTTAGCTCACCAGAGCACAAAGTGCTCAGGGTGAGCTTTTGTGATCGCCTGATGTCCGTCGTCCGTCGGTGTGCGTCGTCCGTCGTTCGTCGTCAACAATTTGAACCTTTAAAGTTCTTCTCCTCTGAATCTACAGGGGTCTCAGCTTTCATCTTTGGCACATAGCATCATATGTAGGTCCTCTACAAAAGTTATATAAATTATACCCCTGGGGTCAAAATTGGCCCTGCCCCAGGGGTTTTCAGTTTTCAATAGAAACATATAGTGAAAACTTTGAACATCATCTCCTCTAAAACTAGAAGGTCCTCAGCTTTCATATTTGGCACATAACTTCAACTTCAGGACTTCTACAAAAGTTATATAAATTATGCCCCTAGGGTCAAAATTGGCCCCACCCCGGGGATTTCCAGTTTTTTGAAGCTGACTTCTTAAACACCAGTTATGCATAGGAAAAACTTTAAAAATATTCTTGTCAGAAACTACATGTCCAAGAGCTTAGATATTTGGTGTATAGATTTACTTAGCATAACTTTATGAGTTTTATAAGTATCATAGTTCTGGGGTTAAAAGTGGCCCTGCCCTGTGTGTATATACTTCTTTACACCAGAAGTTACATTCTAAAGGTTTCTCCTTAATATCACTCTTAGCTGAGACCAGTCAGTGGGTCAGATCTTGTATAATCACCCTTAGCCTGATTAGTAGAGTAGAACTTGTGTTTAGACAAATAACACACACTCATTTAAGATTGAGAAAACTGTGGATAATTCTCAAAATGCAGAATACTCTTAAAGCTTTTTTTCATACCTATGCCCTGCATTAAGCTACCAGCTATCAATATAGAGCATATCTGTTGTGAATTTCAGCTTAACTCTTTGCATGCTGGGTAATTTTGTCATCTGCTAAATTGTTGTCTGCAGCATATTCACAAGTTATCCTAACTACACACTTTCTTTCTGAGTTTTTCAGAAGTTCAGTCTCATTGACAAACAGTTTGGATATCAGATCAGGCACCACAATATGTTGGCCCTGATCTGGATCCAAACTGTTTGCATAGGTCATTAGTGGTTGGAGAATCCCACTACACACTTTCTTTCTAAGTTTTTCAGAAGTTCAGTCTCATTGACAATCAGTTTGGATATCAGATCAGGCACCACATTATGTTGGCCCTGATCTGGATCCAAACTGTTTGCATAGGTCATTAGTGGCGGGAGAATCCCACTACTCACAGAAGTTCAGTCTCATTTACAAACAATTTGGATATCAGATCAGGCCCCACATTGTGTGGGGCCTGATCTGGATCCAAACTGTTTGCATAGGTCATTAGTGGTGGGAGAATCCACCTCTAGCATCAAAAGAATACAAGTTCCAGTGGTCTAATGCTCTATCCATTCTTTCACTACATTCTTTTAGCATCATGTTCAGGTCCTCTACAAAAGTTATATAAATTGTGTCCCTGGGGTCAAAATTGGCACCGCCCCTGGGGTGTTAAGTTTTCAATAGAAACATATAGTGAAAACTTTGAAAATCTTCTCCTCTTATTGTCTGGTGAGCGATGTCAGGGCCATTCTGGCCCTCTTGTTAACATGAAAATTGTATTACTTGAAACTATTAAGCTAAACTTATGGATATTATGTAATAAAAAATTATAATAATTTTCAAATGCAAAAAATCAGTTTGGAATGCTAGGGTACACATACCTGTTGAGAGGAACAGTTGATCGCCTTTAGTCAGAACTTTGTATGACCTTGTTTAAATTATGCACATGGGGTTAAAATTGGCCCGCCCCAGGGGTGGTCAGCTTTCAATAGAAATATATAATGAAAACATTGAAAATCTTCTCTGAAACTGGAAGGTTCATAACTTTCATATTTGGCACATAGCTTCATGTTCAGGTCCTCTACAAATGTTATATAAATTATTCCCCTGTGGTCAAAATTGGCCCCGCCCCAGGAGAGAAGGTTCTCAGATTTCAATATTGGCACATAGCATCATGTTTTGTTCCTCTACAAGTGTTATATAAATTTTGCCCTTTGGGTCAAAATTGGCCCCGTCCTAGGGCCGGCTAGTTTCTATAGAAACATTTAGTGAAAACTTTGAAAATCTTCTCCTCTGATTGTCTGGTGAGTGCTTTGGCCCTCTTGTTTGAATTGCCTCCCCCTGATGACTTAGAATTAGACCTTGATAAGTTTGGAGTTAGAGACATTACACTTGTGATTTGGAAAGAGGATGGGAGGGAGAGACATCTGTTTTTGTGACAAAGTTACCTTCTGACTGTCAAAGAATACTGTGAATGGCATCACTGTCTTTTAGTTAATCCGTTGGCCAGATACATCATGGTTTCAGTTAGTCTAATTTATGTATTTCAGATGTGACATCTGCACTAGTCATGAAAATGGTACAAACTGTGCATGGTGTCCAACATTAAACCAGTGCACCTATAATTTAAGTACAGATGGATCATGCTCTGAAAGAAAAATCAATCAGGTAAGTTTCAATTTTTTGCACAAAGGAGTGATACAGTTAAACTTGTGTTAACTCTTTCCCTGTTGAATATTCATGTCAGAAATAATGACAGCATAATCATTTATTAGCTGAGTTTTTAGCTCACCTGAGCCCAAGGTTCAGGATGAGCTTTTGTGACCGTGATGTGTAAGGTGTCCGGCTTCTGGCGTCCATCCACATGTTCAAAAGACATCTCCTCTGAAACCGTTGACCTGATTTTAACCAAACTTTGTCAGAAGCATCAGTGGCTAGGGGGAACAAATTTTGTTATGACCCCCGGACTAAAAATGGCCCCCGACTGTGGGCTTATCAGTATTTAATAGGAAAATCTTTAAAAATCTTCTTCTGAAACTCTAAGGCCTAGACCTTTGAGATTTGGGATAAAGTTTTAGCTACTGGTCCTCTACAAAGATTGTTCAAATTATGTCCCCTGGGCAAAAAGTGACCCTGCCCCAGGGTTTATTAGTTTTTCATAGGAAAATCTTTAAAAATCTTCTTCTCTGAAACTGTAAAGCCTAGACCCTTGATATTTGGTACATAGCATGGTCTAATGGTCCTCTACAAAGATTGTTCAAATTATGACCACCGGACCAAAAGTAGCCCTACCCAGGGGCTTATCAGTTTTTAGCTCACCAGAGCACAAAGTGCTCAGGGTGAGCTTTTGTGATCGCCTGATGTCCGTCGTGCGTCGTTGTGCGTCATGCGGTGTGCGTCGTCCGTCGTCCCGCGTCAACAATTTGAACCTTTAAAAATCTTCTCCTCTGAATCTACAGGGTTCTCAGCTTTCATCTTTGGTACATAGCATCACCCATAGGTCCTCTACAAAAGTTATATAAATTATGCCCCTGGGGTCAAAATTGGCTCCGCCCCAGGAGTGGGAAGTTTTCAATAGAAACATAATTATAGTAAAACTTTGAAAATCTTCTCCTGAAACCAGAAGTTTCTCAGCTTTCATATTTGGCACATAGCATCGTGTTCAGGTCCTCTACAAAAGTTATATAAATTATGACCCTGGAGTCAAAATTGGCCCCGCCCCAGAGGTGGGCAGTTTTCAATAGAAACAAATAGTGAAGTCTTTGAAAATCTTCTCCTCTGAAACTGGAAGGCGCTCAGCTTTCATATTTGGCACAGAGCATCATGTTCTGGTCCTCTACAAAAGTTATATTAATTATGGCCCCGGGGTCAAAATTGTCCCCGCCCTGGGTAGAAACATATAGAAAAACTTTGAAAATCTTCTCCTGAAACTGAAAGGTTCTCAGCTTTCATATTTTGCTCATAGCATCATATTCAAGTCCTCTACAAAAGTTATATAAATTATGCCCCTGGGGTCAAAATTGGCCACCCCAGGGCCGGCTAGTTTTCTATAGAAACATATTGTGAAAACTTTGAAAATCTTCTTTTCTGATTGTCTGGTGAGCGCTTGAGGGCCATTCTGGTCCTCTTGTTAGCTCACCAGAGCACTTTTGTGCTCAGGGTGGGCTATTGTGATCGCCTGATGTCCGTCGTCGAGCGTCAACAATTTCAACCTTTAAAAATCTTCTCCTCTGAATCTACAAGGTTCTTAGCTTTCATCTTTGGTATATAGCATCATAATTATGTAGGTCCTCTACAAAAGTTATATAAATTATGCCACTGGGGTCAAAATTGGCCCTGCCCCAGGGTTTTTCAGTTTTCAATAGAAACATATAGTGAAAACTTTGAAACTCTTCTCCTCTCAAACTAGACGGTTCTCAGCTTTCATATTTGGCACATAGCTTCAACTTCAGGTCTTCTACACAAGTAATATAAATTATGCCCCTAGGGTCAAAATTGGCCCCACCCCAGGGATTGACAGTTTTTTGTACCTGACTGCTTAAACAGCCCATGGGATCACAATATATGCATAGGAAAAACTTTGAAACTCTTCTTGTCAAAACTAAATGTCCCAGAGCTTAGATATTTGTTGTATAGGTTGACTTAGCATACCTTTATGAGTTAATATCATAGTTCTGAGGTTAAAATTGGCCCTGCCCTGTGTATATAGACTTTTTCACATCTACAGTCTAAAGGTTCTACAGGTTAAAGTTTTCCCCATATTCAGAGATAAGCCAGTGCTCTGATAGGACTAGCTGGCCAGAGTGTATTGGTAATCACCCTTAGCCTGATCAGTAGAGTAGAAATTGTGTTTAGACAAATTACACACACTCATTTTAGATTGAGAAAACTTTGTGGATAATACTCAAAATGCAGAAAGCTCTTAAAGCTTTTTTCCATATCTATGCCCTGCATTAAGCTGCCAGCTATCAATATATATTCTATAACTGTATCTGCTGTGAAGTTCAGCTCAATACAAATTCAAGTGTTCTGTTGCATCTTGGAGAGCAGTGTCTATTTTTAGCTGGCTATTTTAAGCATACATAAAAGGTAGGTTATTTCCCTTTCACACTTTTTGATTACAACTGGATTGCCTCCCTTCTGGATAATGGCAGTTGCAAATTAGATCTGACCTGTAAATAGAACAATTAACCCTTTACTCCATAAATATGCATTTCTACACCTTTGCAAACAGAGTAGACCCAGATCAGATGGCTCATGTAGTAGCCATCAGATCAATCTGCTGTATTTGCTTATGATATAATATAGTGCAAATTGCATTAAATTATTTTTATTTTGTGTACAATAAACATGCACTAATAATTTGTTTACTTAAGCCTTTCCCTCATATAAATAACTTTTCATGCATTTGCAAACAGAACAGACCCAAATCAGACGGCTCCTATAGCAGCTGTCTGATCAGGGTCTGATCTGTTTGTCAATGGAATTTGAAATATGTTTCTTTACTTTCTAAAATGGCTATACTGTCCCACTTTCCATATTTCATTACAACTATTTTGTCCATGAATATTCACTAGGTATTGAAATTTTGAATAAACATAGAACAGGGGAAGGGTTAAAAGTACATCAACCTTAAGATAAGATATGAATAATAATATGAACTCATGAAGATGTAATGAAAATATCTGAAATTTTGAACATAAGTATAGATTATTAGTTTACTATAGAAACATATAGTGAAATCTTTGAAAATCTTCTCTCCTGATTGTCTGGTGAGCGATTTCAGGGCCATTCTGGCCTTTTGTTCATTTGAAAATCTTTAAAAATCTTGTTCTCTGAAACTGTAAGGCTTAGAACTTTGATATTTGGTATGTAGCATCATCTCATGGTCATCTACACATTTTGTTCAAATTATTACCCCCAGGCCCAAGGGTTTATCAGTTTTTCATAGAAAATATTTAAAAATCTTCTTCTCTGAAACTGTAAGGCTTAGAACTTTGATATTTGGTATGTAGCATGACCCAATGGTTTTCTATAAATATTCTTCAAATTATGACCCCCGACCAAAAATGGCCCTGCCCGGGGCTCACCATGTTTTCATAGGAAAATGTTTAAAAATTCTTCTTCCCTGAAACTGTAAGGCCTAGACCTTTGATGTTTGGTATGTAGCATCATCTCATAGTCATCTACACATTTTCATACATGTGATAACCTGCTGAGGCATGTCAGGTAGATTTAGGAAATTTGTCAGGTAGATTTGACTTTTGTCAGGTAGATTTTACTGACGCGACAAAATATATGGAGGAGAAAAAAGAAATTTGCTTGATACCTACGTTTGTTATACTTTTTCACATGATCATTCATACTTTACCATAAATGAATATCATACCATTATAAACCTTACATTACACACATAACATATACACACTTAACCCTCTCCCTCATATAAACACCTTTTTTCACGCATCAGATGGCTCCTACAGGAGCTGTCTGGTCAGGGTCTGCTCTGTTTGCTTATGCTATAGGAATGATTCTACACTTTCTGGTCTGACAAAAAAATCCAATGTGGTGTTAAAACCCCCATTAACCCTTTCCTTCATATGAACCAAGGTTTCACGCATTTGCAAACAGAGTAGACCCAGATCAGACAGCTCCTATAGGAGCCATCTGATCAGGGTCTGCTCTGTTTGCTTTAGGAATTTTAAAAATGTTTCTGTACTTTCTAAAATGGCTATAAAGTTCCAATCTCCATATTTCTTTAAAATTACTTAAGAATAAGAATATTCAGTAGGGACTGGAATTAGGAATAAAAATGGAACAGGGAAAGGGTTAAAAACAAATACTAGTAATTGACATACAGCAATAATTCTAGATATTTTTCATGGGTCAAAAGGACTCTTTGAAATCAATAGGTCTCAAGCCCAAAACACTGGGTTCCTTATTAAATAATGTCATGAAAAAAATCAAGATTTATTAGTTTTATCATATAATGAAAAAGATATTCTATTTTATCTTATTTTATAATAACATTTTTAGTGGGGCTGGGGGGGGGGGGTGCTTATTTTATAGCCCTTATTTAGCTATACTCCCCAGGGACAACCTTTACTTAGTTCAAGTTAGTTAAACCTTTACTCAGTTCAAGTTAGTTACTGCAAACATTGAGCAGTCACAGAAATGTTGAAATCCAACAGGTCCAGAGTCCGTGTTTTAGCCCGTATCAACAATTGTCGCGAAAACTGATGACATTTCAACTTGATACAGTTATTGTTTGAAGAGTTTGCATTGGTAGATAATAATTAATGGTGTTTTCAATTACTTCTTTAGTGTCTCCTTACCACTTATTATATTAATGAAAAATAATTTAGTGTACAAATCAAATTCATGATTATCAGTCCAAGCACTGTTGAAGCAGTCTTATTTTCGAAGTGTTTCGGCCCATTGCAACAACAAGACCAAGCACAGCTGTCTTTGACAAGGAAGCAGAGAAGCAATTCTATGTCTTATAATTTAATTACGAGAATATAATTCCTATTACAGGGTCATGACACTCCCATGTCGCCTCGCTTGAGTAATAAACCTGCTGCATGTGATATTTGTGGTAGACGTTTGCATTTTGACACGACTGGTTCCCGAACAATTTATTTGGTAAAGTAGTAGAGTGAAAACCGGAACCACCTCGTGATTATGTAATTCGGGTGTTCTCCATGGTCTCCACAGGGGATTCCCTTGATTGGTCCCTACCAAAACAGACCAAGCGTGGATCACAGCATGATAACAAGCTAAAGGTGGTCTGTGTGTGTAGAGAACTAACAGATAAACTCCATCGGGGATGAAAATATATGTCACTAAAAAAATTGCCTTGGTCAAATTTCAAAACGGTAGTCCGTAAAAGTAGAACGGTAAACCACCTCTGAAAACGGTAGAATTCACCTACCGTCCGTAGTTATCACATGTATGCATTTTGTTCAAATTATTATTCCCAGGCCAAAAATGGCCCCGCCCAAGGGTTTATCAGTTTTTAGCTCACCTGAGCCAAGGGCTCAAGGTGAGCTATTGTGACCGCCTGTCGTACGTCTGTCTGTCTGTATGTCCATCCGTCTGTCAACAATTTTAAACGACTTCTTCTCTGAAACCAACTGCCCAATTGTAACCAAACTTGGTCAGATACATACTGTGGGTAGGTGCTTCAAAAGTTGTTAAAAGATAGTGGGTGGTGCCATCGGTGTTGTTGCCATTGCAACTGTACACAATATCTAGAAAAATATTCTTCTTCAGAATGACTAGTCCGATTTGAATATAGTTTTCACCAAAATGTTTCTCAGTTGATAGACTTTTAAAGTTGTTAAAAGAATTTTGATCCGGCAAAAAACATGGCCGCCAGAGGGAGTGGTCATTTTTAGCTCACCAGAGCATTTTGTGCTCATGGTGAGCTTTTGTGATCACCCGTCGTCCGTCTTCCTTCATTCGTCGTCCGTCAAAAACAATTTGAACCTTAAAAAATCTTCTCCTCTGAATCTACACGGTTCTCATGTTTCATCTTTGACACATAGTTTCATCTTAGGTCCTCTACAAAAGTTATATAAGTTATGCCGCTGGGGTCAAAATGGGCCCCACCCCAGGTATGCCCTGTTTTCAATAGAAACATATAGTAAAACTTAGAAAATCTTTGCCTCTTAAACCAGAAAGTTCTCAGCTTTCATATTTGGCACATAGCATCGTGTTCAGGTCCTCTACAAAAGTTAGAGTGGGCAGTTTTAAATAGAAACAAATAGTGAAATCCTTGAAAACACTCTTCTCTGAAACTGGAAGGCTCTCAGCTTTCATATTTGGCACAGAGCATAGTTTCCAGGTACTCTACAAAAGTTGTATAAATTATGGCTCTTGGGTCAAAATTGGGCCCCCCAGGGGTGGGCAGTTTTCAATAGAAACAAATACATGTAGTGAAAACTTTGAAAACATTCTCCTGAAACTTGAAGGTTTTCAGCTTTCATATTTGGCACATAGCATCATGTTCAGGTCCTCTACAAAATTTGTATAAATTATGGCCTCAGGATCAAAATTGGCCCCGTCTCAGGCCAGGGGTGGGCAGTTTTCAATAGAAACAAATACATGTAGTGAAATCTTTGAATATCTTCTTCTTTGAAACTTGAAGGTTCTCAGCTTTCATATTTGGCACATAGCATTATGTTCCGGTCTTCTAAAAAAGTTATATAAATTATGGTCCTGGAGTGAAAATTGGTCCACCCCAGGGGTAGCCAGTTTTCAATAGAAACATATATTAAAACTTTGAAAATCTACTTGTCTGAAACTGGAAGGTTCTCGGCTTTCATATGTGGCACATAGCATCATGTTCATGTCCTCTACAAAAGTTATATAAATTGTGCCTCTTGGGTCAAAATTAGCCAAGCCCCAGGGCAGGCTAGTTTTCTATAGAAGCATATAGTGACAACTGCTTTGATTGTCTGGTGAGCGCTTAAGGGCCATTCTGGCCCTCTTGTTTCCATAATTTATATACATTAATGTGTCGTTAATCCGGAATTCGTTAATCGGGAAAACTCGCTATCCGGACGAAAGTCGTTGGGAACGGATTTTTTGTGCAGTAAATTGACTCGTTACATCCGGAAATTCACGTTCCGGAACCGAACATAGATTTCTGGTAACCAATCTATGTATTTACCTGTATTTGTGACTTGATAATCAGGCCGGGTCAGTAGCCCCGGGGATTAATTGCCCACCGCTGACACCTAACAATAGTGCACGGCGGAGGTGCGAATACTTGTGTTTACAATCACGGGCATGGGTAAAACAACCCCCGACTGTTTGCAAACTGGCTATTTATCAAAGCATATGGCACGCGGATAGTGATGTTTAATATTCATTAATGTTCCTTAATGAGATGAACACTAGCCCAATTAATTTGATACGTTAAAACCGCGCCGCCAACGTTAAACTGTTAATCACCTTAAATGATTTGCTATTTCAGAAATTACAAGGCTATATTTATCGGGGATTTCCACTAGGGAATCCCTAAGATTCTAACTCATGCGTGAGCTGGCTGGTTCCCGACTTCCGACTTACAAGTACATGTACGCGGATGGAATATTCGGGAAACCAGTCATGTCAAACATGGAGACCTACGTCGATTTTACCAAATTTGCCCGCAGACATATTGGATAATCCACATTGTATTACTCAAATGAGAGAACTGACACTTATGGATAGGGTGCAAAAAGCATTTAGAACGACAAACAAGGCAATTATTTTGATATGACTTGTGATTATTACGGGCATATGCACACATGAACGTTACAAGAAAAGATTTATTGATGTGAAAGTAAATGTGTACATATACATATACAATGTTTATGATTGAGTTGCAGCATACGACAGTGATTCGTTAATCCGGAAAATTTGTTAATCCGGAAATTTCGCCAGGAACGAACGTATCCGGATTAACGAGACATCACTGTATGGTAATATGGAATTTTCATAGGAAAATCTTTAAAAATCTTCTACTCTGAAACTGTAAAGCCTAGACCTTTGATATTTGGTATGTAGCATGATTTTATGGTCCTCTACAAAGACCGTTCAAATTATGACCCCCGGGCCAAAAATGGCTCCGCCCAAGGGCTTATCAGTTTTTCATAGGAAAATCTTTAAAAATCTTCTCTGAAACTGTAAGGTCTTGACCTTTAATATTTGGCATGTAACATGATCTTATGGTCCTCAACAAATATTGTTCAAATTATGACCCTCGGGCCAAAAATGGCCCCGCCCAAGGGCTTTTCAGTTTTTTTTCATAGGAAAATCTTTAAAAATCTTCTTCACAGAAACTGTAATGCCTAGACCTTTGATATTTGGTATGTAGCATGATCTAATAGTCCTCTACAAAAGTGGTTCAAATGATGACCCTGGGGCCAAAAATGGCCCCGCCCAAGGGCTTATCAGTTTTTCATAGGAAAATCTTTAAAAATCTTCTTCTCTGAAACTGTAAGGCCTAGACCTTTGATATTTGGTATGTAGCATGATCTTATGGTCATCTACAAATATTGTTCAAATTATGACCCTTGGGCCCAAAAATGGCCCCGCCCAAGGGCTTATCATTTTTTCATCGGAAAATCTTTAAAAATCTTTTCTGAAACTGTAAAGCCTAGACCTTTGATATTTGGCATGTAGCATGATCTTATGGTCCTCTACAAATATTGTTCAAATTATGACCCCCAGGCTGCCCAAGGGCTTATCAGTTTTTCATAGGAAAATCTTTTAAAATCTTCTTCTCTGAGACTGTAAGGCCCAGACCTTTGATATTTGGTATGTAGCACGATCTTATGGTCCTCTACAAATATTGTTCAAATTAATTGACCCCCGGGCCAAAAATGGCCCCACCCAAGGGCTTATAAGTTTTTCATTGGAATAACTTTTGAATCAGTAGAGATACAGACTTGATATTTGGTATGCATGTGTACCCCATGAAGCTGCACAGTTTGAGGGTTTACATGTCAAGATCAAGGTCATCCTTCAGGGTCAAATATTATATCGAGGGGGCATAGTGGTTCACAAACACATCTTGTTCTCTAAACCTTTACAGATATTGAAGTGATATGTAGTATGTGGCTTTATTATAATGAGTTACAGAACAAGTTTGAATTTCATTATGTTTCATTGATTTTTCACTGAAATACAGTGATTTTACTTAGAAATTTTCAGGAAATTCAGGGTTTTTCCCGGAGTTTTCTCTAAACCTTTACATATATTGGAGTTATATTTTGTATGTGGCTTTATTATAATAAGTTACAGATCAGGTTTGAGTTCCGTTACATTTCATTGATTTTTCATGGAAATACAGTGATTTTTAGCTCGCCTATTCGAAGAATAGGGGGCTTATAGAATCACGTCGGCTTCGGCGTTGGCTTTTGCTTTTGGTTAAAGTTTTGGGGTAAGTGTTGAAATGCACTAATACTACATGAAATATTTGCCTTAGGAAGCTGATACTTGAAATGGAGGTTCCAGGTATGTTGAACATTGATGTAGCGTAGTTGAAATTTAAAATAAAACTGAATTTTAGTCAAAATTTCACCTGTTTTGGACTTAGCTTATTGGGCTGAAATAGGAAGGTTAAAGTTTAGGTGTGAGTGTTGAAATGCACTAATACTACATGAAATGTTTGCCCTAGAAAGCTGATATTTGGAATGGAGGTTTCCTGTGTGTTGAACATTGATATAGTGTAGTTCAAATTTAAAATAAAATTGAATTTTAGTCAAATTTTTACCTGTTTTGGACTTAGCTCTTTGGGCTGAAATCTCAAGGTTAAAGTTTTGGGGTAAGTGTTGAAATGCACTAATACTACATGAAATAATTGCCCTAGAAAGCTGATACAGTCAAACCTGTTTTTAGAGACATAGTTTGGGAGAAAGTCAAAAGTGTCGTATCTCACAGGGTGTCTTTGAATTCAGGTTGAAAATTTCATGGGCCAAAACCAACCGCTCCAGGGTCTATGTCGTTTTGATCAACATCCTTCGTGAAAACTGATGACATTTCAAATTTATATCAAGGTATTACTTTTTAGCTCACCAGAGCACAAAGTGCTCAAGGTGAGCTATTGTGATACCCCTGTGTCCGGCGTCCGTCTGTCTGTCCGTCCGTCTGTCCGTCAACAATTTCAAACGACTTCTTCTCTGAAACTGACTGCCCAATTGTAACCAAACTTGGTCAGATACATACTGTAGGTGGGTGCTTCAAAAGTTGTTAAAAGATAGTGGGTGGGGCCATCGGTCTTGTTGCCATGGCAACCGTACACAATATCTAGAAAAATCTTCTTCTCCAGAATGACTTGTCCGATTTGAATATAGTTTTCACCAAAATGTTTCTCAGTTGATAGACTTCAAAAGTTGTTAAAAGAATTTTGATACGGCAAAAAACGAATTTTGATACGGCAAAAAACATGGTCATTTTTTCCATATATGGTAATATGGAATTTTCATAGGAAAATCTTAAAAAATCTTCTTCTCTGAAACTGTATAGCTTAGATCTTTGATATTTGGTATGTAGCATGATCTTATGGTCCTCTAAAAATATTGTTCAAATTATTGCCCCTGGATCAAAAATGGCCCCGCCCAAGGGCTTATTAGTTTTTCATAGGAAAATCTTTAAAAATCTGTAAGGCCTAGACCTTTGATATTTGGTATGTAGCATGATCTTATGGTCCTTTACAAATATTGTTCAAATTATGACCCCGGTGTAACAGTCCTATCTTTCCCCCTGGCCAGTTTTTCCCCGGGGAAAAAAAAGGCCCAGGCCTATTTTTCCCCCGTGGAAAAAAAGGCCTAGTCAGTTTCTTCCCCCCCTAGTCCAGTTTTTCCCCCCTCCCAAGCCTGGGGGGGGGGGGGAAATGGGCCTGTGCCTTTTTTCCCCCCCTGTGAATTGATTTTATCTTTTCAGATAGGGGGGAAGAAATGGCCTAGGCCTTTTTTTCACCCCTGTGAATTGATTGTACCTTTTCGGATTGGGGATGGGGAAGAAATGGCCTAGGCCTTTTTTTCTCCCCTGTGAATTGATTGTATCTTTTCGGATAGGGGATGGGGAAGAAATGGCCCAGACCTTTTTTTCTCCCCTGTGAATTCATTTTATCTTTTTAGATATGGGGGAAGAAATGGCCCAGGCCTTTTTTTCTCCCCTGTGAATTGATTGTACCTTTTCGGATTGAGGATGGGGAAGAAATGGCCTAGGCCTTTTTTTCTCCCCTGTGAATTGATTGTATCTTTTCGGATAGGAGATGGGGAAGTAATGGCCCAGACCTTTTTTTCTCCTCTGTGAATTCATTTTATCTTTTTATTATGCCCCCCAGATAAGATCTGGGGGGCATATTGTTTTTGCCCTGTCTGTCTGTCTGTTTGTCTGTTTGTCTGTTTGTTTGTCAGCAACTTTAACATTGGTCATAACTTTTGAGCCAGTACAGATAGAGACTAGATATTTGGTATGCATATGTATCTCATGAAGCCGCACATTTTGAGGGGTGACATGTCAAGGTCAAGGTCATCCTTCAAGGTCAGAGGTCAAATATATGGGTCAAATCACCGACTTTAACATTGGCCATAACTTTTGGACCAGTAGAGATAGAGACTTGATATTTAGCATGCTTGTGTATCTCATGAAGCCGCACATTTTGAGGGGTGACATGTCAAGGTCAAGGTCATCCTCAGGGTCAAAGGTCAAATTATCTGTTTTTTGTGTGTAACATTAACGCAACTTTAACATTGGTCATAACTTTTGAGTCGGTACAGATAGAGACCTGATATTTGGCATGCATATGTATCTCATGAAGCCACACATTTTGAGGGGTGACATGTCAAGGTCAAGGTCATCCTTCAAGGTCAGAGGTCAAATATATGGGTCAAATCACCGACTTTAACATTGGCCATAACTTTTTGACCAGTAGAGATACAGACTTGATATTTAGCATGCTTGTGTATCTTATGAAGCTGCATATTTTGAGGGGTGAAATGTCAAGGTCAAGGTCATACTTCAGGGTCAAAGGTCAAATTGTCTGTTTCTTTGTCTGTAACTTTAACATTGGTCATAACTTTTGAGCCAGTACAGCTAGTGACTTGATATTTGGCATGCATATGTATCTCATAAAGCCGCACATTTTGAGGGTTGACATGTCAAGGTCAAGGTCATCTTTAAAGGTCAGAGGTCAAACATATGGGTCAAATCACTGACTTTAACATTGGCCATAACTTTTGAACCAGTACAGATAGAGACTTGATATTTGGCATTATTGTGTATCTCATGAAGCTGCACGGTGTGAGGGGTGAAATGTCAAGGTCATTCTTCAAGGTCAAAGGTCACCAACTTCAAATTGGCCATAACTTTTGAACCAATAGAGATAAAGTCTTAATATTTGGTATGCATGTGTATCTCATGAAGCTGCACATTTAAGGGGATGACATTTCAAGGTCAAGGTCATCTTTCAGGTTCAAAGGTCACTGACTTTAACATTGGCCATAACTTTTAAACCAGTAGAGATACAGACTTGATAGTTGGTATACATCTGTTTCTCATTTTGATGCACAGTTTGAGGGGTAACATGTCAAGGTCAAGGTCATCCTTCATGGTCAAAGGTCACACACTTTAACCTTGGCCATAACTTTTGAACCAGTAGAGATACAGACTTGATATGTGGTATGCATGTGCACCCCATGAAGCTGCACAGTTTGAGGGGTGACATGTCAAGATCAAGGTCATCCTTTAGGGTCAAATATCATATCTAGGGGGCATAGTGTTTCACAAACACATCTTGTTAGATATGGGGGAAGAAATGGCCCAGGCCTTTTTTTCTCCCCTGTGAATTGATTGTACCTTTTCGGATTGGGGATGGGGAAGAAATGGCCTAGGCCTTTTTTTCTCCCCTGTGAATTGATTGTATCTTTTCGGATAGGGGATGGGGAAGAAATGGCCCAGGCCTTTTTTTCTCCCCTTTGATATAATTTTATCTTTTTAGATAAGGGGGGGGGGGGGGGGAAGAAATGGCCCAGGCCTTTTTTTCTCCCCTGAATTGATTGTATCTTTTGGGATAGGGGATGGAGAAGAAATGGCCCAGACCTTTTTTTCTCACCTGTGAATTGATTTTATCTTTTTAGATATGGGGGAAGAAATGGCCCAGGCCTTTTTTTCTCCCCTGTGAATTGATTGTACCTTTTCAGATAGGGGATGGGGAAGAAATGGCCCAGGCCTTTTTTTCTCCCCTGTGAATTGATTGTACCTTTTCAGATAGGGGATGGGGAAGAAATGGCCCAGGCCTTTTTTTTCTCCCCTTTGATATGATTTTATCTTTTTAGATAGGGGGGAAAAATGGCCTAGGACTTTTTTTCTCCCCTTTGATATGATTTTATCTGTTAAGATAGGGGGGGGGGGGGGGAAGAAATGGCCCAGGCCTTTTTTTCTCCCCTGTGAATTGATTGTATCTTTTCGGATAGGGCTTATCAGTTTTTCATAGGAAAATCTTTAAAAATCTTTTTCTCTGAAACTGTAAGGCCTAGACCTTTGATATTTGGTATGTAGCATGATCTTATGGTCCTCTACAAATATGTTCAAATTATGACCCCCGAGACAAAAATGGCCCCGCCCAAGGGCTTATCAGTTCTTCATAGTAAAATCTTTAAAAATCTTCTCTGAAACTGTAAGGCCTAGACCTTTGATATTTCGTATGTAGCATGATGTTATGGTCCTCTACAAATATTGTTCAAATTATGACCCCGGGGCCAAAAATGGCGCCGCCCAAGGGCTTATCAGTTCTTCATAGTAAAATCTTTAAAAATCTTCTTCTCTGAAACTGTAAGGCCTAGACCTTTGATATTTGGTATGTAGCATGATGTTATGGTCCTCTACAAATATTGTTCAAATTATGACCCCCGGGCCAAAAATGGCCCCGCCCAAGGGCTTACCAGTTTTGCATAGGAAAATCTTAAAAAATCTACTGAAACTGTAAGGCCTAGACCATTGATATTTGGTATGACTGACATGATCTAATGGTCCTCTATAAATATGTAGCCGTGGCTTGTGGTCCTCTGCCGAGAATGTTTAACTTACGACCCTGACCACTGGGCGAAACTTGGGCCTGCCCCAGGGCTGATCAGTTTTTCATGGGAAAAATATGAAATATTACTTTTCTCTGAAACCATAAGGCTTAGACCATTAATTAATGGCATACTGCTTTGCCTTGTGGTTCTCTACCAAGGTTGTGCACATGATTTCTTGTGGTCAAAAATGGCCCTGCCCCTGGGGTTATCTCAGGTGAGCGCTTCAGGGCCTCATGGCCCTCTTGTTTAGGGTTTGAAATGGAATAAACTATTTTATAATGTTACTTCTTTAGTGTCCTTATCATTAATTCTATTAATAAAAAGTAAGTTTGTGCACAAAACAAATTCATGAAAATCAGAAGGCCTCGTAGTTTTTCGAAGCGTTTCGGTCCATTGCCACAACGAGGCTAAGCACACCTGTCTTTGACAGGGAAGCAGAGGCACATTTCTATATGTCTGTATCTTAATTATGAGAATACAGTTTATGTTATAATGAAATAAACCTTTTGAAGTGGTGTGGTTAACTTCTTGTCAAGTTATGAAACAAAATTGGCAAGTAGATCACTAGAATAGCCAATTACGACATTATTACCGATTTCCGGTATGAATAAATGGATGATTAAAGTGCAGTTCATTATCAGAATTTTATGGTTGGGTAGCTAACTATAAAAACACTAACAGTAGTGAGACTAAAAGACAAACTGGACCAGATAATCCCTTATCACCTTGGGCATTAATCCTTTGACACGTTAATGAGGGCAATTAGGTACAAACACAATGATACAGTGAAATATCTTTGTCGCTGAAAACAATGTCGTTTCCCGATTTGGGAGTACAAATTTAGTGTCGTATGTCGCATCTGCCAGTGTGTCGCTATATCATACATGTGATAACTACCGACGGTAGGTGAATTCTACCGTTTTCAGAGGTGGTTTACCGTTCTACTTTAACGATCTACCGTTTTGAAATTTTACCAAGGCAATTTTGTAGTGACATATGTTTTCCTCCCTGATAGAGTTTATCTGTTAGTTCTCTACACACACAGACCGCCTTTAGCTTGCTATCATGCTGTGATCCACGCTTGGTCTGTTTTGGTAAGGACCAATCAAGGGAATCCCCTGTGGAGACCATGGAATTGCATAATCACGAGGTGGTTCCGGTTTTCACTCTGCTACTTTACCAAATAAATTGTTTGGGAACCAGTCGGTTCAAAATGCAAACGTCTACCACAAATATCACATGCAGCAGGTTTATTACTCAAGCGAGGCGACATGGGAGTGTCATGACCCTATAAAAGGAATTATATTCTCATAATTAAGTTATAAGACACAGAAATGCTTCTCTGCTTCCTTGTCAAAGACAGCTGTGCTTGGCCTCGTTGTTGCAATGGGCCGAAACACTTCGAAAATAAGACTGCTTGGACTGATAATCATGAATTTGATTTGTACACTGAATTACTTTTTATGCCCCCAAAGCTAGGCTTTGGCGGCATATAGTGATCGCACCGTGCGTGTGTGGGTGGGTGTGTGGGTGTGTGGGTGGGTGGGTGTGTGGGTGGGTGGGTGTGTGTACCTTTTGTCCGGAGTATATTTCCTTTGTCACATCAGCTACGGATACCAAATTTGGTGTGTCAGTTCATCTTGGGATGGGGGAGTGTCGCGTACCATTTTCATGTCACTGTGACCTTGACCTTGACCTTTGACCTTGATTTTACAAAAAGCTTGTCCGGAGCATATCTCCTTTACCTTACCAGCTACAGATTCCAAATTTGGTGTGTGAGTTCATCTTAGGATGGCGGAGTGTCGCGTACCATTTCCAGGTCACTCTGACCTTGACCTTTGACCTCGATTTTAAAAAAAGCTTATGCCTTACCAGCTACAAAAAGCTTGTCCGGAGTATATCTCCTATACCTTACCAGCTAAGGATTCCAAATTTGGTGTGTTAGTTCATCTTGGGATGGAGGAGTGTCGCGTACCATTTTCAGATCACTGTGACCTTGACCATGACCTTTGACCGATTTTACAAAAAGCTTGTCCGGAGCATATCTCCTTTACCTTACCAGCTACAGATTCCAAATTTGGTGTGTGAGTTCATCTTGGGATGGCGGAGTGTCGCGTACCATTTCCAGGTCACTGTGACCTTGACCTTGACCTTTGACCTCGATTTTAAAAACCGCTTATACCTTACCAGCTACAAAAAGCTTGTCCGGAGTATATCTCCTATTCCTTACCAGCTAAGGATTCCAAATTTGGTGTGTGAGTTCATCTTTGGATGGAGGAGTGTCGCATACCATTTTCAGATCACTGTGACCTTGACCATGACCTTTGACCGATTTTACAAAAAGCTTGTCCGGAGCATATCTCCTTTACCTTACCAGCTACAGATTCCAAATTTGGTGTGTGAGTTCATCTTGGGATGGCGGAATGTCATGTACCATTTCCAGGTCACTATGACCTTGACCTTGACCTTGACCGATTTTACAAAAAGCTTGTCCAGAGCATATCTCCTATACCTTACCAGATACAGATTCCAAATTTGGTTTGTGAGATCACCTTCAGATGTCGGAGTGTCCCGTACCATTTTCAGGTCACTGTGACCTTGACCTTGACCTTCGACCTCGATTTTACAAAAAAGGTTGTCTAGAGAATATCTCTTATACCTTACCAGCTACGGATTCCAAATTTAATGTGTGAGTTTATCTTGGGATGGCGGTGTGTCGCGTACCATTTTCAGGTCACTGTGACCTTGACCTTTGACCTAGATTTTACACAAAGCTTGTCTGGAGCATTTCTCCTATACCTTACCAGCTACGGAATCCAAATTTGGTTTGTGAGTTCATCTTGGGATGGGGGAGAGTCATGTACCATTTTCAGATCACTGACCTTGACCTTCACCTTTGACCTCAATTTTACAGTCCGGAGCATATCTCCTATATCTTACCAGATACAAAAAGCTTGTCCAGAGCATATCTCCTATACCTTAAACGTTGACAATCAACCCAGGGTCCTTTTTAACGTTGAGAATGACTTAGGGTCCTTTTTAACTAAGTTTTGACGCTTGGCTCTTTTCTTATCTATCATAATCGTCAAAGGTTCTGTTTCTAATGTTAAGAACTGACTCCTGTGTCATTTTTAACAGCATCAAAATTTCATGTTACACCTGCATTACATTGTATTGTTTTTCCACCAAAATGCATTTCGGTGTCAAACACTTTGGGGGCATTTGTCACCCGTGACGACCCTCTTGTTAATTAGTATAATAAGTGGTAATGACACTAAAGAAGTAATTGAAAACACCATGAATTATTATCTACCATTGCAAACTCTTCAAAAAATAATAAGTTGAAATGTCATCAGTTTTCGCGACGATTGTAGATACGGGCTAAAACACGGACTTTGGACCTGATGGGATTTCGACATTTCTGTGACTGATCAATGTTTGCAGTAACTAACCGGAACTGAGTAAAGGTTGTCATTGGGAGTATAGCTAAATAAGGGCTATAAAATAAGCCAAAAAACCCTAAAAATGTTATTATAAAATAAGATAAAATGGAATATCTTTTGCATTTTATGATAAAACTAATAAATCTTGATTTTTTCATGACATTATTTAATAAGGAACCCAGTGTTTTGGGCTTGAGACCTATTGATTTCAATGAGTCCTTTTGAGAAATAAAACTATCTAGAATTATTACTGTGTGTCAATTACTAGTATTTGTTTTTAACCCTTTCCCTGTTCCATTTTTATTCCAAATTCCAGTCCCTACTGAATAGTCTTAAACAAAGTAGTTAAAAAGAAATTTGGAGATTGGAACTTTATAGCCATTTTAGAAAGTACAGAAACATTTTTAAAATTTCAAAAGCAAACAGAGCAGACCCTGATCAGATGGCTCCTATAGTGCCTGTCTGATCTGGATCTACACTGTTTGCAAATGCATGAAACCTTGGTTTATATGAAGGAAAGGCTTACTGGAGGTTTTAACGCCACATTGGAATTTTGTTTTGCCAAACAAGAAAGTGTAGAATCATTCCTATATATCATAAGCAAACAGAGCAGACCCTGACCAGACAGCTCCTGTAGGAGCCATCTGATCTGAGTCTATTCTCTGTGCAAATTTATGCCTGAAAAAGATGTTTATATGAGGGAAAGGGTTAAGTGTGTAAATGTTATGTGTGTAACGTAAGGTTTATAATGGAATGGTATGCATTTATGGTAAAGTATGAATGATAATAACAAACATAGGTATCAAGCAAATTTCTTTTTTCTCCTCCATATATTTAATAATAATTTTGTCGCGTCAGTAAAATCTACCTGACAAAAGTCAAATCTACCTGACAAATTTCCTAAATCTACCTGTCATGCCTCAGCAGGTTATCACATGTATGCTATATACAGTTGAAATATAGAGGAACATACATCGGGAGGAAGGAAATACTGTCGCATCTGACAGGATGTCGCTAAAAACAGTGTGTCGCTAGGACAGGTTTGACTGTATTTGGGATGGAGGTTCCTTGTGTGTTGAACATTGATGTAGTGTAGTTAAAATAAAACTGAATTTTAGTCAGAATTTCACCTATTTTGGACTTAGCTTTTTGGGCTGAAATAGGAAGGTTAAAGTTTTGAGGCAAGTGTTGAAATGCACTAATACGACATGAAATATTTGCCCTAGAAAGCTGATATTTGGAATGGAGGTTCCTTGTGTGTTGAACATTGATGTAGTGTAGTTCAAATTTAAAATAAAATTGAATTTTAGTCCAAATTTTACCTGTTTTGGACTTTAAACTTTTTGGACTGAAATCTCAAGGTTAAAGTTTTGGGGTAAGTGTTAAGATGCACTAATACAACATGAAATACTTGCCATAGGAAGCTGGTATTTGGAATAGAGTTTGCCAGTAGGTTTAACATTTATGTAGTTCAGTTAAAATAGAAAACTATTTTGGACTTAATCTTTATAGACAACGTCTACAATAGGCGAGCTTTGCTGTCCTGCGACAGTCTAGTTTGATTATGTCTTACATGAATGTTTAAGGTTTCATTCATTAGCTTCCTTTGAGTAGGAAATATCATTTGAAAAAGGTTGATGGAAGGGCAGACGTAAGACAGTGATTTGTTACAATATCTAACCCTTGAGCACTTATCAAAGTATTTTGCAGTTTTAAATCTGTCCAATTTGTACAGTTCAAAACTATCCAAGAAATTGTTACTGTAAATCTTATAGTAGCAATGACAAAACAATTTTAAGTTGACCCATACTCCATTTGCAAACAGAGTAGACCCAGTTCAGGTGGCTCCTGTAGGAGCTGTCTAATCACTGTCTGCTGAGTTTGTTAATGGAATTTTATAGATCAGTTTTTTATGCCCCCCTCCCTGATCGGGGACATATTATTTTTGCCCTGTCTGTTTGAGGACAACTTTAACATTGGTCATAACTTTTGAGCCAGTACAGTTAAAGACTTGATATTTGGCATGCATATGTATCACATAAAGCCGCACATTATGAGGGGTGAAAGGTCAAGGTCATCCTTCAAGTCAGAGGTCAACATATCGTTTACATCACCGTCTTTAAAATTGGCCATAATTCTTGAACCAGTAGAGATAGAGACTTGATATTTGGCATGGATGTGTATCTCATGAAGCTGCACATTTTAAGGGGTGGCATGTCAAGGTCATCCTTCAGTGTCAAAGAACAGATGTTTATTTGTTTGTCAGCAACTTTAGCATTGGGCATAACTTTTAAATCTGTAAAGATAGAGACTTGATATTTGGCATGCACATGTATCTCATAAAGTCACACATTTTAAAGTGTCTTATGGCATGGTCAAGGTCAGAGGGTAAATATATAGGTCAAATCAACAACTTTAGCATTGGCCATAGCATTGGCACATTTTGAGGGGTGACATGTCATGATCAAGGTCATCCTTCAGGGTCAAAGGTCACTGAGCATAGGTAAACCAACTTAACCTTCGTTTCCCTATGTATATCTGCCTGTGTCAAGGTCATCCTTCAGAGTCAAAGGTTGTATCTGGAGGGGGGTGGGGGATAGTGCTTCACAAACACATATTGTTTACTTTCTAAAATGGCTACAATGTTTCACCTTCCATATTTCATCATATTCCCCAGATATTGAAATTCAAATAAATATAGAACAGGGAATAGGGTTAACATAAGTTTTGACAAAACTATTCCCATGTATAGTCATCCTGGTTACAGCAGCGGTGTCCATGCATAATGATTTTGCTGGTATAACACAATTACTAGTATAAATAAATTCAAGAGGCAGTGCAGTACTTATTATAACAAAACAAGAATGGACCCAGATCAAAAGGCTGCTATAGGATCTGTATGATCTGGTTCTGTTCTGCTCTGTTTGTTTATGATATAATATAGATCTGATTTTACAGGTTATGCCTGAGCCAAAATGTCTTGTGCTGATATTTGGTATTCATGTCTTTATTTTTTCCATGAATATTGAGCATGGATAGGGCTAATGTATTTAGAGAAGTCTGTAATCTTTATTGATCTTTGCTCATAGTTTCCTCATTGACATTTTCCTCCTTCCTTTTTCAAAAACAGCGACATTATCAAACAGTTTGGTCTTGATGAGTTGCTGAATAGCTCGGTGTCTCGTCCAAATCCACACCATTGATATTGTACTTTGAAAAGAAGTTTTAAGAAAATGTTTTTTGAGAATTGAAGAAGATAATAGTGTTTGCTTTAAGAAGATCATTTGTTCTTTGTGTCAATGTTTTCAATGATAATTCAAAAATATGATATTTAATACATATGAGAGTGATAAAAGACCCTTTACTCCATGAATATTCATGTAAGAAATAAAAACATCATGAATATTAACTAGATTAATTGTTATAATAGCACATGGACGCAGAAATTGTAAGCCATGCAGAAAGTATAGAATTATTTTTAGCTCACCAGAGCATAAAGTGCTCAGGGTGAGCTTTTGTGATCGCCTTATGTCCCTCGTCCGTCGGCGTGTGTCATCAATCGTCAACAATTTGAACCTTAACAAAAAACTTCTCAGACTCTACAGGGTTCTCAGCCTTCATCTTTGGCACATGGCATCATCTTTAGGTCCTTTACAAAAGTTATATAGATTATGTCTCTGGGGTCAAAATTGGCCCCACCCCAGGGGTACATTGTTTTCATAGAACATATAGTGCAAACTTTGAAATTCTTCTCCTCTGAAACTGGCTGTGTATCAGCTTTCATATTTGGCACATAGCATCATGTCCATGTACTCTACAATAGTTATATAAGTTGTGCCCCTGGGATCAAAATTGGCCCCGCCCCAGGGGTGGCCAGTTTTCAATAGAAACATATAGTGCAAACTTTGAAACTTCTCCTCTGAAACTAGAAGTTTCTCAGCTTATATATTTGGCAGATAGCAACATGTTTAGGTCCTCTACAATAGTTTTATAAATTTTGCCCCTAGGCTCAAAATTGGCCCGCCCCAGGGGTGCCTTGGGGCCTATAGAAGCGTATAGTAAAACTTTGAAAATCTTCTCCTCGGAATCTACAGGGTTCTCAACTTTCATATTTAACACATAGCATCATGTTCAGGTACTCTATAAAAGTTATTTACATTGCCCCTGGGGTCCAAATTGGCCCCGCCAAAGGGATAGCCAGTTTTCAATAGAAACATATAGTGCAAACTTTGAAAATCTTCTCCTCTGAAACTGGAAGGTTCTCAGCTGTCATATTTGGCATGTAAACCGGGCTTAGGAAGTAGAAACGCCGGAGCAAGTTCTATGTAGTTTATTCAAGGCGGTAATGGAAAAGCCTGTAATATAAATGAGAAACAATATACTAATTATTGAAGACTATAACAATTTAGAGATTTCAACAATACATAGCCGCGAGATACCGAAACAGAATAAAATTACTAAATACATTCAACACAGACTTCACTCAGTACTTACCAGACACATGGGATATAGTTGACTTCTTATTAATAAAGCTGTTGTCGTGAGACAACAAAGTAAAAGTAAACTATGAAGAATATATCTATATAATTATCGAGATGTTACCATCAAGATAGACTGGAGCGCACGGAGCTTAGACAGCGGGAATGCATAGGAAGAAGATAGAGAAAAAAGTCTGTGCAAAGCATGTGTAAATGTGATTTCGTGCATCTCAACTATCTCTCTCTCAATCATGCTCTCATACACTAATGTATACGTGATATAATGAGATATACATGAAAGCAGATGACATTCCAATCATTCTGATTATATGGAGCCATGGATCCATAAAACTAAAGCAGACTACACTTTAGCAACATCAAACCCTGGTTACAGGCACAAAGCATCATGTTCAGGTCCTCTACTAAAGTTATATAAATTATGCCCCTGGGGTCAAAATTGGCCCCACCCCAGAGATGGCCAGTTTTCAGTAGAAACATATAGTGAAAACTTTGAAAATCTTTTCCTCTGAAACTGGAAGGTTCTCAGCTTCATATTTGGCACATAGCATTATGTACAGGTCCTCTACAAAAGTTATATAAATTATGCCCCTGGTGTCAAAATTGGCCCCACCCTAGGGGTAGCCAGTTTTCAATAGAAACATATTGTGAAAGCTTTGAAAATTTTCTCCTGATTGTCTGGTGAGCGCTTCAGGGCCATTCTTGCCCTCTTTTTATACTATATCACAAGTAAACATAGCAGACCTTGATCAGACGACTCCTATAGGAGCCATCTTATTTTGGTTTACTCTGTTTGCAAAGCATAGAAATGCACATTTTTGGAGTAGGGGTAAATAAAGAATGTACAACATTTAAGCGAGTCAAGTTCAAAATACACTTTGCCAGAGGTTTGGGGAATTAAGTCTTAACAAGTGAGAGGTACAGAACAGAACCACAGTACTCTGTTTGCGTAGTGTTGTTTTACAGGGAAGAGGGTTTATTTCCAGTCATCATAAATTCTGGGAATGTGATTGGCTGAGACCCTCCCCGTTTGATCCAAGGTGTACGGAATCAAGTATGTCACGTGACTGATCGGTTTTGTTTCATCATCGATTCGCGTAAACAAACTCAATTTCTGAGTTTATAAGGCGGTTATTTCCTTTGAAATAAACGGAATTAATTCATAAAAACTGTCTAGCATCCACACATATGTATAAAAACAACTTTTATATCAGTTATATGTTTGTATACTGCTTCTTTTGTTTCCCCAATTATCCCACCTGTCGTAACTACGGGAAACAAAATGGCGGAAGTAAACAACGGTGCAAAGTATCATCGTAATTGGCACTGGTTTAAAATAAGAAATGAAACTAGATTAAACAGGGTGTCTGACCAGGAGAAAGTCCAGATGGGTCAAGCCATTACCAGTGCTGTACGCGGAGGTGTCCCCTCGGCTTCCATTTCCGCCTTGCCATCTTCAACAGTGTTTCCAGCAATCTGTGACAATCCCTCCACCAGCCAAAATCTTGAACTACATAAAGTTAGATCTGACAACCAGGCAGAATCATGTTTGAACGGCGTCGATATAAACGAATTATTCACGGAATTCTTCCCAGATGACAACAACTTTAATATCTCGGCGCCAGTAGTAAATTTTGCAAATAAAACTCTCATCCCAAAAAATGCACCAATAACAATTTTCAGCGGTTGCAAAATTGGGTCAGTTCAAATCGTCATCAATCAGTCAAAACAGACAGATCCTGGCATGTAGTCGCTGACCTAAACTGCAGTACTTAGAATAACTGTTGACAATCTGTGTTCCTTCGTTCACACATGATTGTTATAATTCCGTTCACTTTTTACAAACGTTTGAATTCACCGTTATAAAGTTTTTCCTTATATCACTGAAAATCCCTCCTAAAATGACCCAAATAATTCATGAATTGAAGTTTATGACGTCAAAATTCCAATGTTATGTGTGTCGTAATACCAGTACTATATATAGTTGTCGTGGAAGATAAGGGAAACCCCACCGATGATTAATATTAATCAGTTAGAATACAAAAAATCTTCAGGTTTCTCTTATCTTTCATGATGACTAATAATGCTTTTTTGAAATGGTGTTATAAATGCATTTGTACAGCATTTTCAGAGAATCTCTTCCAACCCGCGAATCCGCGCGTGAGTTTGAGTGACGTAATTTTTCAGTCGGTGCTTTATTGACAGCTGTGCCAAATCGCACGCGCTGTATGTAAACAAGTTTTTAGGGATTAAAAACTACAAAACTGTGTAAGGTTATGCATTTATTCTTTCTTTCAATGGACCAAGACTGGAAATAAATTCGTTACACGGTGTTTCGGCGGGGTGTACGGGTTTGCATGACGGTTTTGGACTCCGTATTTCCTTCGCGCTTAGGAAATACGGAATCCAAAACCGTCATGCAAACCCGTACACCCCGCCGAAACACCGTGTAACTAATATTATTTCCAGTCATCATAAATTCTGGGAATGTGATTGGCTGAGACCCTCCACGTGAACGGGGTGTAAGAAACCGTATACCCCGTTTGATCCAAGGTGTACGGAATCAAGTATGTCATGTGACTGATCGGTTTTGTTTCATCATCGATTCGCGTAAACAAACTCAATTTCTGAGTTTATAAGGCGGTTATTTCCTTTGAAATAAACGGAATTAATTCATAAAAACTGTCTAGCATCCACACATATGTATAAAAACAACTTTTATATCAGTTATATGTTCGTATACTGCTTCTTTTGTTTCCCCAATTATCCCACCTGTCGTAACTACGGGAAACAAAATGGCGGAAGTAAACAACGGTACAAAGTATCATCGTAATTGGCACTGGTTTAAAATAAGAAATGAAACTAGATTAAACAGGTTGTCTGACCAGGAGAAAGTCCAGATGGGTCAAGCCATTACCAGTGCTGTACGTGGAGGTGTCCCCTCGGCTTCCATTTCCGCCTTGCCATCTTCAACAGTGTTTCCAGCAATCTGTGACAATCCCTCCACCAGCCAAAATCTTGAACTACATAAAGTTAGATCTGACAACCAGGCAGAATCATGTTTGAACGGCGTCGATATAAACGAATTATTCACGGAATTCTTCCCAGAGGATAACAACTTTAATATCTCGGCGCCAGTAGTAAATTTTGCAAATAAAACTCTCATCCCAAAAAATGCACCAATAACAATTTTCAGCGGTTGCAAAATTGAGTCAGTTCAAATCGTCATCAATCAGTCAAAACAGACAGATCCTGGCATGTAGTCGCTGACCTAAACTGCAGTACTTAGAATAACTGTTGACAATCTGTGTTCCTTCGTTCACACATGATTGTTATAATTCCTTTCACTTTTTACAAACGTTTGAATTCACCGTTATAAAGTTTTTCCTTATA
This sequence comes from Azorinus chamasolen, assembly GCA_963576725.1. Lineage (NCBI taxonomy): Eukaryota > Metazoa > Mollusca > Bivalvia > Cardiida > Solecurtidae > Azorinus > Azorinus chamasolen. Next base: position 15,934,995 of record OY755244.1, on the reverse strand, counting down.
TCACTGAAAATCCCTCCTAAAATGACCCAAATAATTCATGAATTGAAGTTTATGACGCCAAATTCCAATGTTATGTGTGTCGTAATACCAGTACTATATATAGTTGTCGTGGAAGAGAAGGGAAACCCCACCGATGATTAATATTAATCAGTTAGAATACAAAAAATCTTCAGGTTTCTCTTATCTTTCATGATGACTAATAATGCTTTTTTGAAATGGTGTTATAAATGCATTTGTACAGCATTTTCAGAGAATCTCTTCCAACCCGCGAATCCGCGCGTGAGTTTGAGTGACGTAATTTTTCAGTCGGTGCTTTATTGACAGCTGTGCCAAATCGCACGCGCTGTATGTAAACAAGTTTTTAGGGATTAAAAACTACAAAACTGTGTAAGGTTATGCATTTATTCTTTCTTTCAATGGACCAAGACTGGAAATAAATTCGTTACACTGTGTTTCGGCGGGGTGTACGGGTTTGCATGACGGTTTTGGATTCCGTATTTCCTGAACCGTCATACAAACCCGTACACCCCGCCGAAACACCGTGTAACTAATATTATTCTGTTTACGAAGTGTTGTATTACAGAGAAGAGGGTTTACTCTGTTTGCGTAGTGTTGTGTTACAGAGAAGAGGGTTTATTCTGATTCAGTAGTTTTGTATTACAGCTGAGAAGAGTGTTTATTCTGTTTGCGTAGTGTTGTATTACAGAGAAGAGGGTTTATTCTGTTTGCCAAGTGTTGTATTACAGAGAAGAGGGTTTATTCTGTTTGCGTAGTGTTGTATTACAGAGAAGAGGGTTTATTCTGTTTGCATAGTGTTGTATTATAGAGAAGAGTGTTTACTCTGTTTGCGTAGTGTTGTATTACAGAGAAGAGGGTTTACTCTGTTAGCTTAAGAAATGAATTGAATATTTTTGATGTTTAAGCAAAATAAACGACAGAAAATGATCGACAAATTACATGAATTGCGCAAGCGATTCATGGTTAATTTGCTGATCATTTTCTGTGGTTTATTTCGCTTAAACGTAAAAAAATTTTTAATTCATTTCTTACATTTGCATTATATTTCCTGTAATTTCTAGCATGGATAAGTAGCTTATTGGTATGCAAATGTGTTTAATCCTGACTTGATGTTGTTAACACGAATAGTACATGTGCTTACAGGAATAGCCATAATCGCATAACTTAAGTGGTGTACTATTCGAACGCAACAAAATAAGTTCCAATGTAAACAATCAACGTCATCAACTTAACACTTTGGCACCAAAATACCGAGATGACGTCAATTGATGTGACGTCATCTTGACCTTAGGATAAAAAAGCTTTAATCGCTATTGATATAGTCTACATGTAAAAGTGAATAAATCCTTTTTATAAAGTGCTGCACTTATCTTTAAAGTTGTCGCGTATTAGTAAAGAAAACCTTTAGATAAGAAAATCATAAAGGTTTACGCTAATAAGAACGCAGTCTATTAGTTTTGAAAATTCCACCAAATGTCTGCTGTCCGAATTCGAAAATTAATTGGCGGAAAAAAGGCCTGTAAGCCCCGCTTCCGCTGAAAATGAAGTTTACAACAATTGAACATCAATTTTTGCAATGGAAAGGGATGGGGTGAATGTAAATATGTAGTGTTGTATTACAGAGAAGAGTGTTTACTCTGTTTGCGTAGTGTTGTATAACAGAGAAGAGGGTTTACTCTGTTTGCGTAGTGTTGTATTACAGAGAAGAGGGTTTACTCTGTTTGCGTAGTGTTGTATTACAGAGAAGAGGGTTTACTCTGTTTGTGTAGTGTTGTATTACAGAGAAGAGGGTTTACTCTGTTTGCGTAGTGTTGTATTACAGAGAAGAGGGTTTACTCTGTTTGCGTAGTGTTGTATTACAGAGAAGAGGGTTTACTCTGTTTGTGTAGTGTTGTATTACAGAGAAGAGTGTTTACTCTGTTTGCGTAGTGTTGTATTACAGAGAAGAGGGTTTACTCTGTTTGTGTAGTGTTGTATTACAGAGAAGAGTGTTTACTCTGTTTGCGTAGTGTTGTATTACAGAGAAGAGGGTTTACTCTGTTTGCGTAGTGTTGTATTACAGAGAAGAGTGTTTACTCTGTTTGCGTAGTGTTGTATTACAGAGAAGAGGGTTTACTCTGTTTGCGTAGTGTTGTATTACAGAGAAGAGGGTTTACTCTGTTTGCGTAGTGTTGTATTACAGAGAAGAGTGTTTACTCTGTTTGCGTAGTGTTGTATTACAGAGAAGAGGGTTTACTCTGTTTGCGTAGTGTTGTATTACAGAGAAGAGGGTTTACTCTGTTTGCGTAGTGTTGTATATTACAGAGAAGAGGGTTTACTCTGTTTGGGTAGTGTTGTATTAGAAGAGGGTTTACTCTGTTTGCGTAGTGTTGTATTACAGAGAAGAGTGTTTACTCTGTTTGCGTAGTGTTGTATTACAGAGAAGAGGGTTTATTCTGTTTGCGTAGTGTTGTATTACAGAGTAGAGGGTTAAAAGGATGCTAGGCATAAATGGGTTTAACTTTCCCTGTTGAAAATTCATGCAAGAAAGGATAACATCATGAGTATTTATTAGCTGAATGTCTGTATTGGCATATGTACTCAAGCTATATCAGTGTGGGTAGAAACTGTATAGTCAGATATACAGTCAGACTTTAATAGCTCGAGCATCACTAAGAAGTCGAGAACAGTGCCCTGCTCGAGGTCTGGTAGAAGTCCCTGAAAAAGTTGTTCTTAATTCTATGTAATAAACAACTGCTGAGTCAAATATGGCTTGCTTAAGGACTTTTGTTGGTTCGAGGTATAATTATGCCCCTTCATCTGTTAATACGTTGTTTGTAGTACTATTGACTCAAGGACACAAATGTGTGAACATATTACCTGTTGATTACAGGTAAGTCTGTGTTTTCACGAGTAATCAAACAGTTATCAATTTAGCGGATCACACCTTTAAACGGAATAATTGCAGGGTACAGATCAAAGCCTGACCAATCATGAACACGTTAAATTATGTTTGCTTACGAGTAAATATTATTTGTGTTTCATTAGAGTTTGCCTATAATTAGAAAATATTTTTGAATGTGAACTTGCATACAAAAATTCGTTTAATTTAGGAATTCTGAAACTTGACCCTACCGAGACAGTCACATACACAAACATGCCTCATTGATGTAAATAAAGGGAGAGACGTAAAACACATGAAATTTATGTTTACAAACTCAAATTTACTGAGCCCAAGGATTTAAAGCAATAAGTAATGGTTTAGAAACTGATCATGTAATTGATAAAAAAAACACATCAAAACACAAGCAATTGAAAAAATTCAAAGGATTGAATGAGTATTGAACCATACATGTGATAACTACCGACGGTAGGTGAATTCTACCGTTTTCAGATGTGGTTTACCGTTCTACTTTAACGATCTACCGTTTCTGAAATACCAAGGCAATTTTTTAGTGACATGTATTTTCCTCCCTGACAGAGTTTATCTGTTCGTTCTCTATACACAAAGACCGCCTTTAGCTTGCTATCATGCTGTGATCCATGCTTGGTCTGTTTTGGTAGGGACCAATCAAGGGAATCCCCTGTGGAGACCATGGAGAATTCCCGAATTACATAATCACGAGGTGGTTCCGGTTTTCACTCTACTGCTTTACCAAATAAATTGTTCAGGAACCAGTCGTTTCAAAATGCAAACGTCTACCACAAATATCACATGCAGCAGGTTTATTACTCAAGCGAGGCGACATGGGAGTGTCATGACCCTATAATAGGAATTATAATCTCATAATTAAGTTATAAGACATAGAAATGATTCTCTACTTCCTTGTCAAAGACAGCTGTGCTTGGCCTTGTTGTTGCAATGGGCCGAAACACTTCGAAAATAAGACTGCTTGGACTGATAATCATGAATTTGATTTGTACACTAAATTACTTTTTATGCCCCCAAAGCTAGGCTTTGGCGGCATATAGTGATCGCACCGTGCGTGTGTGTGGGTGGGTGGGTGGTTGGGTGTGTGTGTGTGTGGGTGTGTGTACCTTTTGTCCGGAGTATATTTCCTTTGTCACATCAGCTATGGATACCAAATTTGGTGTGTGAGTTCATCTTGGGATGGGGGAGTGTCGCGTACCATTTTCAGGTCACTGTGACCTTGACCTTGACCTTTGACCTTGATTTTGCAAAAAGCTTGTCCGGAGCATATCTCCTTTACCTTACCAGCTACAGATTCCAAATTTGGTGTGTGAGTTCATCTTGGGATGGCGGAGTGTCGCGTACCATTTCCAGGTCACTGTGACCTTGACCTTGACCTTTGACCTCGATTTAAAAAAAAGCTTATACCTTACCAACTACAAAAAGCTTGTCCGGAGTATATCTCCTATACCTTACCAGCTAAGGATTCCAAATTTGGTGTGTGAGTTCATCTTGGGATGGAGGAGTGTCGCGTACCATTTTCAGATCACTGTGACCTTGACCATGACCTTTGATCGATTTTACAAAAAGCTTGTCCGGAGCATATCTCCTTTACCTTACCAGCTACAGATTCCAAATTTGGTGTGTGAGTTCATCTTTGGATGGCGGAGTGTTGTGTACCATTTCTAGGTCACTGTGACCTTGACCTTTGACCTCGATTTTAGAAAAAGCTTATACCTTACCAGCTACAAAAAGCTTGTCCGGAGTATATCAACTATACCTTACCAGCTAAGGATTCCAAATTTGGTGTGTGAGTTCATATTGGGATGGAGGAGTGTCGCATACCATTTTCAGATCACAGGACCTTGACCTTGACCTTTGACCGATTTTACAAAAAGAATGTCCAGAGCATATCTCCTATACCTTACCAGATACGTATTCCAAATTTGGTGTGTGAGATCACCTTGAGATGGCGGAGTGTCGCGTACCTTTTTCAGGTCAATGTGACCTTGACCTTGACCTTTGACCTTGATTTTACAAAAAGCTTGTCCGGAGCATATCTCCTATACCTTTACCAGCTACGGATCCAAAATTTGGTATGTGAGTTCATCTTGGGATGACGGAGTGTGGCATATCATTTTCAGGTCACTGTGACCTTGACCTTTGACCTCGATTTTACAAAAAGCTTATACCTTACCAGCTGCAAAAAGCTTGTCCGGAGTATATCTCCTATACTTTACCAGCTACGGATTCCAAATTTGGTGTGTGAGTACATCTTGGGATGGAGGAATGTCGCGTACCATTTTCAGGTCACTGTGACCTTCACCTTGACCTTAGACCTCGATTTTACAAAAAAGGTTGTCCAGAGAATATCTCCTATACCTTACCAGCTACGGATTCCAAATTTGGTGTGTGAGTTTATCTTGGGATGACGGTGTGTCGCGTACCATTTTCAGGTCACTGTGACTTTGACCTTTGACCTAGATTTTACACAAAGCTTGTCCGGACCATTTCTCTTATACCTTACCAGCTACGGATTCCAAATTTGGTTTGTGAGTTCATCTTGGGATGGCGGAAAGTCGTGTACCATTTTCAGATCACTGACCTTGACCTTGACCTTTGACCTCAATTTTACAGTCCGGAGCATATCTCCTATACCTTACCAGATACAAAAAGCTTGTCCAGAGCATATCTCCTATACCTTAAACGTTGACAATCAACCCAGGGTCCTTTTTAACGTTGAGAATGACTTAGGGTCCTTTTTAACTAAGTTTTGACCCTTGACTCTTTTCTTAGCTATCATAATCGTCGAAGGTTCTGTTTCTAATGTTAAGAACTGACTCCTGTGTCATTTTTAACAGCATCAAAATTTAATGTTACACCTGCATTACATTGTATTGTTTTTCCGCCAAAATGCATTTCGGTGTCAAACACTTTGGGGGCATTTGTCACCCGTGACGACTCTCTTGTTCATTAGTATAATAAGTGGTAATGGCACTAAAGAAGTAATTGAAAACACCATGAATTATTATCTACCATTGCAAACTCTTAAAAAAATAATAACTATATAAGTTGAAATGTCATCAATTTTCGCGACGATTGTAGATACGGGCTAAAACACGGACTCTGGACCTGATGGGATTTCGACATTTCTGTGTCTGCTCAATGTTTGCAGTAACTAACTTGAACTGAGTAAAGGTTTAACTAACTTGAACTGAGTAAAGGTTGTCATTGGGAGTACAGTATAACTGCGTTATTTCGACTCTCGTTTTTCCGAGATACCCTCTTATTCCGAGGGAATGTTGAGGTCCCGGCTCAAATTCTATCAAATCTAATTGAAAATACCTGCATTAATCCGAATAGCGATAATCCGAAAATTCGAGCATGTGTGCTAGTCCCGCGGATCATTCTGGTTCCTTTTATCGATTGTTTAATTCGAGCACGGTGTTTTCCCACCTCCGAGGTAATTATTCACACCTTGTCGATACGTTGTCTTGACCTTTTGAAAGATCCGTCTATGGGACATTAGATCTTCCAAATGTGTGAATAACACATTCATTGAATGCAGACTTTACTTTGGTGTAAATAATGATGAGAATTTAGTAGACTGAAGTCTTCATAAACAAAGAGTTACAATCATAATTTGCATACGTTCGCAAACGTGTTGTGATTTTTCGGTACCGCTGAAAGGGTGCCATATAACGTCTTTCTGCTTTAAATTTATAAATAGTGCAGTGCTTTTCGTGTAGTGCTTTGAAATTCGCAACATTTTTGTTAATTTTAGACAGTCTCGTTCATGCAGACTCTTGCTATGAGAGATGAACGAGAATAATTATGTCAGACGAAAAAGCCGAGTGTTCCGATTATTAATTAATTTGGTCACTCGCCCTGATTTTTCTACTACGAAACAGCACGGGAACGAAACGAAATTATTTGCTTGTGCTCCAACTCAGCACCAACAACTAAATTAATGTCGACAAATGGAAACTATGCAAAATAAACGACATAACGCTATATGCCACGACTGTTCAAGAGATATGTCTAAATGGTTTGAAACAAGTTTTGAGTTTATTGTGAAGGGTCCGTTGAACGGACCCATACAAATTATTCTGTTCAAAATTTCGGTTGCCGATTTAAATGGTGTTTTCTATTATCACTTATATTAGGAAAGAATCGATGAAATATATACGCATTGAAGTTTATGATAATGTTAAAAAGTTTACTGTGAAGAAATGTGCTTCCTCTTGTCATCAAACAATGCTCTTGGAAATGACACACAATGCTAGAGATCGGTTATTTCGAGCATTGCGATAATCCGAGGTTTTTGCTGATTCCCGACGGTGCTCGAAATATCACCAATATTCTGTATAGCTAAATAAGGGCTATAAAAATAAGCCCAAAAAAATCCCTAAAAATGTTATTATAAAATAAGATAAAATGGAATATCTTTTTCATTATATGATAAAACTAATAAATCTTGATTTTTTTCATGACATTATTTAATAAGGAACCCAGTGTTTTGGGCTTGAGACCTATTGATTTCAATGTGTCCTTTTGGCAAATAAAAAAAATCTAGAATTATTACTGCATGTCAATTACTAGTATTTGTTTTTAACCCTTTCCCTGTTCCATTTTTATTCCAAATTCCAGTCCCTACTGGATATTCTTAAACAAAGTAGTTAAAAAGAAATTTGGAGATTGGAACTTTATAGCCATTTTAGAAAGTACAGAAACACTGTTAAAATTTCAAAAGCAAACGGAGCAGACCCTGATCAGATGGCTCCTATAGGAGCTGTCTGATCTGGGACTACTCTGTTTGCAAATGGATGAAACCTTGGTTTATATGAAGGAAAGGCTTAATGGAGGTTTTAACTCCACATTGTAATTTTTTTTTGTCAAACCAGAAAGTGTAGAATCATTCCTATATATCATAAGCAAACAGAGCAGACCCTGACCAGACAGCTCCTGTAAGAGCCACCTGATCTGGGTCTATTCTCTGTGCAAATTTATGCGTGAAACAGATGTTTATATGAGGGAAAGGGTTAAGTGTGTAAATGTTATGTGTGTAATATAAGGTTTAATAATGGAATGGTATGCATTTATGGTAAAGTATGAATGATAATGTATAACAAACATAGGTATCAAGCAAATTTCTTTTTTCTCCTCCATATATTTAATAATAATTTTGTCGCATCAGTAAAATCTACCTGACAAAAGTCAAATCTACCTGACAAATTTCCTAAATCTACCTGACATGCCTCAGCAGGTTATCACATGTATGATTGAACACAATTGCTATTTCATGTTGTAGTATCATATTTTAACTATCTAGGTAATTGAATATTGACAATTTCAGATGAACTTCACTTGCTCAAGCACCCTCACTGTAGTATAATTTCATAAGCAAACAAAGCAGACCCTGATCAGATGGCTCCTACAGGAAAAATTTGATCTGGATCTACTCTGTTTGCAAAGGTGTGAAAAGGTGTCTACATGAAGGAAAGGGTTAAGCTAGAGGTAAATTGGAGATTACATTCATACAGTTTGAATTAAGATGATATGTCACGTAACTTTGGTGTACTTGAAATGATTCAAACTATTTGACTGCCTGATTATTATACCCCCATAAATGAAGTTGGGGGCTGTATACTGGAGTCACCATGTCTGTTCATCTGTCCGTCCGTCAGTCTGGCTTGTCCGGATCATAACTTTCAAAGTATAAAAGCTATTGAATTCAAACTAAAGGAGCTCTCTGATCTGGGTCTGCTCTGTTTGCAGTGGTGTAGAAAGGTGTATTTATTGAATAAAAGGTTAGATCATACAACCCATTCCCTCATATTGACACCTTTTGACGCCTCTGTAAAAGTCTTTTTCTGATACAATTGTGATAAATAGAGCATTTGCTTCTTACGAGCAAATGCTCTATTTATCACAATGGTTTAAAAACTACACAATTCTGAAATTTTCCTTTTCTCTTATTAATGCTCCTTTTCAGTAGATTTATACAAAGAGGTAGGATCTAAAAATAGCCTATGAGGAAATGGATTAAAATTCTGTCAAGAAAACTAGTTTTCATTTTCTTTATGAAATATTCATTTCTTTCAGGGAAGAATACCATTTATTGGATTATTTTTTTATTTTTTAGTCAAACTCGTGTCCAAGGCTTGCAGATGATGCTCCACAGTATAAACCAGCAGGAAAGAATGTGAATGTTAGCGTACCGGGGGTTAACCTCGATAAAAATATAGTAAGTGTACTCTGGATATGGTAACACCCCTATAATGTGACCACCAAATAGAGGTCAAATTCACAATATTAAAGGCAGCTGGTAGCTTAGTGCAGGTTGAAAGTTATGCAGAAAGCTCCTACAGGAGCTTTCTGCATTACTTTCATCCTGCATTTAGAAACCACCTGCTTTTAAAGACATCTGTGTCATCTATTGATAAGGTGCTCACTTTTTAGCTCACCTGAACCGAAGGCTCAGGATGAGCTATTGTGACCGCTCTTTGTCCGTCCTCCGGTGTCTGTCCACATTTTCAAACGACATCTCCTCTGAAACCGCTGACCCGATTTTAACCAAATTTTGTCAGAAGCATCAGTGACTAGGGGGAACGAAACGTCGTTCACATTATGACCCCCAGACCAAAAATGGCCCTGTCTAAGGGGCTTATCAGTTTTTCATAGGAAAATCTTTAAAAATCTTCTTTAAACTGTAAGGCCTAGACCTTTGATATATGGCATGTAGCATGATCTAATGGTCCTATACAAAGATTGTTCAAATTATGACCCCTGAACCAAAAATGGCCCCACCCAAGGGCTTATCAGTTTTAAGCTCACCTGAGCAAAGCTCAGGGTGAGCTTTTGGGATACTTGAATGTCCGTTGTCCGTTGTCCGTCGTGCGTCGTCAACAATTTGCTTGTGAACACTCTAGTGGTCACAATTGTAGTCCTATCTTCATGAAACTTGGTCAGAACGAATGTCTTGATAAAATCTCGGACGAGTTCGAAAGTGGGTCAAGTTGGGTTAAAAACTAGGTCACTAGGTCAAATAGGAAAACCTTGTGAACCCTCTACAGGTCACATTTTTAGCCCAATTTTAATGAAACTTTGTCAGAATGATTGTCTTGATAAAATCTCGGAGAAGTTTAAAAAAATGGGTTACGTGAGGTAAAAAACTAGGTCCCTAGGTCAAACAGTAGAAAAACCACTCTAGTGGTCACAATTTTAGTCCAATCTTCATAAAACTTAGTCATAATGATTGTCTTGATAAAATCTCAAACGAGTTTGAAAGTGGGTTATGTGGGGTTAAAAACTAGGTCACTAGGTCAAATAGTAGGAAAACCTTGTGAACACTCTAGAGGTCGCATTTATAGCCAAATCTTCATGAAAAATGGTCAGAATGATTGTCCTAATAAAATCTTGGACAAGTTTGAAAGTGGGTTATGTGAGGTCAAAAAGTAGATCACTGGGTCATATCTTAGAAAAATCTAGTTTACACTCCAGTGGCCACATTTTTAGCCCAGTCTGTATATATATGTCTGATTGCAATCAAATGAAAAAACTTAACAAATCTTCTTCCCTAAATCAAAAGTGTTCAAACTGTACTGATTCATTAAAACACATGACTCCCAGGGGCTTGGTTAATTTTCTGTATATGGCTATAATGAAAACTCAAAAAATTCTTCTGAAACCATGTCACAGATGTAAGGTAACCTTTTACTCCATAAATACACCTTTCTATGCCTTTACCAGTAGAGTAGACCCAGATCAGACGGCTCCTTTAGGAGCCACCGATCAGGGTCTGCTCTGTTTGCTAATGGAATAATATAGATCTGATTCTATAGTTTCTGCTCTGGCAAGAATTGCATGTATTAAGACATGTATGCCATTTTAAAAATCTAATTAATATTAAAAAATTTGTAATGTTATCATAAATTGTTCTAACATGAATATAAACATGTAGTAAAAGGATTAAATGCAATTTGCAGGACTTAGGTGTCAAAAAAAAGAGTAAAGTACCTAGTTATAGTCTACTTTCAGTCCGAATGACCACTCAGCCGACTGTACATTTACTCCCCTGGTCATTGAGTCATTGGCCTACAATATTGAGCACTGCTAACATATGGCACAATCATGCAGCGGCAGTACCGGCGAGTGACCCTCACAGGTACCCATTTTAACCCCTGGGTGGAGAGATGTGCGGGTGGGAGACACGGAAAAGCGTCTCTGAAATTTCCGGTGGGGGCCTGGGTTTGAACCCCGGACCTCTCGACTGATAGTCAAGCGCGTTACCACTAACCCACTGCCACCTACGAACAGGTGTCCCTGTTCAGATCATTTTAACCCTTCGCTTGCTGTTCACATCAATATACCTACCTGTAAATAGTGAAGACGCAGATGAGATGGCTCCTGCAGGAGCTGTCTCATCAGGGTCTGCACTATTTACAAGCTGATTGTGCAACCAGTGCACTCCACAGCAGTGATTTCACAGCGCAATACTTGTACACTGAGAAGATATATGTAATTATACAACAGGGCATGGGTAAAGAAAGAGAAATGTATTTTAAAATTGAGCAAGAGGATGGTAAATTGTTAAAAAACATGGCTACCAGGGACATGGCTAATATTCCTTATATATATAGGTGACCCTCTATATATTGAGTTTGTAAGGTCCATGCAATTAAAATCTTCGATTCATCAAGAGTTCAACTAAAAAAAGGTGCCATTTTTTTATGTAAAGTTCATATCAGATTTTGTAAACAAGCTGCCATAATGGCCCTTTTGTTTAATTATTTCTTTCTATGCCCCAAACACATTGCTTTGGTGGCATATAGTAATTGAATTGTCCATACACTTTGTCTGGAGCATACCTCTTATATTATGGGAGGTAGGAATGTCTGGAGCATACCTCCTATATTATGGGAGGTAGGAATGCCAAAGTTGGTCTACAAATACATCTTGTGATGATGGATTTTCAGGCCACTGTGACTTTAACCTCTAACCATAGCTATAGGAAAATGTTGTCCGAAGCATATCTCCTATATTACATGACATAGGAATGCCAAATTTGGTTTATGTTATGTAATCCAATCCTTGTAAAATTTGATCAGCATGTATATTACTATGTCTCGGTCAAATTCGATAACCAGCAAGATTGCCCCAGATTCTCCAGAATTATCTCCCCTTACTTTATGAATTTCTGTGGGCTTTTGCTTGTCCGCTCTATAACTCGAAAACAAATGTAATTTTAAACCTTTTCAAATTTGGTTAGCATGTAAATTACCATAATATCTCAGTCAAGTTGATAACCAGCAAGATTGCCCAAGACACTCCAGAATTACTCTCCTACTTTATGAGTTTATGTGAACTTTTGCTTGTCTGCTCTCTAACTCGAACAAAATTAATGTAGTCCAATCCTTTTCAGATTTGTTTGGCATGTATATTACTATAATGTAGCTTGTTACCAACTTTGACAACATTCTAAGTATGGAGTAATTGCCTTTCAACTCCCAGAATTTTGATAGGCTTAGTTTGTGACATTTTGGCTTTCTTGTTAGCTCGTCTGTTTTGAAGAAATTAGGAGCTATTGTCATAACTCAGGCATCCGCATCGTTGTCCTTGTTGTCCGAAATCTTAACATTGACCATAACTTCTTCAATTTTTCATTAATTTTACAACCTTCATTTTTGGTATGCATGTTCATCATGACAATGATGACAGACGAGCGTTGGCACCCGCTTGCGGTGCTCTTGTTTTCTTGGTTATGGTGTAATTGAACCACTTGGCAGATTTCAGTTTAATTTCCAGGAATGTTGTATAGGTGACCCCTTTACCAGAATTGTTGTTCAGACCATTTTGAATCATTAATAAATGTAGCCAGCAGGAGCAGAACTAAAGGCTATTGTGAAAAAATCTCTGAATATATCGGCTGGATTTGAGTAAATCTACCCAGAATATTCCTTAGGTTACACTTTACTAAACTTATTCAAGCCGTTGTTGTTGATAAAAAAACTTAGTGATTTCCCTACTTTTCCATCCAATCAACGAGCCGCATTTTTGAAAATTTTCAGACTCTAATCCTCATAAATTTTATAAAATCGACTCTAACTTTCGAAGACAAACCTTCCAGTGCGCATGCGCAACAAACTCCGCCCACTACTAGACAAATCGAATGAGTTGCTGTTATGACGTCATCGACACGTGAACGAGTATACACAAGTACACATGTTCACGTGTGTAAAACATGGAGAGGAAGCCTGTAATTGCAAACAACTGAGAGGCAGAATTATAGACCCAATAGAAAATGGACAAATAAATCACGAACATCCCACCTGTTGAAGCAGGATTATATTGAAAAAGGACTAATGTAAATAAGCAAATAAATCAGGAAATAAGAGCAAACCTGTATTTGAAACCGTAATCCGTTCAACAAAACATAAACAATCACACCTGTAATCTTTTGTAATTATTCTTATTTCAATATTCCGATAATAATATAATGAATGTTTAATATTAATAAGCTTTATTTTTTTATATATGGGTTTTCGGTAGCAGTGAAGATTTAAATCTGTGTAAACCGAGTAGACCCTGATCAGACAGCATAGGATTCGTCTGATCTGGGTCTTCTCGGCTTACAAAGTGGTCAAAAGAGGTCACTTAATATAGGGTAAAGGGTTCACATAATTTAAATATCCATCGCGATTTTGCGTCCGTCTTTCAACAGAATTATTTTTTTCACAGTTTTGGGGATAAATATTGTCAGTGCATCGTCTTCTTCGCAATGCTCTGTGGCACTTACAGCCGTCTCTGTCTTAATGTTCTGACCGCTTGGACCAGAACGTGTCTCACAACGTGCCACGGTGTGAGGTGAATCCAACGTATTGCTAATATCAGTTAATGTTTTGAAATCTTCCCGCTGATAAGCCTGCACAGCACTACTCCTGTGCTTGCTTCTGCTTATAATGGATTTTGTCAGCAAATTTGTCATTATAGAGTGTTGTGCATAACGTTACTCGTGCAGAGTGGTTACTAATGCGTCGGCCGTCAGTAGAAATGTTCGCTTCCTGAAATAACTTTTTCATCGTGTTTCTGATGTGTGTCTGAGGAATACAGGCACAACTGTATCTCAAATTTCCATTTTCGTCAACACCTCCTAGAGGTTTGCGATAAAAAGGTCCTTTTCTTGGTATTAAATCAAGGTATTTTTCGAAATTTTAACAACACTACGCTCATTTGCATCATTCTCATAGTGAACTATTGGGCTAACATCCACTTTTCTATGTTGCAGTCCACCCTGAGAGTTTTTTCTAACGCGTGGTGTAAAACTAACATATTTTGTTTTGTTTGCATGGTCATAGCCGATTTGAAACTGTTCCACCTTACAATCAATGTGTTCTTGACATCCTCTGAAGCCAAACACTTTACCATTATAAAAAAACACTGCGTTGCTAAGGCCAGACGACGTTTCTAAACTGAACACACCTGATGTCCACAGACTGTGTTCATCGTCTTTGGTTACCGGATCAGCCTGTTTTACATCTAGGCCAATTCCACATGCCGTGAGTTCCTTCATGCGCGCATCGAGTGTTTTTCGTAATTCGGAAAAATTGTTGTCATCGTTTTTAAAGAAATTCAAACTCGGGTATCCTTCAGATTTTAAATACCGCTGAATGGCACACACAATTTGATATATAAAGTGTTCGGCGGGTAGGGGTTTCTGTCTTTGCGACGGATTTCTAGTACAAATCGTTGCATCCAGTAGTCTAAAAGCGAGACATTGGTTGACATTTCCTTTATATCGACTGGAATTGGAAACCCGGGCTCGAAGGCAGTTTCTGTTCTGTTCTGTTTCGATTTTCGTCCCATTCGCTCCAGAGGCCTATCCCCCACTGTGTGTTCATACGCGTTTTCTTGGGTACACCTTCTTGCTGCCTTTTGCGAATTTCCTCTGGTGATATTGAAGGTGCAAACCTGGTAGAACTGGAGTTGGCAGTTGCCTCAGAAAATAATAATAAAGAAATATTTACACACCAGGTGCGGATCCAGGATCTAAAATATTACTAAAAACAATTTGTTTGGGCAATTTTAGGGGGCGTACGCCGGCTCCGCCCCTCTAAATCCGCGCCTGCACGCGTGTATAAATATGTAAATGCTTGTTCAGTGCAAATTCTCCATCTGAAGTCATGATAAAATTCCAGGGGTTGTAATAGAAAAACAAATCTTACAAAAGCAATTTACCTGGTATTTGGTTTTGCAGCAAATCCTGTGTCGGAATACCCATCAACTGTGTGCATGTTAAGTCAGACAAATCTTCGTTAAATAAGTCTGCTAGCTCGGTGCCAGAGAGCAGGTCAAACGACAGATTGTTGTCAGACATTGTTATTTTGCCTCCAGAAAATTGTGTAAAACTGTTTTACACATAGACGGGGGATATTTGATTACGTAACAAAACCAAATATGGCAATGTTTACAAGAAAAAGGCGCGAAATAAGTTCACTGTGTGGGATTTTCAAAACATAAACACGTGAGAATATTAACAAAGACGACCTTTGTTTGATTGGCTGGTTTTCTGAGTATTTTGCATAAACGGATGTGGGTTTTAGATGTATCATAATCACGTGACTATATACAAGTTTATCATTGCTTAGTGGGCATGGCTTATAAACTGAGCCTGTTGAAAAGTAGGGCAATCACTAAATCGGTTAGAGCTTATAAACTGCAGTCTTTGAAAATAAGACGGCCTAAAACGCTTCGCTTCGCTTACGTTATCGGCCGTCTTATTTTCGAAGACTGCAGTTTATAAGCTCTAACCTATACATGGTCGTCATGGATAAGGCTAAATATCTGTATATACTTGCAGATTATAATTTTGCAGGAATATCCTTAGAATACCCTTTGCCAAGAGTGCTTAAATCATTGTAGTTCCTGATAAATGATGACTGCCAGGCAGTAACCTTGTCTGATCAGGGTTTGCTCTGTTTACTTGTGATATAATATTATATAGATATGATTCTACAGTTTCTGTCATGGCTAAAATGTCCTGTGTTCAGGTGCTATTATAGCAATTGAAATAATTAATATTCATGATATCATTATTTCTTATATGAATATTCATAGACTAAAGGGTTAATATTTACTTCTCTTTTTATTTCATTAAATTTTCAATGAGTATTTGAGAGTATGTAATAGGGATGTTAATAGCTTGCTTTGCTTTATTGATATTTTTCAGGGTGGAGAATACACATTTGAGTTCAATGGTGTAAATACAACAGGACATAAAACAGGAAAAAATTTAACAAGTACACTCGAGTCTCCGGTATGTTATATTTTGAGTAGAGAGTTTGTTAAAGCATTTGCTATTCAAATCCTAGAAATTCATGATAGTCACTGTCTCTGATTGACTTATTAACCCTTTCCTTCATATAAACCCTTTTTTAGGCATTTGCAAACAGAGCAGACCCAGATCAGATTGCTCCTATAGGAGCCTTCTGACCAGGGTCTGCTCTGTTTGCTAATATATGGAATTTGATAGTTCTCTTTCTTAACTTTCTAAAATGGCTACAATGTTCCACCTTCCATGTTTTGCTAATGGTAAGTGATAAATCTCTTTTTTAGCTCACCAGAGCACTTTTGTGCTCAGGATGAGCTTTTGTGATCGCCTGATGTCAGTCATCCGTCGGCGTGCGTCGTCAGTCGTCCCGCATCAACAATTTCAACCTTTAAAAATCTTCCTCCCTGAATCTACAAGGTTCTCAGCTTTCATCAGGGGTGCCTTGTTTTCTATAGAAACATATAGTGAAAACTTTGAAAATCTTCTCCTCTGAAACTGGAGAGTTCTCAGCTTTCATATTTAGCACATAGCATCATGTTCAGGTCCTCTACTATATAAATTGTGCTCCTGGGGTCAAAATTGGCCCTGCCCCAGGAGTGGCCGGTTTTCAATAGAAACATATAGTGAAAACTTTGAAAATCTTCTTCTCTGAAACTGGAAGGCTCTCAGCTTTCATATTTTGCACATAGAATTATGTTCAGGTCCTCTACAAAAGTTATATAAATTATGCCCCTGGGGTCAAAATTGGCCCTGCCCCAGGGGAGGCCAGTTTTCAATAGAAACAAATACTGAGAAATCTTTGAAAATCTTCTCCTCTGAAACTGGAAGGTTCTCAACTTTCATATTTGACACATAGCATCATGTTCAGGTCCTCTACAAAAGTTTTATGAATTATGGCATGGGGTCAAAATTGGCCCCACCCCAGGGGTACCTTGTTTTCTATAGAAACATATATTAAAACTTTGAATATCTTCTTCTCTGAAACTGGAAAGTTGTCAGCTTTCATATTTGACACATGGCATCATCTGTAGGTCCTCTACAAAAGTTATATAGATTATGCCCCTTGGGGTAAAAATTGGCCCTGTCCTAGGGCTTGTCAATTTTCAATAGAAGCATATAGTGCAAACTTTGAAAATCTTCTCCTCTGAAACTCATCATCTGAAACTCCTCATTATGTACAGGTCCTTTACAAAATTTAATGTTATATAAATTATGACCCTGGGGTAAAAATTGGCCCCGCCCCAGGGGTGGCCAGTTTTCAATAGAAACATATGGTGAAAACATTGAAAATCTACTCCTATAAAACTGGAAGATTCTAAGCTTTCATATTTGGCACATAGCATCATGTTCAATTCCTCTACATGAGTTATATAAATTATGCCCCTGGGGTCAAAATTGGCCCCGCCAAGGGGTGATCAGTATTCACTAGAAACAATTATTGTGAAAACTTTGAAAATCTTCTTCTCTTAAACTGGAAGGTTCTCAGCTTTCATATTGACAGATAGCATCATGAAAGTTATATAAATTATGGCCCTGGCGTAAAAATTGGCCTGACCCAGGGCCGGCTAGTTTTCTATAGAAACATAAAGTGAAAACTTCTCCTCTGATTGTCTGGTGAGCGATGTCAGGGCCATTCTGGCCCTCTTGTTTAGCTCACCTGAGCTAAGCTCAGCGTTAGCTTTTGGGAGACTTGAATCTCCGGCGTTCGTCGTATGTTGTGCGTCGTACGTTGTCAACAATTTGCTTGTGAACAATCTAGTGGTCACAATTTTAATCCAATCTTCATGAAACTTGGTCAGAATGATTGTATTGATAAAATCTCAGATGAGTTGGAAATTGGGTCATGTGAGGTTTAACACTAGGTCAAATAGTAGGAAAACCTTGTGAACACTCTAGAGGTCACGTTTGTTGCTCAGTCTTCATGAAACTTGGTCAGAATGATTGTCCTAATAAAGTCTTGGATGAGTTTGAAAGTGGGTCATGTGCGGTCAGAAACTTATAAAATCTCAGACAAGTTTGAAAGTTGGTCATGTGGGGTCAAAAACTTGGTCACTAGATCAAATAGTACGAAAACCTTGTGAACACTCTAGAAGTCACATTCATAGCTAAATTTTCATGAAAATTGGTCAGAATGATTGCCCTGATAAAATATTAGACGAGTTTGAAAATGGGTTATGTGGGGTCAAAAGCTAGGTCACTGGGTCATGTCTTAGAAAAATCTTGTTTACAGTCCAGGGGTTACATTTTTAGCCCAATCCCTCAAACTGGCTCAGAAAGTTTGTCTTGGTGGTATCAAGGTTGAGGGTGGAACAGACTCAAAAAGTAGGTCATTAGGTCAAATCTTAGAAAAATCACTGTAGAGGGCACATTTTTAGTCTAATCTTCATTGGTCAGAATGATTGTCTTGATAAAATCAATATTCTGAATCTTTGAAAATCTTGTTCTCCAGAACCACAGCTCATGATCCACTATCAACATTGTTCAAATATTGTCACTTAGGTCAATATTGACCCCACCCAGGGGCTACCTAGCTACATGTATAATCTTAAATCTTAGGTAATCAGGTGAGCGATTAGGGCCATCTTGGCCCACTTGTTACTTTTTAAAATGGTTACAATATTTCATATTTTGTCTATGAATATTCAGTTATTGCAATTTCGAATAAACATAGAACGAGGATTAACTCTTTATAATTATGCTAACAGCAAATTTATGATTACCTATGCAAACAGTTAGGATCCAGATCCAATGCCGTGTAACTGAACATCCCATCAGAATCCAAACTGTTAGACACTTTTAATCTTTCTTTGACCATAACATTTAACTTACATTTTGCACGCTAGTGGCGAAACAATGATTACTTATGCAAACAGTTTGGATCCAATTAAGTTGTCGAGTAACTGAACATCCTATCAGTATCCAAACTTAGATGCATGCCAGAAAATTTTTTAATGTGAATTTAAAATAAACTCGTGTTTCAGATTAAATGATATCGCTTAAACCACCAAATGGGATATGACTTAAATGGAATAATCAAAAGGTAATTCTTAATGAATGCTGTATGAGTTGTGTGAGCCATTGCATAGCCTAGGTATGTCAAGAACACCTCCTATCCACTGATTGGAATACATTGTATAAAAAAGAAAATGTGTCCATATGACACGGATGCACCCGCCAGGTTTTTGTCATAAAACAATCATCAAAGTTCAATCAAAATGTCGGCAAACAGGAAGTTGGTGAATGACAGACCTGAAAATAGGAGACAGGTTACATCTCACTTTGATAATAATTCAGACCAAATATCAAATCATTCCACCTTACACAAGCTAAGAAATCTTTCAACAAACTTTTTATCATTAAACAATCACCAAAAATTCAACCAAAGTGTCCGCAAACAGGAAGTAGATGAAGGACAGGCCAGAAAATAGGAGACACAGAACAACTCACTTTGATAATGCTTCAGACCAAATATCAAATTATTCTAGCTTACGCAAGCCAAGAGATCCTTGACAGAAATTTCGGACGTACGGACGGACAAGGGTAAAACTTAATGCCCCCGTCGCCTAAAGGCGGTGTCATAATAAACTCCAATGGACTGATCCCTCTGTAATACTCTTTGAATGTTAAATAGTTATGTCTCCCCCATTTATTGGCGTTCGTCGTCCATTCGTTCGTCGTCAACAATTTGAACCTTTAAAGTTCTTCTCCTCTGAATCTACAGGGGTCTCAGCTTTCATCTTTGGCACATAGCATCATATGTAGGTCCTCTACAAAAGTTTTATAAATTATACCCCTGGGGTCAAAATTGGCCCTGCCCCAGGGGTTTTCAGTTTTCAATAGAAACATATAGTGAAAACTTTGAACATCATCTCCTCTAAAACTAGAAGGTCCTCAGCTTTCATATTTGGCACATAGCTTCAACTTCAGGACTTCTACAAAAGTTATATAAATTATGCCCATAGGGTCAAAATTGGTCCCACCCCAGGGATTTCCAGTTTTTAATAGCTGACTGCGTAAACAGCCTATGGGATCACCAGTTATGCATAGGAAAAACTTTAAAAATATTCTTGTCAGAAACTACATGTCCCAGAGCTTAGATATTTGGTGTATCATAGATTTACTTAGCATAGCTTTATGAGTTTTATAAGTTTCATAGTTCTGGGGTTAAAATTGGCCCTGCCCTGTGTGTATATACTTCTTTACACCAGAAATTACATTCTAAAGTTTTCTCCTTAATATCACTCTTAGCTGAGACCAGTCAGTGGGATTTCTTATATAATCACCCTTAGCCTGATAGGTAGAGTAGAAATTGTGTTTAGACAAATAACACACACTCATTTAAGATTGAGAAAACTTTGTGGACAATACTCAAAATGCAGAATAAGCTTTTTAGCTCACCAGAGCACTTTTGTGCTCAGGGTGAGCTTTTGTGATCACTTGATGTCCGTCGTCCGTCGTCGTGCGTCCGTTGTCCGTCGTGCGTCGTCAGTCGTCGGGCGTCAACAATTTGAACCTATAAAAATCTTCTCCTCTGAATCTACAGGGTTCTCAGCTTTCATCTTTGGTACATAGCATCATCTTTAGGTCCTCTACAAAAGTTATATAAATTATGCCTCTGGGGTCAAAATTGGCCCCGCCCCAGGGGTGCCTTGTTTTCTATTGAAATATATAGTAAAACTTTGAAAATCTTCTCCTCTGAATCTACAGGGTTCTCAGCTTTCATATTTGGCACAAAGCATCATGTTCAGGTCCTCTACAAAAGTTATATAAATTATGCCCCTGGGGTCAAAATTGGCCCCGCCCCAGGGGTAGTCAGTTTTGAATAGAAACATATAGTGACAACTTTGAAAATCTTCTCCTCTGAATCTACAGGGTTCTCAGCTTTCATATTTGACACATAGCATCATGTTCAGGTCCTCTACAAAAGTTATATAAATTATGGCCCTGGGGTCAAAATTGGCCCCGCCCCAGGGGTAGCCAGTTTTGAATAGAAACATATAGTGACAACTTTGAAAATCTTCTCCTCTGAATCTACAGGGTTCTCAGCTTTCATATTTGGCACATAGCATCATGTTCAGGTCCTCTACAAAAGTTATATAAATTATGGCCCTGGGGTCAAAATTGGCCCCGCCCCAGGGGTAGCTAGTTTTGAATAGAAACATATAGTGACAACTTTGAAAATCTTCTCCTCTGAATCTACAGGGTTCTCAGCTTTCATATTTGGCACATAGCATCATGTTCAGGTCCTCTACAAAAGTTATATAAATTATGGCCCTGGGGTCAAAATTGGCCCCGCCCCAGGGGTAGCCAGTTTTGAATAGAAACATATAGTGACAACTTTGAAAAAAAATTCTTCTGAATCTACAGGGTTCTCAGCTTTCATATTTGGCACATAGCATCATGTTCAGGTCCTCTACAAAATTTGTATAAATTATGCCCCTGGGGTTAAAATTGGCCCCGCCCCAGGGGTGGTCAGTTTTCAATAGAAACATATAGTGACAACTTTGAAAATCTTCTCCTCTGAAACTGGAAGGTTCTCAGCTTTCATATTTGGCACATAGCATCATGTTCAGGTCCTCTACAAAATTTGTATAAATTATGCCCCTGGGGTCAAAATTGGCCCCGCCCCAGGGGTAGCCAGTTTTCAATAGAAATATATGATAAAACTTTGAATATATTCTTCTCTGAAACTGAACGGTTCTCAGCTTTCATATCTGGCACATAGCATCATGTTCAGGTCCTCTACAAAAGTTATATACATTATGCCCCTGGGGTCAAAATTGACCCCGCCCCAGGGGTGCCAGTTTTCTCTAGAAACATATAGTGAAAACTTTGAACATCTTCTCCTCTGATTGGCTGGTGAGCGATGTCAGGGCCATTCTGGCCCTCTTGTTTTCATACCTATGCCCTGCATTAAGCTACCAGCTATCAATATAGGGCATATCTGTTGTGAATTTCAGCTTAACTCTTTGCATGCTGGGTAATTTTGTCATCTGCTAAATTGTTGTCTGCAGCATATTCACAAGTTATCCTAACTACACACTTTCCCTGGGGTCAAAATTGGCCCCGCCCAAGGGGTGCCTTGTTTTCAATAGAAGCATATAGTAAAACTTTGAAAATCTTCTCCTCTTAAACCAGAAGGTTCTCAGCTTTCATATTTGGCACATAGCATCATGTTCAGGTCCTCTACAAAAGATATATAAATTATGGATCTGGGGTCAAAATTGGCCCCGCCCCAGGGTTGGGCAGTTTTCAATAGAAACAAATAGTGAAATCTTTGAAAATCTTCTTCTCTGAAACTGGAAGTCTCTCAGCTTTCATATTTGGCACAGAGCATCATGTTCAGGTCCTCTACAAAAGGTATATAAATTATGGCCCTTGGGTCAAAATTGTCCCCGCCCCAGGGGTGGACAGTTTTCAATAGAAACAAATAGTGAAATCTTTGAAAATCTTCTTCTCTGAAACTGGAAGGCTCTCAGCTTTCATATTTGACACATAGCATCATGTTCAGGTCCTCTACAAAAGTTTCATAAATTATGGCCCCAGGGTCAATATTGGCCCCGCCCCAGGGGTGGGCAGTTTTCAATAGAAACAAATAGTGAAATCTTTGAAAATCTTCTTCTCCGAAACTGGAAGGCTCTCAGCTTTCATATTTGGCACAGAGCATCATATTCAGGTCCTCTACAAAAGTTATATAAATTACGGCTCTGGGGTCAAAATTGGCCCTGCAATTAGCCCCGCCCCAGGGCAGGGCAGTTTTCAATAGAAACAAAAAGTGAAATCTTTGAAAATCTTCTCTGAAACTGGATGGCTCTCAGCTTTCATATTTGGCACATAGCATAATGTTCAGATCCTCAACAAAAGGTATATAAATTATGGCACTGGGGTCAAAATTGGCCCCGCCCCAGGGGTGGGCAGTTTTCAATAGAAACAAATACATATAGTGTAAACTTTGAAAACATTCTCTTCTGAAACTTGAAGGTTTTCAGCTTTCATATTTGGCACATAGCATCATGCTCAGGTCCTCTACAAATTTTTTATAAATTATGGCCCCAGGGTTAAAATTGGCCCCGCCCCAGGGGTGGGCAGTTTTCAATAGAAACAAATAGTGAAATCTTTGAATATCTTCTTCTCTGAAACTGGAAGGTTCTCAGCTTTCATATTTGGCACATAGCATCATGTTCCAGTCTTCTACAAAAGTTATATAAATTATGGCCCTGGAGTGAAAATTGGCCTGCCCCAGGGGTAGCCAGTTTTCAATAGAAACATATAGTGAAAACTTTGAAAATCTTCTCGTCTGAAACTGGAAGGTTCTCAGCTTTTATATTTGGCACATAGCATCATGTTCAGGTCCTATACAAAAGTAATATAAATTGTGCCTCTTGGGTCAAAATTAGCCCCGCCCCAGGGCAGGCTAGTTTTCAATAGAAACATATAGTGAAAACTTTGATAATCTTCTCCTCTGATTGTCTGGTGAGAGCTTCAGGGCCATTCTTGTTGCATATTGAGGGTATCAAGACTGACACACAAATACTTAGAATAATTAGGATATCAAGACTGACACACCTATACTTAGAATAATTAGAGCATCAAAACTGACACACATAATTATACTGACAATAAAAATAAAGGTATCAAGACTGACACACATCTACTTGTACTTAGAATAATTAGGGTATCAGAACTGACATTCACATACTTAGAATAATTTGGGTATCAAGACTGACACACATATACTTAGAATAATTAGGGTCTCAAGACTGACACACATATACTTATAATCAATCTAAGGGTATCAAGACTGACACACATATACTTAGAATCATTAGGGTATCAAGACTGACACACATATACTTAGAATAATTAGGGTATCAAAACAAGTGCACATATTCTTAAAATAATTAGGGTATCAAGACTGATTCACATATATTCAAAATAAAAATAAGGCCATCAAGACTGACACACATATACATGTACTCAGAATAATATGAGTATCAAAACTGACTCACATATACTTAGAATAATTAGGGTATCAAGCCTGATGCACATATGATAATTAGGGTATCAAGACTGACACACATATACTTTTTTTTTCCAAGAATCCTGCTGAATCAGTATAGGGATAGAACTGCAAAGATAGTTATATTTATAGATGACTAGTTTTGTGTTATGTGTTCTTTATACATTAAGAATGTGGATGGCAGGAAAAAAAGCTTCACTGGCTATGTCTACTACAGGATAAAGGATACAGACACAGAGGTTAATGGCAGTTTTGTAGGTAAGAATACACTTTCAAAATTCCCATACAAAACCCTTTTAAAGATGATTTTTCAAATTGACTATTCCAAAATTCAAGAAGTCAGACTTAATGTGAATACTCCGGGATATTTTGTAAGAAAAGTATAACATGACAGACATTGCAGACACTGATGAGAGGACTCCACTATGAGCCCTTCTGATGTGGGTCTACACTGTTACACAGGACATCAGTCACTCATGTCCCACACAGAAAGGATGAAACCTTTACCTGTTGAATATTCATACAAGACTCCACCCATTATAAATATCAATTGATTCATTTCTGATAATAGAATGAAACTATTTTATTTATTGCCATGGCAAACAGTAGACAATCGGATCATTAAATACAAGCAATACAAGTAGACCCTGATTAGTACAATCCTGCAAGAGCTGTCTTATCAGATCAGGCTCTACTCTGTTTGTTGAGGGGTGAAAAGATGGATCATCAAGTTTCAGTTGAAGTTATGGTCAAGTTATAGTTCAAAACTACCAAGATTGTTCAATTGAAATTTATATGAAGCATCACCGAATGTACCTTTATTAAGATTGTTTAAATTTAAACTCCAGGCCTAAAATTATGGCCCTTGGTTTCATATTGGCCTCAATCTGAAGCTGACTTATTGTTACATAGAAATACAGTGTATGCATAAGTCTATAGTAACCAAGGGAGAGATTTAGGGCCATCATGGCCCTCTTGTTGGCATTTAACACTACACATAAAATATTGCCTTACATATATAGGACATTTGGGTTACAGAATATGTGAATATGTAATTTTTGCATATAATCTAAACAATACAAATAAACAACCCTTATATACACGCAATATGCAGCCTTGTCCAGTCAAACATTATTTGGCCGACTATAGCGATGAGGGAGTACACAAAACCTATATTATATTGAAAGCAAACAGAGCATACCCTGATTAGACTAATCATGCAGCAGTCACCTGATCTTGGTCTTTGCAAAGGTGTAGAAACGGGTAATTGTGGAGTAAAGGGTTAGTTAATGTGTTGCCATTGTTGGAACATAACCAGCCATCAATTAGTTTGGTTTTAACCCTTTCCTTCATATATAAAAGCTTTTTCACCTATTTGCAACCTGAGTAGACTCAGATGGCTCCTATAAAAGCCCATCTGCTCTTTTTGCTTATAAAATATGGTCTTGTTCTATACTGCAAAAATTTTCCACGTTCTATATTTCGTTATAACTGTTTTGTCCATGAATATTCAGAATGTCAAAAACAGACTACAGTAAAAACTTGTTACTTCGAAATTTTAGTAATGAAGAATTGAGAACTATAATCCATTCCCTTTTTTTGATGCCTCTGTAAAATCCACTTTTTGTGTCACCTGCAGAGAGGCAGTGTGTCACTTAAGGATCACTTTTCCGTCATCTGTCTGTCTGTCCGTCTGTCTGTCCATCACACTTTGTTTTTTGGCTATCATTTTTAAACTAATCATTATAGAGCATTCAAATTTCACATGTGCCTTCCTCATATTGAGGACCATTGATGTAAAATAAGGTCCATCACTCTGCATGGAATACTTTTTGAGTTATTCGCCTTTGTTCTGATTTTACTCCAGCATATTAACAGCTTTTGTGTCAGCAGCTGCGAGCAGGTGACACATGAGTTCCTCCAACACTCTTGTTGAAACCATTGTGATAAATAGAGCATTTGCTCTAAAGGAGCAAATGCTCTACTTATCACAGCATTTTCAAAACTGGAATTCTAAAAAAAAATTATTTTTTTTATAGTAAATGTTCCTTTTCAGTAGGTTTATTAAAAAGATAAATTCTAAAAATAGCCTATTAGGTAATGGGTTAAGGTGGCTGCTTAATGCAGGGTGAAAATCATGAAGAAAGCTCCTAGAGGAGCTTTCTACATGACTTTCACCCTACATTAAGATGCCACCTGTCCTAAGGATCAATAATAGTATGTATTTTAGTGTTCATATAATCAACATTTTACTGTATGCTTGATGGCACACAGTACCATGTCCTTGATTATAACCTATGTGTCTGGTAAGTCCAGCATTGGACTCTTTGTCTTTTCTATGATATGTAATGACTGCCATCTAGGGTTATGTTTTCTTTATTTCAGTGATTGTGTATAACTGCAGCGCACTTGGTACAGACTGCACCCATTGTGTGTCAGTTAACACATCTCGCTACCAGTGCAAATGGCGTAATTCAAGTTGTGAGAATGGTATTTCTTTGAAAGATGATTGTCCAAAACCAACCATTACTGGTGTAAGTGGTTTGCTTGTTACATTGAAGTTTTTTTAGTGTGTGTATACATGTATACAAACACTTTTCTCATACAAACACTTTTTCCTGCCTTTGCTGCTGGAGCCAACTGATCAGGGTATGTTCTATTTGCTTATGAAATTATAATAGATCTGACTGTACAGTTTCTACCACAGTTTCTTATTATATAATTTAGCACATAAATGTTCATGATGTCATATTTCCTACGTTACTTATTCAACAGGGGAAGGGTTAAACTAATAAACCTTCAATATACAGTCAATAGTGTGTGACAAATGATGAATTACAAGTTCTTGTCTAGTAGTTGTATACGCATCAGCTATGTGTACTTATTAACTGACCAAGGTAAGGCAACTGATAAGGTAAGGCATTACCTTATAGTCTCCAATAAATGTCCACAGAGTGGGAGTTAGGACGTTATTTTTATGCTAGGGGAGGTTTCTGCATTGCTTTAACCTTTTACCCCATGAATATTTATGTAAGAAGTAATGATGTCATGAATATTAATAAGTTTAATTTTTATAATTACATAATGAACTCGGGAATTCATGGCCATGGAAGAAACTTTGGAAACATATCTATATTATTTCATAAGGAAACGGAGCAATCCCTGATAAGAGTAAGGCTCTTATCTGGGTCTTACTTATTTGTAGAGGCATAGAAAGGTGGATTTATGCAGTAAAGGGTTAAGCCAGCATTAAGCTACAACTTGTATTTTGACAAACTAATTTCTATATAGCCTGCCTTATGCCTCCACCCCAAACCCCCATCCCACCCCACCCACCCACACAAACACAAAATGGGAGACAAATGGCTTTGTTCTTGTCTGTACATAGTTCATCCCACAAATGCTTGAATTATTTTGAAATTTCATCATTATATAACAATTAGTGCAAAGATATTGCGTGTCTAACTCCTCATACACCAGTGGGAGTATTTACAAACGTTCACTGATGAACAAAGTTGGTATGAAGAAATACATAAAGAAGGGAATTTTTGCTTCCTCTATTTTAACTAGAGTTATGTAAGTTTGAGATATAACATAAATGTAACATACAGGAAAGATGCTAAATGTTTAGAGAATATTACCAGGGGATAAAATCCATGTCCTTTGTAGTTTTTGTGTCATCTGTCTGGACTTTAAAGGCGGTGTGTCACTTAGGGATCGCTTTTCCATCATCTATCTGTCTGTCTGTCCATCTGTCTGCCTGTCCATCACACTTTCTTTTTAGCTCACTAGAGCAAAAAGTGCTCAGGGTGAGCGTTTGTGATCACCTGATGTCCGTCGTCTGGCATCATCCGTCGTCCGTCGTCAGTTGTCAACAATTTGAACCTTTAAAATCTTCTTCTGAATCTACAGGGTTCTCAGCCTTCATCTTTGGCACATAGCATCATCTTTAGATACTCTACTAAAGTTATATAAATTATTTCTCTTGGGTCAAAATTGGCCACACCCCAGGGGTACATTGTTTTTAGCTCACCTGAGCAAAGCTCAGGGTGAGCTTTTGGGAGACTTGAATGTCCGGCATCCGTCATGTGCCGTGCGTCTTCCATCGTCAACAATTGGCGTGTGAACACTCTAGTGGTCACAATTAAAGTCCAATCTTCATGAAACTTGGTCAGATTGAATATCTTGATAAAATCTCGAACGAGTTCTAAAGTGGGTCAAGTTGGGTTGTAGGTCAAATAGTAGGAAAACCTTGTGAACCCTCTAGAGGTCACATTTTTAGCCCAATTTTCATGAAACTTGGTCAGAATGATTGTCTTGATAAAATCTCGGAGGACTTTGAAAAGTGGGTAATGTGGGGTAAAAAATGAGGTCACTAGGTCAAACAGTAGAAAAACCTTGTGAACACTCTGGTGGTCACAATTTTAGTCCAATCTTCATGGAACTTGCTCAGAATAAATATCTTGATAAAATCTCAACCAGTTCGAAAATGGGTCAAGTGGGGTTAGAAACTAGGTAACTAGGTCAAACAGGAGAAAAACCTTGTGAATATTTCCAATCTTCATGAAATTTAGTCATAATGATTGTCTTGATAAAATCTCAAACGAGTTTGAAAGTGGGTTATGTGGGGTCAAAAACTAGGTCACTAGGTCAAATAAAAGGAAAACTTTGTGAAGACTAGAAGTCACATTTATAGCCAAATCTTCATGAAAATTGGCCAGAATGATTGTCCTAATACAATCTTGGACAAGTTTGAAAGTGGGTTATGTGAGGTCAAAAAATAGCTCACTGGGTCATATCTTAGAAGAAATTAGTTTACACTCCAGTGGCCACATTTTTAGCCCAGTCTTCCTCACACTTGCTCAGAGTGTTTGTCATGGTGATATCAAGGTCGAGTGTAATCATGGGTTGGATGGGAATAAAAAGTAGGTCACTAGGTCAAATCTTAGAGAGAATACTCTAGAGGGCACATTTTTAGCCCAATCTTGATTGGTCAGAATCATTGTCTTGATAAAATCAATATACTAAATCTTTCAAAATCTTGTTCTGCAGGACCACTGCTCATGGTCCACTATCAACATTGTTCAAATACTGTCCCTAAGGTCAATATTGGCCCTACCCATGGCCTAGTAGGGCTACCCAGCAAAAATCATAAATCTATGGTAATCAGGTGAGTGATTAAGGGCCATCTTGGCCCTCTTGTCAATAGGAACATATAGTGAAATTGGCCCTGCACCAGAGGTAGCCAGTTTTCAATAGAAATGTATAGTGAAAATTTTGAAAATATTCTCCTCTGAAACTGGAAGGTTCTCAGCTTTCATATTTGGCACATAGCATCATGTATAAATTATAGCATCATATATAAATTATTCCCCAGGGGTCAAAATTGGCCCCACCCCAGGGGTAGCCAGTTTTCAATAGAAGCATATAGTGCAACCTTTGAAAATATTCTCCTCTGAACCTGCAGGGTTCTCAGCTTTCATATTTGGCACATAGCATCGTGTTCAGGTCCTCTACTAAAGTTATGTAAATTAATGCCCCTGGGGTCAAAATTTGCCCGGCCCCAGGGGTAGCTAATTTTCAATAGAAACATATATAGTGAAAACTTTGAAAATCATCTCTTCTGAAACTGGAAGGTTCTCAGCTTTCATATTTGGCACATAGCATCATGTTCAGGTCCTCTACAAAAGCTATATGAATTATGCCCCATGGGTCAAAATTGGCCTTGCCCCAGGGTCAGTCAGTTTTCAATAGAAGCATATAGTGCAACCTTTGAAAATATTCTCCTCTTAACCTGCAAGGTTCTCAGCTTTCATATTTGGCACATAGCATCATGTTCAGGTCCTCTGCAAAAGTTGTATAAATTATGCCCATGGGGTCAAAATTGGTCGGCCCAAGGGTTGATGTTTTCAATAGAAACATATAGTGAAAATATAGAAAATCTTCTCCTCTGAATCTGGAAGATTCTCAGCTTTCATATTTGGCATTAGCATCATGTTCAAGTCCTCTACAAATATTTTTATAAATTATTCCCCTGGGGTTAAAATTGGCCTCGCCCTAGGGCCTGCTAATTTTCTATAGAAACATATAATGAAAACTTTGAAAATATCCTCTGAATGTCTGGTGAGCGATATCAGGGCCATTCTGGCCCTCTTGTTATTGTAACACTTCTCCCAGAAGGTGACAGTTGTGTTCCTTCAAACACTCTTGTTTATTTATGGTTATTAAATAGGGTTTTAGTTGTTTTATTCACTATGAGGTAAGGGGGCATTATTAAAGAAGGGACGTTTATCAAGAAGAATACAGAACAGAGTAACTTGTATAATATTTTGCCCTTTAGCTCATAGGCTATTTGTTTGACACAACCTCTTTGAATAATCTACTGAAAGGAGCATTTAGTAAAGAAATGGAATATTTTAAAATCGTGTCGTTTTGAAAGCATTGTGATAAACAGAGCATTTCCTCCTATACAACAAATGCTCTATTGATCACAACGGATACAGAAAGTGACTTTAACCCTTTCCCAGTTCTATGTTTATTCCGAATTTCAATACCTACTGAATATTCATGGCCACAATAGTTTTAATGAAATCTGAAAGGTGGAACATTGAAGCCATTTTAGAAAGTAAAAAAAACTATCAAATTCCATAAGCATACAGAGCAGACTGTGATCAGATGACTCCTATAGGAACTGTTTGATCTGGGTCTACTCTGTAGATGTGTGAAAAGGCATTTATATAAAGGAAAGTGTTAAAAGAAGCGTCAAAAGGCATTAATAAGATGGAATGGATTAATTGATGTATTGTAGGATCATCTGTTGGATACAATGTTTGCTGTGTTCCATCTACAGATTATTTTAGTTGACATACTTGTTATGATAGTTAACATACTTGTTTTCTGTTGAACATGAACATTTGATGTTGATATTCATCTTCACTTATTTCTTCAATCTTTGTTACAGTCATTGGGCTGCGAAAGCAGCCCAAACTTATAAGGCTTTGAATTTTTACCATGCGTTTCTGCGTTCCTTTGTTTCTATAAAAGTCAATGTTTTTTAGCTCACCTGAGCCGAAGGCTCAAGGTGAGCTATTGTGACCGCCTGTCGTCCGTCGTCCGTCTGTCCGTCTGTCCGTCTGTCCGTCTGTCCGTCCGTCTGTCCGTTCACTTTTATTTCAAATGACTTCTTCTCCTAAACCACTGGGAGGATTTCAACCAAATTTCACAGAAATGTACCTTAGGGTGTCCTCTATCAAGTTTGTTAAAATCATGACCCCCGGGCAAAAAATGGCCCCGCCCCACTACTTTTAAAGGTTTTTTTTTTAAATCTTTAAAAATCTTCTTCTCTGAAACCACAATTTCTAGAGCTTTGATATTTGGGATATAGCATCATCTAATGGTCCTTTACCAAGTTTGTTCAAATGATGACCCCCGGGCTAAAAATGGCCCTGCCCTGGGGCTTGTAGTTTTTCCATAGACTTATATAGGGAAACCTTTAACAATTTTTTTTCTGAAACCACATAATCTAGAGCTAAGATATTTGGTATGAAGCATCACCTAATGTATCACTACCAAGTATGTTCAAATAATGACCCCTGGGCCAAAAATGGCCTCACCCTGGGGTTTTATATTACTTTAACATCAGGAAGCTAGTTAAAAAAAATTCCTCACAGTTATTTCCCTTGTCCCATCAGCATAGCCATAATGGACAAAGGGAGATAACTGCATTGGAATTCTAGTACTTCCAGAATAGTGATTCTATTTGTAACTACTTATAATAAAATGTGGAAGGTGGAACAGTGTAGCTGTTTTAGAAGGCATAGAAACAGATATATCAAATTCCATTTGCAAACAGCAGACCCTGATCCTATAGGAGCCACCTTATCTGGGTCTACTCTGTTTGCAGATGCATGAAAACAAGTTTATATGATGGAAATTAAGGGTTAAACAGGCTTTTCTGCAGTTAAAGGGTTATAGCTCTGGGCAGTAAAATCTCTCCAGGTCAATGCATGACTCTTAACCCTTTGCACGCTAGTGGTGAAACTGTGATTACCTATGCAAACAGTTTGGATCCAGATGAGAGGCTGCATAATGCAGCATCTCATCAGGATCCAAACTGTTTGTCATCTTAACCATATTTTTGAAAAAAAATGAAAGTAAGTTTATTTTAAGTATTGAAGCAGATGACAATAACTTTTTGTTGCAGACGAAACATTAAAGGGATTTGTTGACCTATTAACCCCATAGTGTGAGTGCTATACAGCTAGATGTTACCAATGTCTCTCAAATTAGATGTGGGAGATATTGGAAATCCTAAGCTAAGAAAACATGATCATGCATATGCCCCCCCCCCCCCCCCCCCCTTGTTTGCATCCTGATGAGACGCTGCATTATCATCTGGATCCACACTGTTTGCATAGGTAATCAAGATGATTATGATGAGAATCATGAGACGCCACATTATGTGCAAAGAGTTAAATATTTAGGAAAATAATAGGTATTTCTTAAATTAGATAATACCAACAATAGATTCATTTTAATACTTTTAATTAACTAAAAAATTGTCATTTTAGGAAAAAAATAGGCATTATGCTAGTTACCATATTTAGAATATTAAATATTAAGGAAACTATTAGGTATTTCTTAAATTTAAATACATAACAAACAGTTTGAATCCAAATCACACACCACCTTATGCAGTGTCTGATCTGGAGCCAAACTGTTAGCAATGTGAAATACATCAAACTGTTCAGGATTTCGTGTACATATGTATTGAAACCTTTCACAAAGCATCTCATCGGGATCAAAACTGCTTGAAACAGTCATAATTTAACAAGTTCCTTCACATAAACGTGTTTTCATGCATTTGCAAACAGTAGACCAAGATCAGATGGAATTTAACAGAATTTAATAGATATGTTTTTCCTTCATAACATTACTCAACATCTCATCAAGAATAGACGGATTTTAAGATATAAACTGCTGGAAACAGTCAATAAACAGGTTTTCACGCATTTGCAAAGAGTAGACCAAGATCAGACAGACTTTAATAGAATTTATTTTTTCGATTGCATCAAAGACAATATTTTAATATGACTTTGATTATGTGATTTATGTGATTTATACAATTACAAACAATACTAAGTGTCTATTAATTAAGCAATCTGACTTAATTACATGTTATACTTAAATTACATTCAACCCTCAACTTTTTCCATCATCTTGTTTGAGTCATTAACTGTAATTATCAGTTTTCTGCATATATTTGTTCTCTTTCTATAGGTAGGCCAGTTCAAGCAACCTATAAAGCAATCAATTGATACTGACTATAGTCTAATGCATGCTCCATTGAATTACCTGTCTGGCTTGATTGTGGGACTTATTGGAATTTTGTCAACCAAAATGTGGGAGACATTGGAATAAACCGTTAACATTTTAGTTTCACAGGTCTTTGCACAATGTTATGTTTGTTTCTGCAGTTAATTTATGTGATTGGAAAAAAATAGTTTCATTATGATCATTTATTCTAACAAATTTTATTATGCAACTCTTGTTTAATTGCATTTAGTTGAAATTTAGGTGTTTAATAATGTCTTTTCTCCTTGCTACTAATTGTATTTGTTTTAATTTGATTTTTAAAAAAAATAATGTCTTTAAGTTAATCAAAATTATTGTCGATCAATAATTAATGTTACTCAAAAAATTAGTAACTCTTCTCAATTTCAATTGTTAAAAAAACTAATGACCCTTTTAATTGACTTATCATCAGATATTCACACCTAGAGCTAGAATTATTTCTAAACACCTATTAACCCCTTACCTGTTTGCTTTGACAAAAAATTATCTGGGACTACTCTGTTTGCTAATGCGTAAAAAATTATTTCCATAAAGAGAAGTTTTAGCTTTGATAAAACCTGTAAAATCAAATCTATATCTTGTCAAATGCAAACAGAGCAGACCCTGATCAGACAGCTTCTATAGCAGCCGTCTAATCTAGTCTACTCTTATTTTTAATGCGTAAAACACATTATTTTTGTGAAGAGAAGTTTTTGCTTTGATAAAAACTGTAGAATCAGATCTATATTCCATAGGTGTCGTTTGATCTGGGTCTACTCTGTTTGCTAATGCGTAAAAACAGCTTTATATGAGGGAAAGGGTTAGAAGATTTTTAAAGATATTTTTATTGGTCATTTCACACAAAAACTGGCATTATGTACTGCCTAGCACTTTATTTGCCTATATACCTGGATCAAGGTATAATTGCATAGCTTTATTGACGTCATTTGAATTTCTCAAAGACCAGTTTTAGGCATTTTGAGCTAAGGCAAAAATGGCACAAGTTGTAAACAGTTTAGATCTTGGTCAACCAGTCACTTGGTATTAGATCTGAATCCAGTTCAAGTTTATTCAGCAGTGAAAGGGTGAAAGCAGTGGACTAAGCTTCTTTCATCTGCTAGAAATGTTGTCCACTGAAAAATGTCAATATATTACTGTAACTCAGGTGAGCGATATAGGGCCAATGGCCCTCTTGTTTTAATAACTATAGGTTACTGTGAGACAAGCTTTTATTTATATACATTCATTTATTTTACTTATTTTGATTCATACATTTTTCTTAGCGGGGACAAATATTTTTGTCGAGGTTATTTGCTTCTTTTCTGTCAGTGAAAATGCTAGTGTATTAGGTATAAATGATTTAAAAGCACGTCCCCAATTATAGCAGTCAGTGTGGTCGAAGGGTTATAACGGTGGTCTAGGAAATGTGAGGTCGTGGGTTCGATCCTCGGCGGAAGCTCACAATTTTTTTTTCTCTCATTTTTTTTGTGAGCACCCTTAGTTTACGTGCTTTTCGTTTAAAAACAATTTTGTACAAAAATATTGTAAAAGTATCAGTCCTTTGTTTGAATTTTGTCTTTAGTAAAGTTATTTAATTAGTGGTTTTGTTGACCGTTTTGAATATTTCACCATTGTGCTTGAATACCATTGATCTGTGACGTAATGTGTATTATTGGTGTCATACACAGGTATTTTGCATCATGGCTCATTAAAACATTTCCCCGTTTCTGCTGTTAATTTATACATTACAGTCATGTTTTCCCAATGTATCTGTTAATTAAAACTACTAAACAATATTGCTCCCTCTTTTTCTTCTATCCTGCTTAACCCATTACCTCATAGGCTATTTTTAGATACAACCACTTTAAATAAATCTGCCGAAAAGGAGCAGTAACTAGAGAAAAAGAAAATTTTAGGATTTTGTAGTATGAAACCATTTTGATAAATAGAGCATTTGCTCCTATAGGAGCAAATGCTCAATTTATCACAATGGTTTCACAAAGTGACATTTACAGAGTGGCCAAAAGTCGTCAATATAAGGGAAAGGGTTAAAGACGTTACGCAGCCATTTTACGCTTGCGTAAAACCTTGCTTGTCTTATAAGGGTTGACACCATTAAGCGTTACCTGATACAAACACTGTTTCATGTCTGTGCAAACCAAGTACAGCAAAATCAGATGGCTCTTGTGAGCAAAGCAATTGTTTACCGTAGTAGATATGTACAATTTTAGATCTATATTATTTCTTAAGCAAATGAAGCTGTCCCTGATCAGACTACAAGAACCATCTGTTCAATGTCTGCTCTGTCTGCAAAGGTAAAACTTGTATGATTTCATCCTCAGTGGGATGTGATAGTCATATACTGTAGACTGCAAAAGAAAGTAAATCATTTATATGATATTCCTGTAGTCGTATGGCATGTAAGTAATAAACAGTAAGTACAGTAAAAACTCTTTAAAGATTTTTTTTAGCTCACCAGAGCACAAAGTGCTCAAGGTGAGCTACATGTATTGTGATTCCCCTGTGTCCGGCGTCCGTCTGTACGTCTGTCAACAATTTCAAAAGACTTCTTCTCTGAAACCTATTGCCCAATTGTAACCAAACTTGGTCAGATACATACTGTGGGTGTGTGCTTCAAAAGTTGTTAAAAGATAGTGGGCAGGGCCATCGGTCTTGTTGCCATGGCAACTGTACGCATTATCTAGAAAAATCTTCTTCTCCAGAATGACTTGTCCGATTTGAATATAGTTTCACCAAAATGTTTCTCAGTTGATAGACTTTAAAAGTTGTTAAAAGAATTTTGATCTGGCAAAAAACATGGCCGCCAGAGGGCGTGGTCATTTTTTCCATTTATGGTAATATATGAAAATCTTTAAAAATCTTCTTCTCTGAAACCATATGTACTAGACCATTGATATTTGGTATGTAGCATGATCTTATGGTCTTCTACAAAGATTGTACAAATTATGACCCCTTGGCCAAAAATGGCCCCGCCCAAGGGCTTATCAGTTTTTCCTAGGAAAATCTTTAAAAATCTTCTTCACTGAAACTGTAAGGCCTAGACCATTGATATTTGGTATGTAGCATGATCGTATGGTCCTCTACAAAGATTGTTCAAATTATGACCCCCGGGCCAGAAATGGCCCCGCCCAAGGGCTTATCAGTTTTTCATAGGAAAATCTTTAAAAATCTTCTTCTCTGAAACTGTAAGGCCTAGACCTTTGATATTTGGTATGTAGCATGATCTTATGGTCTTCTACAAAGATTGTTCAAATTATGACTCCCGGGCCAAAAATGGCCCCGCCCAAGGGCTTATCAGTTTTTCATAGGAAAATCTTTAAAAATCTTTTTTGTCTGAAACTGTAAGGCCTAGACCTTTGATATTTGGTATGTAGCATGATCTTATGGTCCTCTACAAAGATTTTCAAATTATGACCACTGGGCCAAAAATGGCCCCGCCCAAGGACTTATCAGTTTTTCATTGGAAAATCTTTAAAAATCTACTGAAACTGTAAGGCCTAGACCTTTGATATTTGGTATGTAACATGATCTAATGGTCCTCTACAAATATGTAGCTGTGGATTGTGGTCCTCTGCCAAGAATGTTTAAGTTATGACCCTGACCACTGGGCGAAACATGGCCCTGCCTCAGGGCTTATCAGTTTTTCATTGGAAAAATATAAATATTATTTTTCTCTGAAACCATAAGGCTTAGACCTTTAATTAATGGCATATTGCTTTGCCTTGTGGTTCTCTACCAAGGGTGTACACATGATTTCTTGTGGTCAAAAATGGCCCAGCCCCTGGGGTTATCTCTGGTGAGCGCTTCAGGGCCTCATGGCCCTCTTGTTTAAAAAAAAATACCTGGTTTGCTTAATGGTCCTACAGGAGCTTTCTACATAACTTTTGTCCTGCAATAAGCTACCAGCTGGCTTTAAACCAAGACTTATGCCTCATTTAGATGGATTCTTTAGGGAGGTTTTACTGTACAGCCAGTGTCTTGTTTTGTAGGTAAACCCAAAAGATGGCTCTTACAAAGGAGGCACAAAAGTCACCATAGAAGGCAAAGATTTAGGCCTTAAGTCTAAAGATGTTGAAGTAAAATTGGTGGGAGTTCCATGTGAAAATCCAAATGATGGTGATTTCAAAGAACCTGACCCTCATGATTTTGAACAGGAGGTACGAAGCCAGTAAGTATGCCGCAGTTTTAATCATTACAATTAGGCTTCTGATCTGGTTCTGCAGTGATTGATTTTCAAAATCCTCTAGCATTTAATCCATTTTAGATTAATAGAATTTATCATTAATGCTTTCCTTCATTTAAGCGTCTTTTCACACATTTGCAAACATGCCCAGATCAGACAACTCCGATAGGAGTCATCTGATCAGGTTCTGTTCTGACTGCTTATGGGATTTGATAGGTCTGTTTCTTTACTTTCTAAGCTGGCTACAGCGTTTTACCTTCCATATTTCATTTATAACTATTTTGTCCATGACTATTCAGTAAGTATTGAAATTTGGAATAAACAGAGAACAGGGAAAGGGTTAACCATGCTTCTACTTTGATCATTTCAATATTCAAGTGTTAAGATAAGTAATATGACCTTTCTCAATAAAAATGCTTTCAATTTTGTGTAAACAGCATATCCCCAGATTAGCCATTATGTTGGTATTCCATGTTGTCTTAACCCTTTTCACCTTCTATGCCTTTGCAAACAGAGCAGACCCAGGTCAGACAGCCGTTTGATCAGGGTCTGCTCTGTTTGCTTATGATATAATATAGGTAGGATTCTACAGTTTCTTCCACAGCCAAAAATTCCTGTCCGTGTGCTGTTATTACAATTAATTAGGGCCCCACATGAAGATGCGGGTGCCCTATAGTAATCAGCTTGTCTGGCTGTCTGTCCATCCGTCCGTCCATCCTTGAGGACAAATCTCCTCAAGGAATAGTCCAATTTTCACCAAACTTGCTCAGTGTACTTGATATCCAATTACCTTGCATGCGTTCTGTGTTTGGAAATTTCAGCACATTATTTGGACAATTATGACCATTTTCATTTAAGCCTGTTGCAATCTGATTAGCTAATTGATTTCTGTGCAAGTATCTCCTCAAGGAATGGTCCAATTTTCACCAAACTTGCTCAGTGTACTTGATTTTAAGTACCTTGCATGGGTTCTGTGTTGGGCAATTTCAGCACATTTTTAGGACAATTGTGGGCATTTTCACATATGCGGCTGCAATCTGATTAGCTGATTGGTTTCTATCTCCTCAAGGAATAGTTCAATTTTCACAAAACTGGCTCAGTGTTACTACAGTCTGGACTCGATCGTTCGTAACCCGATACCTGGAAAATTTCGCTGGTTCGAAAAGATTCTTAAGTCCCAAGTCCCAGCCCATTAATTTCATGTGATTTCGTTCTCGCTGGTTCGAAATCCGTTGGTTCGTAAATTCCACTGGTTCGAACCTTAAATGCAGTCCCAATGCGTAAATTCCATGCTAAATGGACCCACTGGTTCGAAATTGTGTGTTTTCACACCTTCGCACTTCGAACAGACATCGACCGTGTCGTCCATTGTTTGTGTTTGTACAAGTGAACGGTGGTGTGAAAATTTCTTATTTGTAATAATCAGTCGGGAATGTAGGGTTAATTATACATGCATGCGGTTTGGTATAATTAAAGCAGGTATGATAATGACGTGAACTGATGGTCAAGTGATAATTAATTAATTATCGAAAATTCTGCGATCAACTTTTATGTTTGCCAAAACAAATATGTGTTCATCACGTACCCACTTATTTAAACTAGAAGGAAACTATACACATCGTCATTCGGTTCTAGTTTCCACAACATAATTGACGAAAATCAAAGACCACAGGTTACGGCGAAGCAGATTTTATAAAAGTTAATAAAAATGTAAATATTGATTGCGAGTCTGTTTTCCTTCTCTTACTTACTTCTCTTATCAATGTAGTGTGATTATCACGACCTTCGAAGTATTACACGAACCTAATTACACCGTCTATGTGTGTACATGTAAAATGTCTGGGATAAACAAATAAGTTAACAATAAAACAGGTACAGCGACGTGTAGCCAACTTTATTTCAATAGATACTGTCATACTTTGACGATCTTGATTTACACTGTATTTATTATGACATTTATGGAAAGCAACAAGTATCTGACTATATACATGTAGATAAAATGACGAATATTCAGTATATAAGTTACACTTCAGTAAAGCACAAGCCTTATAATTATGACTGCATGGTCTCGATACCTCGAAATTTCGTTAGTTCGAAAAAAAAAGCACCGGTCCCGACCGTTTCGAACTATCGAGTCCAGACTGTATGTTCTTGATATCCCAGTACTTTGCATGGGTTCTGTGTTCGGCAATTTCCACGCAGTTTTAGTAAAATTATGGGCATTTTCACTCATGCTACTGCAATCTGATTAGCCGATTTGTTTCCATGCAACATCTGAAGTTACGGTCCAATTTTCACCAATATCCAAGTACCCCTCATGGGTACTGTGTTTGCAATTTTTAGCTCACCTGGCACGAAGTGCAAAGGTGAGCTTTTGTGATCGCCCTGTGTCCGGCATCCATCGTCAGTCGTCCATCGTCCACAATTTTTTCAAATGGCTTCTCCTCCTAAAGCACTGGGAGGATTTCAACTAAATTACACAGAAATATACCTTGGGTGATCCTTTATCAAGTTTGTTCAAATTATGACCCCCCCCCTCCCCCGCCAATAATGGCCCCGCCCTGTGACTTATCAGTTGTTTTTTTAAAAACCTTCTCTGAAACCACAAATCCAAGAGCTTAGATATTTGGTATGTGGCATCATCTAATGGTCCTCTCCCAAATTGTTCAAATTATGAACCCCGGGCCAAAAATGGCCCTGCCCCGGGGCTTATCAATTTTACATACACTTGTATAGGAAAACCTTTAAATATCTTCTCTGAAACCACATATCCTAGAGCTTAGATATTCGGTATGAAGCATAACCTAATAGACCTCTACTATGTTTGTTCAAATCATGGCCCCCGGCCAAAAATGGCTCCGCCCCGTGGCTTATCAGTCGTTTTTGTAAACAATCTTTAAAAATCTTCTTCTGAAACGGTAAGGCCTAGACCTTTGATATTTGGTATGTAGCATCATCCAATGGTCCTCTACAAAGATTGTTCAAATTATGACCCCCGGACTAAAAATGGCCCTGCCCTGGGGCTTATCAGTTTTTCATAGGAAAATCTTTAAAAATCTTCTGAAACAGTAAGGCCTTGACCTTTGACATTTGGTATGTAGCATCATCAATTGGCCCTCTATATAGATTGTTCAAATTATGACTCCTGGACCATAAATGGCCCCGTCCTGGGGCATATCAGTTTTCATAGGAAAATCTTTAAAAATCTTCTTATCTGAAACCATTAGGGCTTGACCTTTGGTATTTGGTATGTAGCACATCTAATGGTCTTCTACAAAGATTGTTCAAATTATTACCCCTATATTAAAAATGGTCCCGCCCTGGGACTTATCAGTTTTACATCATCATCATCATCAGTTACTTTTTATCAACATGCAGGGTTAGGGGCCCTGTCATTGCAATGAAGGCGATGGAGGTTTGCCTTGGTCAGTGCCCAGGTCTCACTAGCATGGAGCATAGCGCTCCGACACAAGTGTTATACACTGGACCACGGGTCCTGTACAACAGGTGACGCGATGTGAGAATGGGTAGCAGCTTCTTGAACTTCTTCCAAGCAGTCTTCACACATATTGTGGTTGCAAGGTCACATCCGCCACCTGCTGAAAGCATGTCTCCAAGGTAACAAAAGGAACCTACTACTTCCAACTTGTCCTGACGAACTTGGACATCACTCTGCGGTCTGCCTTCAAGTGGGCGAGCTGTTTCCTGGCATCTAGAGCACCTGTAGTCAGGGATCTCGATCAAGTGCTTGAGCCTACTGCACTTCTTGTGCACCCAGTGCTTGCAGCCATTGCAGAAGATACTGTTACTGCCTACACCTGTGTGACAGACAGCACATGGGAAGTTGCCTGAATCCTAAAGTTGGTCTATGCCGGTACCGCAGATCATGATCTTGGTTTTGGTTGCATTCACTCTCAGCCCTTTCCCTTTCATAGCTTCTTTCCAGATCAAAAGCCTCTTGACACACTCATCCAGAGAGTCAGCGATGCTAACCAGGTCATCCGCATAGAGATCTTCCCAGGGGACACCAGCGCGAAACTCGTGTGACAGAGCTTCAAGCACGATAATGAAGAGCAGGGGGCTGAGTACTGCTCCTTGATAGACTCCAACCTTCACAGCAAACTCATTACTGTGGCTGTTACCAACACGGACATGGCTACAAGCATTGGCATACATTCCCTGCATCAGGCGCACAATCCATTCTTCCACACCAAATTTCCATAGTGCCCACCAGATAATCTTCCGAGGAACACAATCAAATGCCTTCTCAAGGTCCACAAATGCCATATAGAGACGTTTGTTAACTGCCAGGAAATTCCTCTTGTAACGGCCGAACAATGAATATTGCATCAGTCTAACCTCTGACAGGTACGAAGCCAAATTGGGAGTCATTGTTTGTAACGAACTGCCTGATAAGACTGTCAACGATCCTCTCCATGATTTTCATGATTTGCTCTGTCAACTTGAGTCCTCGGTAATTGCCCCTGTCAATAGCATTGCCCTTACCTTTGTAGAGGCAGACAATGAAACTCTGCTCCCAGTCTGTGGGGACACTGCCATCATGAACAGTTGAGGTTGCAAGGTCACGGAGCATGGATGCACCTGTGTCACCAGTAGCCCTGATCATCTCCACTACTATTCCTGATGGCCCGGCTGCTTTACCCGACTTCATCTTGGAGATGGCCTTCTTCACCATATCAATCGTGATTGGAATTCGTGGCCCTTCCAGTGGTGGTCCATTGCTTAGTTGATCAGGATTCCAGTTGAATTCCACATTAAGGGGTCTTTCATAATGCTCCAGCCAGACTTTCTCCAGTGCTTCTTGGTTCAATGACAACTCTCCCGCATCATTCCTTACTGGCTTGTCGCTCACAACATCCCTATTCTCCCTTCGTATCTGGTTTGCAAGGCGGTACACTTCAGCAGAGTTGGGGTCTACATTTTCGTAGATCTGCTTGTCTGCCTCTCTGCGCGCATGATGGACTGCCCGTCTTGATGCACGCTTAGCTGTGTCATACTCTGCTCTTGTGCCTTTTCCAGACTTCCAAGCCTTAAAAGCTAAACGTTTAGCTTTGACAGTCTCTTTCACCAGATCCGTCCACCACCAAGTTTCTCGACGCCATCGATGGGATTTTGTAAGGCCACACACACACACTGTTGTCTCTAGTAAACATGTCTTGAGGTTAGCCCAGATTTCCTCGATAGTAGCATCTGCTCCCCTTCCTGAGGCAGACACGTGCAAGACAAAAGTTTCCTTAAAGTGTCTGCAAGTTACTGGATCCTTGAGTTTCCAGACCTTCAGTCGTTGTGTGAATTTACGCTTGGCCTTGGGAGGCTGGTCAATCCTCAAGTCACAAACTAGGAGCTGATGCTGTAGAACAACTTCCTCACCAGGGATCACCTTCACATCTGTGACAAGATTTCGCATGTTATTACGGAACAGGATGACGTCAATCTGAGTAACTGCCCCTCCTGACTTGTATATTGCTAGGTGGCTGTCAGGTTTATTGAACAAGGTGTTGCTGACCAGAAGGTCAAATGCTAAAGCATACTCTAGAATCCTCTCAGCCTCTGTGTCAGGCTCCGGTCTGCCATACCCTAGACTGCCATGTACGTCTCTGAATCCAGTGCCAGTACTGCCAACATGGGCATTCCAGTCTCAACATGGAATCAAGAACTCGGAAGCAGGGATTTTGACAATCACAGCACGTAGTTGGTCATAAAACTGATCTTTCTGTGCATCGCTGAGACCACTTTCAGGTGCATAGACAGACAAAATGCTGAGCACACGCTGGCCCACTATGAGTTTCACAAGGATGATCCTATTGGAGACACGCTGCTCTTCAAACACCATCTCAGTCCATTCTGCAGCTACAAATATTCCTACCCCTGCCGTGGCCTTGTCGTTTCTTGACCAGATGAGCTTGTATTTGGAATCCTTCCCCTTGACAGTGCGACAATGTCCACAACGGTATCTGGCCTCCTGCACACAACAAACATCAATTCCCCTGTGTGTAAGTGTTTCCATTACCTTGCAAACTCTT
This sequence comes from Azorinus chamasolen, assembly GCA_963576725.1. NCBI lineage: Eukaryota > Metazoa > Mollusca > Bivalvia > Cardiida > Solecurtidae > Azorinus > Azorinus chamasolen. The sequence goes on along the minus strand of OY755244.1, from coordinate 15,891,156 downwards.
CCTCTCAGTGTGTTCACATTGAGGGAACCCACTCTGAATTTCCTCAGGCGCTGGATTTGCGGCATCTTGAGTTTCGGTCGTTCCCATACTTGAGCCAAAGTGCCTTGCCGTTGCCCTCTTAGTGTGGGATCCTTCGCCAAGCCACAATAGCTACAGACACCAGAACATCAGTCTGTCGATTACTGCTTCTGAGCTCTGCCACCCAGATTGTGACAGCTTATAACCCAGAGCGGGGTTGATTGTTATTTACCTATAGCTGGGGATTGGATTGGTGAGTGTCAGAGCGTGTCCACACATAGGTGGGTCATGCACACTGCACCTTTAGGGCTCCAAATCTGCTCCAAGATCCCTAGCTAGTTCACCTGGGGCCACAAGGTGCCCAGTTTTCAGTGTTCACCTCGGGGAGGTTACGCTAGGGTCTTGCCAGTTGAGAGGCTATATACCAGCAGGAGAGACTTACACACTCGGCTCTCTTTTCGTACCGAAATACTAGCTGGCGACTGGTGCTGCAAGCAGGAGAAATATGAAGCAAGCTACAACTACTACTACATATTGGCCCACTATATTTATACCCCCACAAACAGAGTTTGAGGGGGGTATACTGGAATCAGCCTGTCGGTTGGTCGGTCGTCGGACGTCAGTCATCGGTCGTTGGACGTCGGTCGTCAGTGGTTGATCTGTCCGCAAAATCTTGTACTTTCAACTCCTCCTTCAGTTTCAAGCCGATTCATTTGATACTTGGCATAAATGTTACTCAGGTGTAGTAGATGTGCAAGACACAAAGTTCAGGTCTCTGTGACCTTGACCTTGACCTTTGGCCTTGAAATTGATCTTGAAATTGGCAGGTAAAAGCTTGTACTTTGAACTCCTCCTTCAATTTCAACCTGATTCATTTGATTATTGGTATAAATGTTACTCAGGAGTAGTAGATGTGCAAGACACAAAGTTCAGGTCTCTGTGACCTTGACCTTGACCTTTGGCCTTGAAATTGGTGTTGAAATTGACAGGCAAAATCTTGTACTTTAAACTCCTCCTTCAATTTCAACCTGATTCGCTTGATACTTGGCATAAATGTTACTCAGGAGTAGTATATGTGCAAGACACAAATTTCAGGTCTCTGTGACCTTGACCTTTGGTCTTGAAATTGGCAGGCAAAATCTTGTACGTCGTATTCCTCCTTCACTTTCAACCTGGTTAACTTGATACTTGGCATAAATGTTACTTAGGAGTAGTAGATGTGCAAGACACAAATTTTAAATCTCTGTGACCTTGACCTTTGGCCTTGAAATTAGTCTTAATATTGGCAGGCAAAATCTTGTACGTTGTATTCCTCCTTCACTTTCAACCTGATTCATTTGATACTTGACATAAATGTTACTCAGGAGTAGTAGATGTGCAAGACACAAAGTTCAGGTCTCTGTTACCTTGACCTTTTGCCTTGAAATTGGTCTTGAAATTGGCAGGCAAAATATTGTACTTTGAAGTCCTCCTTCAATTTCAACCTGATTCACTTGATACTTGGCATAAATGTTACTCAGGAGTAGTATATGTGCAAGACACAAATTTCAGGTCTCACTCCTCCTTCAATTTCAACCTGATTCACTTGATACTTGGCATAAATGTTACTCAGGAGTAGTATATGTGCAAGACACAAATTTCAGGTCTCTGTGACCTTGACCTTTGTCCTTGAAATTGGTCTTGAAATTGGCAGGCAAAATATTGTACTTAGAACTCCTCCTTCACTTTCAACCTGATTCACTTGATACTTGGCATAGACGTTACTCAGGAGTAGTAGATGTGCAAGACACAAATTTCAAATCTCTGTGACCTTGACCTTTGGCCAAGAAATTGGTCTTAAAATTGGCAGGCAAAATCTTGTACGGCGAACTCCTCCTTCACTTTCAACCTGATGTACTTGATACTTGGCATAAATGTTACTCAGGAGTAGTAGATGTGCAAGACATAAATTTCAGGTCTCTGTGACCTTGACCTTGACCTTTGGCCTTGAAATTGGCAGACAAAATCTTGTACTTTGAACTCCTTCAATTTTAGGGCTGTCACGATACACTAACGTATTCGAATTATTCGAATAGCGTTTCTTGCGTAGAGTGTATCATATTCGCTACCCAAAGAACCGAATATTGACGAATACAATTAGACATATAGGAAATTAACAAAATTAAAAGAAAAACAACATATTTTCGCCAGAAATAATTGAAATATGAGCGAAACATTCCAGCTACGAAACGTCTTTTCGCAGTGACACCAAGGGAGATGACTCTTGGTGACTTCTTATGTTTACAAATCACGACACCGTGTGTTGGTCCTGTTGGATTCAACAGGCATAATAACTGTACTCTTGCATTCACTTTTTGCAGAGAAGTAGTCAAATGGTTCAAATACACGAAACAATTACCGAAAACAAGTTTGTTTTGATATGACTAGTTCTTAGTTTTTACAACAACCGCAAACTGTTGTTTCATAACAATGTCGGGCCGAAAGAGATTTTCAGACTCCAACCAAACATAAAAGCGCCGTCTAGAATCATGTAGGGTTTCTGACGCGATCAGAAGGAAAAACCAACAATGAAATCACTGTTTGTAAAGTGTGCCACCATGAAATGAAGTAATACTGCTAGTTGTTGGATCTAGCGGTTAGTTATCGGAGCGCCCCAATGTCTGAACTTACCCAAAATTTATTGACCGAATTTGTTTGAGTTCGTTCACGATTCACCAGAAATGGACGAAACCAGCAGGCTATATCCAATTAGATACAGTGTAATGCAGTTGTATTTTGATGGTGCTTGAAAGGTTCTTGAATTTGAATTAGTATTGTTTTTATGCATATTGCCTAAAGAGTAAAATACTATAATAGGACTGGATCAATTTACTTTTGAACAAGTTTCTTTTCAGTGTTTCTAGTTTATGTGACTTTGCCTATTAAATATTTAAACTCATACTGTTCCCTTGCTTATCAGCAGATGTCCAGTAGCATTTTCATTATAAGCTTAAATATTCCTTATCCTAAATATGGACTCAGTCTGGACATGCTTTGGCTTAAGTAACTCTTATTAGCTTATGCCATAGCATGTTTATGTAACTGTATTCGTATTCGCGAATATTTATTCGTATTCGCTATACTGTATCGTGATACGTATTCGTATTCGCTACATGGGCGTATCGTTGCAGCCCTATTCAATTTCAACCTGATTCACTTGATACTTGGCGTAAATATTACTCAGGAGTAGTATATGTGCAAGACACACATTTCAGGTCTCTGTGACCTTGACCTTTGTCCTTGAAATTGGTCTTGAAATTGGCAGGCAAAATCCTGTACTTTGAACTCCTCCTTCACTTTCAACCTGATTCACTTGATACTTGTTTTGGCTTGTAATATGGGGAGTTGGTGTCGCAAACTCCTCCTTCAGTTTTAAAGTTACTGAATTTATATTTTGGATACGTAATAGTCACAAATAGCAGATGCGCAAGACACAATTTTTATGTGTTTACGGTTAGCCATTGCAGAATTATTATCCCCCCCCCCCCCTGAACTTGTCATTTTTGCATGAAACATGGGGAGTTGGTGTCACAAACTCCTCCTTCATTTTGAAACTTATTTAATTGAACCTTGCCATACATACTAAACACGAATAGTACATGTGCAAGACACAATTTTCCTGTGTTTAGTGTTAGCCATTACAGACTTTTCTCTATTTGAACTTTGGGTATTTTTGTTATTTGGTCCTGTTACATGTTCAAAACTTGGATTTGCAATCAAGGCTGCCATGTGGGGGTATTCATCACCTTTAGTGATAGTTCTAGTAGCAACAGTACTAGGCGCATCACACTGGCCTGTGTACACACACAACACACCACAGATTTTCATCTTTAAAAATCTTCTACTCCGAAACTGTAAGGCCTAGACCTTTGATATTATGATATTTGGTATGTAGCATTGTCTAATGATTTTCTACCAAGATTGTTCAAATTGTGACCCCAGGGCCAAAAGTGGCCCCGCCCTATGGCTTATCAGTTTTTAGCTCACCTGAGCCGATGACTCAGGATGAGCTATTGTGATCGCAATCGATCCGGCGTCCGTCCACATTTTCAAACGACATCTCCTCTAAAACTGCTGACCCGATTTTAACCAAATTTTGTCAGAAGCATCAGTGGCTAGAGGGAACGAAATAGTGTTCACATTATGACCCCTTGGCCAAAAATGGCCCCGCCCAAGGTCTTATCAGTTTTTCATTTGAAATTTTTGAAAAATCTTCTTCTGAAACTGTAAGGCCTAAACCTTTGATATTTGGTATGTAGCATGTTCAAATTATGACCCCCGGGCCAAAAATGGCCCCGCCCAAGGGCTTATCAGTTTTTCATAGGAAAATCTTTTAAAATCTTCTTCTCTGAAACTGTAAGGCCTAGACATTTGATAGTTAGTATGTAGCATGATCTTATGGTCTTCTACAAAGATTGTTCAAATTATGACCCCTGGGCCAAAAATGGCCCCGCCCAAGGGCTTATCAGTTTTTCATAGGAAAATCTAAAAAAATCTTCTTCTCTGAAACTGTAAGGCCTAGACCTTTGATATTTGGCATGTAGCATGATCTAATGGTCCTCTACAAAGATTTTCAAATTATGATCACGGGCCAAAAAGTGGCCCCGCCCAAGGGCTTATCAGTTTTTCATAGGAAAATCTTTAAAAATCTTCTTCTCTGAAACCTTAAGGTCTGGACCTTTGATATTTGGCATGTAGCATGATATTATGGTCCTCTGGGAAGATTTGGCATGAAGCATGATCTTATGGTCCTCTACAAAGATTGTTCAAATTATGACCCCCTGGCCAGAAATGGCCCCACCCAAGGGCTTATCAGTTTTTCATAGGAAAATATTTAATAATCTTTTTCTCTGAAACTGTAAGACCTAAACCTTTTATATTCGGTATGTAGCATGGTCTAATGGTCCTCTTCAAAGATTGTACAAATTATGACCCCAGACCAAAAATGGCCCCGCCCAAGAGCTAATCAGTTTTTAGCTCACCTGAGCCAAAGGCTCAAGGTGAGCTATTGTGACCGCCTGTTGTCCGTCGTCCGTCCGTCCGTCTGTCCGTTCACTTTTATTTCAAATGACTTCTTCTCCTAAACAACTGGGAGGATTTCAACCAAATTTCACAGTAATGTACCTTAGGGTGTCCTTTATCAGTTTTGTTAAAATCATGACCCCGGGCAAAAAATGGCCCCGCCCCACTACTTTTACAGGGTTTTTTTTTAAATCTTTAAAAATCTTCTTCTCTGAAACCACAGTTTCTAGAGCTTTGATATTTGGTATATAGTATCATCTAATGGTCCTTTACCAAGTTTGTTAAAATGATGACCCCCGGGCCAAAAATGGCCCTTCCCTGGGGCTTGTAGTTTTTACATAGACTTATATAGGGAAACCTTTAAAAATCTTTTTGTCTGAAACCACATAATCTAGAGCTAAGATATTTGGTATGAAGCATCACCTAATATACCACTACCAGGTGTGTTCAAATAATGACCCCTGGGTCAAAAATGGTCTCACCCTGGGGTTTTATGCTACTTAACATCAGAATCTGTAACACTTAAAAGGTAATTTCCTCACAGTTATTTCCCTTGTCCCATCAGCATAGCCATAAGGGACAAAGGGAGATAACTGCAGTGGAGTTCTAGTTTCATTCTATTTATAACTATTTATAATAAAATGTTGAAGGTGAATCAGTGTAGCTGTTTTAGAAGGCATAGAAACTTCTATCAAATTCCATTAGCAAATAGCAGACCCTGATCCTATAGGAGCCACCTTATCTGGGTCTACTCTGTTTCGGATGCATGAAAACAAGTTTATATGAGAGAAATTAAGGGTTAAATAAACAACTCCAGATCCTAAACTGCAGACCAGCAGCAGTTCAAAGGTTACAGCTGCTGGGCAGTAAAATCTCTCCAGGTCAATGCATGACTCTTAACTCTTTGCATGCTAGTGGTGAAACTGTGATTACCTATGCAAACAGTTTTGATCCAGATGAGAGGCCGCATACTGCGGCGTCTCATCAGGATCCAAACTGTTTGTCATCTTAACCATATTTTTGCAAAAAAATGAAAGTAAGTTTATTTTAAGAATTGAAGCAGATGACAATAACTTTTTGTTGCAGACGAAACATTAAAGGCATTTTGAAAGGGATTTTGACCCATTAACCCCAGTGTGTAGTGTGAGTGATAGCTAGATGTTACATGGTGTCTTCCAATGTCTCTCAAATTAGATGTGAGAGATATAGGAAAGTAACAATTCAGCCAATCAAGGAAAATGATCACCATCTAGACTTTTGATCTGGGTCCAAACCCAACTGATATAAGTCATGGTAATTCTTAACAAAACATGATAATGCATTTGCCGCCCCCGTCTGGGACTACTCTTGTTTGCTAATGCTTAAAAAAATTGTTATTGCCATAAATAGAAGTTTTAGCTTTGAAAAAAAACTGTAAAATCAAATCTATATCTTGTCAAATGTAAACAGAGCAGACCCTGATCAGACAGCTTCTATAGCAGCCGTCTGATCTAGTCTACTCTTATTTCTAATGTGTAAAACACATTATTTCTCTGAAGAGAAGTTTTTGCTTTGACAAAAACTGTAGAATCCAATCTATATTGTGTCAAAAGAAACAGAGAAGACCCAGATCAGACAGCTTCCGTAGGAGTCGTCTGATCTGAGTCTATTCTGTTTGCTAATGCATAAAAACAGCTTTATATGAGGGAAAGGGTTAAACGATTTTTAAAGATATTCTTATTGGTCATTTCACACAAAAAAGCATTATGTACTGCCTAGCACTTTATTTGCCTATATACCTGGGTCAAGGTATAATTGCATAGCTTTATTGAAGTCATTTGAATTTCTCAAAGACCAGTTTTAGGCATTTTGAGCTAAGGCAAAAATGGCACAAGTTGTAAACAGTTTAGATCTTGGTCAACCAGTCACTTGGTATTAGTTCTGAATTCAGTTCAAGTTTATTCAGCAGTGAAAGGGTGAAAGCAGTGCACTAAGCTTATTTCATCTGCTAGAAATGTTGTCCACTGAATAATTAACATGTCAATATACATGTATTACTGTAACTCAGGTGAGCGATATAGGGCCAATGGCCCTCTTGTTTGTTGGATAATCTTTAAAAATCTTCTGAAACTGTAAGGGCTAGACCTTTGATGTTTGGTATGTAACATGATCTAATGGTCCTCTACCAGTGTTCCCGTTTACGTCGTAATCATATCTAAATACGCACCGAAAATCGTTGGAACGCAAAATAGTCAAGTAAGTTGCATCCATGGGACGCAAGATCAATGATCGAAATTTTACCGATTTAAATGAATCCAGGTAACTTAACAACTGATACATGGTCTTACATCAATCCGGACCAATAAACAAAGTGAATCTTACTCCGTTTTCTTGACATTTTTTTTCCGAAATTGCAACGCATCTATTAATTTCGAGTCCTGGGTTATTCCGGGTATGTAGGAGGGCACCTGCATTGACTGGTTACGATTTCCACCCTAATGTCAGCATCTAAAATTATGTAATTCTACAAGAACTGTTCTGGCGCGTAGTAATGACATTTGGGTGCTGAAAAAAGATGGCGTCTGCTAGTTAAAAGGTTGAACACGCCAGGAACTTTCAAGCGTTATTGGTGCAAGACTGAGAGTTTAAAGACTTGTAAGTAAATGATGTTTGCCCTTAAACCATGTGATGCTTTGTATGCACTGATAATGAAGTGAAAACCGCTTTTACGTACCAGCGGATACAGTGATGCTCAGCTCAGTTAACTCAAACAATGCTCATCGTCGTGCACTTCAAATCAAAGCATCAAGATATACCTTATTATACAGTGCTTGTAACACTTATTTGTTTGATGTTAAATGATACATCAGTGTAAGTCTTAAATGGTTTTACCCCTTTACATTTAATGGTGCAAAAAATCTCCATTACAAAAGCAGGAGTAAAATTATCTGGGACTCAGTTGTATTTGTTTGGGACGCAAGTTTTGCTGATGCCCTGGGTCCCAGGGACTCGGAAAAATTCAATTCTTAAGAGAACACTGTCTACAAATATGTAGCTTTGGCTTGTGGTCCTCTGCCAAGAATGTTCAACTTATGACCTTGACCTCTGGGCGAAACTTGGCCCTGCCTTGGCTTAGACCTTTAATTAATGGCATACTGCTTTGCCTTTTGGTTCTCTGACAAGGTTGTACAAATGATGACTTCTTGGTCAAAAATGGCCCCGCCCCTGGGTTATCTCAGGTGAGCGCTTCAGGGCCTCATGGCCCTCTTGTTTATAGGTAAGTCTTTAAAAATCTTCTTCTCCGAAACTGTATGGCCTATACCTTTGAAATTTGATATGTAGTATCATCTAATGGTTTTCTACCAAGATTGTTCAAATTATGACCCCTGGACCAAAATGGCCTGCCCTGGGCTTATCAGTTTTTCATAGGAAAATCTTTAAAAATCTCCTTCTGTGAAATTGTAAGGCCCAGACCTTTGAAATTTATATGAAGCATCACCAAATGTTCCTTTATTTCAGATTGTTCAAATTTTAACCTCTAGGCCTAAAAATTGTTCTTATTGGCCCCAATCTGATTTTTAATTTTACATAGAAATACAGTGTATGCATAATTCTATAGTAACCAGGTGAGCGATTTAGGGCCATCATGGCCCTCTTGTTAGTTTTGGCACTTAGACTGCTGCACTCTGATTAGCTGATTGGTTTCCTTGCGATATCTCCTGAAGGAATGGTCCAATTGTTACCAAACTTACTCAGTGTACTTGATACCCAATGACCTTGTATGGGTTCTGTGGTTGGCATATTCTGCATGTATTTATTGATGATGATACAATTACTCAGGGAGCCAGTAGTGCCTACCGTGCACCCCCCCCAGACTTTTTTTCATGGGTACCAAAATGTTCAGAAAAGTGTCCTGAATCAGAATCGCGAATGTACTCAAACTTAAATTCTTTTAGGCTATGTGTATTTTAACCGTTTCCATGGCAACCCCCAGTTTTCGTAATGATGACCCATACCTACAAATTCGCCCATATCACAGCCAGTTTTTGTCCTAAAACTATAAAATTGGTGCCAAATGGAAGATAAGACATTGTGCTTTTATTTCCAACTTGTTTTTTTAAATTACCTTATTTGCATACTCATGAATATTAATGAAAACATTAAAAATAGTAAAAAAAGTATATAAATAACGTAAAACTTTAATTTTTTTACCATACAAATATCAGAAAATAACTTCAAATGCAGTTTAACATAATGACGAAACCCCCAGGAAACAAAATATCCAATTTGAGGACCATAGCATTAATTCTAAGCACGATTTTCACCGTTTCCATGGCAACACCCTAGTTTTCGTAATGATGGTCCGTACCTGCAAAATTGTCCATATCAAAACCAGTTTTTGTCCAAAACTTATAAAACTGGTACCAAACTGGAGGTAGAACATTGTGCTTATATTTCCTGTTTGTTTTTTTAAATTACCTTATTTGCATACTCATGAATATTAATGAGAACATTAAAAATAGTAAAAACAATATAGAATTAACGTAAATAATGTAAACTATTCACTTTTTATCCTACAAATATCAGAAAACAATTTCAAATGCAGTTTAACCTGATGACAAAATCCCCAGAAAACAAAATATCAAATTTGAGGACCAAAAATTTAACTCTAAGTAACTTTTTAACTGTTTCCATAGTAACCATTCATTTCACTCTGTTCACACAGTTTTGTTAGTCGACACCTGCCTGCAAAAATCTTCCATATCACAGGAAGTATTTGTGCTAACTGTATAAAACTGGTACTGAATTAAAGCTAAGACAGTGTGCTTTGGTTAAAAAGCTATAATTAGGAATTACCTTATTTGCATACACATGAATATTAATGAGAATAATTAAAAAATAGCAAAAAAATACAGAAATACTGTAAACCTCTCAATTTTTATCCTACCATTATCAGAAAACAACTTCAAATGTAGTTTAAAATGATGACAAAATACTCAGAAAGCTAATAATCTTAATTGATACCCAAAAAATGAACTGTAAGTAAGATTGTAAAGGTTTCCATGGTAACCGATCCTTACACAAATTTTGGAAATTTGACATCTAACTGTAATACTCCGCTAGATCTCGGTTATTTGATGAATCATGATATCAATTGTTACAAACATAGATATGAGGCATTGCTTTAATAGTAAATATTACTTTTCTAATATAAACTAATTTGCATATGTATGAATATTTATGAGAACAGTAATAGATGTTGAAATTTTCGACAGACACCAGTCTTTCTCATATAAAGCTAACAAATATGGAAATGGTTAGCTAAAGTTTACTATGATCACTGAATATCACCAAGATTATTAGATAAATAAGTTTGGGACACATTATATAGCACTGATGGTGATATATCTGTTTCCTAGGCAACCATTCTAACCTCATTGTTCATATTACAGAGTGTTTACATACCTGCAACATACAAAGATATTGCTGCCTTCTTGGGCGATAATTATAAATGATATAATTATATACCTGGTAGTTGATGTATGAATCTTAATGTTAGGTTCACTTTATGCAAATTACCTTATTTGCATCCTCATGAATATTAATTAGTGATAAGAAAACAAAGAGAAACAATATGGAAAATAACAAGTTTCGCAGTATGCCGAGCACAACATTAAACAATGCTCCAAGTATAGCTTGCAATAGTAAATGTACCTTTTGATGATGAATAAATAAATGTTATGTCTAAAACTGTTACCAAAATGACCATGCACTGCTTCCATGGTAACTGTTGAAAGCCAAGTACTTATGATACCCCAAACAATCTTCTGTAATTGTTTTTAAAGTGTCAGTGATTTTAAAGCCCATAAAGCCTGTGTTGAATTCAGGGTTTCAAGACTGTTTCCACTTTTGATATACCATCATCTGTCGAGAACTGGTAATCCTGTGATGTGTTTTAAGACCCTTTGATTTGTCTGTCTTGCTAAGCCATCATCAGCCGTACCAATACCGAAGGGAACTGGTGTCAGCAGATTCTGCAACAGCTCACCTATGTCAATCTACATATTGGGTCTCTTTTGAACCACTAATAATTGCTACAATTCCTTGATTCCTTACGATTAGAAGCTGCAAGGCAGAAATGTTTTTTCACATCTATGGCTGTGAGCCTAACCAGTTCTCGCCAGATTATGGTATATCAACAGTGAGAAAAAGTTTTGATGCCCTGATTTCAACACACAATGATCGTTATTTACACCAAGCACGCAAAAGAACAAGGTTACAAAACTGTTCATCTTCCAACTCCAGACAGTGACATATTCTTCATTCTTCTGTATTACCTTAACGGGTTTGAAGGTGTTACTGTCTTGTTTGATACTGGCTCAGGCAATCATCAAAAAATAATAAACATGTCAGAAGTTGCCAAAGCATACACAGAAGATTACCGATCAGCACTTCTGGGTCTCCATTTGTACTGACAGTCTGTGGCTGTGATTCTACAAGTGCATTCAATGGCTGAGAACATTTGACACCTACTAAGACCATTGAAAAGAAGCCAATGTTAATAAAACCATTAGCAGGTTTGGGCAACTCTTGGGATGTGTCTGGAGATCTTGTGCAAGTCTTGGATGAATTTACGTGTGCAATGTATGGCAACCTAAGATTTCACACTGTGAATGAATTGATATTGTTTAAGATTAAGGAGAAGTGTGAAGATAAGCCAACAGATGCACTTCGCAATACTGATATGGGAACATTACCCCCTTGTAGGGCCTGCTTAATACAGCACATCTGAAGAGTTATTTACCAGTTGATACTTTGGAAGAGATCTCTTTCCCGACCCAGACATTCCCCTTGTTTTAGACAAGAATGGTTGTCAACATGTAACTCTAACAGTCAATCAACAGATATGATTACATTATGGCCTATAATAAGGGTATGCTCCACAGACATTCAACAGCAATGCTATCATCTTGACCTAGCCCTTATCAGAGTATTACCTGAGAAGATGCAATATAAACTGTTCCATTTTAACCTCTAATTAAGGTATGCTCTGAGAGTCAGACCTTCAATTTATAAATTAGCTAATAAATACCCATGATGTCATTATTTCTAACATGAATATTCAGCTGATAAAGGGTTAAGTGAGATATCATTCGTCTATTTTTGTTGAGTCGGCATACTCAAAGAAGCTTTCTGTAAATGTGTTTTAAAGCAGAGAGTGGGATTAACCCTTTACTAGATGTATACATGCCCTTTAACATCTTTTAGACAGTTTTAGAATTAAAATTCATTTATTTATTACCAAAAGGTACATTTATCACTGCAAGCTATATTTGGAGAATGGTGTAATGTTGTGCTCAGCATACTGCGAAACATGTTAATTTCCATATTGTTTCTCTTTGTTTGACTAATTAATATTCACGAGGATGCAAATAAGGTAATTTGCATAAAGTTAACATAACATTAAGATTCATACATCAACTACCGGGTATATGTTTATATCATTTATAATTATCGCCCAAGAAGGCAGCAATATCTTTGTATGTTGCAGGTATGTAAACACTCTGTAATATGAACAATGAGGTTAGAATGGTTGCCTAGGAAACAGATATATCACCATCTGTGCTATATAATGTGTCCCAAACTTATTTATCAAATAATCTTGGTGATATTCAGTGATCATAGTAAACTTTAGCTAACCATTTCCGTATTTGTTTGCTTTATATGAGAAAGACTGGTGTCTGTCGAAAATTTCAATATCTATTACTGTTCTCATAAATATTCATACATATGCAAATTAGTTTATATTAGAAAAGTAATATTTACTATTAAAGCAATGCCTCATATCTATGTTTGTAACAATTGATATCATGATTCATCAAAAATAACCGAGATCTAGCGGAGTATTACAGTTACTATGTCAAATTTCCAAAATTTGTGTAAGGATCGGTTACCATGGAAACCTTTACAATCTTACTTACAGTTCATTTTTTGGGTATCAATTAAGATTATTAACTTTCTGAGTATTTTGTCATCATTTTAAACTACATTTGAAGTTGTTTTCTGATTATGGTAGGATAAAAATTGAGAGGTTTACAGTATTTCTGTATTTTTTTTGCTATTTTTTAATTATTCTCATTAATATTCATGTGTATGCAAATAAGGTAATTCCTAATTATAGCTTTTTAACCAAAGCACACTGTCTTAGCTTTAATTCAGTACCAGTTTTATACAGTTAGCACAAATACTTCCTGTGATATGGAAGATTTTTGCAGGCAGGTGTCGACTAACAAAACTGTGTGAACAGAGTGAAATGAATGGTTACTATGGAAACAGTTAAAAGTTACTTAGAGTTAAATTTTTGGTCCTCAAATTTGATATTATGTTTTCTGAGGATTTTGTCATCAGGTTAAACTGCATTTGAAATTGTTTTCTGATATTTGTAGGATAAAAAGTGAATAGTTTACATTATTTACGTTAATTCTATATTGTTTTTACTATTTTTAATGTTCTCATTAATATTCATGAGTATGCAAATAAGGTAATTTAAAAAAACAAACAGGAAATATAAGCACAATGTCCTACCTCCAGTTTGGTACCAGTTTTATAAGTTTTGGACAAAAACTGGTTTTGATATGGACAATTTTGCAGGTACGGACCATCATTACGAAACCTAGGGTGTTGCCATGGAAACGGTGAAAATCATGCTTAAAATTAATGCTATGGTCCTCAAATTGGATATTTTGTTTCCTGGGGGTTTCGTCATCATGTTAAACTGCATTTGAAGTTATTTTCTGATATTTGTATGGTAAAAAAATTAAAGTTTTACGTTATTTATATACTTTTTTTACTATTTTTAATGTTTTCATTAATATTCATGAGTATGCAAATAAGGTAATTTAAAAAAACAAGTTGGAAATAAAAGCACAATGTCTTATCTTCCATTTGGCACCAATTTTATAGTTTTAGGACAAAAACTGGCTGTGCTATGGGCGAATTTGTAGGTATGGGTCATCATTACGAAAACTGGGGGGTTGCCATGGAAACGGTTAAAATACACATAGCCTAAAAGAATTTAAGTTTGAGTACATTCGCGATTCTGATTCAGGACACTTTTCTGAACATTTTGGTACCCATGAAAAAAAGTCTAGGGGGGGGGTGCACGGTAGGCACTACTGGCTCCCTGAGTAAATCTGGTTGGCTGATTGTTTCTGTGACATATCTTCTGAAAGATTGGTTCGATTTCTATCAAACTTGCTCACTATATGCTTATTGTTGAAGTACCTAGCAAAGAGTACCTAGTTAAGCAAATTACATGCATATCTAATTATACTGCTGCAGTTCTGCATTAGGAAAATCAGGCTTACAATATGCAGGCGTATGCGATACCTCCTGTGCGGGTTGGGCCCTTCCTGGACAGAGGTCTAGTTGATTTAATATTTATGATGTCATTATATTTTACATGAATAGCCATGGAGTAAAGGGTTGAAGTACATACATTGCTTCTTCACCCATCATAACTAGGTTGTCAAAGTTATATGGGCTATGCGAGTTCAAATATGGATTGGATCAGATGAAATTATTACAAGTTATGAACCTTTGTGAATAAAACTATACATGTATAAACTATGTGCTGTATAAATACTTTATCACTTTCTCCTCTTCAACAATAAAGTGTTGAGTGCACACTTCATTTTCTTCTGGTTGAGGAAAACTTGTTCTTAAATCGAACTTTCATCTAATAGACAAATGGAATTAAAATGGATTTTACCTAATTGGGAGGATGGCGAGGAGGCAAGAAATTGCTCAGCATTTTAACTTACTGACTGGAAAATATGGTCAGAACAAAGTGCCAAGGTAAGCTATTGGGATTGCCACAAACAATTGTCTTGTCACAAACAATTTCTTCAAACCAACATCTAAACCACTGATTGGTTTATTCTCCAGGTTTCACAGGAAACATCTGCAGCTGAATCTATATCATATTTGTATAAATTGTTCAGGTCTGTTGCATAATTAGATCACAGGAGCTAAAATTACATCTTAATGAAGAATTTCTTTAAATGACATCTGTAAAATCATTCCTGTGAAAATTGGTGAAAATCCAGACAGTCGCTTAGATCAACTTGATTTTCACTAGCATGATTTGTAGGTAACCAGTTATCAGATATTTATAAATCATTCCAGTCTGTTGAATAATTAGGTCACAGGAGCTAAAAATAGACTTTAACCCTTTCCCTCATATAAATGCATTTCACGTATTTGCAAACCGAGTAGACCAGATCAGACTACTCTGTTTGCCAGTGGAATCTGTTTCTTTACTTTCTAAAATGGCTACAATGTTCTGCCTTCCATGTTGTATTTCAACTATTTTGCCCATGAATATTCAGTAGGTATTGAAATTTTAAATAAACAGGGAAAGGGTTAACTGACAACTTATATTCTTGAACTGCTGAATGGATTTCTACCAAATTTCACAGAATTGATTATTGTGTAGTTGAAACCATGTCAATAGCTGAAAGGTCAAGGTCATACTTAGAGGTCAAAAGTCAAAATCATGTATATTTTTAACCGGATTAACAGATTTTGCTTGTCCGAAGCATATCTCCTACACTGCTCTGGCTAGGATCACCAAATATGGTGCGTGAGTACATCTTGGGATGGCAGAGTGTCACGTACTATTTAAAGGTTTATGTGACCTTGACCTTGACCTTGGGCTTCATTTAGAAGAAAAACTGATCCGGACATATCTCCTATATGGAATCAGCTAGGATCACCAAATATGGTGTGTGAGTTCATCTTGGGTTGGGGGAGTATCACATACTATTTTTATGTCAATGTGACCTTGACCTTGAACATTGATCTCATTTGCAAAAAAACCTTGTCCGAAGCATATCTCCTACACTACTTCAACTAGGATCATCAAATGTGGTGTGTGAGTACATTTTGGGATGGCGGAGTGTCGCATACTATTTATAGGTCAATGTGACCTTGACCTTCGGCTTTATTTACAAAAACATTTGTCTGGAGCATACCTCCCAGGGGACAAAAATTCCACTCGTCCTCTCGTAATTACGAGTGGAAAAGGGAAAGGACGAGTAAATTTTCCAGTGAGGTCGTCCTTCAGGACGAGTCAGTTTTCTGAGAGAAAAAAATGACAGAATACTATATCTACCTCATAGCTGTTTGTCCATGGCATCGTGAATTGTAAAAACCTCAAGCAAAATGAAACTGAAAACGAAGACATGCAGTATAGAAATACTATTAGTCGGTCCCCTACTGCCAGATTATCCCGGTATATCGTTATATCACGGCCATACAGATCCGTGACAATATTGAATAAACAAGTTTGAATTTTTCGGAGAAATGTACGGCAACAATTTAGTAATGTAAATTTTGATACAGAAAAAGCCTGTAGTGGGAAAACACACACGTTTAATTTTGATTCGGATTTTTTTAAATTAATTAAAACTTGACTTAGGGTCTGTAAAAGTAAAACGTGTTGATTTCATAATATTATTCCGTTGTCAGGGATCATAGCGACTCCTACTTTTCCTACTTTTTCCTACTATTTCCTACTTTTTTAAAGTGCTCCTACTTTTTCCTACTTTTCAAAAAAAAGCTCCTACTATTCCTACTTTTTCACTTGAACTGAAGCAAAAAAAAAAAAGGGAAAAAAACCAACAAAACTTTAAATTAGTTTGCCAATTGCTGTCATTTATGATTGTGATTCAATAATAGGTAATGTTAAGATTTACTGATTATGCATTAAATATTATGAATCATCTGATCAACAAACCCTATACTCTAGGGTAAGAGTAAATGAGAGTACTCAGAGGAATATTATTATTTTTTAGCTCACCTAGTATGAAGTGCCAATGTGAGCTATTGTCTGTTGTGTCCGTTGTCGTTCATTATCAATTTTTTTCTTAAAATGACATCTCCTCCTAAACTGCTTTCTTGGTTTTTACCAATCTTCGCAGGAATGTTCTTTGGGTCAACCTCTTCCAAAGTTGTTCAAAGAATTTGATTCCATGCAGAACACTGGTTGCAATATCCAAAAAGAACTAAAAACTTAAAAAATCTTCTTGTAAATAAAAGCTGTTAGGCATAGGGCTACCATATTTGGTATACAGAATCATCATGGGTTCACAAGTTTCACATAAGATTATATAGTAAAAACTTTAAAATTCTTCTTGTCCGAAACTGAAAGGCTTAGAGCTGTGATGTTGGTATGTAGCACCATCTAGTAAACCTTTATCAAGATTGTTCCAATTAGGCCCCTAGGGTCAAAATTGGTTCTGCCCCGGGGGTCATAAATTTTACTGAAAACTTTAAAAATCTTATTGTCAAATTCCGTAAGGCCTAGAGCTTAACCACAATTGGTATGAAGCGTCATCTGATGGACCTCTACAAAGATTGTTCAAAGTTTGCCTCTGGGGTCAAACTGGCTCTACCCTGGGGGTCACAAGTTTTACAAAGGATTATATAGTAAAAACTTAAAAAGCCACTTGTCTGAAACCCAGAGGATTAGTTCTGTGATATTTGTTTTGTAGCATTGTCTAGTAGATCTCCTCAAATATTATTTAATTTTTGTCCCAGGGTAAAAGTGACCCTGCCCTTTGGGTTATCGGTTTACATAGAGTTATATATAGTAAAATCTTCAGTTCACACATCTTCTCTGAAACTAATATGGTCAGAGCTTTGATATGGAAAACAAAGCAAACCAGGTGAGCGATACAGGGCCATCATGGCCCTCTTGTTTCTTTACCTAGGAATTTTAGAGACACTGTAGAGTCTATCTCCTTCATAGGCAAGAACATTCAAGGACGGGATTGAAGACAACTGTTTCTGAAATGCCTCCTTTGAATTAAAATGCAACATATTCACCATTATAATCTCATTTTTTTCAAAATTTTCGCCGCAGCGCTTGGCAGGAGGGGAAACCCCTCCCGCACCCACCCCTTATGACTCAAACTGTCACCCCATCCTATAATCTTAGGGTAGGCTCTGGTCAATAACATCTGATCATGGTATATGAAATTGTATATTTTGCAGAAGGGGTGGGGGGAGCTGGATGCTGAGTTGAAAGGCTCTTTAATTGTTCAGTGCTGTGATGGTTACTAAGAACAGTCTTCCCGCTGCTTCTTCATAAGGTTGGTATGTGACTTGTGTGTGCCCCTCAAAGTACTGAAGAAGCAAAGAGCCTTCCAATTCAGCACCCAGTGGTCTAAGAGTGAGGTAAACTGAAACCTATCATATGATATAAGGTTTAGCTTTGTGTTTAGAAGTTCCTACTTTATTTTTTGAAATACTACTTTTTTCCTACTTTTCTCCTACTTTTTTATGGTTTGAGTTCCTACTTTTCTCCTACTTTTTTGTGACATGCCACTCTGAGGCCTGCGTTGTACTATGCTATCACTGGTAATGGAGCAAATTGCTTGAATAATTAATTACTCGTTCAAAGATATGCGGAAACTGAAACTATTCAGTTCAGTACAATGTTTTAATTAACCGTCGATATGACGGGGAGCCGAAAAAAAAGTCTCATGCGCCGAAGAATAGAACCGAAAAATGTTTCCAAGTGCGAGTTACTTTGGTTAGACTGCGTCGAAGAAAATGTTAATTTTTATGCCTTGTCTGCTCTCATATTAAGTATGTAAACCAGTCAAAAGCTTCAGCAGCTGAAGATTCCGGACATCAGAAAAATTTTACAAGGTGGGGGAGACAATGAAAAAAGAGAGAAAGAGCATGAGTCAGAGAAAGAAAACCCAAGAACTGCAAAAAGAAAAGCCACTCAGAAAGATTACGATATACCTAAGTGAGCTCGAACTGCACAAAATGACTGGTTCAGCAAATTTCCATGGGCGAAAATGGTAGAAGGGGTGCTATTTTGTTCCATATGTAGAAAATACCCTGGCCTTTCAGATCCGAAAGCTACCCTAGTTATAGGGGTTAGAGACAAGTATAGAAAAGAAACATTAGAATGGCAGTCCAAAAGTGAAAAAGTGTTTTGTTTATTTATTTCATACTAAAAAGAACAACGAGTAATATCGTTGCAGGACGAGTGG
The DNA here is from genome assembly GCA_963576725.1 of Azorinus chamasolen. Classification (NCBI taxonomy): domain Eukaryota; kingdom Metazoa; phylum Mollusca; class Bivalvia; order Cardiida; family Solecurtidae; genus Azorinus; species Azorinus chamasolen. Next base: position 15,872,026 of record OY755244.1, on the reverse strand, counting down.
ATTTTATAAGTAACTCGTCGTGTAGGACGAGTACTGTTTTAAATAAAATTTGTCCCCTGCCTCCTATACGGAATCAGCTAGGATCACCAAATATGGTGTGCGAATTCACCTTGGGATTGCAGATGTTGCATACTCTTTTTAGGTCAATATGACTCAACCTTTGACCTCAGTTAAAAAAAAGCTTGTCCTCAGCATATCTCCTACAATACTTCAGCTATGATCAACAAATATCGTGTGTGAGTACATCTTGGGACGGCGGAGTGTCACATACTATTTATAGGTCAAGGTGACCTTGACCTTTGACCTCATTTACACAAAAAGCTTGTCCAGAAAATGTCTCCTACATTACTTCAACTATGATCACCAAATATGGTGTGTGAGTACATCTTGGGATGGCAGAGTGTCGCATACTATTTATAGGTCAATGTGTCCTTGACCTTGGGCTTTATTTACAAAAGAAATTTCATCCGAAGCATACCTCCTATACAGAATCAGCTAGGATCGCCAAATATGGCATGTGAGTTTGTCTTGGGATGGCGTTGCATACTAATTTTATATGTGACCTTGACCTCATTTACAAAAAAAGCCTGTCCGGAGCATATCTCCTACACTACTTCAGCTAAGATCACCAAATATGGTGTGTGTGAGTATGTCTTGGGATGGCAGCGTATCGCATACTATTTATAGGTCAATGTGACCTTGACCTTGGGCTTCATTTGCAAAAAAATTTGTCTTGAGCTTACCTCCTACACTGAATCAGCTAGGATCACCAAATGTGGTGCGTGAGTTCGTCTTGGGATCTCATACTAGTGATAGGTTAATGTGACCAAGACCTTGACCTTTGACCTCATTTTAAAGGCTTGTCAGGAGCATATCTTCTACACTACTTCAGCTAGGATCACCAAATATGGTTTTTGAGTAGATCTTGGGATAGCAGAGTGTCACAAACTATTTATAGGTCAGTGTGACCATGACCTTGACCTTTGACTTCATTTACAAAAAAGCTTGTCATCCCTACACCAAATCATCTAGGATCACTAAATATGGTGTATGAGTTCTTCTTCAGATGGTGGAATGTTGCATACTTTTTGTAGGTCATGTGGCCATGACCTTGACCTTTGACCTCAAATATAAAAAAAAGATTGTCATTTAGGGTAACTTGAGTTCAAATTGTGGTCTTACTATGCAATATTTACTTTCATTTTGCAATTGCATATTGCAGGCCTGCTTACAAAACGCATATTGTCAGTGCTTTGCTTTGGGGGCATTTGTCACTTACTGTGACACATTTCTTGTTCTCGGAGTTATGTACCTTTGAACTTAGAAATCACCAGTTAATAGTAAAGGAAAACCCGGTTTGGTGTTGTGTCTACATTTCTTGTTCATTTTCAACCTTCATTTTTGGTATGCATGTTCATCTTGACATTGACGACAGACGAGCGTTGCACCCGCTTGCTGTGCTCTTGTCTATATTTTATTGTACGTTTTTATGGCCCCGAAGGTAACTTAGGTCATGTTATGGTATGGCGTTTGTCCGTCCGTTAGCTACATCTTTGTCCGCTTGACAACTAATTTGTGTGCTGCCTCCATACATAGTAGGAAAGTTGGTCATGGCTATTAGATGACCCCTATTGATTTTGAGGTCAGCAAATCAAAGGTGAAGGTCATAGTGACCTTCAACTCAAAAATCTTGTCTGCTCAATAACTTGAAAAGTATTAAAGTGTGCTGTCTTAATAAGTAATAGGAAAGTTGGGCATGGCTAGTAGATTATCTCTGTTGATTTTGAGGTCAGTTTGTCAAAGGTCAATGTCAACTCTAAAATTTTGTCCTCTCAATAACTTGGGAGCGACTTCACTTGGGTCTATAGTTTCAACCATAGTTGCCGCTAAATATAGAAGTTGCAGACATGTGCAATGATTGTGGCAAGTGAACATGTGTAGCGAAACTATTGTCAAACAAAAAAAACCCAAATTATTCTTGATCGTTTTAACAACGATAAAGTTCTTGCTTTAAGGTGTAGAAATAGGAAGATCTTTATGCCCTTTATAGTACATCTTTTATGACTATATACAGTATGTTATATTCTTAGATGTTTTCTTTGTGTGATCAGTTTGATTCAAGATAGATTCTAATTTGTTTAAATACTTGACTACTCATCAAATTTTAAGCATGCCTTGTACTTATTCAATTTGATTTGTACTTGAAATTGTTGCTTTGAAGCACTTTTGAACGTAAATAGTATGGAAAAAGTGCTATATAAATGTGTTAATTTATTGACCGGATTGCTCTCAATCCAGGCTTATAGATTGGCGAATGCCGTCCGGCCGGCCGTCTGTCCGGTTGACCTTTTTGTTTGAGTTAAGTATAGCCAAAATCTAATACCTACAGTAACCAAACTTGGCATGTGGGTTCAGAATAAGGGTCCCATTACATGTCATAGGTTAGCAGGTTACTATGACCCCTTTTTTACCTAGTTTTTACGCTTCATTGACTTAGAGAAATTTCAGGTTGACCTTTTAGTTTGTGTTAGTTATAGCCAAAGTATAACACCTACTGTAACCAAACTTGGCATGTGGGTTCATAATGAGGGTCACATTACATGTCATAGGTTAGTAGGTTAATATGACCCTTTTTATGCCCCAAAAGGCGGGCATATAGTAATCGCATTGTCCGTCCTTCCGTCCCAAATTCGTGTCCGGTTTGTAACTTCTTCATCTATCAATGGATTTCAATATAACTTGCCACAAATGTTCACCAGACAGAGACGATGTGTCGCGTTCAACTCCCTGGTCCATGGGTCAAAGGTCAAGGTCACAGGGTACAATTACTTTGTCTCAAATTTCGTGTCCGGTCTGTAACTTCTTCATCTATCAATGGATTTCAATATAACTTGGCACAAATGTTCACCACACAAAGACAATGTGTCGCGTTCAACTCCCAGGTCCATGGGTCAAAGGTCAAGGTCACAGGGTACAATTACTTTGTAACAAATTTCGTGTCCGGCCTGTAACTTCTTTATCTATCAATGGATTTCAATATAACCTGGCACAAATGTTCACCACACAAAGACCATGTGTCACTTTCAACTCCCAGGTCCATAGGTCAAAGGTCAAGGTCACAGGGTACAATTACTTTGTCACAAATTTCGTGTCCGGTCTGTAAATTCTTTATATATCAATTGATTTCAATATGATTTAGCACAAATGTTCACCAGGCAAAGATGATGTGTCACTTTCAACTCCCTGGTCCATGGGTTAAAGGTCAAGGTCACAGGGTACAATTACTTTGTCAAAAAATTTGTGTCCGGTCTGTAACATCTTTATCTATCAATGGATTTCAATATAACTTGGCACAGATGTTCACCAGACTAAGACGATGTGTCGTGTACACTCCCTGGTCCATATGTCAAAGGTCAAGGTCACAGGGTACAATTACTTGTTTATCTGTGAATGGATTTCAAAGGAACCTGGCACAAATGTTCACCACACAAAGACGATGTGTCAACTCCCATATGTCAAAGGTCAAGGTCACAGGGTACAATTTTTTTGGGCATTTGTCACGTGACTGGGACATCTCTTGTTTGACCTAGTTTTTACGCTTCATTGACTTAGAGAATTTCCAGGTTGACCTTTTTGTTTCCGATGGATATCTAATAAATGACTTGGCCTAGAATCTTCAAACTTGCTGTGGTGGTTGGTCATGACAACTGGATGACTCCTATTGTTTTTGAGGTCACTAGGTCAAGGGTCAAGGTCACAATGACCTAAACTGGTGAAATAGTTTTCCATCAATAACTGCTCAAGGGTTTGGCTTGGGATCTTCAAACTTGCTGTGATGGTTCGTCATGACCACTAAATGACCCCTAATGTCTTCGAGGTCAAAGTCACCATGACCTTAACTAGTAAAATGGTTTTTGATCAATAACTGCTCAAGGGTTTGGCTTAGGATCTTCAAATTTGCTGTGGTGGTTGGTCGTGACAACTAGATGAGCCCTCTTGTTTTTCAGGTCACTAGGTCAAAGGTCAAGGTCATCATGACATTAACAGGTGAAATGGTTTCCAATCAATAACTGCTCAAGGGTTTGGCTTAGGATCTTCAAACTTACTGTGGTGGTTGGTCATGACCACTAGATGACCCCTAATGTTTTTTGAGGTCAAAGGCCAAGGTCTCCATGACCTTAACTGGTGAAATGGTTTCCAATCAATAACTGCTAAAGGGTTTGGCTTAGAATCTTCAAAGGACAAGGTTCAAGAAGGGTCAAAAATGGCCCAAACTCAAGATTCGCATCAAATTTGGTCTATTTATAGCCAACAGTATATATCAATAACTTTTGTCATTTTTATACGCCCGAAGGGACGTATTATGGTATGGCGCATGTGGTCCGTCTGTCCGTCCGTCCATCTGTCCTTCCGTGTGTTAGCAATTTCTTGTGCAACTAACTCCTCCTTTATTTTTCAACATAATTTCTTCAAACTTTCAGGAATGATAGATACTGATGTTTAGTTGTGCATATCAGTGAGATAACTCTCATATCCTTTTTATGCCCCCATAGACGATAGTCGGGGGCATATTGTTTTTGCCCTGTCTGTTTGTCTGTTTGTTTGTCAGCAACTTTAACATTGGTCATAACTTTTGAGCCAGTATAGGTAGAGACTTGATATTTGGCATACATATGTATCTCATGAAGCTGCACATTTTGAGGGGTGACATGTCAAGGTCAAGGTCATCCTTCAAGGTCAGAGGTCAAATATATGGGTCAAATTGCCGACTTTAACACTGGCCATAACTTTTGGACCAGTAGAGATAGAGACTTGATATTTGGCATGCTTGTGTATCTCATGAGGCTGCACATTTTGAGGGGTGACATGTCAAGGTCAAGGTCAGAGGTCAAATATATGAGAGGGCATAGTGTTTCACAAACACATCTTGTTCATTCTGGAGTTATTGCCCTTTGATAGTTTCTGGTAGCAATTTCTTGTGCAACTAACTCCTCCTTTATTTTTTAACATAATTTCTTCAAACTTTCAGAAATGATAGATACTGATGTGTAGTTGTGCATATCAGTGAGATAACTCTCATATCATTTTTCATTCTGGAGTTATTGCCCTTTGATATTTTCGGGTAGCAATTTCTTGTGCAACTAACTCCTCCTTTATTTTTCAACATAATTTCTTCAAACTTTAAGGAATGATAGATACTGATGTGTAGTTGTGCATATCAGTGAGATAACTCTCATATCATTTTTCATTCTGGAGTTATTGCCCTTTGATACTTTCAGGTAGCAATTTCTTGTGCAACTAACTCCTCCTTTATTTTTAGCTCACCAGAGCACTTTTGTGCTCAGGATGAGCTTTTGTGATCACTTGATGTCTGTCGTCGTCCGTCGTCTGGCATCAACAATTTGAACCTTTAAAAATCTTCTCCTCTGAATATACAGGGTTCTCAGCTTTCATCTTTGGTACATAGCATCATCTTTAGGTCCTCTACAAAAGTTATATAAATTTTGCCCCTGGGGTCAAAATTGGCCCCGCCCAAGGGGTGCCTTGTTTTCTATTGAAATATATAGTAAAACTTTGAAAATCTTCTCCTGAATCTACAATGTTCTCAGCTTTCATATTTGGCACATATCATCATGTTCAGGTCCTCTACAAGTGTTATATAAATTATGCCCCTTGGGTCAAAATTGGCCCCGCCCCAGGGGTGGTCAGTTTTCAATAGAAACATATAGTGAAAACTTTGAAAATCTTCTTCTCTGAATCTACAGGGTTCTCAGCTTTCATATTTGGCACATAGCATCATGTTCAGGTCCTCTACAAAAGTTATATAAATTATGGCCCTGCGGTCAAAATTGGCCCCGCCCCAAGGGTAGCCAGTTTTGATTAGAAACATATAGTGACAACTTTAAAAATCTTTTCTTCTGAATCTACAGGGTTCTCAGCTTTCATATTTGGCAAATAGCATCATGTTCAGGTCTTCTACAAAATTTGTATAGATTATGCCCCTGGGGTCAAAATTAAATTGGCCCCGTCCCAGGGGTGGTCAGTTTTCAATAGAAACATAGAAACATATAGTGAAAACTTTGAAAATCTTCTCCTCTAAATCTACAGGGTTCTTAGCTTTCATATTTGGCACATAGCATCATGTTCAGGTCCTCTACAAAAGTTATATAAATTATGCCCCTGGGGGTCAAAATTTGCCCCGCCCCAGGGGTAGCCATGTCCCAATAGAAACATATAGTGACAACTTTGAAAATCTTCTCCTTTGAAACCAGAAGGTTCTCAGCTTTCATATTTGACACACAACATCATGTTCAGGTCCTCTACAAAAGTTATATAAATTATGCTCCCGGGGTCAAATTTGGCCCCGCCCCAGGGGTAGCCAGTTCGCAATATAAACATATAGTGTCAAATATGGTGTCAAAAATATTTTCTTCAGAAACTGGAAGGTTCTCAGCTTTCATATTTGGCACATAGCATCATGTTCAAGTCCTCTACAAAAGTTGTATAAATTATGCCCCTTGGATCAAAATTGGCCCGCCCCAGGGGTGGCTAGTTTTCTCTAGAAACATATAGTGAAACTTTGAACATCTTCTCCTCTGATTGCCTGGTGAGCGATGTCAGGCCCATTCTGGCCCTCTTGTTCAACACAATTTCTTCAAACTTTCAGGAATGATAGATACTGATGTGTAGTTGTGCATATCAGTGAGATAACAGGAGGTAAACTGTGGGCTCTCTCCTAATTATTTGTTGTAAAGAAAATGTTTCTTTGTTATTCCTTTTACCTGCTCCTTTTTTTTTAGCTCACCAGAGCACAAAGTGCTCAGGGTGAGCTTTTGTGATCACCAGTTGTCCGTCGTGCGTCGTCGTGCGTCGTGCGTCGTTCGTCGTTCGTCGTCCGTCGTCAACAATTTGAACCTTTAAAAATCTTCTCCTCTGAATCTACAGGGATCTCAACTTTCATCTTTGGCACATAGCATCATATTCAGGTCCTCTACAAAAGTTATATAAATTATGCCCCTGGGGTCAAAATTGGCCCCGCCCCAGGGGTGCCTTGTTTTCAATAGAAACATATAGTAAAACTTTGAAAATCTTCTCCTCTGAAACCAGAAGCTTCTCAGCTTTCATAATTGGCACATAGCATCATGTTCAGGTCCTCTACAAAAGTTATATAAGTTATGGCCCTAGGGTCAAAATTGGCCCCGCCCCAGGGGTGGGCAGTTTTCAATAGAATCATATAGTGCAAACTTTGAAAATCTTCTACTCTTAAACTGGAAGGTTCTCAGCTTTCATATTTGGCACATAGCATCATGTTCAGGTCCTCTACAAAAGTTATATTATTTATGGCGTCGGGGTCAAAATTGGCCCCGCCCCAGGGGTGGGCAGTTTTCAATAGAAACAAATAGTGAAATCTTTGAAAATCTTCTTCTCTGAAACTGGAAGGCTCTCGGCTTTCATATTTGGCACAGAGCATCATGTTCAGGTCCTCTACAAAAGTTATATAAATTATGGCCCCGGGGTCAAAATTGGCCCCGCCCCAGGGGTGGGCAGTTTTCAATAGAAACAAATAGTGAAATCTTTGAAAATCTTCTTCTCTGAAACTGGAAGGCTCTCAGCTTTCATATTTGGCACATAGCATCATGTTCAGGTCCTCTACAAAACTTATATTATTTATGGCCCGGGGTCAAAATCGGCCTTTTCCCAGGGTTGGGCAGTTTTCAATAGAAACAAATACTGAAATCTTTGAAAATCTTCTTCTCTGAAACTGGAAGGCTCTCAGCTTTCATATTTGGCACAGAGCATCATGTTCAGGTCCTCTACAAAAGTTATATAAATTATGGCCCCGGGGTCAAAATTGGCCCCGCCCCAGGGGTGGGCAGTTTTCAATAGAAACAAATAGTGAAATCTTTGAAAATCTTCGTCTCTGAAACTGGAAGGCTCTCAGCTTTCATATTTGGCACAGAGCATCATGTTCAGGTCCTCTACAAAAGTTATATAAATTATGGCCCTTGGGTCAAAATTGGCCCCGTCCCAGGGGTGGGCAGTTTTCAATAGAAACAAATAGTGAAATCTTTGAAAATCTTCGTCTCTGAAACTGGAAGGCTCTCAGCTCTCATATTTGGCACATAGCATCATGTTCAGGTCCTCTACAAAAGTTATATAAATAATGGGGCCCTGGGGTCAAAATTGGCTCCGCCCCAGGGGTGGGCAGTTTTCAATGGAAACAAATAGTGAAATCTCTGAAAATCTTCTTCTCTGAAACTGGAAGACTCTCAGCTTTCATATTTGGCACAGAGCATCATGTTCAGGTCCTCTACAAAAGTTATATAAATTATGACCCTGTGGTCAAAATTGGCCCTGCCACAGGGGTAGTAGACAGTTTTCAATAGAAACATATTGAGAAAACTTTGAAAATCTTCTTCTCTGAAACTGGAAGGTTAATCTCAGCATTCATATTTGGCTCATAGCATCATGTTCAGGTCCCCTACAAGTTTTTCTAAATTATTCCCCTGGGGTCAAAATTGGCCCGCCCCAGGGCCGGCTAGTTCTCTACAGAAACATATAGTGAAAACTTTGAAAATCTTCTCCTCTGATTGTCTGGTGAGCGCTTCAGGGCCATTCTGGCCCTCTTGTTTCAAAATAAATGCTCCTTTTTCAGCTTTCAGTAGGCCCAAAGACAAATAAAAGATTACTATTACAATAAGCAGTTTTACTCTCCTTGCTATTGCTTTAGCCCTAATAGACCTCATATGCGCAACTTCTGAAGGTTCACACATTGTGTAAATAGAACAGCCTTTGGGCGTATATTGCCCCGTCTTGCGTTGCTCTTGTTATAATGATTCGCCAGCTCATGTTGCCATGGCAACCATGTGCGTGCACAGTCTTAAAAATGCATGCAAACTATAACTATTATCCTCTTAAAGCATTGCAGGTTCATAACAATAGAAATTTCACAAGTGTTGTTTTGAAATGATATTTAAGTTTTAGAAATGTTCTTTCTTTTTCCTGTTTAACAATTATACTAATAATTACCATGGCAACGAATGTTAATAATACAAAATAAACTATAATTATCATTCTCTTACATCATTGTAGACTCTGAAAATAAAATTTTCACCCATGTTGTTCTCAAATGATATTTAAATTTCAAAAAAAAATAAATTCTGTTTAACAATTATTCATGTAATTACCATAGCGACGAATGTTCATTATACAAATCAACTATAATTATCATCCTCGTACAGCATTGTGCATACGTAATGATAGATTTTCACCAGTAATGATTTAAAATGTTATTTAAGTCGCAAAAATGTTCTTTCTTTTATTTTGTTTAACTATTTTTTAACAATTATACTTATAGTTACCATGGCAACGAATGTTCATAGTACAAAATAAACTATATTCATCATTCTCTTACATCATTGTGTTCTCTTAGAATAAACAAAATCAACAGTGTAGTTTTAGAATGTTATATAAGTTTCAAAAATGTTTTTTTCTGTTTAACAGTCATTTTTGTAATTACCATAGCAGCGAATGTTCATAATACAAATAAAATGTAATTTCCATCCTCGTACAGCATTGTGCATACATAATGATAGAATTTTCACCAGTGTTGTTTTAAAATGATACTTTAAGTTTCAAAAATGTTCTTTCTTTTATTCTGTTTAACAATTATTCTAGTAATTACCACAGCAACAAATGTTCATATAATATTAAACATTAGATATATTGATAAATGTAATCACACACACTTTAGAAAAAAAATAAAACCAGAAAGGTAATTAAAGTATATAAGAAAGCAAATATTTAAAATGTCAAGGCAACAAATTATGGAGACCGTTGCCATAGCAACCAAACGTTTCTATAAATATATTGCTAGTGTTTCAACCCTTTGAATACAGGACACGCTTGTACTGTCATTTACAAACAGTGTATACCAATTTAATCAGGGTCTGCACTGTTTGTCGTTCAGAATCATTATTTCATCTAGCAAGGTTGATCATTTCACACCAAGTTAAACACTGGTGAGTTATTTCACTCTGAAACGTTAGTGTAGACAGGACTAAATGGCATTACTTTGCTAGAATGTACTTGCATAATAACCCGTTCAGTCAAACCAAAAACTTATTTATAAGAAATATACTATAAGGCATTACATAGTATAGACTAAAATTAGTCTTCTTCTCCAACATGAGATATAACCGAGGTCTACACAATACCACAATACTAACAGTAACAGATTAACAAATGAGAATCTAACAACGTAGACCAAGGCATGTTGCCTTGTGTAAGGCAAGTCATCTGATATGAGTCAAAACTGTCTGCATGGACTTATGGTCGGTTTCCTGATAACAGGAATCAAATAGTCCTTAACAGTAAGTTCATAAGAAAACATAACTAATAACAAGTTCATGTATTGCTATGCAATGCACGAGCCCCCATCGGATTAAAAAAATCTCAGCCCCGACCAACTCATCCATGGTGCAGTTGACCAAGGTATATAATGTCCAACCTGAATGGTACTTGTTAAAATAATCGGAAAACAATATGAAACTAGAGCCCCGTGTGTCGGAGCATTGTACGCCCATAGTCTGTGCTGTCGTAACATGCACTATATTAATTTGAGTTGAAAGTCACTGTGACCTTGACATTTGACCCTACATACCTCATAATCAATAGGGATCATCTACTAGCCATGATCAGCCTTTCTACGAAGTATGAAGTAAGTACACCTAATACCAATGAAGTAATTGAGCGGACAAGATTTTTTAGTTGAAGGTCACGGTGACCTTGACCTTAGGCCAACTGACCTGAAAATCAATAGGGGTCATTTACTAGCCATGACCAACCTTTCTACTGAGTATGAAGATAGCACATCTAATACTTATCAAGTTATTGACCAGGATCCTAGCTAGTTGACACCATGTCAACACAGTTTTTCAAAAACTCTGAAGAATTTAAGTCATAAATATCAAAGCAGATCGATGACTTAGCGATCTTTAAGGATAAAGGTAAATTACGATCAATATCATTACTACAATCACTTAGTAATCAAAGACATAAAGCTCATTCACAAACAATATGTCTACTATCAAACCGGAGTATTCCAGTAAGTAAGTTGTTCAGCTGGAAATGAAATTCAGCAGACTTGCATAATACAGTTGAACATGTTTTAAGCAGCCACCTAAAAGAGGTCTAATTAAGGGTAGCTTAAAGCATGTCAAAAGCAATGCAGAAAGCTCCTGTATGAGCGTTCTGCATCACCTTTGCCATGGATTAAGAAACCATGTGCTGTCAGTACCTCATACAATTACTATCCAGAACCACCTGGATTTGGTTTATGCATGGCATACAACACTATACATAAGATATTACCTTACATATATCGGATAATGGGTAACAGAATAAGTCAATTGTGTGCTAATGCATATAAACTACACAATGCAATACAAAATTACAAACAAACCACTTATATATACACCAGTATGCAAAATTGGCGAAGGAGTATCATAATAACAGATCAACTGACACTGAATGAGACACACAATGCTGTCTCAAGCCGTAATCCGGGTGGTTTGAAAGAGATTGGGCTATCCCTACCATCAAGATCCACCACCCAGCACAATGCGAAACACATACCGAGTGCCTACGAACAGTGCCCAACTAAATAACTGACAAGATACTCCTCGACCAATATTTTGCAAGTAGCAAATGTTCGAAAGGGGGATTCTACTGTAATATGAATAGTTGACGGTTCGCTTTAGTTTTCATCCTCACTGCTAGAATCAGACGAATCTACTGCCTCAGGAACCCGGTCAGCGTCCATTATACTGACACCCCAATTTCGAATGCCGATCTTTTCTGGCATGAATCTATCAAACCATGGCCGCGATATGGGAACAGACACCGACTACACGTGCACCAGAACGACATTTACAGAACCAGGATAACACTTCAGTTGAATTATATTTTAGCCAGAGCATATGTATCTTTGATGAAATGTGTCTACTTTGAAGTTTTACTCGCATTAGATTGTGATCATCCATGTAGATATGAAAGTCACAATTTCCACCAAGATGCTCTTGAATATAACTTTTTGAAAGTTTTAATTGGTAGACACCACATGTAAACGCTCGGATTTGTTCCTCTGTCATCCGGGGAAAGTCTTCCAGATTAGCTTGATCTATTTGTTTCCAAACTGCGGTCCTCCGGGACAGATTGTGCTCTTCAGCAAAAGCATGCAATGTGTTTGGTTGTGATGACATGGATTTCATGTGGGCTGCAATTTGTGAATCCTCCTGATTGTTGCTGTCTGTGGCAAGAGGAGGTAAATATTTGTTGCAAACAGCACATATTATTCTAACATAGTCACAAATGTAAGGCATTTGGTTATTGGGCAAAACTCGCTCCAAATACTTCCAGGGTTTTATTCTTGCATTGGCTGACTCTACAATCCACCGGATCTGAAAGGAAAATAGACGAAGCGTACCATTGCCGAAGCGTACCTGGATTATGCGTACCATTTCCTGGACGGAGTGTACCAGTAATAAAAAACATAAATTATATTTGAATATAACACTTAAGTATTATACTAATGTATTACACAGTGTTTTAAAAATACACTCTTACAAGATTACAAGTATTGGACATCATATGCCGACTTATTAGATTCTGTGTAAGAACCCTATATGCCGATTTCTTGACATCGCCAGACAGGAAATCTACAGGTTACAAGTTTCCCCAACACAGTCATAATACATGTAAACTGCACAAATAAACATTAACAAAAGTCACCTGTATTGGACATCATATGCCGACATTTTAGATTCTGTGTAGAACCTCATATATGCCGATTTGTTGACATCGACATACAGGAAATCGACCATTTACAAGTTTCCCCAACACAATCATAATAAAATGCACAAGTATCCTTTATAAAAAAAAATTAACACCTTAGATGAATCTTATATTCTGAATTAGTTTTAAATAGCCCAAGATTTAAACAATCCAACTCTATTTACGAATCATGACCTTTGTGTATTGCGAATGATCTGGTATGCACTGCATTGAAGGTGGCACGCGTTATGGAAAATCCGGAGATTTGATTGTACAGTAATCAATAATTTAACTCTTTCCCAATTCCAAAGTCCATTACCTACTGAATAGTCTTGGCCAAATTATTTATAATGAAATATGGACTTAATTAAAGTAATAGAACTATTAAAATCCATTACCAAACAGAGCAGACCCTGATAAGATAGCTCCTATAAGAGCCGTCTGATCTGGGTCTACTCTGTAGATGCGTGAAAACACGTTTATATATGTGGTTAAAATATTTTAACTGCAAATATACTAGAAATAAATTAAATAAGTATGCGTGTGCTTAGAAATTGTCACTATCTTTGGTCAGTGTTTGAGTAACTTTTAAAGCTGTGAATTAATTATCCAATTAATGACTGTTGTCATTATCGTAACGCCTCGGTCCCAACCCCAGGCAACACATTACGCAATGCACGCGTGTTTGAGACACTGGATTATAAACAGCGAATTAATTGTCCAATAATTGACTGCAGTTAATGTCGTTAAGCCTCAGTCCACACATATCAAAACGATAACAGACGATCGAGCGTTCTTATTTGCCCTGCGATGAGTTAACGGCGCCCATAGACCCGCCGTAAGGTGAAAACCGCTCGGTCTCCGTACGGAGGCATACGGTCGCCGTACGATTTTCTTATGGATTCTCGGACGCCGTAGCCTCTATGATTTGTCATAAAAAAGTTATACATATTTTCTAAAATCGCAAGCCCGCAGTCGGTAAACACGTGGTTACAGGCATCGTGCGACCTCCGCACGGACATCGTACGGAGGATCGCGCGGAAAAAGACCGATTTTCGGTGGACATGTACAAATGTAGCAAAAAAAATCGTACGTACGGATACGCTCGATCAGTATACACAAATAAGCGTACGGTGATCGTAGACAAAACATCGAAGCCCATAGACTTCTACGATGCCAAACAAAATTGTAGGAAAATCGCAGAGACAGAAATCGTACGGCCTCCGCGGCAAATGTAAACTTGTCATAAGCAAACAGAGCAGACCTTAATCAGAAAACTCTTTTAAGTGCCGTCTGCTTTGGGTCTTCTGTGTTTGCAGAGACGTAGAAAGGCGTATTCATGCAGTAATGGGTTAATAAACGTGAACGGGTACGTGTCTTTAGAAATGTGCTGCTGAGTGTATGTGCTATGACATCGGGAATATTAAATTTGCAATGACACACTGTCATAGGAATTTTGGCAATGACAGAAACTAGAGAGTCCGATAGAGTTTCGTGAGCAAACAGCAGCAGATGATTCCTAGAAGTATACGAGCCGTCTACACAGGATCTATTGTGTTTGCAAATGCATAAAAAGCGTACACCCATTCTGTCCGTGTTCTGTTGTATGTAACTATAGTTAGTGTTTCTATTCATTTGTATTAGGTTTAGAACCACCACATGTTAACCGGGACTGAAATAAAACAATAAAAATAATATGTGTTCATTTTCTCTTATATAGAATATATAAAATTTCAGCATTGTCCCAAAATGCCACAAGCTTTATTTTTTCGGCCCCAAATGTTACAAAACGCCATTTATTTTAGACATATTTCATGAGCCTAAGGCCTGTGGAAACAAATACCCGCTTATAACGTACTCCATTACTCCATAAACATTCATGTAAGAAACAAATATGATGAGTATTATTAACTTATTTTTTTGTAAAGACATGTAGGCTATAGATAACATTTTGTAATTTGTAAACTACATGATTGTATAGTTATATTTCATAACCAGACATGGTAGGCCCTGGTCAGACCACAGGGGCGGACCCAATCATTTTTATGCCCCCAAAGCTAGGCTTTGGCGGCATATAGTGATCGCACCGTGCGTGGGTGTGTGTGTGTGTGGGTGGGTGGGTGGGTGGGTGGGTGTGTGGGTGGGTGTGTGGGTGTGTGTACCTTTTGTCCGGAGTATATTTCCTTTGTCACATCAGCTACGGATACCAAATTTGTTGTGTGAGTTCATCTTGGGATGGGGGAGTGTCGCATACCATTTTCATGTCACTGTGACCTTGACCTTGACCTTTGGCCTTGATTTTACAAAAAGCTTGTCCGGAGCATATCTCCTTTACCTTACCAGCTACAGATTCCAAATTTGGTGTGTGAGTTCATCTTGGGATGGGGGAGTGTCGCGTACCATTTCCAGGTCACTGTGACCTTGACCTTGACCTTTGACCTCGATTTTAAAAAAAGCTTATACCTTACCAGCTACAAAAAGCTTGTCCGGAGTATATCTCCTATTCCTTACCAGCTAAGGATTCCAAATTTGGTGTGTGAGTTCATCTTGGGATGGAGGAGTGTCGCGTACCATTTTCAGATCACTGTGACCTTGACCATGACCTTTGACCAATTTTACAAAAAGCTTGTCCGGAGCATATCTCCTTTACCTTACCAGCTACAGATTCCAAATTTGGTGTTTGAGTTCATCTTGGGATGGCGGAGTGTCGCGTACCATTTCCAGGTCACTGTGACCTTGACCTTGACCTTTGACCTCGATTTTAAAAAAAGCTTATACCTTACCAGCTACAAAAAGCTTGTCCGGAGTATATCTCCTATTCCTTACCAGCTAAGGATTCCAAATTTGGTGTGTGAAATCATCTTGGGATGGAGGAGTGTCGCGTACCATTTTCAGATCACTGTGACCTTGACCTTGACCTTTGACCTCGATTTTAAAAAAAGCTTATACCTTACCAGCTACAAAAAGCTTGTCCGGAGTATATCTCCTATTCCTTACCAGCTAAGGATTCCAAATTTGGTGTGTGAAATCATCTTGGGATGGAGGAGTGTCGCGTACCATTTTCAGATCACTGTGACCTTGACCATGACCTTTGACCGATTTTACAAAAAGCTTGTCTGGAGCATATCTCCTTTACCTTACCAGCTACAGATTCCAAATTTGGTGTGTGAGTTCATCTTGGGATGGTGGAGAGTTGTGTACCATTTCCAGGCCACTGTGACCTTGACCTTGACCTTGTCCTTTGACCTCGATTTTAAAAAAAGCTTACCAGCTACAAAAAGCTTGTCTGGAGTATATCAACTATACCTTACGAGCTAAGGATTCCAAATTTGGTGTGTGAGTTCAGATTGGGATGGAGGAGTGTTGCGTACCATTTTCAGATCACCTTGACCTTGACCTTTGACCGATTTTACAAAAAGCTTGTCCAGAGCATATCTCCTATACCTTACCAGATACGTATTCCAAATTTGGTGTGTGAGATCACCTTGAGATGGCGGAGTGTTGTGTACCATTTTCAGGTCACTGTGACCTTGACCTTTGACCTCTATTTTACAAAAAGCTTGTCCGGAGCATATCTCCTATACCTTTCCAGCTACGGATCCAAAATTTGGTATGTGAGTTCATCTTGGGATGACTGAGTGTCGCGTATCATTTTCAGGTCACTGTGACCTTGACCTTTGACCTCGATTTTAAAAAAAGCTTATACCTTACCAGCTGCAAAAAGCTTGTCCGGAGTATATCTCCTATACTTTACGAGCTACGGATTCCAAATTTGGTGTGGGAGTTCATCTTGGGATGGAGGAATGTCGCGTACCATTTTCAGGTCATTGTGACCTTGACCTTGACCTTCGACCTCGATTTTACAAAACAGGTTGTCCAGAGAATATCTCCTATTACCTTATCAGCTACGGATTCCAAATTTGGTGTGTGAGTTTATCTTGGGATGACTGAGTGTCGCGTATCATTTTCAGGTCACTGTGACCTTGACCTTTGACCTAGATTTTACACAAAGCTTGTCTGGAGCATTTCTCCTATACCTTACCAGCTACGGATTCCAAATTTGGTTTGTGAGTTCATCTTGGGATGGCGGAGAGTCGTGTACCATTTTCAGATCACTGACCTTTACCTTGACCTTTGACCTCAATTTTACAGTCCGGAGCATATCTCCTATACCTTACCAGATACAAAAAGCTTTTCCAGAGCATATCTCCTATACCTTAAATGTTGACAATCAACCCAGGGTCCTTTTTAACGTTGAGAATGACGTAGGGTCCTTTTTAACTAAGTTTTGACCCTTGGCTCTTTTCTTAGCTATCATAATCGTCAAAGGTTTTGTTTCTAATGTTAAGAACTGACTCCTGTGTCATTTTTAACAGCATCAAAATTTCATGTTACACCTGCATTACATTGTATTGTTTTTCCGCCAAAATGCATTTTGGTGTCGAACACTTTGGGGGCATTTGTCACCCGTGACGACTCTCTTGTTTTTTACTTTTTAGACCATGCAGACCCACGAAATCGTCCCCTTTGGGTCAGACAGTCGCTAAAGGTGTCGTCTGATCTGGATCTACTCTGTTTGCAAACGTGTATTTATGGAATAATTGGGCTAATATATCAGATTAGTGCAATCCAATTGGGGTTCTCTCGCATCGTATTATCAATACACATCGACATTCACACACTAGCGCGTGGCCCAATGTCACGTGATTATGGGCACGTGTCAAATACACACTGGCATATAACAGTGGAAACTGCAAGGGAATATCGGTATTGGAACGAAGCTAAGTTCAGTGTAAAAATTGTCTCAAAAACGATTTCTCATCCTGTTTTTGCATTCTGGCTGTTTTATTTTGGGTCTGACTTGCTTGCAAATACTTTTTGTGTATGCATATGACCTTTGTTAACTTAAACTCTACGTGGCAATTACCACACAGTGAAACCCTTAGTGGAAAGTTTACACATTTCCGATATTCGCTGTACATAAAAAGTGATTTGGCAGTAGCCAACACGCTGGATGGATGAATGATATCCTCAAATTCAAAGTACGTATTTTGAAAGAAACTTAGGACACCGTATTTAGAATCTTCCTCTTGTCTAGGAAAGTCGGTGTATGGGCCATACGTTGGATACGGGTAACCGTGTGTCATAACAATACTATGCTCAATTAAACACATTACGATAAAATAATGCACTAATAACATTTTTTATGTTTTCATATATAACAATAATAAAAACATTTATACGTTTCATATATTTGGTTAATGGTACGCTTAGACCGAAAATGGTACGATTTGGTAATGGTACGCTTAGTCCATAAACCATCTGAAACAGCAAAGTGTTGTTAAAATATTACCACAATGCTAGACATGTTTTGTTTACACTGTCTTTCATAGCTGAACGTGACCTTGCACTGTTAATCACACTTATATTAACCCATTCTTCAATATGCTATTTTTAGATCCAACCACTTTGAATACATCTACTGGAAAGGAGCATTTACCAGAGAAAGGAACATTTTAGAATTTTGTAGTTTTGAAACTATTGTGATAAATAGAGCATTTGCTCATATATGAGCAAATGCTCTATTTATCACAGGTTTCAACAGGTGAATTTTGCAGAGGCGTAGAAAGGCATATTTATTGAGGAAATGGTTAAAAAAGCTATATAGCTGTGCCTAATAAATGCATTAATTAACAGTTTGTTTACTACTAATGACCCTTAAAATACAGTAAAACCTCTCTTAAACACATTTCCTCATATAAACAGATGTCCATGCCTTTTCAAACAGAGCAGACCCAGATCAGACGACTTCTATAGGAGTAATATGATCAGGCTATGTTGTATTTGCTCATGAACTTGTAATATATCTGATTCTACCGTATCCATTACTAGTGAATACTAAAACATTCCAGACGTAAAAAATAGGAGGGCTTACATTCCTTTGTCACCAGTCTGCTGGAATTGGCATCATCTGTAGTCAACTGGGACTGCCCCTTCGCAAGGAAGGATGGCATTTGCGCCTTTATTCCCAGATCTTAGAGGAGCATTATTGAGTCCCTGAACCCTCTGTCAACAATGAAAACATCCTCTGGCTGCACAAATGATTTTATATTTTCTACGTTTGTAAGCAGCATATGGTTCAGTATCTTTGCATCACTGTTTTTGGCATCAGCAAAGAATGGTCCAACAATTGTTATAAAATATCCAGTAGTTGTTACAACTACCATGGGTTTAACTAATGGCTTGCCTTTATGAAGGCTGAACGATCTACGTTGGAATAGAAAGTTATTACTTTTTTGAATATAAATGTAAGTTCCGTCCAGCACTAATATCATTTTGGGAATATCGCCTGACTCATCAACAGCTCCTCCAAATAAGGCTTGTGCAAGTGGTGTTGTATGTTTTGTTATAATTTCCTCTCTTGATGTGTGAGACAAACCAAGGTGGATTGGGTACAAAGTAAATCACAAGTGCCTGCCTCACAGATGTTATGGATCTGCGGACACTGGAGCGTGTTATACCAAACACGGTAGCAAGAAGTTTATTTGACATACCTGACTTAAGCTTCAGGAAGAACAATCCAACTGTTGTAAAAAGAGATCTAACAGGAGTGTTTCTAATTTTCCCCTCCAGGGTGTGACAAATGTCATAAAAATCACACATTTACAAACCTGTCAAATCCAAATATTCATTTTCTTTCAAAGCCTCAAAGTCAAGTCTATCATTAATTCTGTTGCATATATCTCTCATGCTATTAAGCAATGCCAAAATAGTGCTTCTGTTGAGATATGTATTGCTGCATGTAGATATAGAGTCAATTGTTCCTGGCAATAGTTTTTTATTTTCTATAATTATGGCCCAGGCAGCACCTACTCCCTGTATATATAAGAACACCATAGTCAATGAATGCTGAAATTCTAGCACTAGATGGAACAACAATTAATTTAGGTCCTTGTCGTTTGCACACTAAACATCGTGAATGTGTCTTTGGAGTTGATTTTATCCAGAGACTTACAGATGGAGGGCTGGTTAGATAATATTCACTGTGAGTTTGTGACAGAGGTGGTATAAATGTGGGATCTTTTACTTTGTCCGTGTCATTTTCTCCTCTATGCCTTTCACTACATTGTATAGATCTATTATAAATGTGTCTACACTTATTACAAATGATATCACTATGATCAATATTAATTTTCAGCTTTTGTTTTAATGCCACTAAGACAGTTGTTGATATAGGTCTTCTTTCTTTTGGCTTCGTCCTCTTTTCACAAACTACACATTTGAAACGCCTTCTGTTTCCTCCAGCCCTAATACTGAAAAATAAAAATAAAGGCCTATTAATACTGTAGCATAAGTACACAATAGGGAAGGAAAAAAAACGATTTGGCTGCTGTGAGTTTGGAACTCGGATCGCTTGTTTTATAGGCTAACGTTACATCCACTGCACCACTGTCACTTGTGTTAATTTCCTTTGACAAATATCGCATATTTATTTTAAAAAATAAAAAACAACGAAAAATGTGCATACCACACAAGGGTTTATTTCTCTCAATAATCTGGAAACATTATTCTATTCCTTTGCAAATCACGAACTAAACTTCCATGCTGACAATGCAATTTTTAAGTCTAAAAATAGAACAGTCCGAAATGTTGCGATGTCCAGTGTATAGCGACGACAAACAGCTTCCAACATTATTTCATTTATGACACATTTCATTTAAGAAACTACAAATAAATAAAATATTGTAAATCAGATAACTAAATAGCCTACCTTTCTAGCAGTGAGTCATTATGAGTTTTATGACGAAAGTGAATACCACAGGCAAACGTTTCTATGGACGCCGTCTGCATCTCGACTCGTCTCGCAAGTTCGGAAGAAAACATCCATAAAAATGACCAGTTGCGTATATCACATCTCTTTTTCTTAACATGTAGTGAATTAATTATATTTTATATATGTATACATGTCCATTAATGTATTTTCTCGGACCTGATAATAAAAATATTGAGGAAAAGTTCCAATGTTATGGATACGAGTCCATTGTGAAAGCAAATCTCCGGGAGCAGTATTTTTTCCAGGTTCTTTTTCAATTTTCATATGGGCCCCAAGCGTCGCCAACCGAGATTTTTTCACAAATCAATGTTTGTTTACAGAAGTTCGCTTACTGAAAATTTTGATTCTGGCGAGGCTTGGGGCCCATGTGAAAATTGATCATAAACAGGCAAAAATACTGGAAAAACTCAAAATTACAGGGATAAGGGTACATTTGAACCAACAAAAATCAGGATAAAATGCAATTATATCTTTTTATTGTTATTCAGTGATGAAAATAAGATATAACACTTCCAAAATAACAGCAAACTCGTTCTCTAAAAAACGGTTTACTTTTGATCAATTTCTTGGGCCATATATAGCCTTCGTGAACCTTGTCCTTTGCTGTGGTAGTTTGTCATGACCACTGGATGACTCCTTTTGTTTTTGAGGTCACTAGGTCAAAGGTCAAGGTCACCATGACCGTAACTAGTGAAATTGTTTCTGATCAATAACTGCTCAAGGGTTTGGCTTAGGATCTTCAAATTTGCTGTGGTGGTTGGTCATGACAACTAGATGAGCCCTCTTGTTTTTCAGGTCACTAGGTCAAAGGTCAAGGTCATCATGACATTAACAGGTGAAATGGTTTCCAATAAATAACTGCTCAAGGGTTTGGCTTAGGATCTTCAAACTTACTGTGGTGGTTGGTCATGACAACTAGATGACCCCTATTGTTTTTGAGGTCACTAGGTCAAAGATTAAGGTCACCATGACCTTAACTGATGGAATTGTTTCCGATTAATAAATGCTCAATGGTTTGGTTAGGGATCTTCAAACTTACTGTTGTGGTTGGTTGTAACCACTAGATGACCCCTATAGTTGTTGAGGTCACTAGGTCAAAGGTCAAGGTCACCATTACCTTAACTTGTGAAATGTTTTCAGATCAATAAATGATTAGTGGTTTGGCTTAGGATCGTAAAAGTTGCTGTGGTGATTAGTCATGACCAGTAGATGACCTATATAGTTGAGGTCACTAGATCAAAGGTCAGGGGGTCTGGGGGTATACATGTTTTACAAATATCTCTTGTTTTTTATTCTTCAATGAATTTCTAGATTGATCTTTTTAACATGTGGAGTCATAAAGAGGACCTCATTACATGCAATTGGAATATGTTTAACTATTTATTATGCCATCAGCATCTGCTGATGCAGAAATGTATAATGATTGACTGTTCATCTATATCACTTCAATCGGCAATCTGGCCATACCGACATTGGCGGTTTCTTGTTATATATAAAACTGTGTAAAATTTTACCTTAGAATTTGAGTTTTAAAATATGCTAGGTATAAACAAATCATGCTTTGAACCAAGTACTTAAAATTATGTTATAAAAGTACCTTGTTATCCCCCATGAAAGGCTGATGAATAATCTTTTGGTGCTGTCCATCTGTCACACTTTTCTATCTGGAGATATATCTTGAAACTGTATGGTAAAATTTCATTGAAATTTAATGGAAATATCTACCAGTATATGGATAAGAGGAGAATGCAGTTGCAGTCCATGAGCTCAAAGCAGAGTTCTGGCTTTTTGTTATACCCCCCTTTTGAAAAAATGGGGGTATATTGCTTTGCACATGTCGGTCGGTCGGTAGGTCGGTCGGTCGGTCTGTCGGTCGGTCGGTAGATCGATGGTTTCCGAACGATAACTAATAAACCACTTGGCCTAGAATCTTCAAACTTGCTGTGGTGGTTGGTCATGACAAGTAGATGACCCCTATTGTTTTTGAGGTCACTAGGTCAAAGGTCAAGGTCACCATGACCTAAAATGGTGAAATAGTTTCAGATCAATAACTGCTCAAGGGTTTGGCTTGGGATCTTCAAACTTGCTGTGGTGGTTAGTCATAACCACTAGATGACCCCTATTGATTTTGAGGTCACTAGGTCAAAGGTCAAGGTCACCATGACCTTAAATGGTTAAATGGTTTCCGATCAATAATTGCTCAAGGGTTTAGCTTAGAATCTTCAAACTTGCTGTGGTAGTTGGTCATGACAACTGGATGACCCCTATTGATTTTGAGGTCACTAGGTCAAAGGTCAAGGTCACCATGACCTTAACTGGTAAAATGGTTTCCGATCAATAACTGCTCAAGGGTTTGGCTTAGGATCTTCAAATTTGCTTAGGTGGTTGATCATGACAACTAGATGAGTCCTATGGTTTTTTAGGTCAAAGGTCAAGGTCACCATGACCTTAAAGGGTGAAATGGTTTGTGATCGATAACTGCTCAAGGGTTTGGCCTAGGATCTTCAAATTTGCTGTGGTGGTTGGTAATGACCACTAGATGACCCCTATTGCTTTTTAGGTCACTAGGTCAAAGGTCAAGGTCACCATGCTCTTAACTGGTCAAATGGTTTCCGATCAATAACTGCTCAAGGGTTTGGCTTAGAATCTTTAAACTTGCTGCGGTAGTTGGTCATGACAACTGGATGGCCCCTATTGTATTTGAGGTCACTAGGTCAAAGGTCAAGGTCACCATGACCTTAACTTGTAAAATGGTTTCTGATCAATAACTGCTCAAGGGTTTGGCTTAGGATCTTCAAATTTGCTTAGGTGGTTGGTCATGACAACTAGATAAGCCCTATTGTTTTTTAGGTCACTAGGTCAAAGGTCAAGGTCACCATGACCTTAACTGATGAAATTGTTTGTGATCAATAACTGCTCAAGGGTTTGGCTTAGGATCTTCAAACTTGCTGTGGTGGTTGGTCATGACCAGTAGAAAACCCCTATTATTTTAGAGGTCACTAGGTCAAAGGTCAAGGTCACCATGACCTTAACTGGTGAAATGGTTTGCGATAAATAACTGCTCAAGGGTTTGGCTTAGGATCTTCAAACTTGCTGTGGTGGTTGGTCATGACCAGTAGATAACCCCTATTATTTTTGAGGTCACTAGGTCAAAGGTCAAGGTCACCATGACCTTAACTGATGAAATGGTTTCCAATTAATTACTGCTCAATGGTTTGGTTCGGGATCTTCAAACTTGCTGTGGTAGTTGGTTGTGACCACTTGATGACCCTAAAGTTGTTGAGGTCTCTAGGTCAAAGGTCAAGGTCACCATGACCTTAATATGTGAAATGTTTTCAGATCAATAAATGATCAGTGGTTTGGCAAAGGATATTCAAAGTTGCTGTGGTGATTAGTCATGACCGCTAGATGACCTCTATAGTTTAGGTCACTAGATCAAAGGTCAGGGGGTCTGGGGGATATACATGTTTTACAAACATCTCTTGTTACATTGAAATAGCTGTTTAACTTTTATGTAAGTCCAGAGACATATCTTGAAATTATTTTATCAAATTTCAATGAAACTTTGTGGGAATGTATACATAGAATGTGAATTGTTGTTACAAGTCTTCAATTAGTTGCAGACTTATAGTAAAAACCCTTCTAAACTGGACATTAAATTTAGCAGACTTATAGTAAAAACCCTTCTAAACTGGACATTAAATTAAATATAAATATCAGTCTTGGAGACATGTTGCAGCTTGATTCAGGGCAATAGTCCGTAAAGGTGTTTGCTGTACAGTTCTTTATTGTGTTAGGTGTGAAAACTTGTCAAACTGTGACATTCAGTTGAGTTTGTTATAACCGAAATATTTTTCATAGAAATTTCATTCTCGGGACAAGGAAATAACTTAAGACAATTTTTCATTATAACCACTTTTATACACCCGAAGGTAACTTCGGTCGTATTATGGTATGGCGCTCGTCCGTCCATCCATCCGTCTGTCTGTCCGCTATGACTAGTACATGACCCCTATTGATTTTGAGGTCAGTCAGTCAAAGGTCAAGGTCACAGTGACCTTTAACTCATAAATCTTGTCCACTCAATAACTTGATGAGTATTAGGTGTGCTGCCTTCATGCTTAGTATGAAGGTTGGTCATGGCTAGTATATGACCCCTATTGATTTTGAGGTCAGTTGGTCAAAGGTCAAGGTCACAGTGACCTTCCCCATAGTGAGTAGAAACGGGCCATTAATCAACACAAAACAAACAGTGACCTTTAACTCAAAAATCTTGTCCACTCAATAACTTGATAAGTATTAGGTGTGCTGCCTTCATACTTAGTAGGAAGGTTGGTCATGGCTAGTAGATGACCCCTATTTATTTTGAGGTCAGTTGGTCAAAGGTCAAGGTCACAGTGACCTTTAACTCATAAATCTTGTCCACTCAATAACTTGATGAGTATTAGGTGTGCTGCCTTCATACTTAGTATGAAAGTTGGTCATGGCTAGTAGATGACCTCTATTGATTTTGAGATCAGTAAAAGGTCAAGGTCACATTGACCTTCAAATCAAAAATCTTGTCTGCTCAATAACCTGATAAGTATTAGGTATGCCGTCTCCATACTTAATAGAAAGGTTGGACATGGCTAGTAGATCATCCCTATTGACTTTGAGGTCAGTGTGTCAAAGGTCAAGGTCATGGTGACTTTCACTTAAAGAATCTTGTCAGCTCAATAACTTCATAAGTACAAGGTTTCTGTCTTTATACTTAGTAGGAAGGTTGGTCATGGCTAGTAGATGACCCCTTTTGTATTTGAGGTCAGTCAAAGGTCAATGTCACATTGACCTCCCACTAAAAAACCTTGTCTGCTCAATAACTTGATAAGTATTAGGAATGTCGTCTCCATACTTAATAGGAAGGTTGGCTATGGCTAGTAGATCACCCCTATTGAGTTTTAGGTCAGTTGGTCAAAGGTCAAGGTCATGGTGACCTTCACTTAAAGAATCTTGTCAGCTCAATGACTTCATAAGTATTAGGTGTGCTGTCTTCATACTTAGTAGGAAGGATGGTCATGGCCAGTACATGACCCCTACTGATTTTGAGGTCGGTCAATGGTCAAGGTCACAGTGACCTTCAACTCAAATTAATATATTTTGCATGTTATGACGACACATACTTAGGGCGTATAATGCTCAGACACATGGGGCTGTTGTATTAAGCAGGCAGACGTGAATAGAAACAAAGAAGAAAAAACTGGGGGGGGGGGGATTCTTTTGTATTATCTGGTCTTTCGTTATATCCAAGTTTGCTATAAGTGAGCTTCATTGTACCTAGTTTGCATAATGAATGGTTTCATAGTGCAGTTAAAATGTCACTGTTTTTTTTTTCAGGATTGTTTGTACATCTGAGGAATTGGAACAGGATAGTTGGTCTAAATTGTTAAATACATCAGGAAATGTCAGTGTGAGTGTGTCTTCCAAATTTGGCATCAAGGAAAAGGGTTATACATACAAGGTAAAGAAAAAGAAAACAAGATCTGATTTATTTCTAGTTTCATATATCATTGTCAGTTACTACTCTGAAGTGTTATTCCTTGTTTCTCGCATATGGGTACATGTCTGCAAATCTTACATATTATTTGATGGAATATTACATGTTCTATATATACACTTCCTGGCAGGGCTCTAGAAATGTTCAAATCCCAACCGGTCCGGTAAACAGACATTAGCCCCCCCCCCCCCCCCCCCCCCCCCCCTCCCACACACACTTCATTCTTCATGAGCGGACATTGCCCCCTTGTCTTACAGTCTATTTGTGATATACCGACATTAGCAACCTGGTAATATGTTTATGAGGGTCATTTGCCCACTTATAGTTTGTATATATAATAAGATGATAGCATTAAATATCGAAATTTGTTGAAAACTTGTGACGTTTGACATTCACGAACACTAATACTAATAACATTTCAAGTTTGCATGAATGGCTGTTTTGAGGGCTTTGATAGAGAAGCAAAATAACTAATTTGTATTTAAAATCCTACATGATTAGTATCGTATAGTTTATTATGTATAGGGCGAATCGCTGTGACGTCACGCGCACCTGTTATCTTAGCCGAGAAAAGCTTGGTGGGCAAAAAGACTGACAGCTGATATGTAAACAATAACAGAAACATTGACAGCACTTTGAAAACTTCTGTTAAAATCAATAAAAACGATTATGGTGCAATCGTTGATGATAATTACATCAATAATACGTGTAAAAACATAAAAATGAACCGAAAATTGATTCTGGAAGATGAATTTACAAGATACAAACATTTATATTTGGAGTCGGTTGTACAACAAATAACATGACAGGTCTACAATAAACTTTTTGCCGGCTATGTAACAAAAATAACAACAGTTTAACATGACAACCCGTGGAATTGAAAGATATAAGCTTTTCAAAGCATGGGTAATGCACAGTACAAAATTATAATCAGAAAAAAGTTAAATAATGGTAAAATACACAAACCATTTCACTGCTCAGTAAATGATGATATCATGACTATTTATAAGGTAATGTTTCTAATGACATTTGTAGACAGGGTTGTTTTGTAGGTAGAAACTGTAGAGCCGGACCTATTACAATTTCATAAATAAACAGAGCAGCCCCAGTATGATCTGTGTCTACGCTGTTTGCAAATACACGAACACACGTTTATACTAGAGAAAGGGTAACATCTTTGAATGCTTAAATGACCCGTCATTGTTTAACTGTAGATCCCATTCATTATATTATAAGACTTAAATTTGCTACATGTATATGATTTTGAATAATAAACAGTGAAGACCCTGGTCAGAGGGTTGCTTGTTTAGCTACATATATTGTCTGGGTCTACATTTTGCAAATGTCAGTACTTTTATTCACCCCATTCAAAGATTCTAACAATACACACTATTTGTTTTGAATACTAAAAATGAATTGTGTTAGACAGTTGGAGACTATATTATTACATTAATTACTCAGCCGAAATACAGATAATTTACTTACTAGACCTAGGAAAACAGTAACGATCAAAGGTGCCAGATGGTCAGTAAATCCCCTAATTTCTCAGCAGGGGACAAGGGTCAGCGATCACGGAACCGCCATCTATCACACACTGTCTTATCAATAAAGTTATGAACTATTACGTAACAGGAATGCTTCTATTGTGACAACTACCAAACTATGTGCCAATTGTCTAAAGTTATGATTTGTTAAACAGCTTACCGAAGATAACTATGTTTTGAATAATTAGATCTATGGCTAAGCATAATTAAATCCCAACGATTTAGATACATGTATATTGAAAAAGGTAGTTTTTTGTGAAATATGGTTCTAAAGATAATATAGATTGATATGATCTAGATCTATTCTAAAATACTTTTACTAGATCTGCTACGCACGGTACTGTACAGTAGCCAGAAAGACATTTTACAACACACGAATGAACGACATATGAGACTGTATAACTTAATATCTAGATCTTATTGAAATAAAACGAGAATTAAAATTTTAAATACTGTTTATCTAAATTATTCGACATATCAGGCGCATGTCCAATAAATATATAAGAATGTCTCCCATTTCAAAGAAAGGCCAGATCAAGGGATCGGGTTTTTTTTTGTGTGTGTGGTTTTTTTTCAAAGTTCAGCTGGTTGTTTATAGGGCCGATTTATTCAAGCTTCTTGTTGTATCTATCCTTAGAAACTAATACATAATTGTCATTATAGTCAGAGGATACAGTAAATGTACAGAAATCAACAATTCAAAACCAACACAGTCGTTAAATGATGTGTAGGTTAACTGTTGCCTAGCCTTTACATAGGCCGTTATTGGTGTTTTTGCCCACCAGTTAACTGCGCATGCGCGAAATCGATGGGTTTGTTTACCAACAGAGATTCGCCCTATACTTATTTCTCTTCAGATAAACGAAAGCCACTACTCAGAATTATTTCTGTTCATTCCAACATATTTTTAGCAGTTACTGTACCAAAGGAGCTCTTTAAATGTGGAGTCTGGAAAATATAGGTCAATCTTTACCTTGAATCAAGCGGACATATTGTTGACTTTTTGTTATGATTGTTCAAAGTAATTTGTATTGCTGATTGATATCAAGAGAATATTTGCTCATAAAAACTGATCACCTGATGTAATAAAGGTTATAGATCTATTTATTTGGATAAGCATAAATGCTTCAAGTTCAGTAGCCTAAATCTATAGACCGTTTCGTTAACAGGTACAAGGTAGGTACATGTGTATTTACTGAATGTAGGTAAAAATGCCAGGTAAAAATGCCACAGGTAAATATGCCATAGGTAAAAATGCCTTAGGTAAAAATGCCACAGGTAAAGTGGTAAAAATGCCTTAGGTAATAATGCCTTAGGTAAAAATGCCATAGGTAAAAATGCCACAGTTAAAAAAAAATAATAACAAATATTTTTAAATTTATAAAAGGAAAACTGTATAATTTGAAAAAATATAAAACCATTTAAATATGTTCAAAATTAAAAATATTTATTATTATTTTCTGGCATTTGACGGGTTGTGTCTGGGTCTACTCTGTTAAAAAATGCCACAGTTATAAAAAAAAATAATAACAAATATTTTTGAATTTATATAAGGAAAACTATATTTTGAAAAAATATGTTATTATATCATTTCATAATCAATTTTGGTGGTGTCTGGGTCTACTCTGTTTAAATAAGTATAGGAAAAATCATAAGAAACAGGTAGGTAAGGTTTCAATATCTATTTTTTAATGAGCACTATCTATATAGCACATGTAGTTGATAATGCAGCATATCATATAATCCAACGGTTTAACCCTTTCCTCCAAACAAACAGAGCAGATCCTGATCAGACAGCTCCTATATAATATGGGTCTACGCTCAAACAGTTTTTGCATTACTTTTGAATTGCAGTAATTTTTAATAGGGGCCTTCTAATCTGGATCTACTCTGTTTTTTCATTACTTGTTATTTGCAACAATAATGAAACAGATCTATTAAATTCCAGTAACAAACAGAGCAGATCCTGATAAGACAGCTCCTATAGGAGCCTTCTAATCTGGATCTACTCTGTTTTGCATTACTTGTGATTTGTTTTTTATCTTCAGTATGTTACAATGCATAATACTATCTTCTGAAACAATAATGAAACGCAGAAACAGATCTATCAAATTCCAGTAACAAACAGAGTAGACCCAGATCAGACGGTTCCTATAGGAGTCTTCTAATCTGGATCTACTCTGTTTTGAATTACTTGTGATTTGTTTTTTATCTTCAGTATGTTTAATAACAAATATTTTGAAATTTGGTCTGAGTCCAAAATAAAAAAACAGATTTTTCATACAATTATTTACAAAAAATTAGACCAAGACACCACCAAAATTGATAAAGAAATGATATTACAACATATTTTTTCAAATTATACAGTTTTCCTTTTAGAAATTTAAAAATATTTATATATTAAAAAAAATTTTTTTTTTTAACTGTGGCATTTTTACCTATGGCATTTTTACCTCTGGCATTATTACCTAAGGCATTTTTACCACTTTACCTGTGGCATTTTTACCTAAGGCATTTTTACCTATGCATGCTTCCCAACTTTTTTTGACTCTCAATAGGGGTTTTCATGATTTCTAAGAGGGAGATTTGGGGTTTCAAGAGGGAGATTTTCGCGTCACGGCATTTTTCAGTGATTTTGTAATTACTACATTTATTTATAGTGTTTTAAATGAAGGAAACATCAATGCTTCTTTTTTTAATATTTAAATTTGTTACATAAATTTGTTTCTCCAAACCAGGCACCAAAGAATAATTATAATCTATTTTTTAAACAAAACAAGAGAATTACTGACTTAATCCATTGAACCCTAGTGAGGCATATACAGAGTACCTGTGAATAAAAAGTATACTTATGCAAACAGTTTTGAACCACACCAAAGGACTCATACATAAGCCCCTTTGATATGGGTCTGCACTGTTTGTAATTATGCAATTCATTATCAAACAACCAAAAAATGACTAGGCTTATTAGGAACTTGCATTGTCCTTTTGAACATTCAGGGGGTTAATGAGTTAGTAATTAGCCTTTAGTCAGTTCAAGTTAGATACTGCAAACATTGAACAGTCAAAGAAATGTTAAAATCCCAACAGGTCAATAGTCCGTGTTTTAGCCCATATCAACAATATTCGCGAAAACCAATGACATTTCAAAATTATCTTGTAATTATTTTTTAGGGTATGTAATGGTAGAAAATATTTAATGGTGTTTTTAATTACATCTTTAGTGTCCTTATCACTAATTATATTCATAAAAAAGCAACTTTGTGCACAAATTAACTCCATGGATATCAGTCCAGTGGGCTTTTATTTCGAAGTGTTTCGGCCCATTGAAACCATACATGTGATAACTACCGGATTCTGCGGGAGACTACCGGATTTGAGCACAACTCCCGCAAGTCCCGGCCGGGAGACGAAATCTCCCGATTTCTGAATAAAAATGATTTTTATTTTTTCCCCACCCCATTTTCTATCATTTTTTGTCAATAAGCGCTAGCCAGACGCCTCAAAGAACCAGTGTTGTTGACTTATTTACTGCCCTGTTTATCATGGCAGGCACAGCGCCGTGTCCCTTTTGTAGTACGTCGCCATGTTGCCCCTTATCAAAGACCACCGCAGCATGCCCTAAATACCATGCTGTGTAATTGTGGCCCCAGTAAAAGGGATTAAATGGTCAGCTAACTCAGCATGGTGTGTTATTTACCTTGGCATGTGTGTATTCCGTAACATAAACATTTGTGTATGCATATATGTCTGGTGTATTACACTGTCGTCATTACATGCTTTTTTCTTCACGGTCAGGTTCTACTAAATTTCTGTTGAAGACGATCTTATTTTCTGAGACTAAACATCTAGATAGTTACTTTATTAAATTAATTTAGGTTCTAAGTTTATTAATAGATGTCCACATGGCATAACTGTAATGAAAATGTGCTCTTATCAGAAAAAATAAAATAAAAAAAATTGGTTGCCTCAAACCACGGATTTTTCGAACGGTGAAATGTGTCATTTCATAGAGGCAAACACAAACATTGTTTTCCACAGACATTTGGTAACATATTCAAAAGAAATTGTGTTTGTATTGAGTATAGAATTATGGATGTCAAATACACAAAATTTGGTGAGATAGGAAGCACTTTTCAAACCAAAAATGAAACTATAAAATGCAAAGATAGTGTACTAGTGTTTGGATAGTACCATATTTCGGACAGAAAGTGACAAATGTATTATGTTTGTTTCACAATATAAATTTTTGGACATATTTCATTACAAAAATGAATTAAAGTAATAAAAACAATAATGTCAATAATAATATAAGAATGAGAATAATGTAAATCATGATAGTAAAAATAATAATAATAAACACATGTCTATCAATTGGCCAGTTAAAATAATAAACGCAATAGAATAGAAAGAAATGGTAATTAGAAGAAAGTACATGTATATGGAAATAGATAATAGCACACACACAAAAATTAGAATAGAAATGAATAGTAATTAGAATAGATTATATGAGCACAGAATAGATAATGGAATAGAATGGAATGAAACACAAAGGAATTAGAATAGATAAGAGAATGGAATGGAATAGAAAGGAATGGGAAATAGAGTAGATGTTGATGGATGTAGAACAGAGAATAGTACAGAATAGAATAAGGAAAAGAATATAAAATAGAATTAATACAAACTAAATTACACAGATGTAATTTGCTAGATAGGCAAAAAAATGCCCTAGTAATTAAGATGGTTTGTCGCATGTAAAAGTGCTTTTATCATATCTCCTCCTTTCAAACCAGGTGTGTGGGGGGGGGGGGGGGGGGGGGGGTTCTTTTCTTGCAGATATTTATGTAGTATAAATATAGGTCTCTGGCCTATTATACCATCAAATAACCATCCGCATAAATCTCCCTCTTTGACACCCAATCTCCCTCATTTGAAAAGCTAATCTCCCTCTTTGCCTCGAAAAAATTATCACATGTATGTGAAACAGCGAGGCCAAGCACAGCTGTCATTAACATGGAAGCAGAGAAGCATTTCTTTTGTCTTATATCTTAATTATGAGAATAGAATTTCTGCTATAGTTGAATAAAGTCTTTGTCCAAGTTACCAAACGATATTGGAATGTGCATCACTAGAATAGCCAATTACGACATCATGACCGATTACGACATCATGACCAATTTCTGGTATAAACAAATGTATGATTAAAGCACTGTTTGTTATCAAACGTTTACGGTTGAGTGGCTATCTGTGAAATCCCTTACAGTAGGGCCATCTGGACCACCTGGGGCTAATCCTTTAACACAGTAATTCTGAAGGGCAAACAAAAGATTTTCTGACCTGCTAAAGATTTCAAATTTTCAATACACCCAATTTTGATATTTTTTTTCAAATCGGGTTTTTAGTCAAATAATCGGGATCGTCGGGGTTTGCCTTCTGAATTGGGAGACTCCCGACGAAATCGTGAGAGTTGGGAAGCATGCCTATGGCATATTTACCTAAGGCATTTTTACCTGTGGCATTTTTACCGCACACCGTATTTACTACATGTGTCATAAGAGACGAATGATTACATGACTGTCTTATCAATATTAACATGGTTGAGTGGTTTAGGTTAGCTCAAGCAAAGGTCAAGTGGAACTGGACTGATTTAGATAATCTCTTTGTTGGGGGGAAAGAACAATACATTAAGCAAATAGACTGATGATTTTTACTGGAAACGAGTTGTCTGCTTAAGATTTGGGACCGAATTTTTTTCAAATTCTGAAATACAAACCAGTCTCAAAAGTAAAAAATCTGTCCAGACCGGCGATTTTCCGGATTTCTAGAGCCCTGCTTCCTGGTGTAAATCAAAAGATGTACTTTAAAAAAACAACACTTTTTTATGCCCCCTCAGATCTGTCATTTAGAGGGGTGGGGACATATTGTTAGCTCACCTGAGCCAAAGGCTCAGGATGAGCTATTGTGACCGCGATCTGTCCAGCGTCCGGTCACATTTTCAACGACATCTCCTCTGAAATTGCTGACCCAATTTTAACCATATTTTTTGAGAAGCATCAGTGGCTAGGGGGAATGAAATGTTCACATTAAAAAAAATGGCCCCACCCAAGGGCTTATCAGCTTTTCATAGGAAAATATAACAAAAATCTTCTCTGAAATTGTAAGGCTTAGACCTATGATATTTGGTATGTAGCATGATCTTATGGTCCTCTACAAAGATTGTTCAAATTATGACCCCTGGGCCCAAAAATGGCCCGCCAAAGGGGTTATCATTTTTAGCTCAACAGAGCACAAAGTGCTCAAGGTGAGCCTTTGTGATTGCCTGATGTCCGTCATCCATCGGCGTGCGTCGTTCGTCGTCAACAATTTTAACCTTTAAAGTTCTTCTCCTCTAAATCTACAGGGTCTCAGCTTGGGTCTCAGCTTTCATCTTTGGCACATAGCATCATCTGTAGGTCCTCTACAAAAGTTATATAAATTATACACCTGGGGTCAAAATTGGCCCTGCCCCAGGGGTTTTCAGTTTTCAATAGAAACATATAGTGAAAACTTCGAACATCATCTCCTCTAAAACTAGAAGGTCCTCAGCTTTCATATTTGGCACATAGCTTCAACTTGAAACTTCTACAAAAGTTATATAAATTATGTCCCCTAGGGTCAAAATTGGTCCCACCCCAGGGATTGCCAGTTTTTTGTAGCTGACTGCTTAAACAGCCCATGGGATCACAAGTTATGCATAGGAAAAACTTTAAAAATATTCTTGTCAGAAACTACATGTCCCAGAGCTTAGATATTTGATGTATAGATTTACTTAGCATAACTTTATGAGTTTTATAAGTATCATAGTTCTGGGGTTAAAATTGGCCCTGCCCTGTGTGTATAGACTTCTTCGCATCAGAAACTACAGTCTAAAGGTTTCTCCTTATTATCAGCCTGAGCTGAGACCAGTCAGTGTGAGTTCTTATATAATCACCCTTAGGCTGATCAGTAGAGTAGAAATTTTGTTTAGACAAATAAGACACACTCATTTAAGATTGAGAAAACTGTGGATAATTCTCAAAATGCAGAACACTCTTAAAGCTTTTTTTCATACCTATGCCCTGCATTAAGCTACCAGCTATCAATAAAAAGCGTATCTGTTGTGAATTTCAGCTTGCTGGGTAATTTTGTCATCTGCTAGATTGGTGTCTGCAGCAATATTCATAAGTTATCCGAACTACACACTTTCTTTATAAGTTTTTCAGAAGTTCAGTCTCATTGACAAAGGATATCAGATCTGGCACCACCCTGATCTGGATCCAAACTGTTTGCATAGGTCATTAGTGGCGAGAGAATCCCACTACACACTTTCTAAGTTTTTCAGAAGTTCAGTCTCATTTACAAACAGTTAGGATATCAGATCAGGCCCCACAAATGTGGGGCCTGATCTGGATCCAAACTGTTTGCATAGGTCATTAGTGGTGGGAGAATCCGCCTCTAGCATCCAAAGAATTAATACATGTTCCAGTGGTTTATGCTCTATCCATTCTTTCACTAGATTCTTTCAGCATCATGTTCAGGTCCTCTACAAAAGTTATATAAATTGTGTCCTTGGGGTGAAAATTGGCACCGCCCCTGGGGTGTTAAGTTTTCAATAGAAACATATAGTGAACACTTTGAATATCTTCATCTCTGATTATCTGGTGAGCGATGTCAGGGCCATTATGGCCCTCTTGTTTTCAGTTTTCCGGAGTTTTTTATACCCCCCTTTTGAAAAAATGGGGGTATATTGCTTTGCACAATAATCGGTCGGTAGATCGATGGTTTCCGAACGATAACTTTATTAATAAACGACTTGGCATAGAATCTTCAAACTTGCTGTGGTAGTTGGTCATGACAAGTAGATGACCCCTATTGTTTTTAAGGTCACTAGGTAAAAGGTCAAGGTCACAATGACCTAAAATGGTGAAATAGTTTCTGATCAATAACTGCTCAAGGGTTTGGCTTGGGATCTTCAAACTTGCCGTAGTGGTTGGTCATGACCAGTAGATGACTCCTTTTTTTTTTAGGTCACTAGGTCAAAGGTTAAGGTCACCATGACCTTAACTGGTTAGATGGTTTCCGATCAATAACTGCTCAAGGGTTTAGCTTAGAATCTTCAAACTTGCTGTGGTAGTTGGTCATGACCACTGGATGACCCCTATTGTTTTTAGGTCACTAGGTCAAAGGTTAAGGTCACCATGACCTTAAATGGTAAAATGGTTTCTGATCAATAACTGCTCAAAGGTTTTGCTTAGGATCTTCAAATTTGCTTAGGTGATTGTCATGACAACTAGATGAGCCCTGTTGTTTTTTAGGTCAAAGGTCAAGGTCACCATGACCTTAACTGGTAAAATGGTTTCTAATCTATAACTGCTCAAGGGTTTGGCTTAGGATCTTCAAATTTGCTTAGGTGGTTGGTCATGCAACTAGATGAGCCCTGCTGTTTTTGAGGTCACTAGGTCAAAGGTCAAGGTCACCATGACCTTAACTGGTGAAATGGTTTGCGATCAATAACTGCTCAAGGGTTTGGCTTATGATCTTCAAACTTGCTGTGGTAGTTGGTCATGACAACTAGATGACCCCTATTGATTTTGAGGTCACAAGGTCAAAGGTCACTGTCATCATGACCTTAACTGATGAAATGGTTTCAAATTAATAACTGCTCAATGGTGTGGTTCGGGATCTTCAAACTTGCTGTGGTAGTTGGTCGTGACCACTAGATGACCCCCTATAGTTGTTGAGGTCACAAGGTCAAAGGTCAAGGTCACCATGACCTTAACTTGTGAAATGTTTTCAGATCAATAAATGATCAGTGGTTTGGCTTATGATCTTCAAAGTTGCTGTGGTGATTAGTCATGACCACTAGATGACCTCTGTAGTTGAGGTCACTAGATCAAAGATCAGGTGATCTGGTGGGGTTATACATGTTTTACAAACATCTCTTGTTTCTAAACCTTTACACATATTGAAGTGGTATGTGGCTTTATTATAATGAGTTACAGATCAAGTTTGAATTTTGTTACGCTTCATTGATTTTTCAGGGAAATACAGTGATTTTACTTAGAAATTTTACGGAAATTCAGGTTTTCCGGAGTTTGTTTTAGCTCACCAGAGCACAAAGTACTTAGGGTGAGCTTTTGTGATTGCCTGATGTCCGTCGTGCGTCGTCAGCCGTCAACAATTTGAACCTTTAAAAATCTTATCCTCTGAATCTATAGGGTTCTATGCTTTCATCTTTGGCACATAGTATCATCTTTAGGTCCTTTACAAAATGATGGCCCTGGGGTCAAAATTGGCCCACCCCAGGGGTGCCTTGTTTTCAATAGAAACAAATAGTAAATCTTTGAAAATCTTCTCCTCTGAAACCAGAAGGTTCTCAGATTTCATATTTGGCACATAGCATCATGTTCAGGTCCTCTGCAAAAGTAATATAAATTATGGCCCCAGGGTCGAATTGGCCCCGCCCCAGGGGTGGGCAGTTTTCGATAGAAACAAATAGTGACATCTTTGAAAATCTTCTTCTCTGAAGCTGGAAGGGTCTCAGCTTTCATATTTGGCACATAGCATCATGTTCAGGTCCTCTACAAAATTTATATAAATTATGGCACCGGGGTCAAAATTGGCACGCCCAGGGGTAGCCAGTTTTCAACAGAAACATATACAGTAAAACCCCGATCTCTCGAACACCTTGGGGACCATAAATTTTAGTTCGAATTAAAGGTGGTTCGAAAGATCCGAGTCTCATATTCGTTTGGTAGCAAATGGTACAGAACTTGTTCGAACCTGAGTTTGAGAATAAATTATTTTCATGTCAAAAATAAATAAACAAACTTCTATAACAAAACTCACTGTTTTTGCTGCCTTTGCAATACAATGAAAATACTAATGCAGCCCATAATTCTATAAAAACATCGTCCCATTGTTCCAAATTTTGTGATTCTACCATGAACGTATCTATGCTATGTACATATCTCGCCATTTTGGTCTGGTTAAAAACCGGGACTAAACGACCTATCATCATCGTCTCAGTTTATTTACACAACGGTCTACAGCCCATCTACGAAAACACACAAAATTGGTAAAATTACGTTATTTAAACGGTTGCAACAGACCAGTCTTGGGGAAAACTATTCCTTTTGTTTTCGAATGTGGATTCGCATACATAGGGCCATAATTCAGCTCAATTGTTAACATTCACGGATAAAACAGAGGAGAACAAATATATTCGTTCAACTGTTATTTCTGCCATTGTGAATGGTGAAGTTTGAAGATTTCGATCGTGTTATAGCCCTACGATATGACAGTCAATGTTAGCTCAAAACAACCTTCACAAACACACACATTTGCATTTAACACCTTGATAAAACTTCACATATTCACCCATTGTCTACCAATCACGTAATTATTGGCGAGCTGAGATAGTCACCTGAGAGGTGTGAATCTTCGGTTCGATGCGCAGCCATACAGGTAAGACAACGGTTCGACTCATCAAAGGTACTTTGCACTGTTTTATTAATCAGCGGACGGGGAGATGAGTTCGAGAGTTTGAGTTTCGCGTGGTCGAATTATCCGAGGTCGAACATATAGAATTTAAGAAGGAAGGAGTTGGGACCGCAGAATTAGTTCGAATTAAGGGTAGTGAACGAGTTTTCCGGGGTTCGAGAGTTCGGGGTTTTACTGTAGTGAAAACTGAAAATCTTCTCGTCTGAAACTGGAAGGTTCTCAGCTTTCATATTTCGCACATAGCATCATGTTCAGGTCCTCTACAAAAGTTATATAAATTCTGCCGCTTGGGTCAAAATTAGCCACGCCCCAGGACAGGCTAGTTTTCAATAGAAACATATAGTGAAAACTTTGAAAATTTCTCCTCTGATTGACTGGTGAGCGCTTCAGGGCCATTCTGGCCCTCTTGTCTAAACCTTTACAGATATTGAAGTGATATTTGGTATATGGCTTTATTATAATGATTTAACAAATCAAGTTCGAATTTCACTACGCTTCCTTGATGTTTTTTAACGGAAATACAGTGATTTTACTTTTAAAAAATCCGGAAATTCAGGTTTTCCAGATTTTTTTTCTAAACCTTTACAGATATTGAAGTGATATTTGGTATGTGGCTTTATTAGTCCCCCACCGGTTACCGGTTGGGGGACTATAGGTTTGCTAGATTCCGTCTGTCCGTCCGTCCGTCTGTCCGTCCGTCCGTCTGTCACGCTTCGTGTCCGGGCCATATCTCCTACAAAGTTATGCCAAATTCATTATAACTTCACACATTGAAGAAGCATGATGAGGGCTAGTGTCATGCACAAGGGTCATAACTCTATCATCAATATTTTTGGAGTTATTCCCCTTTTACAATATTTTTTTGTCCGGACAATAACTCTTTATCTACTGGTTCAATTGATTTGAAACTTAACATATGGAACAATCATGATGAGGGGTAGTGTCATACACAAGGGCCATAACTCTAGCATCAATATTTTTGGAATCCTTCCCTTTTTCATATTTTCTTGTCAGTCCGTCTGTCACGCTTCGTGTCCGGGTCATATCTCATACAAAGTTATGCCAAATTCATTATAACTTCACACATTGAAGAAACATGATGAGGGCTAGTGTCATGCACAAGGGTCATAACTCTAGCATCAATATTTTTGGAGTTATTCCCCTTTTACATATTTTTTTGTCCGGACAATAACTCTTTATCTACTGGTTCAATTGTTTTGAAACTTCACATATGGAACACACATGATGAGGGGTAGTATCATACACAAAGGCCATATTTCTAGCATCAATATTTTTGGAGTTCTTCCCCATTTTCATATTTTCTTGTCAGTCAGTCTGTCACGCTTCGTGTCCGGGCAATATCTCCTACAGAGTTAGGCCAAATTCATTATAACTTAACACTTAAGCATGATCAGGAGTAGTGTCATGCACAAGGGCCATAATTCTAGCATCAATATTTTTTGAGTTATTCCCCTTTTTCATATTTTTTTTGTCCGGACAATAACTCTTTATCTACTGGTTTAATTGATTTGAAACTTCACATATGGAACACACATGATGAGGGATAGTGTCATGCACAAGGGCAATAACTCTAGCATCAATATTTTTTGGAGTTACTCCCCTTTTTCAAACTTTCTTGTCGGGACAATAACTTTTTATGCCCCCATAGACGATAGTCGGGGGGCATATTGTTTTTGCCCTGTCTGTCTGTCTGTCTGTCTGTTTGTCTGTTTGTCTGTTTGTTTGTCAGCAACTTTAACATTGGTCATAACTTTTGAGCCAGTATAGATAGAGACTTGATATTTGGCATACATATGTATCTCATGAAGCCGCATATTTTGAGGGGTGACGTGTCAAGGTCAAGGTCATCCTTCAAGGTCAGAGGTCAAATATATGGGTCAAATCGCCGACTTTAACATTGGCCATAACTTTTGGACCAGAAGAGATAGAGACTTGATATTTGGCATGCTTGTGTATCTCTTGAGGCTGCCCATTTTGAGGGGTGACATGTCAAGGTCTAGGTCATCCTTCAAGGTCAGAGGTCAAATATATGAGGGGGCATAGTGTTTCACAAACACATCTTGTTATTTACTGATTCAATGTATGAAAGTAGGTACTAATACCATTCAGGTGGTCATGTATACACCATGGTCAACCACACCATGGGTGGGTGGGGTGGGGAGAGTGGAGGTTTTTTTCAGTCCGGTGGGGGACTCATGTCTTGCATAGCAATACAACATGCCCTTGTTATAATGAGTTACAGATCAAGTTTGAATTTCGCTACGTTTCTTGATTTTTTTAACGGAAATACAGTGATTTTACTTTAAAAAAATTCCGGAAATTCAGGTTTTCCAGAGTTTTTTCTAAACCTTTACAGATATTGAAGTGAAATTTGGCATTTGGCTTTATTATAATGAGTTACAGTTCAAGTTTGAATTTCGCTACGCTTCATTGATTTTTTTAACGGAAATACAGTGATTTTACTTAGAAATTTTCCGGAAATTCAGGTTTTCCAGTTTTTTTCTTAACCCTTGCAGATATTGATGTGATATTTGGTATGTGGCTTTATGAAAATGAGTTACAGATCAAGAATTAAGTTTGTTACACTACATTAGTTTTTAACGGAATTACAGCATTTTGACTTAGACATTTTTAGGAAATTTCAGGTTTTCCGGAGTTTGTTTCTAAACTGTAGAAGATATTGTAGTGATTTATTTCTATAACCCCCATCTCTGTGTCATATGTGCTAATGGGGGTAATAATAACAATAATAATAATAATAATTTTATTTGGCAAGTATAAATAACATGGAAATTTGATACAAAATAATGCATAAAAATACAGTACAACTAGAGGTTTTTGTCACAAAAACGGATGTCTCCCCTATAATAAAAACAATATGTAAAGGGAAATCACTAAAAATGTTATGGACTTGATGATTGATTAATTTGATACTTCCCCTCATTATGCACATTCCACACCACATTTTTTAGGAAGAAAATGATAACAGCTAATAACTCCAAAAATATTGACACCAGAGTTATGGCCCTTGTGCACAACACTTACTTTCATCATGCTCTTTCCATAAATGAAATGTCATTCCAATAGCATCAGTCGAACAGGAGTTATTGATCGGATAAAAAGTGTAACAAAAGGCAATAACTCCAAAAGTATTGAAGCCAGAGTTATGGCCCATGTTCATGACACTTTCTCTCATCATGCTCTTTCCATGTATAAAGTTTCAATACAATGGGAAGATCTATGTAGGAGTTATCATCCGGACAAGAAAGCATTAAACAAATGTACATGGGGCAATAACTCTAAATTTATTGAAGCCAAGAGTTAAGGACCTTAAGCATGACACTTTCTCTTATCATGATCTTTCCATGTATGAAGTTTCACTCTGATGGCATATGCCATATAGGAGTTATCATCCTGACAAAAAATTGTAATTTTTTACAAAGGGTAATTACTCCAATATTAGTGAAACAAGAGTTATGGACCTTAAGCGTGACACTTTTTCTTATCATGATCTTTCCATGTATGAAATTTCAATCCAATGGCATGAGCCATATAAGAGTTATCGTCCGGACCAAAAATTGTGAAAAAAAATTACAAGGGCAATAACTCCATTATTAGTGAAGCCAGAGTTATGGATCTTATGTATGACACTTCCTCTTGTCATGATCTTTCCATATATGAAGTTTTCAATCCAATGGCATGAGCCATATAGGAGTTATCGTCCAGACAAAAAATTGTGAATTTTTTTACAAGGGCAATAACTCCTATATTAGTGAAGCCAGAGTTATGGACCTTGTGTATGACACTTCCTCTCGTCATGATCTTTCCATATATGAAGTTTCAGTCTAATGGCATGAGCCATATAGGAGTTATTGTCCGGACAAAAAAGTGTTGTTGTTTTTTACAAGGGGCAATAACTCCTATATTAGTGAAGCCAGAGTTATTGACCTTGTGCATGACACTTCCTCTCATTATGCTCTTTCCATATATGAAGTTTCAATCAACTGGCATCAGGTATATTGAAGTTATTGTCCGGACAAAAAGTCAGATGGACAGACGGATTGAGTGTATGTGGCTATTCTTTTGTTCAAAATAGCCACACAAACTGAAAATAAGCCACATAAAACTGATGAGAACAAAAGATCTTTTGTTCTCATGTAATTATCTAGTCACATAAATAGGAATTGTTAGAGCGGACAGACAGACAGACAACTCTCACGAAAACAATATGTCTCCCCCATATAAATATGGGGGGAGACATAATAACAAATATGAAATTCATCAGTCTAAAAATAAATATTATTACATAATGTAGCCGGGTAGAGATTATGGTGATACAAGTTGATTGACTTTACTGTGTGGCTTGGTAGCTCAGTCGGTAGAGTGTTGGCATGGTAAGCCAGAGGCCCTGGGTTTGAGTCCCAGTCGAGTCACAACTTTTTCACCATGTTACATTTGGCGCCCAACGTAAATATTGGTGCCCAACGTAAATAACCAATAAGGTGATTTATATGAAGATAATATGAAGATTATAGGAAGACAATGACTGTGTAATAATAAGAAACTCGTGGAGTGTTCTTTGAGTAAGAATTCGGGACAAATTCTTGTGTAGAGGGGGTGTGTGTAGCCGGGTAGAGATTATGGTGATACAAGTTGATTGGCTTTACTTTGTGGCTTGGTAGCTCAGTCGGTAGAGTGTTGGCATGGTAAGCCAGAGGCCCTGGGTTTGAGTCCCAGTCGAGTCACAACTTTTTCACCATGTTACATTTGGCGCCCAACGTAAATATTGGTGTCCAACGTAAATAACCAATAAGGTGATTTATATGAAGATAATATGAAGATTATAGGAAGACAATGTGTAATAATAAGAAACTCGTGGAGTGTTCTTTGAGTAAGAATTCGGGACAAATTCTTGTGTAGAGGGAGTGTGTGTAGCCCGTTTGAGATTATGGTGATACAAGTTGATTGGCTTTACTGTGTGTCGTGGTAGCTCAGTCGGTAGAGTGTTGGCATGGTAAGCCAGAGGCCCTGGGTTTGAGTCCCAGTCGAGTCACAACTTTTCACCATGTTACAATAAATAAAATTTAAATATATATTAAATCGATGTAAGGTAGCCATGCAGTGCACACCAATACCAGGGATAACACAAAAAAGATGAAAGGATTCCTCTTATTTCCATTGTGGTCCCTAATATTGGCAGCATGACACAGAAAACATGTCATCAATTCAGAAATGTTATTGAGGTCACATATATCACAGTCAAAGTGTTTATCACATTGAAACTAGAGATCACAGAATTTGTCAGCCAAACTATAAAACTGCAATAGAATAAAAACTGACAAATTACTCTGGGACAACTATCAATAATTTAAGATGCATATTTAATTGAAATCAATTACGAAATAAAAACACTATTAAGAAATTAAGTGTCCAATAGATGAGCGTTGATGGCATGTTTGAACGTGTGGGAAGATTCAACATCCCTAAGACATTGAGGAAGACCATTCCACAGAACAATACCATTAACAGCAAATGATTTTCTACCAAAGCTTCCCAACTTTGGTAAATAAAATCGCCATGTGTCACCAAAAATATAACT
Source organism: Azorinus chamasolen (assembly GCA_963576725.1). Taxonomy (NCBI): domain Eukaryota; kingdom Metazoa; phylum Mollusca; class Bivalvia; order Cardiida; family Solecurtidae; genus Azorinus; species Azorinus chamasolen. The sequence continues at coordinate 15,828,140 of OY755244.1, read as the reverse complement.
GGTGTGACTATAGTTACTTGAAGGAAATGCAGACACTCTAGATCTAGTACAACAGTCATGTATTATGTAAGGGGGACAAAATGTTTCTTAAGATATTCTTGGGCTGTGTCTGACTTTATTTTATGCACATGGCAGAGTTATCTGATCCACTCTCTTTGATACAGGTAAGCAGTTAAGAGACTGCTCTAACCCAATATGAGATCTGCTATCCATATTCAAAACAAAGCGAACCAATTTATTCTGAGTAGTTTGAAGCCTAGTTTGAAGTTTGGTATTCATCACCTTTAGTAGTACAGTCAAACCTGTCTTATGTGACCTTCAGTGGGAGAAAACCAAGAACAGGTAGTCACATAAGACAGTCATGGAGTTTTTTCTCCAAATTTTATAACTTCATTTCAGTGGTTCAATATTATAAAAGTGAACAGAATTATGCATGTGTCTTTGGAATAAAATACATGTACACATAAATGGAATAGATGTTACGTGTTCTAAATAATAGTAATAACCTTGGACATTTAATATTTGATAATTTTATATGTGTACTGTTCAGTTTTAATTCACCCATCCTTATGCATTTCCTAATATGAAATTAGATGTAACACGTATTTGACTGATCTTAATTACGACAAAAGCAAGAGGAGACATTTTTTTACAAAAAAGAGAAAGAAAGAATGAACTGGACAAATATTCTATACTGACTTGCGTATGTATTCCTCAATTCAGTTCCGTGGACATAATAATAATAATACATGAGTGTGTGTGTTTAATTCACATACGCATCTGTAAACGTGTAACCAATCTTGTTTGATTTTTTTTTCACTCGTGTTACAAATAGGTGTAGTGTTTCTCGCCAGACTTCAATGACACTTTTAACCCTTAACCTGCTTGTCGTGAGCGTCATGTCATGTATGCAAACAAACTGGATCCGGATGAGACGCTGAGTAACTCGGAGCCTGATCTGGATCCAAGATGTTTGATACTCAGTCAACATGTCTACAAGAAATATATGCGAATTTGTGAAATTTTAATAAAGAAGCATTGCAAGCTTTCGTAACAGGCAAAGGGTTACAGGATGTTGCAAATTTGAACTCGAGGTCACACCCCTATCTGTGATTCTATATGCAAATAGCTTTTAACAATCATTCACCAGGATTAAGGGAAATTTGGCCAATATTTCAAAACTTGTGACCAGGTGAATTGTTTTGTGTGTGTCAGCATAATAACGGTTCGGAAAGTGAAATAAAATGGATTTTTAATTGTTTTTGATTAATTGCAAAAGTTGTGGTATGTCGTAATTTGTGCCAAGATCAATGCAGGTAAGATTAAACAAATCGCCTCTAGACAAGAGAGTTAAAACTCGATAATGACCCACAATTATAGGGTCACTACAAACAGGCACATTAATTAGCGGATTAGGATTTCGGGAGCGGCGATTTACGGTAGTTAGTCAGGTAACACAGGCAGGTCGCTATCCCCAGTCTCAATAAATAGGAAAATGCGTTGGGAGGAAATATTAGGGTCACATAAGACAGGAAGTCGCTATTAAGGGACGGTCGCTGAGACAGTTTTGACTGTAGTTCTAGTAAATTATAGAGGTACATGTATAGAGAAAAAAAAAATGAACAAAAGTGATTCGGGACAGTTTTATAGGAATATTCCCTAGATGGCCCCCTTTGCCAAGAGATGCCAAAACTTCTTATAATTCCCTCACTGCTGTGGTTAGAATTCTGGTCTAGGCAGGGTTCTGATTGGCTTATTAAGTCGTGCGCACGACTTAAAAAATTATCTCAGGAAAACGAACTTTATCTTATTATCTTGTTAAAACGAACTATTTTGTTTTCTCGAGATAATAAAAAAAATTGTCTCGTTAAAACGAACTACTTCATTTTCTTGAGATAATAAAAAAAATTATCTCATGAAAAGGAACTTTTTTCATTTTCTCGAGATAATAAAAAAAATTATCTCGTCAAAACGAACTACTTCGTTTTCTTGAGATAATAAAAAAAATTATCTCAGGAAAAGAACTTTGTTTTGTTTACTCAAGATAATAAAAAAAATTATCTCGTCAAAACGAACTACTTCGTTTTCTTGAGATAATAAAAAAAATATCTCAGGAAAAAGAACTTTATTTCGTTTTCTCGAGATAATAATTTTTTTTATCTCGTCAAAAGGAATTACTTCGTTTTCTTGAGATAATAAAAAAAAATATCTCAGGAAAACGAACTTTGTTTCGTTTACTCGAGATAATAAAAAAAATATCTCGTAAAAACGAACTTCTTTTCGTATTCTCGAGATAATAAAAAAAATTATCTCGGGAAAACAAACTTGAAAAAAAATCTTGCATATGTCACCTCAGTGCCACCGTACAGACCAGTCAGTGTGAGTTCTTATATAATCACCCTTAGCCTGATCAGTAGAGTAGAAATTGTGTTTAGACAAATAACACACTCTCATTTAAGATTGAGAAAACTGTGGATAGTCTTTATATGCAGAACACTCTTAAAGCTTTTTTCATACCTACGCCCTGCATTAAGCTACCAGATATCAATGTAGAGCATATCTGTTGTGAATTTCAGCTTAACTCTTTGCATGCTGGGTAATTTTGTCATCTGCTAAATTGTTGTCTGCAGCCTATTCATAAGTTATCTGTACTACACAATTTCTTTCTAAGTTTTTCAGAAGTTCAGTCTCATTGACAAACAGTTTGGATATCAGATCAGGCCCCACATTATATTGGCCCTGATCTGGATCCAAACTGTTTGCATAGGTCATTAGTGGTGGGAGAATCCCACTACACACTTTCTTTCTAAGTTTTTCAGAAGTTCAGTCTCATTTACAAACAATTTGGATATCGGATTAGGCCCCACATTATGTGGGCCCTGACCTGGATCCAAACTGTTTGCATAGGTCATTAGTGGTGGGATCTGCCTCTAGCATCCAAAGAATTAATACAAGTTCCAGTGGTCTATGCTCTATCCACTCTTTCACTACATTCTTTCAGCATCATGTTTAGGTCCTCTACAAAAGTTATATAAATTGTTTCCCTGGGGTCAAAATTGGCACCGCCCCTGGGGTGTTAAGTTTTCAATAGAAACATAATATGTGAAAACGTTGAAAATCTTATCCTCTGATTGTCTGGTGAGCGATGTCAGGGCCATTCTGGCCCTCTTGTTAGAATTGTCTATTTGAGATAGTTCGAAAGAGTGGTCACTTACATAGGGCTTGGTAGAGAAAGGATGATTTTAATACTTGTATTATTTATTTATCTAGTGCTCTGCTTTTGGGGCCTAACAAGTCAAAGATCAGACCAATCGGACCTTGGAACAGTAATATCATTTCAGCTCAATAACAAACAAATACTAAGGCATATCATGTTTGGCTGTAAGATCTTGTCCAGTATATTTAATACATCTAGAATTAGAGCGTGTGCTAGACACTTCCATCCGCGGAATGGTGAACATTGACTTGATGCAGTTCGGCTTTGTGCCTTGTCAGGGCACCACTGATGCGATTTTTATACGCCCGTTTGAAAAAACGGGACGTATTATGGAATGGCGCTGTCTGTCCATCTGGTTGTCTGTCTGTCTGTAACATCTCTAACTCAAGTTCCGCTAGGTGGATCCTTCCCAAATTTATCAAAATGTTTATCTAGACATGCTACAGTAGCCTGCCAAGTCCTGGCTCATTTATCCAAGGTCAAGGTCGCTTAATTGGACTTAGAATTTGCGTTTAGCATTTGCATTAAGCAAAAATGTTAACCTCAATTTATGTGGAACAAGTCCACTTATTTACATAACACTTTGTGATAAAGCTTTGAAACTCGGAACACTTGTTCACCGTCACAACCTTCACCTGTAGGCAAGAGTAAATAACTCTGTCAAGCATTTTGACTGAATTATGTCCCTTTTTAACTTAGAATTTTTGGTTAAGGCTATGTTAAAAGTCCATTTACACTGGAGATCCGTTATAACGCGGACCGTTTTACCGCGGTATCCGATATAACGCGGGTAGTCTGTGTCGCCGAATTTTTTTTTGGTAAATACCTCATTTATAGTAATATGATTGAATATCGCAATGAAACTTAAAATAAACTTAGGTAAACTTATCCGCCCGCAGCAGGCTAAAGGATGAAAACAAACACCGGTCCCTACATAAACAATTGAAGACAATCTTACGTGTGAAAAACTGACAACTGTCAACTCGTATATATGCCGCCATGAATGTAATACACACAGCTGATTACCGGTTCGTACTATGCGCATGGCGGGAACCAGTAAAATCTTAACTGCATAACTTTCATTACAAAGTAATTGTGTGTATAATTGAGATACGCATGTACTGAATTTTTTCACTGTCAAAGCCACAAAAGTTCGCACTTTAATTATGAAAAACAAACATCATTAGAAGTATAAACCCCTAACTCTCAGTGCGGGGTTGGAGGTTATATGCTAATACAGAAAAGGGTGTGTGCCCTTTGACCAATCAAATGAATTTAAAACCCCAACAAATCACACGCGACATCACATGTGACCTTTCATTTTCTGAAAACAGTGACAGCCATGTTTATTGTTTTACACAGCAGGTTTAATCGGATTAGGGGTTTGACAGGCCCAGAGGCAATTACATCCTTTCAACAGGCTTGTATTATGAAATGTACTTGGTTGCTTGAAAACATACACAATTTTATTTGTAATTTTGTATAAGCCTTTCCCTCATACAAACGTGTTTTCACGCATTTGCAAACAGAGTAGACCCAGATCAGACGGCTCCTATCAGGGTCTACTCTGTTTGCTAACAGAATTTGAAAGAGCTATGTGAGTGGGTGGGGAAACAAAGTAAACAAGTCAGTTTCGTTCGAAATTAGTTTATTTTAGGAAGATGGGGAATTATGTAAGTACCCAGATAAAAAAAAAACTCGTTACAACGCGGTTCCGTATATAACGCGGGTTGAATTTTATGTCCCCCCATACCCGCGTTGTAACGGGTCTCCAGTGTATTTACATAACACTTTGAGATAAAGCTTTTAAACTTGGAACACTTGTTCACCGTTACAATCTTAACCTGTAGATAAGAGTACATAACTCTTTCAAGCATTTTGACAGAATCATTCCCCTTTTTAACTTAGAATTTATGGTTAAGGCTTTGTTAAAGTCTATTTATTTACATAACCCTTTGAGATAAAGCTTTTAACATTGGAACACTTGTTCACCATCACAAGCTTTACCTGTAGGCAAGAGTACATAACTCTGTCCAACATTTTGTCAGAATTTTGCCCCCTTTTAACTTAGAAATTTTGGTTAAAGTTTTGGTTAAAGTCCACTTATTTACATAACCCTTTTAGATTAAGCTTTTAAACTTGGAACACTTGCTCACCATCACAAGCTTCACCTGTAGGCAAGAGTACATAAAGCTGTCTAACATTTTGACATAATTATGACGCTTTTTAGCTTGGAATTTTTGGTTAAGGTTTTGGTTAAAGTCCACTTATTTACATAATCCTTTCAGATAAAGCTTTTAAACTTGAAACATTTGTTCACCATCACAAGCTTCATCTTCATCTTAAGCATTTAGACACTATTATGGCACTTTTTAATTTAGAATTTTGGTTAAGGTTTTTTGTTAAAGTATGCCTATTTACAACATTGAAACTTGGTCGCAAAATTGGACTTAGAATTTGAATTTAGCAAATACGTTAACCCCAGTTTATGTTGAATAAAACCTCGACGGGCATATATTGTGCCCACTGACACTCTTGTTATTATATGCCAACTGCCATTGTATCTTGCCTTTGCCGACCTGGAAAAGGCTTTCTACTGCGTTCCTAGAAAGTCCTTTGGTGGGCCTTACACCAATGTTAGGAGTTGTGGCCTATTGGATGGGCAGTATAGCGAGGAGTTTGGTGTAGGAGCTGGAGTGCATCTGGGATCTGTCCTCAGTCCCCTCCTCTTCATCTTGGTACTGGAAGCACTTTAACGTGAGTTCTGCACCGGTGTGTATGCCGATGACCTTGCAGTTATCGCAGACTCTCTGGGATAATGCATGTCAAAACTCAGGGCGTGGAAGGAGGGTATGGAGAGCAAAGGACAGAGTCAACATGAAGAAAACTAAGTTCATGAACACTTGACCTGGTCTCGATGACCCCCGTGACTCTGGTGCATTTCCCTGTGCTGTCTGTCTGAGCATGCTGAGTGTTGGAGTTAATGCCATCAAGCGCTTGAAGTGCACATTCTGGGGTGCATAAGAAATGCAGTGGTATTCAAGGCAGAGTTGTTGCCAACCCAAACTATTTCTGTCCAAGATGTTGTGGGCAGGCTTGTCCAATCGACGGCCGACGAGTCACACAAGCAGATGTAGATGGAACTCCACTTGATGGAGAAGTCAGCTTCTGCTATCTTGGCGACATGTTGTGTGCTGGTGGCAGATGCTCACTTGCCATTATAACCAGATGTGCTACTGCCGGGGAAAATTCAAAAAGCTTCTGCCAATTATTACATCCAAGCACATATCTCTCTCAATTTGTTGGAAAGTTTTTGACGCCTGTGTCCGAGCTGCACTTCTGCATGGAAGTGAAACATGGGTCGACAGCTCCAGACTTACAATAGCTCCGCAGAAATGACAGATCAATGATTTGATGGATCTGTGGTGTCAAGCCCCAAGATGACATATCCATCGATTTGTTATGCACAAGGTTGGGCCTGCAGGAAGTAACATGCGCTATGATCTAGGCTGCTTAGATGGTATGGACACATGGTTCGTTCCTCATCCTGCATCAAGTCTGTCACCAATATTAAGGTACCATGTTTGAGAGTGTGCGGTAGACCAAGGAAGTCATGGTCAGACTGTGTAAAGGCTGATATTAACGTATGCAACCATGGTGACCTCGATCCACTAGACAGAGCTACACGGAGATTGTGTGTTAGACAAAAAAGCCGCCTGCTGCCTACCCCAGCTGCTTGGACACCCGCAGCAGATAACAAATAATATCATGATCAAGTCAAGTCTATCATCTTGTCCCAAAATGGCATAATTTTCTTGCTTAACATACTCCAAATTGATGTGTATGCCTGTAAGATCTCTCAAAAAGCACAATAATGGTAAAAACTAGACTTGTCAGCTATGTAGAGCTGTCCTTGGTTTATAATAAAGTCTGAAAGTGGGAGATCCTTTCAAAGCCAAAATAGCAATGGGAAGAGAGAAAATTGCAGACTCGGTTTTATTGAGTCTATTCATGATTAGTGATTGCCCTACTTTTCCATCCATTCAGCGAGTCGCATTGTTTTTCAGACTCTTATTCTCATAATTTTATGAAATCGAAGACGAACCTTTCAGTGCGCATGTGCAACAAAGCCCATGACTAGAAAAAACAAAAAAGTTGCTATGTTTTGAACTTATGATGTTATCCACACGCGAATGAGTGTATACAAGTGTTCACACATGTAAAACGTGGGGAGGAAGACTGTGTACAACGTGGGGTGGAAGACTATGTAAACAATTGATAGGCAGAATTATAGATCTAGTAATTGGGCTGTGGTGGACTAAAATGGGACAAATAAATCACAAAACATCCCACCTGTTGAAGCATGATTATTGAAAAAGGACTTATGTAAATAAGCAAATAATTCAGGAAATATGAACAAACCTGTATTTAAAACCGTTATTCTTTCAACAAGATGCAAACGATCAAACCTGTTATCTTTGTTAAGCCTTTGGGTCTACCTGTTTATTCTGATTTCAATATTCTGCCCAAAGTGATTGTTTGATATTAATAAGCTGTATTTTTATATAGGGTTTCGGTAGCAGCGAATATTTAAATTTGTGCAAACCAAGTAGATCCTGATCAGACAGCATAGGAGCTGTCTGATCTGGATTTTCTTGGTTTGCAAAGCGGTCAAAAGGCGCCACTTACTATAAGGTAAAAGGTTATCATTTAAATATCCATTGCAATTTTGCGTCCGTCTTTCACAAGAATGATTTTTTCACAGTTTTGGGGATACATATAGATTGCTGTCAGCCATTATTATTTGGACTATAGAAAATTGTGTAAAAATGTTTTACACACAGATGGGGAATATTTGATAACGTGGCACAGCCAAATTAGGCAATGTTTACAAGAAAAAGGCGCTAAACCAGTTTCACTGTGTAGGATTTTCAAAACATAAACACGTGAGCAAATTAACAAAGAAGACGTTTGTTTGATTGGTGGGTTTTCTGAGTATTTTGCATAAACGAGTGTGGCTTTAAGGTGGACCATAATCACATGACTATATACAAGTTTGTCATTGCTCAGTGGGCAGGGCTTATTATCTCAGCATGATGAAAAGTAGGGCAATCACTAAATCGGTTAGAACTTATAAACTGCAGTCTTTGAAAATAAGACTGCTTAAAACGCTGTGCTTCGCTCATGTTATCGGCCGTCTTATTTTCGAAGACTGCAGTTTACAAACTCTAACCTATACGTAGTAATTAAAAGTGCAACACTCTACTCATGCCCCCTAGCACCAGCTTAATGAAAAAGTAGTGAAGTCAAACAGGCAATGTCACATACAAGATGCAACCACCACCAAAACATCGATAGATAACATATCACATACACACATACACACACAAACATACAATTACACGCACATACACGAGATGAACACAGAAAACATTAACAAACACACAAGTTCTAGAGATAAACATTCTATACATGAACAAAGCATAAGTACAAAGACACAAGACAAACAAACATAAAGGTGACAAAGAGAGTACCGCCTTGGCACGGTCAGTAGTAAAATCACCACTGGGGGTTTAAACCAGTTTACGGATGTCCTAACCTCACACTTATCTCAAAGTCACCCTAGCTTTACAAATAATGTAAATAAAGGTATACCTGGTATTTGATATTCAACACTGAGAATGAAGTATGGGGCAACTTATTATGGCCACCACACAAGCACTTAACACCTGCTCTTGTGAAGTAAAATAATCTGAAAGTAGGAGATCCTTCAAAAGCAAAAGTAGCAATGCAAAGAGATTAAATTGGAGACACTGTTTTATTGAGTCGGTTCATGAGTAGTAATTAATTAAAAGTGAAACACTACTCATGTCCCCTATATTCATAATTGATTTATTTCACCAAGTTTAAAGACAATGCGATGTTAAAGCTTTGACCTCATCAATCATATGAATGGATTAATGATACTCTGTGAGCATTAGAGCCATCATGACCCTCTTGGTTCTCTTATATGACCCTCAAAAAACGAAAAAATTCCTCCACTAAGTTTTTGGCTAGAATTCGTAATTATGCCATTCACCTTTATATACATTTCATATATTATGTATAGCTCTGTACTGAATACATTTACATGTAATGTTTGCATATAAACTTAATTAATCCTTAGCCCGCTGATCTGTAACTTTGACATACTTCAAAGTCAATGACACAATTAGGGAGCCGCCTGATCAGATCTGATCTGTTTGCTAATGGAATATGATAGCAGACTGGAATATGATAGGTGACTAAGGCCCTTTTCTTGAGTTTCTAAAATAACTACAATGTTTCACCTTCCATTTCGTTATACCCCGCAATCTTGTTTGAATAACTACAATGTTTCGCCTTCCATTTCGTTATACCCCGCAATCTTGTTTGAGAAGATATACTGGAATCACCCTGTGCTGCAGTCGGTCTGTGCAGCGGGTGGTTGGTCGGTCCATTGGTCTGTCCACATTTGAATATGACTAGCTGATTGAGTTTCGTAGATGTTGTTTTGCAGACAGGCATATCAGTGGAATAGTTCATGTACATTTTGTAACATGATAGATGCTGCTGACATGTTTTGTTGTATGATTTGTTGCAGGTGGCAAATATCACTAGTATAAATCCATCACAGGGGCCTATAGCAGGAGGGACAGTGGTTACAATAAAAGGAATCAACCTTGCAATTGGAACTTGGAATGTATCAGTTGGTTATAATGCTAAATTGTTCACAGACTGTAGGGTGTTTAACAGGCAAGTCATGTTTTTTATTATAGTTTTTAATTGCATGTGAATGTTTTATCAGAGTAAGAAACTCACCAGAGAATACAATTTCTGAAGAGTAGGGATAATTATCACTCTTGCTAATTGAGAGCTAGACTAAATTGCTATTCTGATGTAATTTAATCCTTTACTTCATATAAAACCTTTTTATGTATTTGCAAACAGAGTAAATCCAGTTCAGAGGACTCCTGCATGAGCTGTCTTATCAGGGTCTGCATTATTTGCCTATGGCATACTGTGGAAAAGTGATTCTACAGTTTCTGGCATGGTAAAATATCCCATTGGTGGTAACAATATTATAAAAAAAAATAGCTAATTAATATTCATGTCAATATTTCTTACCAAATGTTCATGAGGTAAAAGGGTAACCCTTTAATCAATGAAATCAACCTTTCTGCACCTTTGCAAACAGATTAGAACCAGCTGTCTGATCAAGGTCAACTTTGTTTGATTATGATATAACCCCTTACTTCATGAATATTCCTATAAGAAATAATGACATGAATACCTTAAAATTAGATTATTAGCTCACCAGAGCACAAAGTGCTCAAGGTGAGCTATTGTGATACCCCTGTGTCCGGCGTCCGTCTGTCCGTCTGTCCGTCCGTCTGCACTCACCAAGTAAAATCATTAACCTGGCCATCTCTTGTGACATTAACCTGGCCATTTCTTGTGACATTAACCTGGCCAGTTGTGGGACATAGGGTTAGGGTTAGCTTGCAGATCATTCTATTCCAAAGTTAGAGCCAAAAATAGTTTTTCTTGTGGGACTAGTCACACAAGAAAAGATCAAAGGAAAAAGTCACACAACTACCCATTTGTTAGGATGTCCGTCTGTCTGTCCGTCAACAATTTCAAACAACTTCTTCTCTGAAACCGACTGCCCAATTGTAACCAAACTTGGTCAGATACATACTGTTGGTGGGTGCTTCAAAAGTTGTTAAAAGATAGTGGGTGGGGCCATCGGTCTTGTTGCCATGGCAACCGTACACAATATCTAAAAGAATTTTGATCCGGCAAAAAACATGGCCGCCAGAGGGCGTTATCATTTTTTCCATATATGGTAATAAGGAATTTTCATAGGAAAATCTTTAAAAATCTTCTTCTCTGAAACTGTAAGGCCTAGACCTTTGATATTTGGTATGTAGCATGATCTTATGGTTCTCTACAAATATTGTTCAAATTATGACCCCCGGGGCAAAAATGGCCTAGACCTTTGATATTTGGTATGTAGCATGATCTTATGGTCCTCTTCAAAGATTGTTCAAATTATGACCCCCGGGGCAAAAATGGCCCCGCCCAAGGGCTTATCAGTTTTTCATAGGAAAATCTTTAAAAAACTTCTTCTCTGAAACTGTAAGGCCTAGACCTTTGATATTTGGTATGTAGCATGATCTTATGGTCCTCTTCAAAGATTGTTCAAATTATGACCCCCGGGCCAAAAATGGCCCCGCCCAAGGGCTTATCAGTTTTTCATAGGAAAATCTTTAAAAATCTTCTTCTCTGAAACTGTAAGGCCTAGGCCTTTGATATTTGGTATGTAGCATGATCTTATGGTCCTCTACATATATTGTTCAAATTATGACCCCCTGGCCAAAAATGGCCCCGCCCATGGCCTTATCAGTTTTTCATAGGAAAATCTTTAAAAATCTTCTTCTCTGAAACTTTAAGGCCTAGACCTTTGATATTTGGTATGTAGCATGATCTTATGGGCCTCTACAAATATTGTTCAAATTATAACCCCTGGGCCAAAAATGGCCCCGCCAAAGGGCTTATCAGTTTTTCATAGGAAAATCTTTAAAAATCTTCTTCTCTATAGCTGTAAGGCCTAGACCTTTGATATCTAATATGTAGCATGATCTGATGGTCCTCTTCAAATTTTGTTCAAATTATAACCCCTGGGCCAAAAATGGCCCCGCCAAAGGGCTTATCAGTTTTTCATAGGAAAATCTTTAAAAATCTTCTTCTCTATAGCTGTAAGGCCTAGACCTTTGATATCTAATATGTAGCATAATCTGATGGTCCTCTTCAAATTTTGTTCAAATTATGACCCCGGGCCAAAAATGGCCCCGCCCAAGGGCTTATCAGTTTTTTATAGGAAAATCTTTAAAAATCTTCTTCTCTGAAACTGTAAGGCCTGGACCTTTGATATTTGGTATGTAGCATGATCTTATGGTCCTCAACTACGATTGTTCAAATTATGACCCCCGGGCCAAAAATGGCCCTGCCCAAGGGCTTATCAGTTTTTCATAGGAAAATCTTTAAAAATCTACTGAAACTGTTAGGCCTAGACCATTGATATTTGGTGTGATAAACATGATCTAATGGTCCTCTATAAATATGTAGCTGTGGCTTGTGGTCCTCTGCCAAGAATGTTTAACTTACAACCCTGACCACTGGGCGAAACTTGGCCCTGCCTTAGGGCTTTTCATGGGAAAAATATGAAATATTGTTTTTCTCTGAAACCATAAGGCTTAGACCTTTAATTAATGGCATACTGCTTTGCCTTGTGGTTCTCTACCAAGGTTGTCCACATGATTTCGTGTGGTCAAAAATGGCCCAGCCCCTGGGGTTATCTCAGGTGAGCGCTTCAGGGCCTCATGGCCCTCTTGTTTGTTATAATAGCACATGGACATAGAAAGTTTTGACCATGACAGAAACTGTAGAATCATATCTGTATTATCCCTTTCCTCCATAAATATGCCTGTCTATGCCATCGCAAACATAGTAGATCCAGATCAGGCAGCTGCCTGATCTGGTAATACTCAGTTTGCTTATGATTAAATAATATAAATATAATTCTACAGTGTCTGCCATGGCAAAACATTCCTATGTCCATGTGCTGTTATTTTTATGCCCTCCCAACGGTGGGCATATAGTAGTTGCATTATCCACCCTACAGTCCGTCTGTCCATATGTCCGTCCCAAATTTTGTGTCCCTTCTGTAACTTTTTATATGCCCACCTAATAAAGGTGGTCGTATATTGTCGTGGCCCTGTCCGTCCGTCCGTTCGTTCGTCCGTCAACATTTTGTTTGTCCGCTTTTTTCTGGGAAAACTGTTTGACAGATATTAATGAAACTTCACACAAATGTTAAATGCATCAAGATCTGAAGCTGAGTTGATTCTGAGGTTCATTTGATTTTTCATTTCAGAGTTATGGCCCTTGTCCTTAAAATATATGCAAATAGTTTATCCGCAGTTTTCTGAGAAAACTGTTTGAGAGATATTAATGAAACTTCACACAAATCTTTAATGCATCAAGATCTAAAGCTGAGTCGATTCTGAGATTCATTTGATTTGTTTTTTCGGAGTTATGGCCCTTTTACTTAAAAAATAATGCAAATACATGCAAATAGTTTGTCCGCTTTTTCTGGGAAAACTATTTGACAGATATTAATTAAACTTCACACAAATGTTTAATGCATCAAGATCTGAAGCTGAGTTGATTCTGAGGTACATTTGATTTGAGTTATGGCCCTTGTCCTTAAAACTATGCAAATAGTTTGTCCACTGTATTCTGGGAAAACTATTTGAGAGATATTAATGAAACTTCACACAAATATTTAATGCATGAAGATCTGAAACTGAATTGAATCTGAGGATCATTTTATTTTTCGTTTCAGAGTTATGGCCCTTGTCCTTAAAAAATAATGCACATAGTTTGTCCCCTGTTTTCTGGGAAAACTATTTGAGAGAAATTAAGGAAACTTCAGAAAAATGTTTAATGCATCAAGATCAGATGCTGAGTCGATTTTGAGGTTAATTTGATTTTTCGTTTCAGAGTTATTGCCCTTTTGCTTAAAAAAAATGTAAATATATGCAAATAGTTTGTCTGCTGTTTTCTGGCAAAACTGTTTGACAGATATTAATGAAACTTTATACACATGTTTAATGCATCAAGACCTGAAGCTAAGTGGATTCTGAGGATCATTTGATTTGTTGTTTCGGAGTTATGGCCCTTGCACTTAAAAAAATTATGCAAATCTAAGCGCAAATATGAGGATGGCCATAACTTTTTCACTTGAAATGATATTTACTTCAATTTTTAGCTCACCTGAGCCAAAGGCTCAAGGTGAGCTATTGTGACCGCCTGTCGTCCGTCGTCCGTCTGTCCGTCTGTCCGTCTGTCCGCACTCACGAAAGGGTAGTTGTGTGACTTTTTTTAACTAGTCCCACAAGTAAAATCATTAACCTGGCCATTTCTTGTGACATTAACCTGGCCATTTCTTGTGACATTAACCTGGCCAGTTGTGGGACATAGGGTTAGGGTTAGGGTTAGCTTCCAGATCATTTTTTTCCAAAGTTAGAGCCAAAAATAGTTTTTCTTGTGGGACTAGTCACACAAGAAAAGATCAAAGGAAAAAGTCACACAACTACCCATCCGTTAGTACGTCCGTCTGTCCGTCCGTCTGTCCGTTCACTTTTATTTCAAATGACTTCTTCTCCTAAACCACTGGGAGGATTTCAACCAAATTTCACAGAAATGTACCTTAGGGTGTCCTCTATCAGTTTTGTTAAAATCATGACCCCCGGGCAAAAAATGGCCCCGCCCCACTACTTTTACAGGTTTTTTTTTTAAATCTTTAAAAATCTTCTTCTCTGAAACCACAATTTCTAGAGCTTTGATATTTGGTATATAGCATCATCTAATGGTCCTTTACCAAGTTTGTTAAAATGATGACCCCCGGGCCAAAAATGGCCCTGCCCTTGGGCTTGTAGTTTTTACATAGACTTATATAGGGAAACCTTTAAAAATCTTTTTGTCTGAAACCACATAATCTAGAGCTAAGATATTTGGTATGAAGCATCACCTAATATACCACTATCAGGTGTGTTCAAATAATGACCCCTGGGCCAAAAATGGTCTCACCCTGGGGTTTTATGCTACTTAACATCTGAATCTGTAACACTTAAAAGGTAATTTCCTCACAGTTATTTCCCTTGTCCCATCAGCATAGCCATAAGGGACAAAGGGAGATAACTGCATTGGAGTTCCAGTGTCATTCTATTTATATCTATTTATGATAAAATGTTGAAGGTGAATCAGTGTAGCTGTTTTAGAAGGCATAGAAACAGATCTGTCAAATTCCATTAGCAAATAACAGACACTGATCCTACAGGAGCCACCTTATCTGGGTCTACTCTGTTTGCAGATGCATGAAAACAAGTTTATATGAGGGAAATTAAGGGTTAAATGAACAACTCCAGATCCTTCAGTTCAAAGGTTACAGCGCTCGGCAGTAAAATCTCTCCAGGTCAATGCATGACTCTTAACTCTTTGCATGCTAGTGGTGAAACTGTGATTACCTATGCAAACAGTTTGGATCCAGATGAGAGGCCGCATACTGCAGCGTCTCATCAGGATCCAAACTGTTTGTCATCTTAACCATATTTTTGCAATAAAAAGAAAGTAAGTTTAATTTAAGAATTGAAGCAGATGACAATAACTTTTTGTTGCAGACGAAACATTAAAGGCATTTTGACCTATTAACCCCAGTGTGTAGTGTTAGTGATAGCTAGATGTTACATGGTGTCTTCCAATGTCTCTCAAATTAGATGTGAGAGATATTGGAAAGTAACAATTCAGCCAATCAAGGAAAATGATCACCATCTAGACTTTTGATCTGGGTCCAAACCCAACTGATGTAAGTCATGGTAATGTTTAAGAAAACTGTGAAAACATGATTATGCAATGGCCCAACTGATATAAGTCATGGTAATTCTTAAGAAAACATGATAATGCATTTGCCCCCCTAACAATGATAGGTGTTAAAATTACTACTGCTGCCCAAAAAAGCATCTTAAATATAACATTTTTATATAAAATTTGATGACAACACATTAAAAAGTCCTAAAATGTCTGAATTTTGTATGATATTAATGAAATAACTGAGTAAATATAACTTAATTATAACAATAGACGTAACTCTTCTCAATTTCAATTGTTAAAAATACTAATGACCCGTTTAATTGAATTATCATGAGATATTCACACCTAGATCTAGAATTATTTCTAAACACCTATTAACCCTTAACCTATTTGCTTTGACAAAAATTGATCTGGGACTACTCTTGTTTGCTAATGCTTAAAAAATTGTTATTGCCATAAATAGAAGTTTTAGCTTTGAAAAAAACTGTAAAATCAAATCTATATCTTGTCAAATGTAAACAGAGCAGACCCTGATCAGACAGCTTCTATAGCAGCCTTCTGATCTAGTCTACTCTTATTTTTAATGTGTAAAACACATTATTTCTCTGAAGAGAAGTTTTTGCTTTGACAAAAACTGTAGAATCCGATCTATATTGTGTCAAAAGAAACAGAGAAGACCCAGATCAGACAGCTTCCGTAGGAGTCGTCTGATCTGAGTCTACTCTGTTTGCTAATGCATGAAAACAGCTTTATATGAGGGAAAGGGTTAAACGATTTTTAAAGATATTCTTATTGGTCATTTCACACAAAAACTGGCATTATGTACTGCCTAGCACTTTATTTGCCTATATACCTGGGTCAAGGTATAATTGCATTAATTGCATAGCTTTATAAAAGTCATTTGAATTTCTCAAAGACCAGTTTTAGGCATTTTGAGCTAAGGCAAAAATGGCACAAGTTGTAAACAGTTTAGATCTTGGTCAACCATTCACTTGGTATTAGTTCTGAATCCAGTTCAAGTTTATTCAGCAGTGAAAGGGTGAAAGCAGTGCACTAAGCTTATTTCATCTGCTAGATTGTTTTCCACTGAAAAATTAACATGTCAATATACATGTATTACTGTAACTCAGGTGAGCGATATAGGGCCAATGGCCCTCTTGTTTTATTAGCTCACCTGGCACAAAGTGCCAAGGTGAGCTATTGGGATGATCCTATGTCCGGCGTCCGGCGTCGTGCGTATGTGTGTTGTGCGTCGTGCGGGCGTCAACAATTTACTTAAACATCTTCTTCTCTGGAACTACAAAGCCAAGAGCTTTGATATTTGGTATGTAGTATGATGTAATGGTCCTCTACAAAGATTGTTCAAATTATGTCCCCCGGGCCAAAAGGCCCGGCCCCAGGGCTTATCAGTTTTTAGCTCACCAGAGCACAAAGTGCTCAGGGTGAGCTTTTGTGATCGCCTGATGTCCGTCGGCGTGCGTCGTTCGTCGTCAACAATTTGAACCTTTAAAAATCTTCTCCTCTGAATCTACAGGGTTCTCAGCTTTCATCTTTGGCACATAGCATCACCCTTAGGTCATCTACAAAAGTTATATAATTTATGCCCCTGGGGTCAAAATTGGCCCCGCCCCAGGGGTGGGAAGTTTTCAATAGAAACATATAGTAAAACTTTGAAAATCTTCTCCTCTGAAACTGGAAGGCTCTCAGCTTTCATATTTGGCACATAGGATCATGTTCAGGTCCTCTACAAAAGTTATATAAATTATGGCCCTGGGGTCAAAATTAGCCCCGCCCCAGGGGTGGGAAGTTTTCAATAGAAACTAATAGTGAAAACTTTGAAAATCTTCTTCTCTGAAACTAGAAGGTTCAAAGCTTTCATATTTGGCATATAGCATCAAGTTCAGGTCCTCTACAAAAGTTATATAAATTATGGCCCTGGGGTCAAAATTGGCCCCGCCCCAGGGGTGGGCAGTTTTCAGGAGAAACTAATAGTGAAATCTTTGAAAAGCTTCTCCTCTGAAACTGGAAGGCTCTCAGCTTTCATATTTGGCACAGAGCATCATGTTCAGGTCCTCTACAAAAGTTATATAAATTATGGCTCTGGGGTCAAAATTGGCCCCGCCCCAGGGGTGGGCAGTTTTGAATAGAAACCAATAGTGAAATCTTTGAAAATCTTCTTCTCTGAAACTGGAAGGCTCTCAGCTTTCATCTTTGGCACATAGCATCACCCTTAGGTCCTCTACAAAAGTTATATAAATTATAACCCTGGGGTCAAAATTGGCCCCGCCCCAGGGGTGGGAAGTTTTCAAAAGAAACATATAGTAAAACTTTGAAAATCTTCTCCTCTGAAACTGGAAGGCTCTCAGCTTTCATATTTGGCACATAGCATCATGTTCAGGTCCTCTACAAAAGTCATATAAATTATGGCCCTGGGGTCAAAATTGGCCCTGCCCCAGGGGTGGGTAGTTTTCAATAGAAACCAATAGTGAAAACTTTGAAAATCTTCTTCTCTGAAACTAGAAGGTTCTCAGCTTTCATATTTGGCATATAGCATCATGTTCAGGTCCTCTACAAAAGTTATATAAATTATGGCCCTGGGGTTAAAATTGGCCCTGCCCCAGGGGTGGGCAGTTTTCAGTAGAAACTAATAGTGAAATCTTTGAAATTCTTCTCCTCTGAAACTGGAAGGCTCTCAGCTTTCATATTTGGCACATAGCATCATGTTCAGGTCCTCTACAAAAGTCATATAAATTATGGCCCTGGGGTCAAAATTGGCCCTGCCCCAGGGGTGGGTAGTTTTCAATAGAAACCAATAGTGAAAACTTTGAAAATCTTCTTCTCTAAAACTAGAAGGTTCTCAGCTTTCATATTTGGCATATAGCATCATGTTCAGGTCCTCTACAAAAGTTATATAAATTATGGCCCTGGGGTTAAAATTGGCCCTGCCCCAGGGGTGGGCAGTTTTCAGTAGAAACTAATAGTGAAATCTTTGAAATTCTTCTCCTCCGAAACTGGAAGGCTCTCAGCTTTCATATTTGGCACAGAGCATCATGTTCATGTCCTCTACAAAAGTTATATAAATTATGGCCCTGGGGTTAAAATTGGCCCCGCCCCAGGGGTGGGAAGTTTTCAGTAGAAACTAATAGTGAAATCTTTGAAAATCTTCTCCTCTGAAACTGGAAGGCTCTCAGCTTTCATAATTGGCACAAGGCATCATGTTCAGGTCCTCTACAAAAGTTATATAAATTATGGCCATAGGGTCAAAATTGGCCCCGCCCCATGGGTGGGCAGTTTTGAATAGAAACCAATAGTGAAATCTTTGAAAATCTTCTTCTCTGAAACTGGAAGGCTCTCAGCTTTCATATTTGGCGCATAGCATTATGTTCAGGTCCTCTACAAAGTTATATAAATAATGTCCCTGGGGTCAAAATTGGCCCCGCCCCAGAGGTGGGCAGTTTTCAATAGAAACAAATAGTGAAAACTTTGAAAATCTTCTTCTCTGAAGCTGGAAGGTTCTCAGCTTTCATATTTGGCATAAAGCATCATGTTCAGGTCCTTTACAAAAGTTATATAAATTATGGCCCTGAGGTTAAAATTGACCCTGCCCCAGGGGTGGGCAGTTTTCAATAGAAACAAATATTGAAATCTTTGAAAATCTTCTCCTCTGAAACTGGAAGGCTCACAACTTTCATATTTGGCACAGAGCATCATGTTCAGGTCCTCTACAAAAGTTATATAAATTATGGCCCTGGGGTCAAAATTAGCCCCGCCCCAGGGGTGGGAAGTTTTGAATAGAAACAAATAGTGAAATCGTTGAAAATCTTCTGCTCTGAAATTGGAAGGTTCACAGCTTTCATAATTGGCACAGAGCATCATGTTCAGGTCCTCTACAAATTTTTTTTATAAATTATGGCCCTGGGGTCAAAATTGGCCCCACCCCAGGGGTTGGCAGTTTTGAATAGAAACAAATAGTGAAATCTTTGAAAATCTTCTTCTCTGAAACTGGAAGGTTCTCAGCTTTCATATTTGGCACATAGCATCATGTTCAGGCCTCTACAATTTTTTTTTTTATAAATTATGGCCCTGGGTTCAAAATTGGCCCTACCCAAGGGGTGGGTAGTTTTTAATAGAAACATAGAGAAAACTTTGAAAAGCTTCTCCTCTGAAACTGGGAGGTTCTTAGCTTTCATATTTGGCTCATAGCGTCATGTTCAGGTCCTCTACAAAAGTTTTCTAAATTATGCCCCTGGGGTCAAAACTGTCCCGCCCCAGCACCGGCTAGTTTTCTATAGAAATATATAGTGAAAACTTTGAAAATCTTCTACTCTGATTGTCTGATGAGCGCTTCAGGGCCATTCTGGCCCTCTTGTTCATAGGAAAATCTTTATAAAATCTTCTTCTCTGAAACTGTAAGGCATAGACCTTTGATATTTGGTATGTAGCATCATCTAATAGTCCTCTACTAAGATTTTTCAAATTATGACCCCGGGGCCAAAAATGGCCCCGCCCCGGGGCTTATCAGTTTTTCATAGGAAAATCTTTAAAAATCTTCTTCTCTGAAACTGTAAAGCCTAGACCTTTGATATTTGGTATGTAGCATCATCTAATAGTCCTCTACTAAGATTGTTCAAATTATGACCCCGGGGCTTATCAGATTTTTAGCTCACCAGAGCACAAAGTGCTCAAGGTGAGCTTTTGTGATACCCCTGTGTCCGTCGTCCGTCCGTCCGTCTGTCCGTCTGTCTGTCCGTCCGCACTCACGAAAGGGTAGTTGTGTGACTTTTTTTAACTAGTCCCACAAGTAAAATCATTAACCTGGCCATCTCTTGTGACATTAACCTGGCCATTTCTTGTGACATTAACCTGGCCAGTTGTGGGACATAGGGTTAGGGTTAGGGTTAGCTTCCAGATCATTTTTTTCCAAAGTTAGAGCCAAAAATAGTTTTTCTTGTGGGACTAGTCACACAAGAAAAGATCAAAGGAAAAAGTCACACAACTACCCATCCGTTAGTATGTCCGTCTGTCTGTCCGTCAACAATTTCAAACGACTTCTTCTCTGAAACCGACTGCCCAATTGTAAACAAACTTGGTCAGATACATACTGTGGGTGGGTGCTTCAAAAGTTGTTAAAAGATAGTGGGCGGGGCCATCAGTCTTGTTGCGATGGCAACCGTACACAATATCTAGAAAAATCTTCTTCTCCAGAATGACTTGTTGGATTTGAATATAGTTTTCACCAAAATGTTTCTAAGTTGATAGACTTTAAAAGTTGTTAAAAGAATTTTGATCCGGCAAAAAACATGGCCGCCAGAGGGCGTGGTCAATATTTCCATATATGGTAATATGGAATTTTCATAGGAAAATCTTTAAAAATCTTCTTCTCTGAAACTGTAAAGCCTAGACCTTTGATATTTGGTATGTAGCATGATCTTATGGTCCAGGCACGTACCCAGGTGGGGGGCTCGGGGGCCCGGGCCCCCCCAGCTGGCTGCCAAGATACCATTTTTATTAATGGGCCCTTTTTAGTTTTCCCTACCGTTTTGAAATTTTACCATGGCAATTTTTTTAGTGACCGATATTTTCCTCCCTGTGGGAGATTATCTGTTAGTTCTCTACACATAGACAGACCACCTTTATCACGCTGTCATGCTGTGATACACGCTTGGAATAATCAGGGTAATCCCCAGCGGAGAACACCCGAATTACGCAATCACGAGTTGGTTCCGGTTTTCGCTATACTTGAGTTTAGCAAATAAATTGTTCAGGAACCAGTCGTGACAAAATGCAAATTGCTACGTTGTCCACAAATACTACATGTGGCATGTAAATTACTCAAGCGTGGAGACAATGTCGCAAAACGAGGGGACGCTAAGCAGTATGCACTTCGACCGATAAACGTTTTACTGTATTGAACTGTAATGACAGAATAACTCCGAACATTCCGAATGATAAAAAAGTATGAATTAATTTTTGTAAATTGAGATTGTCCTAAAAAATAGGGAAAAACACACCTTTTGCCATTGGGAATATAGCCAAATAAAAAACCCTGAAACTTTTATTGTAAAATAAGATAAAAATGGAATATCTTTTTCATTGTACATGTATACATATTTCTGTTATAACCAGGTGAGCGATTAAGGGCCATCATGATCCTCGTGTTAAACTGTTACATTTAATTTTTGTAGTTTTGATCAGGGTTGTTTTCACATTTAGAAGAAAGAACTAGTGTGATGCTATGGTTAGTTGAGTGTATATTTACTTGGATATTTTGCTCTTTTTTTATATAATTTGGTAATGTTCAGAAAAAAAAACCAAAATTATCTATGTATTTACATTTCAGTTATTTATACTTACAGAAAATCTTTTTTTTTCTTTACCCAATCTTGAAAATAATAGTTTTTAGCCATATTGCATAAAATCAATTTTGAAAATTCAAAAGGATTTTCATTATGATCAATGAATAAAAGAATGGTCATTTTCTTTTAAAAGTAAATATATTTATATAGACAACTTTAGCCAAGATCACGTCTGCCAATGGAAAAAAGGCATGATCACATGTCCGTACGTCTGTCTGTCTGTCAATGGCAAAAACCTTTAACCAAGATCACGCCTGCCAATGGAAAAAAAGGCCTGATCACATGTCCGTCTGTCTGTCTGTCAATGGCAAAAAAACTTTAGCCTTGATCACAACTTTTGTGTTAGGGTGATTTGTACGAAGTCCATACATTGAAACATTGGTGATCATTCATCATGTATTAGGTCTCTGCACCTAAACCCAGGTGTAAAAGGAGCTGATTTCCTATATTATAACATAAAATTATATATTGATAGAGTGATCCAGATAGCAGGAAATTGCACCATTCAATGCGGCATACCAAAAAAATTTCGGCTACCGGGAGGGGACACCCCTCCCGTACCCTCCCCAACTAGGCCCCCCCAGACAAAAATTTCTGGGTACGGCCCTGTGGTCCTCTACAAATGTTGTTGAAATTATGACCCCCTTGGCCAAAAATGGCCCCGCCCGAGGGCTTATCAGTTTTTCATAGGAAAATCTTTAAAAATATTCTTCTCTGAAACTGTAAGGCTTAAACCTTTGATATTAGGTATGTAGCATGATCTTATGGTCCTCTACAAATATTGTTCAAATTATGACCCCTGGGCCAAAAATGGCCCCGCCCAAGGGCTTATCAGTTTTTCATAGGAAAATCTTTAAAGATCTTCTTCTCTGAAACTGTACGGCTTAAACCTTTGATATTAGGTATGTAGCATGATCTTATGGTCCTCTACAAATACTGTTCAAATTATGACCCCCGGGCTAAAAATGGCCCCGCCCAAGGGCTTATCAGTTTTTCATAGGAAAATCTTTAAAAATCTTCTTCTCTGAAATTGTAAGGCTTAAACCTTTGATATTAGGTATGTAGCATGATCTTATGGTCCTCTACAAATATTGTACAAATTATGACCCCTGGGCCAAAAATGGCCCCGCCCAAGGGCTTATCAGTTTTTCATAGGAAAATCTTTAAAAATCTTCTTCTCTGAAACTGTAAGGCTTAAACCTTTGATATTAGGTATGTAGCATGATCTTATGGTCCTCTACAAATATTGTTCAAATTATAACCCCCAGGCCAAAAATGGCCCCGCCCAAGGGCTTATCAGTTTTTCATAGGAAAATCTTTAAAAATCTTCTACTCTCAAACTGTAAGGCCTAGACCTTTGATATTTGGTATGTAGCATGATCTTATGGTCCTCTACAAATATTGTTCAAATTATGACACCCGGGCCAAAAATGGCCCCGCCCAAGGGCTTATCAGTTTTTCATAGGAAAATCTTTAAAAATCTTCTTCTCTGAAATTGTAAGGCCTAGACCTTTGATATTTGGTATGTAGCATGATTTATGGTCCTCTACAAACATTGTTCAAATTATGACCCACGAGCCAAAAATGGCCCCGCCCAAGGGCTTATCAGTTTTTCATAGGAAAATCTTTAAAAATCTACTGAAACTGTAAGGCCTAGACCATTGATCTTTGGTATGACTAACATGATCTACTTGTCCTCTATAAATATGTAGCTGTGGCTTGTGGTCCTCTGCCAAGAATGTTTAACTTACGACCCTGACCACTGGGCGAAACTTGGCCCTTCCTCAGGGCTTATCAGTTTTTCATGGGGAAAATATAAATATTATTTTTCTCTGAAACCATAAGGCTTAGACCTTTAATTAATGGCATATTGCTTTGTCTTGTGGTTCTCTACCAAGGGTGTACACATGATTTCTTGTGGTCAAAAATGGCAGCCGCCCCTGGGATTATATCTGGTGAGCGCTTTAGGGCCTCATGGCCCTCTTTTTCTAAATTATTTCCCTGGGGTCAAAATTGGCCCGCCCCAGGGCCGGCTAGTTCTCTATAGAAACATATAGTGAAAACTTTGAAAATCTTCTCCTCTGATTGTCTGGTGAGCGCTTCAGGGCCATTCTGGCCCTTTTGTCATAGGAAAATCTTTAAAAATCTTCTGAAACTGTAAGGCCTAGACCTTTGATGTTTGGTATGTAACATGATATAATGGTCCTATACAAATATGTAGCTTGGCTTGTGGTCCTCTGCCAAGAATGTTCAACTTACGACCCTGGCCTCTGGGCAAAACTTGGCCCTGCCTTGGGGCTTATCAGTTTTTCATGGGAAAAATATGAAATATTATTTTTCTCTGAAACCATTAGGCTTAGACCTTTAATTAATTGCATCCTGCTTTGCCTTGTTGTTCTCTACCAATGTTGTACAAATGATGACTTCTTGGTCAAAAATGGCCCCGCCCCTTGGGTTATCTTAGGTGAGCGCTTCAGGGCCTCATGGCCCTCTTGTTGTATAGCTGACTGCAGATTAGAACAATCAGATCCTTTACTGGTCACTGATAATTAGGTCAAGCAGTATACTGCAGACAGGTGCACTCACTTTGTATTAGCTTGGAGTGCTGTGACTTACAATTATGTGGGGTAGAGTTAGTCATTTCTTAACCCTTTAGACCATGAATGAATATTCATGTAGGAGGTGACGCCATCATGAATATTAATTAACATAATTTCTATTGTGGATGAATTAGCAAAAACTGTGACCTGATAAATACTAGAATCAGAACTATATCATGTCAAAAGCAAACAGAGCAGACCCTGATCAGCCATCTGATCTTGGTATACTCTGTTTGCCAAGCGGTTGAAAGGCCTATTTATGGAGGAAAGGGTGTTAACAACACCATTATTCTCCCTATAGAAACATGTAGTGAAAACTTTGAAAATCTTCTCCTGAAACTGAAAGGTATTCAGCTTTCATATGTGGCACTAAGCATAATGTTCAGGTCCTCTACCAAAGTTATAAAAATTATGCCCCTGGGTTTAAAATTGACCCCGCCCCAGGGCTGGCTAATTTTCTATAGAAACATGTAGTGAAAACTTTGAAAATCTTCTTCTCTGATTGTCTGGTGAGCGATATCAGGGCCTTTCAGGCCCTCTTGTATTTCAAATGACTTCTTCTCCTAAACCACTGGGAAGATTTCAACCAAATTTCACAGAAATGTACCTTAGGGTGTCCTCTATCAAGTTTGTTCAAATCATGACCCCCGGGCAAAAAATGGCCCCGCCCCACTACTTTTACAGGGGTTTGTTATAAATCTTTAAAAATCTTCTTCTCTAAAACCACAATTTCTAGAGCTTTGATATTTGGTATATAGCATCATCTAATGGTCCTTTACCAAGTTTGTTAAAATGGTGACCCCCGGGCCAAAAATGGCCCTGCCCTGGGGCTTGTAGTTTTTACATAGAGTTATATAGGGAAACCTTTAAAAATCTTTTTGTCTGAAACCACATAAGCTAGAGCTAAGATATTTGGTATGAAGCATCACCTAATATACCACAACCAGGTGTGTTCAAATAATGACCCCTGGGCCAAAAATGGTCTCACCCTGGGGTTTTATGCTACTTAACATCAGAATTTGTAACATGTTAAAAGTCCCCCCTTAGCAATTTCCTCAGTTATTTCCCTTGTCCCATCAGCATAGCCATAAGGGACAAAGGGAGATAACTGCATTGGAGTTCTAGTACCTCCAGAATAGTGATTCTATTTATAACTATTTATAATAAATCAGTGTAGCTGTTTTAGAAGGCATAGAAACAGATCTATCAAATTCCATTAGCAAACAGCAGACCCTGATCATATACGAGCCACCTTATCTGGTCTACTCTGTTTGCAGATGCATGAAAACAAGTTTATATGAGGGAAATTAAGGGTTAAATAAGTGTTCTTCAGATCCTAAACTGCAGTTCAAAAGGTTACAGCCGCTGGGCAGTAAAATCTCTCCAGGTCAATGCATGATTCTTAACTCTTTGCACGGCTAGTGGTGAAACTGTTATTACCTATGCAAACAGTTTGGATCCAGATGAGAGGCTGCATAATGCGGCGTCTAATCAGAATCGAAACTGTTTGTCATCTTAACCATATTTTTGCAAAAAAATTAAAGTAAGTTTATTTTAAGAATTGAAGCAGATGACAATAACTTTTTGTTGCAGACGAAACATTAAAGGCATTTTGAAAGGGATGTTGACCCATTAACCCCATAGTGTGTAGTGTGAGTGATAGCTAGATGTTATCTTGGTGTCTTCCAATGTCTCTTAAATTAGATGTGGGAGATATTGGAAATCCTGAGCTAAGAGTAACACCCGTTCAGCCAATCAAGGAAAATGATCATCATATAGACTTTTGAACTGGGTCCAAACCCAACTGATTTAAGTCATGGTAATGTTTAAGAAAACTGTGAAAACATGATTATGCAATGGCCCAACTGATATCAGTCATGGTAATTCTTAAGAAAACATGATTATGCATTTGCCTCCCTAACAATGATAGGTGTCAAAATTACTACTGTTGATAAAGTCTGCTGCCCAAAAAAGCATCTTAAATTTAACTCTTTTTTTTATATAATTTTATGACAACACTAAAATGTCCTAAAATGTCTGAATCTTGTATTATATTAATGAAATAACCGAGTAAATATAACTTAATTATAACAGTAGTTTAGTTTAGTTTCAGTTTATTTCGAATAAGCACAAGTCCTGCAGTGAGCAGGCGTCATCAGCATAAATATAATAACATAAACAATTCACAATGACAAATGGAGAAACGGCTAATCAAGTATGAGTTGATATTAATTTCTTCGAATATACGGTATGCATGCATGTGTTTAATGCCAGGTCGTGTGAGAATCCGACTGTTTTCATAGATAACCACACCGTTTCAGTTAGGAAGTATATGAGTGTCAAACAGCTTGTGTCCTTGGTAGATGTAAAGTTTATTAACATCAAATCGAATCCAAACTGTTTCTAAATAATAAGTTTGCGTCACGTATTAATATTCTAAACAATAATTGTACGTACCGCATATTAAAGACGTTAATACGTTCGTAGTAAGACAAACACATGAACAGATATATTAGTAAATAAATAAACCGAGTAAATACATAGGAAATGTCAGACCATGTATCTATTGTTCGTCTCATCAACAGGGGAAGTCCGATTGGTAGACGTACATTAACTCTTCTCAATTTCAATTGTTAAAAATACTAATGACCCGTTTAATTTATCTTATGACTTATCATCAGATATTCACACTTAGAGTTAGAATTATTTCTAACCACCAATTAACCCTTTACCTGTTTGCTTTGACAAAAATTGATCTGGGACTACTCTGTTTGCTACTGCCTAAAAAATTGTTATTTCCATGAGGAGAAGTTTTAGCTTTGATAAAAACTGTAAAATCAAATTTATATATTGTCAAATACAAACAGATCAGACCCTGATCAGACAGCTTCTATAGCAGCTGTCTGATCTAGTCTACTCTTATTTTTAGTGCGTAAAACACATTATTTTTCTGTGAAGAGAAGTTTTTCCTTTGACAAAAACTGTAGAATCAGATCTATATTGTTTCAAAAGAAACAGAGAAGACCCAGATCAGACAGCTTCCGTAGGAGTCGTCTAATCTGGGTCTACTCTGTTTGGTAATGCATAAAAACAGCTTTATATGAGGGAAAGGGTTAAAAGATTATTAAAGATATTTGTATTGGTCATTTCACACAAAAATTGGCATTATGTACTGCCTAGCACTTTATTTGCCTATATACCTGGATCAAGGTATAATTGCAAAGCTTTATTGGCGTCATTTGAATTTCTCAAAGACCAGTTATAGGCATTTTGAGCAAAGGCAAAAATGGCACAAGTTGTAAACAGTTTAGATCTCTGTCAACCAGTCACTTGGTATTAGATCTGAATCCAGTTCAAGTTTATTCAGCAGTGAAAGGGTGAAAGCAGTGCACTATGCTTCTTTCATCTGCTAGAAATGTTGTCCTCTGAAAAATTAACATGCCAATATATTACTGTAACTCAGGTGAGCGATATAGGGCCAATGGCCCTCTTGTTTACATAACCCTTTGAAATGAAGCTTTTAACCTTGGAACACTTGCTCACCATCACATGCTTCACCTGTAGGCAAGAGTTCATAACTCTGTCCAACATTTTGACAGAATTGTGCCCCCTTTTAACTTAGAAACTTTGGTTAAGGTTTTGGTTAAAGTCCACTTATTTACATAACCCTTTCAGATTAAGCTTTTAAACTTGGAACACTTGTTCACCATAACAAGCTTCACCTGTAGGCAAGAGTACATAACTCTGCCTAACATTTTGACATAATTATGATGCTTTTTAGCTTGGAATTTTGGTTAAGGTTTTGGTTAAAGTCCACTTATATTTACAAAATCCTTTCAGATAAAGCTTTTAAACTTGAAACGTTTGTTCGCCAACAGAAGCTTCATCTGTAGGCAAGAGTAAATACAATGTAACTCTGTCAAGCATTTAGACACAATTATGGCTGTTTTTAATTTAGAATTTTTGGTTCAGGGTTTTTGTTAAAGTTTGCCAATTTACAACCTTGAAACTTGGTCGCAAAATTGGGCTTAGAATTTGAATTTAGCAAATACGTTAACCCCAGTTTATGTTGAACAAAACCTCGACGGGCGTATATTGTGCCCACTGGCACTCGTTATTTTCCCCTGCTGTAAGGCCAGGCCCTTCCCCAAAGTCAAAGAAAAAAAACAACAACAGCAAAGTACATTTGACAAAAAATTTGATATGAAATAGTCAGAGATGTTATGTTTGGCCATCAACATATATCCTGATTTGGATTGATGTGTGTGTGTTTGCATAATTATAACCCCGAACAAAATCTAACTAAAAATTTATACTACATTGTCTAAACAGCAGTTAAAATTCTAGGCTTTGTAAATAATAACAAGGGTAGTGCTTTGAAATACACAACAGCATTTGATATTGCTTTGATATGAATTGAAAGATGGACAATGTCACTCAGCATTGCATTTCTGGCTTGTTTAGGTCAAGGACTGTCTGAGTATCACTAATAACCACTTTGCTTATGGTTTGACTGTTGTTACAGTCTGTCATATTTTTAGTATTACATTAAACAATTCCAAGACGTCAAAAATGTTGATTAACATGTGCAGCAACTTCTTCCTTTACACTTAACATCCATATCAAACCCGAAAGCAATAATGGCTCTTAAGGCCTTTGATCATTAGAAACATATAGTGAAAACTTTGAAAATCTTCACCTCTGAAGCTGGAAGGTTCTCAGCTTTCATATTTAGCTCACCAGAGCACAAAGTGCTCAAGGTGAGCTATTGTGCTACCCCTGTGTCCGGCGTCCGGCTGTCTGTCTGTCTGTCCGCCTTGTCTGTCCGTCAACAATTTCAAACGACTTCTTCTCTGAAACCGACTGCCCAATTGTAATCAAACTTTGTCAGATACATACTTTGGGTGGGTGCTTCAAAAGTTGGTAAAAGATAGTGGGTAGGGCCATCGGTCTTGTTGCCATGGCAACCGTACACAATATCTAGAAAAATCTTCTTCTCCAGAATGACTTGTCCGATTTGAATATAGTTTTCACCAAAATGTTTCTTAGTTGATAGACTTCAAAAGTTGTTAAAAGAATTTTGATCCGACAAAAAACATGGCCGCCAGAGGGTGTGGTCATTCTTTCCATATATGGTAATATGGAATTTTCATAGGAAAATCTTTAAAAATCTTCTTCTCTGAAACTGTTAAGCCTAGACCTTTGATATTTGGTATGTAGCATGATCTTATGGTCCTCTACAAAGATTGTTCAAATTATGACCCTGGGGTCAAAAATAGCCCCGCCCAAGGGCTTATCAGTTTTTCATAGGAAAATCTTTAAAAATCTTCTTCTCTGAAACTGTAAAGCCTAGACCTTTGATATTTGGTATGTAGCATGATCTTATGGTGCTCTAAAAATATTGTTCAAATAATGGCCCCGGGGCCAAAAATGGCCCCAAGGGCTTATCAGTTTTTCATAGGAAAATCTTTAAAAATCTTCTTCTCTCAAACTAAAGGGCCTAGACCTTTGATATTTGGTATGTAGCATGATATAATAGTCCTCTACAAAAGTGGTTCAAATTATGACCCCGGTCCAAAAATGGCCCCGCCCAAGGGCTTATCAGTTTTTCATAGGAAAATCTTTAAAAATCTTCTTCTCTGAAACTGTAAAGCCTAGACCTTTGATAATTGGTATGTAGCATGATCTTATGGTCCTCTACACAGATTGTTCAAATTATGACCCCTGGGCCAAAAATGTCCCTGCCCAAGGGCTTATCAATTTTTCATAGGAAATTCTTTAAAAATCTTCTTCTCTGAAACTGTAAAGCCTACACCTTTGATATTTGGTATGTAGCATGATCTTATGGTCCTCTACAAATATTGTTCAAATTATGACCCCTGGGCCAAAAATGTCTGCCCAAAGGCTTATCAATTTTTCATAGGAAATTCTTTAAAAATCTTCTTCTCTGAAGCTGTAAGGCCTAGACCTTTGATATTTAATATGTAGCATGATCTTATGGTCCTCTACAAATATTGTCCAAATTATGACCCCCGGGCCAAAAATGTCCCTGCCCAAGGGCTTATCAATTTTTCATTTGAAAATCTTTAAAAATGTACTGAAACTATAAGGCCTGGACCATTGATATTTGGTATGACTAACATGATCTAATGGTCCTCTATAAATATTTAGCTGTGGCTTGTGGTCCTCTGCCAAGAATATTTAACTTATGACCCTGACCACTGGGCGAAACTTGGCCCTGCCTCAGGGCTTATCCATTTTTCATGGAAAAAATATGAAACATTATTTTTCTCTGAAACTATAAGGCTTAGACCATTAATTAATGGCATACTGCTTTGCCTTATGGTTCTCTACCAAGTTTGTCCACATGATTTCTTGTGGTCAAAAATGGCCCCGCCCCTGGGGTTATCTCAGGTGAGTGCTTCAGGGCCTCATGGCCCTCTTGTTGGCTCATAGCATCATGTTCAGGTCCTCACAAAAGTTATATAAATTATGCCCATGGGGTCAAAATTGGCCCTGTCTCATCAGGGCCGGCTATTTTTCTATAGAAACATATATTGAAAATCTTCTCCTGATTATCTGGTGAGCAATATCAGGGCCATTCTGGCCCTCTTGTTACATAGAAATGCAGTGTGTGCATAAGTCTGTAGTAACCAGGTGAGTGATTTAGGGCCAGTATTGCCCTCTTGTTTTGGTTATTGGTAGATTCGAACCCAGGTCATACAAAAAGTGAATTTGATGCACAATATCCAGCGCCTTAGCCCTCTAGTTACATTGCCTTCAACAGTTTGCAGTGCTAATTGATCAGTTCACTTAATCCACCACTGGAGAAACGCAGTTTAATAGGAATCAAGTGGGGAAGCAAAGATTAGTGGATAAATAGATGTTTTCTTTTCACTCGCATGATAATTTGATTACGAAGCTCTTAAAGGGGTGGGAAATGTCATATATATATATAATCTGTTCAGTTCCATCGATTTATGAGGTCTGTCTAAAAATAGAATCTGATCCGACCATTATTCGAATTTTGAATGTCTGAGATAAAATAATCATGTCTATTTGAATTAAAATATCGACATTCTCGATTCAACTGATCTTGTTGGGGGGGCAAGGGAGTACATTACTCAGGTCTTACTCCCAGTTGTCACACCATTCCAAGCACAACACCAAGACATACTCATGCATGATAATACTAGGCCCAATACAGCAGCACGTACAAGTGCTTTTCTTAGCTAACATGGCCTCAGCTTGCTGACCTGGCCTGTGTGTAGCCCAGACATGAACCCAATAGAGCACTTGTGGTTTCTGCTCGGACAAACGGGTCACAAAATCAATCAAATCAATAACATTTGGGGTTTGACAGTAGCCCTTAAGTTCAAATGGAATGCTATCCCCATTGACCTCGTTTGACGTTACATTAAGTCTATAAGGTCAAGAATCATTAGCCACATACACAGCCACGGGGGACATAATCGCTACTAGTCACAATTCTCAACAACAAACAAATGTCAAAATAAGATGAAATCTGAGGTGAACATTTTTTGACAGCTTCTTACTTTACAAATTGTCATTAATTCCCTTTAAGCAAGCACAACTTCATCATGTGAATACAAAACTGACAAATGATTTGAGCTTTCATCAATTCATTTAATTATAAAAGTTTTGAGACATTTTTTGCTCCTTTGTTTCGAAGAAAAGTGGAGCTATTGTGATCACTGGGTCGTAAGTGTTGTTGGTGTGCAAAAACTTTAATATAGCTCATTACTTGAAAAGTATAAGAGGTATTAACATGAAACTTCATAGGTAAAAAAGTAAAGTACGTAGTTATAGTATCCTTTCAGTCCGAATGACCTCTCAGCGAGCTGGGATAGTCACCTGAGAGGTGTGAATCTCTGGTTCAAAGCGCATTCATACAGGTAAGACAACAGTTCGATTTATCAAAGTACTTTGCACTGTTTTATCAATTAGCTAACTGGCAGATGAGTTTCAGAGTTCGAGTTTCGCATGGTCTAATTATCCAAGTTTGAACATAGTAAAGAATGAAGAAGTTGGGACTGTAGAATTAGTTCGAATTAAGGGTAGTGAACGAGTTTTCCGGGGTTCAAGAGTTCGGGGTTTTACCTGTAGTGAAAACTTTGAAAATCTTCTCCTCTGAAACTGGAAGGTTTTCAGCTTTCATATATGGCACATAGCATCATGTTCAGGTCTTCTACAAAAGTTATATAAATTATGCCCCTGGGCCGAAATTGGCCCTGCCCCAGGGCCGGCTAGTTTTCTATGAAACATATAGTGAAAACTTTGAAAATCTTCTCCTGATTGTCTGGTGAGCGATGTCAGGGCCATTCTGGCCCTCTTATTTATCTAAATCGCCATTGATAAGCCACTCTGGATTCTCAGATAAGAACATGCTTGTGTGTTTTTTGGGGTTTTTTTTGTTGGGGTGGGGGGGGATTTTTGTTAGCCTTTTGCTTACAGTTCTAGTTCAACAGGGAAAGAGTTGACAGATGTTTGTACTAATAATGGTGAATTCTTTCTTTTTTCAGTGAACTTAGAGGTGTAATTCAGTGTGTCACGCCAAATACAACTGTAAATATGACTTATGCAACCCTGTATATGGAAGGGTTTAAAGAAGTTTCAAGGACGTATATCAACTTTACTAAACTACTAGACCCATTTGTGAATGGTGTCACACCTAAAAAAGCCATTGCAAGGTATGGTTTAAATAGTCCATACTTAATGTAAATGTAATACTGTAATATATTCTTTATCAATCAATGACACTTTAACCCTTGACCTCATGAATATTCATGTAAGAAATAGAGACATCATTAATATTGATTTGCATACATGTAGTTTTATAATGGCAAATGAACACGGTGCAGTTTCTGTAGAATTAGCAAACATGAGCAAACAGAGCAGACCCTGTAGCAGTCTTATCTGATTTACTCTCATTACAAGTGCTTTAAAGGCATATGTATTGAGTAATGGGTTATGCAATTACATGTACTATATTGCAAACACAATCTTTATACCCCCACAAACAGAGTTTGAGGGGGGTATACTGGAATCAGCCTGTCGGTCGGTGGGGCGGTCGGTCTGTCTGCAAAATCTTGTAAGGAGAACTCCTCCTTCAGTTTCAACCCGATTCACTTGACACTTAGCATAATTGTTAATCAGGAGTAGTAGATGTGCAAGACACAAATTTCAGGTCTCTGTGACCTTGACCTTGACCTTTGGCCTTGAAATTAGCAGGCAAAAGCTTGTACTTTGAACTCCTCCTTCAATTTCAACCTGATTCACTTGATACTTGGCATAAATGTTACTCAGGAGTAGTAGATGTGCAAGACACAAATTTCAGGTCTCTGTGACCTTGACCTTGACCTTTGGCCTTGAAATTGGTCTTGAAATTTGCAGGCAAAAGCTTGTACTTTGAACTCCTCCTTCACTTATAACCTGATTCACTTGATACTTGGCATAAATGTTACTCAGGAGTAGTAGATGTGCAAGACACAAATTTCAGGTCTCTGTGACCTTGACCTTGACCTTTGGCCTTGAAATTGGTCTTGAAATTGGCAGGCAAAATCTTGTACTTTGAACTCCTCCTTCACTTTCAACCTGATTCACTTGATACTTGGCATAACTGTTACTCAGGAGTAGTAGATGTGCAAGACACAAATTTAAAATCTCTGTGACCTTGACCTTGAAATTGGTCTTAAAATTGGCAAGGAAAATTTTGTACGGCAAACTCCTTCTTCACTTTCAACCTGATTCATTTGATACTTGGCATAAATGTTACTCAGGAGTAGTAGATGTGCAAGACACAAATTTCAGGTATCTCTGACCTTGACCTTTGGCCTTGAAATTGGTCATGATATTGGCAGGCAAAATCTTGTACTTTGAACTCCTCCTTTAATTTCAACCTGATTCACTTGATACTTGGCATAAATGTTACTCAGGAGTAGTATATGTGCAAGACTCAAATTTCAGGTCTCTGTGACCTTGACCGTTGGCCTTGAAGTTGATCTTAAAATTGGCAGGCAAAATCTTGTACTTTGAACTCCTCCTTCACTTTCAATCTGATTCACTTGATACTTGTCATAAATGTTTCTCAGGAGTAGTAGATGTGCAAGACACAAATTTAAAATCTCTGTGACCTTGACCTTTGGCCTTAAAATTTGTCTTAAAATTGGCAGGCAAAATCTTGTACGGCGAACTCCTCCTTCACTTTCAACCTGATTTACTTGATACTTGGCATAAATGTTATCCAGGAGTAGTAGATGTGCAAGACACCTTTGGCCTTGAAATTGGCTGGCAAAATCTTGTACTTTGATTTCCTCCTTCAATTTCAACCTGATTCACTTGATACTTGGCATAAATTACAGAATTTTCTCTATTTGAACTTTGGGTATTTTTGTTATTTGGTCCTGTTACATGTTCAAAACTTGGATTTGCAATCAAGGCTGCCGTGTGGGGGTATTCATCACCTTTAGTGATAGTTCTTGTTTTATTCTGTCATAAGAATATTGATCATTTACTTCATAAATATTCCTTTCTGCACATTTGCAAACAGAGTAGGGTCTGCTCTGTTTTCTAATGAAATAATACAGATATGGTTCCACTGTTTCTGCCATGGCCAAACTTTCCTGTGTAATGAACCATTATGAAAAATAATGTATTAAATATTCAATGTCATTATATTCACTGAAATTTTCTTCTTTATTTAATTGATCTAAAGGTTGTTTTAAGAATTTGGAATTCAATAGAATACAGGAAAACAACAGGTCAGGTAAATTTCAGATACAAACATCATCTATTGTTCGAAAAACCTGCCTCTCTAAAACCACAAGCCTTAATTTCAGTATATGTAGTTCAGCAGAAATGATCCATAGGTGACTTGCCGCCAAAATTGTTCAGACTATCTTGATTCATAAAGATATGACTGCCAGGAGCAGGGGTAATTTTCCTTGTATGGTTATAGTGGAAATTCAAGAATCACCTGAAACCACTTTGAAGATCTGCAGGAATGACCCTTTGGTGTCCAAATCATTTTGTTTCTTTAAAAGACATAGCCACTAAGTTCGGGGCTAATTAATCTATATCATTGTACTCCATCCATCCCTCATTCCATATTTTGTTCTATCATTCCATCCCTTACTCTGGACTTTTGTCTGGATGATATATCCTCAAACACTTGAGGTGGATTTCCAAATTTCTTGTGTGGATGCATCTTTCTTGTGTGGAAGGCAGTTTTACAACTTACATTCATATCTCTGTGAACTTCACATTGACAAAAGAAACGTTTTGGAAAAGTTTGTCTGCAAATTTGTCCCGACAATATCTGCTGAACACATTTGGTTAGAGTTTCCAAATTTCTTTAGTGGATGCATCTTGGGGAAGCAGACTGTTGCATTCCACTTTAGTTTCTCTGTGACCTTGACTTCAGATTTAGTGAAAAATTGTCAGGAAATTTATCCAGATGATGCATTCTCTATCGTTTAGGGAAGTATATCCAAACTTCTGGTGTGGATGTATCTTGGTCTTTCACCACTTGTAATTAGCTGACTTGCAAATTATTGTGAAAGTTTGAAAATTGGTCTCTGAGATATCTTCTTAACCCATGTCATTACAGTTTTCCTGTTTAAATGTGTCTTTAGAAGGCGGGCTGTCACTGGGACCTTTACCCTGAACGTGACCCCAACATAAATAAAAATCTTCAAATGTTGTCTGGATGATATCTCCTCAACCTTTTAGGTTAGGATTTCCAAATTTGTTGTGTGGCTATATCTTAGGTCCACATTCAAACTAATGTGATGACTGTAGAAATGCTAAGATCAGTCTTTGACGGAGGTTTGACAATACTTGCTTGTTTGGGGGTTTGAGAATACTTGGTAGGGCCCCGCATGAAGATTCGGTTACCCTATAATAATCAGCTTGTCCGTCTGGCTGTCCACCCGTCCCAAATTTTGTGTCTCTTCTATAACTTTTAATCTGTGAATGGATTTCAAAATAACCTGGCATAAAATGTTCTCGACACAAAGACGATGTGTCGTTAAACTCCCTGGTCCATGGCTCAAAGGTCAAGGTCATCCTTCAAGGACAAATGTCGGTGGCATAAGTGTTTCACAAACACACTCTTGTTCTGTTTTGGTCCTGTTACATGTGTAGTTGGTTCAAAAACTTGGATTTGCAATTAAAACTGCCATGTGGGGTTATTCATCACCTTTAGTGATAGTTCTAGTTTCACTGGACGGTGATGAACAAGAGCCTTTTGCCAACAGACACTAATGTCAGATGAAGACACTTCTTCCCAGGACTGCCTGAACAGATGCATGGCATGTTTGATAGTCAGCTTCTTGACATGCTCTGTCAGAGTCATGTCACTAATGATGATTCCCGGTACCAAATTTCATCCTTAGCTGTGTTTGATGGTGGCTATTACGCCCATGTCCAATTGCTGTTACTTGGATGTAGTGTTTTTTGGCAGAAAAAGCACTATGATCTTGCCGTTCTACGTCTTCAAGTTGGTTGGACGGGTTGCGCCATTGTCTACCAGGAGTATTGCCTTTTTCTCTAGCTTATTCTTTTTCAGGTGGCACTTCACAGCAGGTACGAAAACTTTTTAGAACCAGTCTTCAATTATAGCCCCAGTTATTCAGGTTAATCCGAAAATTCGAGCATGTGTGCTGGTCCTGCAAATCATTCTGGTTCCTTTTATTGATTGTTTATTTTGAGCACGGTGTTTTTCCACACTAGAGTGTATATGGTATGGTACTCTAGGTACAAGGTTTATCTGTACAGAGAGGCTTGCTAGAGTGTTCATGGTATGGTACTCTAGGTACAAGGTTTAGCAGTACAGAGAGTCTCACTAGAGTGTCCATGGTATGGTACTCTAGGTACAAGGTTTAGCAGTACAGAGAATCTCACTAGAGTGTACATGGTATGGTACTCTTTGTGCAAGGTTTAGCAGTACAGAGAGGCTTGCTAGAGTTTACATGGTATGGTACTCTAGGTGCAAGGTTTAGCAGAACAGAGAGGCTTGCTAGAGTGTACATGGTATGGTACTCTAGGTGCGAGGTTTAGCAGTACAGAGAGACTCCCTAGGGTGTACGTAGTAGCAGAAGAAAGAATTTGAAAAAGCAATGTTCTTCAGTCCACAAGTTGAACCTCATATGTGGCACACAGTAAATGGATATAATATTAACCTTATACATGTACTTTTTATACGCCAACCTTATAAAGGTGGTCGTATATTGTCGTGGCCCTGTCCGTTTGTTTGTTCGTTCGTTCGTTCGTCAACATTTTGTTTGTCCGCTATTTTCTGGGAAAACTATTTGACAGATATTAATGAAACTTAATACAAATGTTTAATGTATCAAGATCTGAAGCTGAGTTGATTCTGAGGTTCATTTGATTTGCCGTTTCAGAGTTGTGGCCCTTGTCCTAAAAAATATGCAAATAGTTTGTCCGCTGTTTTCTGGGAAAACTATTTTAGGGATATTAATGAAACTTCACACAAATGTTTAATGCATCAAGACCTGAAGCTGAGTCGATTCTGAGGTTCATTTGATTTGTCGTTTCGGAGTTATGGCCCTTGTACTTAAAAAATAATGCAAATAGTTTGTCCGCCGTTTTCTGGGAAAACTATTTGAGAGATATTAATGACACAAATGTTTAATGCATCAATATCTGAAACTGAATTGATTCTGAAGATCATTTGATTTTTCGTTTCAGAGTTATGGCCCTTGACCTTAAAAAATAATGCAAATACATGCAAATAGTTTGTCTGCTGTTTTCTGGGAAAATGATTTGAGAGATATTAATGAAACTTCACAAAAATGTTAAATGCATGAAGATCTGATGCTGAGTTGATTTTGAGGTTTATTTGATTTGTCGTTTTGGAGTCATGGCCCTTTTACTTAAAAAAAATTGCAGATATTTGCATATAGTTTGTCTGCCATTTTCTGACAAAACTGTTTGACAGATCTTAATGAAACTTCATACACATGTTTAATGTATCAAGACCTGAAGCTAATTTGATTCTGATTTGATTTGTTGTTTCGGAGTTATGGCCCTTGCACTTAAAAGAAATAATGCAAATCTATGCAAATATGAGGATGGCCATAACTTTTTCATTTGAAATGAAATTTACTTAAAAAAAATTTATATGGTTAAACCTTGATGTGAATTTTCATATATATTGCGGGGGTTTTGATGTGTCATTTTATTCTAAAGTTATGATCCTTGAACTTTGTGTGTTTGTTGCTTTGTTTGTCGGTAAACTTTTAGTTTATTGTTTTCTGGGAAAACTATTAAAATGATATAAATGAAACTTAACACAAATGTTTTAAACAACATTTGAAGCTGAATTTATTTTGAGGTTCATTATGTCTCCCCCATTTATGGGGAGATATATTGTTTTTGCCAGAGTTGTCTGTCTGTCCGTCCGTCCGTCCGTCCGTCCGTCTGTCCGTCTGTCCGTCCGTCCGTCTGTCCGTCTGTCCGTCACAAACTTGTGTCGCGCGTATCTCTGAAACCAGTTGGGCTAGAGTCACCAAACTTCACAGGAATGTTCACCAGCATGAGTTGTTGTGCACCTATGGTTTTTGAATTGTCTCCCCTTGATAATTTTGGAGTTATTGCCCCTGATGACTTAAAATTAGAAAAACTTTGTGTCGCGCGTATCTCTTAAACCGCTGGTACTAGAGTCACCAAACTTCACAGGAATGTTCACCAGCATGAGTTGTTGTGCACCTATGGTTTTTGAATTGTCTCCCCCTGATAATTCTTGAGTTATTGCCCCTGATATGAATACTTAAATTTATACAAACTTTGTGTCCCGCGTATCTCTGAAACCAGTAGGGCTAGAGTCACCAAACTTCACAGGATTGTTCACAAGCATGAGTTGTTTCGCTCTTAGGTTTTTTGAATTATCTCCCCTGTTAACTTTGGAGTTACTGCCCCTGATGACTTAAAATTAGACAAACTTTACTTAGTGTCGTGCATATCTCTGAAACCACTAGGGCTAGAGTCACTAAACTTCACAGGAATGTCGACCAGCATTAGTTGTTGTACAACTTGGTTTTTTGAATTATCTCCCCTGTTAACTTTGGAGTTACTGCCCCTGATGACTTAAAATTAGACAAACTTTACTTAGTGTCGTGCATATCTCTGAAACCACTAGGGCTAGAGTCACCAAACTTCACAGGAATGTTCACCAGCATGAGTTGTTGTGCACCTGGGTTTTTAATTGTCCCCCTTATAATTCTTGAGTTACTGCCCCTGATATGTTAACTTAAAATTAGAGAAACTTTGTGCTGCACGTATCTCTGAAACCAGTAGGGCTAGAGTCACCAAACTTCACAGGAATGTTCACCAGCATGAGTTGTTGTGCATCTGGGGTTTTTTAATTGTCTCCCCTGATAACTTTAGAGTTACTGCCCCTTATGACTTAAATAAGAGAAACTTTACTTTGTGTCACATGTATCTGAAACCACTAGTACTAGAGTCACCAAACTTCACAAGAATGTTGACTAGCATGTGTTATTGTGTATCTAGGGCTTTTGAATTGTCTCCCTCTGACAATGTTGGAGTTATTGCCCCTGATGACTTAAACATTAGACCCTGATAAGTTTGAAGTTACAGACATTACACTTGTGTATTGGAAAGAGGTTGGGAGGGGGAGACATCTGTTTTTGTGACAAAAACAAACCTCTAGTTCAGTTTGTCTTTACAGAGTTATGGGCGTTGCACTTTACAAAAATCTGCAAAAATGAGGATTAGCTGTAACTTGTTTATTTATTAAGATATTCACTTCATTTTTTTCTAAAAATAGTATCACCTTAATATGGAAATCAAGACCTAAAGCACAGATTAGAAAATGTCAACACTTATAAGGCATGTTAAATCAGAGAAAGTTTGCAAGTGGGCGTATTATGTACCGTATGCAGTACTCTTGTTTTGTTTTGCTTTCAGTGGTGGAAATTCTGTGACAGTTTCCGGAAAAAATCTGAACAATGCAGCGGCAGTTAAAATAGAAATGTCCCATGGGAATGAAAAATCTGTAAGTTTGTTTTCCAGTGGATTCTAGCTCACCTGAGCAATTGTAAGCACTCAAAGTCTGTTGTCCATCAACATTTCTTTAAAACAAACTCCCAGAAACCATGGCATTTGATTATCCTCTATCAAAGTTAGTACGAAAAATTCTAATCATTGTAGAAATTATTTAATGGTCTTTAATAAAGCTATTTTTTTAACTCACCAGATCATGCGCAGGTGAGTTTTTGTGATTGCCCATCGTTGGGCGTCCGTCCGTTTGTCTGCCTGAGCAACTTGAAGGTAATGGAGGGCCAGGTCATGATCAGCAGAACAAAAGAAAACAATATAGTTCATTCTGTTACAATAGAACAAGGGGCGATGGCCCTTTGTTCAACAAAA
Source organism: Azorinus chamasolen (assembly GCA_963576725.1). Taxonomy (NCBI): domain Eukaryota; kingdom Metazoa; phylum Mollusca; class Bivalvia; order Cardiida; family Solecurtidae; genus Azorinus; species Azorinus chamasolen. The sequence goes on along the minus strand of OY755244.1, from coordinate 15,787,077 downwards.
GAAAATAAAGGATTGGTCCCTTGTCCTTACTTGGTGGCATATTGTTAAAACATCTTCTCCAAAACCAGTGGTCAAAATTGAATGATATTTGATAGGAAAGTTGGTACTAGTAGCTCCCTTGTCTACGCTCTACATTAAAAGGATAGTTATAGGACTGGTTGCTCCCGTGTCAGGATAATGTGACTGGGTGGGGTGCCCTTGCCATGTGCCCGCGGCAGGGGCATTCCAGTGAGGCAGCACTATAACTTGTCTCAAGCGGGTGCGTCTGCAAATAACTGAAATACTGTAGGTCAGACGTTAAACCCAACTCACTCTCTCACTCCTGTGAACCTCTACCAAAATTGTCAACATCATCGGTTTATCTAAAAAAAAACAACATGGCCATCAGGGGCTTAGCGAGATTTCCTAACATAACTACAGTGATTAATCTAAATCTGTGTCCTGCGTCAGAGACACATTATACAGTATAACCTTGGTTATCCGAAACCATTTGCATCCGACAAACTTATCTATCCGACATCAATGTTTGGTCCCGAACATTTCCTTCTTTGTTCTATGTAATTAAAACCAAGGTCACTATTTCCAAAACTTTTAACATTGCTTATAACTTCTGAATTACTTAAACTGGACGATTTATATTTGGTATGCAGATAGCTTGGGAGAAGACCTTTCACTTGATAATACCCCCATTCCACTGAGCGGCGATTCCACTGCACTCATGGCGATCATGGTGATTCTCCAATTTCTTCCAAATCGCCGCATAAGCGCCGCCATGTGCCTAATATTTGGACTTGGGCATTTCCAGTACGCTTATAGTACGCTTCAATAACGATCTCGCTGCGCTGTTTATGATCCTGTCGCAATGTTGCTGCGCTTCTACGGCGCTTGAGGTCTCTCCAAGATGCTTCTACTACGCTTCCACTACGACATGGGATTTCAGGCTACACTTCGTCTATGCTTAATACGTTGCTGTTATGTCCTTGCTTCGACCTAGGCTCAGAAGCTGCGCTTCTGTTGCGCTTTTGGAATGTTTCTATATAAAATGGGTGATTAAACTGTTTCGAAGCAGTTGACCATCATCCGGCGTCCGGCCACATTTTCAAACTACATCAGTCTCCTCTGAAACTACTGACCTGATTTTAACCAAATTTTTGGTGGTTAGGGGGAATGAAATGTTGTTCACATTATGACCCCCAGGCCAAAAATGGCCCCGCCCAAGGGTTTATCAGTTTGTCATAGGAAAATCTTTAAAAATCTTCTTCTGAAACTGTAAGGCCTAGACCTTTGATATTTGATATGTTGCATGATCTAATGATCCTTTACAAAAGTTGTTCAAATTATGACCCCCGGGCCAAAAATGGCCCCGCCCAAGGGCTTATCAGTTTGTCATAGGAAAATCTTTAAAACTCTTCTTCTCTGAAACTGTATGGCCTAGACCTTTGATATTTGGTATATAGCATGATCTAATGGTCCTCTACAAAAGCTGTTCAAATTATGACCCTCAGAACAAAAATGGCCCCGCCCAAGTGCTTATCAATTTTTCATAGGAAAATCTGAAACTGTAAGGTCTAGACCTTTGATATTTGATATGTTGCATGATCTAATGGTCCTTTACAGAAGTTGTTCAAATTATGACCCCGTGGGACAAATGGCCCCACTAAGGGCTTTTCAGTTTTTCATAGGAAAATCTTTAAAAATATTCTTCTCTGAAACTGTAAGGCCTAGACTTTTGATATTTGGCATGTAGCATGATCTTATGGTCCTCTACAAAGATTCTTCAAATTATGACCCCTGGGCGAAAAATGGCCCCGCCCAAGGACTTATCAGTTTTTCATTGGAAAATCTTTAAAAATCTTCTTCTCTGAAACTGTAAGGCCTAGACCTTTGATATTTGGTATGTAGCATGATCTAATGGTCCTCTACAAAAGTTGTTCACATTATGACCCCTGGGTCAAAAATGGCCCCGCCCAAGGGCTTATCAGTTTTAATAGGAAAATCTTTAAAAATCTTCAGTAAAGCTGTAAGGCCTTTTATATTTGGAATGCAGCATGGTCTAATGGTCCTCTACAAAGATTGTTCAAATTATGACCCTGGACCAAAAATGGCCCTGCCCAAGGGCTTATCAGTTTTTCATAGGAAAATCTTTAAAATCTTTTTTTTTTCTGAAACTGTTAGGCCTAGACCTTTGATATTTGGCATGTAGCATGATGTAATGGTTCTCTACAAAGAGTGTTCAAATTATGACCCCTGGGCCAAAAATGGCCCCCAAGGGCTTATCTGTTTTTCGTAGGAAAATCTTTAAAAATCTTCTGAAACTGCAAGGCCTAGACCTTTGATGTTTGGTATGTAACATAATCTAATGGTCCTCTACAAATATGTAGCTTGGCTTGTGGTCCTCTGCCAAGAATGTTCAACTTACGACCCTGGCCTCTGGGCAAAATTTGGCCCTGCCTTGGAGCTTATCAGTTTTTCATGGGAAAAATATGAAATACAGTATAACGGTGTTATTTCGACTCTCATTTTTCCGAGATACCCGCTTATTCCGAGGGAATGTTGAGGTCCCGACTCAAATTCTATCAAATCTCATTGAAAATACCTGCATTAATCAGAATAGCGATAATCCGAAAATTCGAGCATGTGTGCTGGTCCCGCGGATCATTCTGGTTCCCTTTATTGATTGTTTAATTCGAGCACGGTGTTTTCCCACCACCGAGGTAATTATTCACACCTTCCCGATACGTTGTCATGACCTTTTGAAAGATCCGTCTATGGGGCATTAGATCTTCCAAATGTGTGAATAACACATTCATTGAATGCAGACTTTACTTTGGTGTTAAACGTGTAGTGCTTTTTCAGTCCACTGAATGTGTGTCATATAACTTCTTTCTGCTTTAAATTTTGTAATCGTGCAGTGTTTTCCGTGTAGTGCTATGAAATTCGCGATATTTTGCTACTTTTAGACAGTCTTGTTCATGCAGACTCTTGCTACGAGAGATCAACGAAAATAACTATGGTCACTCGCTCCGATTTTCCTTAATACGAAACAGCACGGGAACGAAGCGAAAATGTTTGTTTGTGCACCCAACTCAGCACCAACAACTAAATTAATGTCGACAAATGGAAAAAATGCTAAGTAGACGACATAACGCTATAGGCTACGACTATTCTAGGGATATGTCTAAATGGTTTGAAACAAGTTTTGAGTTTATTGTGAAGGGTCCGTCGAACGGACCCAAACAAATTCTGTACTGAAACTTCGGTCGCTGATGTGAATGGTGTTTTCTGTTATCACTTATATAAGGAAAGAATCGATGAATTATATATGCATTGAAGTTTGTGATAATTTTAAAACAGTTTACTGTGAAGAAATACGCTTCCTCTCGTCGTCAAAACAATGCTCTTGGAAATGACATAAAATGCTCTCGGTTCTTTCGAGCATCACAATAATCCGAGGTTTTTGCAAATCCTCGATGGTGCTCGAAATATCGCCAATATACTGTATTATTTTTCTCTGAAACAATTAGGCTTAGACCTTTAATTAATGGCATACTGCTTTGCCTTGTGGTTCTTTACCAATGTTGTACAAATGATGACTTCTTGGTCAAAAATGGCCCCGCCCCTGGGGTTATCTCAGTTGAGCGCTTCAGGGCCTCATGGCCATCTTGTTTAAATTTTAACATTTTTAGCTCCACCTTTAACTCACGTGGCACAAAGTGCCAGGTGAAATATTGTGAGGGGGCAGTCTCCAGCGTCCGTCGTCGTGCGTATTTGCGTCGTGCGTCATCAACAATTTACTTAAACATCTTCTTCTCTGAAACCACAAAGCCTAGAGCTTTGATATTTGGTATGTGGAATCATCTAATGGTCCTCTACAAAGATTCTTCAAATTATGTCCCTCGGACCAAAAATGGCCCTGCCCTGGGGCTTATCAGTTTTTCTTAGTAAAATCTTTAAAAATCTTCTCCTGAAACTGTAAGGCCTAGGCCTTTGATATTTTGTATGTAGCATCATCTAATGGACCTCTACTAAGATTGTTCATATTATGACCCCTGGACCAAAAATGGCCCCACCCCAGGGCTTATCTGTTTTTCATAGGAATTTTTTATGCCCCCCAGATCAAATCTGGGGGGCATATTGTTTTTGCCCTGTCTGTTTGTTTGTTTGTTTGTTTGTTTGTCTGTTTGTTTGTCAGCAACTTTAACATTGGTCATAACTTTTGAGCCAGTACAGATAGAGACTTGATATTTGGTATGCATATGTATCTCATTAAGCCACACATTATGAGGGGTGACATGTCAAGGTCAAGGTCATCCTTCAAGGTCAGAGGTCAAATATATGGGTCAAATCACCGACTTTAACATTGGCCATAACTTTTAGACCAGTAGAGATAGAGATTTGATATTTGGCATGCTTGCGTATCTCATGAAGCCGCACATTTTGAGGGGTGACATGTCAAGGTCAAGGTCATCCTTCAGGGTCAAAGGTCAAATTGTCTGTTTATTGTCTGTAACTTTAACGCAACCTTAACATTGGTCATAACATTTGAGCTAGTACAGATAGAGACTTGATATTGGGTATGCATATGTATCTCATAAAGCCGCACATTTTGAGGGGTGACATGTCAAGGTCAAGGTCATCCTTCAAGGTCAGAGGTCAAATATATGGGTCAAATCACCGACTTTAACATTGGCCATAACTTTTGGACCAGTAGAGATAGAGACTTGATATTTAGCATGCATGTGTATCTCATGAAGCTTCAGATTTTGAGGGGTGAAATGTCAAGGTCAAGGTCATCTTTTAGGGTCAAAGGTCAAATTGTCTGTTTCTTTGTCTGTAACTTTAACATTGGTCATAACTTTTGAGCCAGTATAGCTAGTGACTTGATATTTGGCGTGCATATGTATCTCATAAAGCCGCACATTTTGAGTGGTGACATGTCAAGGTCAATGTCATCTTTAAAGGTCAGAGGTCAAACACATGGGTCAAATCACTGACTTTAACGTTGGTCATAACTTTTAAGCAAGTACAGATAGAGACTTGATATTTGGCATGCAAATGTATCTCATAAAGCCGCACATTTTGAGGGATGACATATCAAGGTCAAGGTCTTCCTCAAAGGTCAGAGGTCAAACATGGGTCAAATCACTGACTTTAACATTGGCCATAACTTTTGAACCAGTACAGATAGAGACTTGATATGTGGCATGCTTGTGTATCTCATGAAGCTGCACAGTGTGAGGGGTGAAATGTCAAGGTCATCCTTCAGGGTCAAAGGTCACCAACTTCAAATTTGCCATAACTTTTGAACCATTAGAGATAAAGTCTTGATATTTGGTATGCATGTGTATCTCATGAAGCTGCACATTTTGGGGGTGACATTTAAAGGTCAAGGTCATCTTTCAGGGTCAAAGGTCACCGACTATAACATTTGCCATAACTTTTGAACCAGTAGAGATACAGACTTGATAGTTGGTATATGTGTGTTTCTCATTTGGCTGCACAGTTTGAGAGGAACATGTCAAGGTCAAGGTCATCCTTCATGGTCAAAGGTCACCAACTTTAACATTGGTCATAACTTTTGAACCAGTAGAGATACAGACTTGATATGTGATATGCATATGCACCCCATGAAGCTGCACAGTTTGAGGGGTGACATGTCAAGATCAAGGTCATCCTTTAGGGTCAAATATGATATCGAGGGGGCATAGTGTTTCACAAACACATCTTGTTTTAAAATCTTCTTCTCTGAAACCGTACAGACTAGAACTTTGGTATTTAGTATGTAGCGTCATTTAATGGTCCTCTACAAAGATTGTTCAAATTAGGACCCCCGGACCAAAAATGGCCCCGCCCCGGGGCTTTTCAGTTTTTCATAGGAAAATCTTTTAAAATCTTCTTCTCTGAAACTGTAAGGCCTGGACCATTGATATTTGGTATGTAGCATTATCTAACGGTCCTCTACAAAGATTGTTCAAATTATGACCCCTGGACCATATATGGCCTGCCCCGGGGCTTATAAATTTTTCACAGGAAAATCTTTAAAAATCTTCTTCTCTGAAACCGTAAGGCCTAGACATTTGATATTTGGTATGTAGCATCATCTATTGGTCCTCTACAAAGATTGTTCAAATTATGACCCCTTGACCAAAAATTGCCCCTCCCCAGGGCTTATCTGTTTTTCATAAAAAGCTTCTGAAACCGTAAGGCCTAGACCTTTGATATTTGGTATGTAGCATCATCTAATGGTCCTCTACAAAGATAGTTCAAACTATGACCCCCAGACCAAAAATGGCCCCAGCCCGGGGCTTATCAGTTTTTCATAGGAAAATCTTTGAAAACCTTCTCCTAGACTGTAAGGCCTAGACCTTTGAAATATAGTATCTATTATCATCTAATGGTTTTCTACCAAGATTGTTTAAATTATGACCCCTGGACCATAATGGCCCTGCTCCTGACTTATCAGTTTTTCAAAGGAAAATCTTTAAAGTCTCCTTCTTTGAAATTGTAAGGCCCGGAACTTTGAAATTTATATGAAGCGTCATCTAATGTTCCTTTATTTAAATTTGTTTGTTTGTCAGCAACTTTAACATTGGTCATACCTTTTGAGCCAGTACAGATAGAGACTTGATATTGGCATACATATGTATATCATTAAGCCGCACATTTTGAGGGGTGACATGTCAAGGCCAAGGTCATCCTTCAAGGTCACAGGTCAAATATATGGGTCAAATCACCAACTTTAACATTGGCCATAACTTTTGGACCAGTAGAGATAGAGACTTGATATTTGGCATGCTTGTGTACCTCATGAGGCTGCACATTTTGAGGGGTGACATGTCAAGGTCATCCTTCAAGGTCAAAGATATGATGGGGCATAGTGTTTCACAAACACATCTTGTTGTTAAGGTCCTTTTCTCAGAAACCATCAAAGATATTTGGTTCATATTTGGTATGTATGGTTACTATCACAAGGGGAACCCATTTCACAAGGGCAGGTAACCCTAAAAATAATTTTGCCATAGCTGTGCCCCTTTTCTAGCTCACCAGAGCACAAAGTGCTCAGGGTGAGCTTTTGTGATCACCTGATGTCAGTCGATGTGCGTCGTCAGTTGTCAACAATTTGAACAAAAAGTCTTCTCTGAATCTACAGGGTTCTCATCTTTCATCTTTGGCACATAGTATCATCTTTAGGTGCTCTACAAAAGTTATATAAATTATGCCCCTTGGATCAATATTGACCCCGCCCCAGGGGTGCCTTGTATTCAATAGAAACATATAGTAAAACTTTGAAAATTTTCTCCTCTGAAACCAGAAGGTCCTCAGCTTTCATAATTGGCACATAGCATCATGTTCAAGTCCTCTACAAAAGTTATATAAATTATGACCCTGGGGTCAAAAATGGCCCTGCCCCAGGGATGGGCAGTTTTCAATAGAAACAAATAGTGAAAACTTTGAAAATCTTCTTCTCTGAAACTGGAAAGCTCTCAGCTTTCTTATTTGGCACAGAGCATCATGTTTAGGTCCTCTACAAAATATTTATAAATTATGGCCCTGGGGTTAAAATTGGCCCCGCCCCAGGGGTGGGCATTTTTCAATAGAAACATATAGTGAAAACTTGAAAATCTTTCCCGCGGAACTAGAAGGTTCTCAGCTTTCATATTTGGCACATAGCATAATGTTCGGGTCCTCTACAAAACTTATATAAATTATGGCCCCTGGCTCAAAATTGGCCCCGACCCAGGAGTGGGAAGTTTTCAATAGAAACAAAATTTATAGAAAAATCTTTGAAAATCTTCTTCTCTGAAACCAGAAGGTTCTCAGCTTTCATATTTGGTACATAGCATCATGTTCAGGTCCTCTACAAAAGCTATATAAATTATGGCCCCGGGCTCATATTTGGGCCCGCCCCAGGGGTGGGCAGTTTTCAATAGAAACAAATACTGAAATCTTTTAAAACCTTCTTCTCTGAAACTGGAAGGTTCTCAGCTTTCACATTTGGCACATAGCATCATGCTCAGGTCCTCTACAAAATTTTATAAATTATGGCTTCTGGGTGAAAATTGGCCCCGCCCCAGGGGTGGGCAGTTTTCAATAGAAATGAATAGTGAAATCTTTGAAAATCTTCTTCTGAAACTGGAAGGCTCTCAGCTTTCATATTTGGCACAGGGCATCATGTTCAGGTCCTCTACAAAAGTTATGTAAATTATGGCCCTGAGGTCAAAATTGGCCCTCCCCTGCGGTGGGCAGTTTTCAATAGAAACAAATAGTGAAAACTTTGAAAGTCATCTCCTCTGAAACTGGAAGGCTTTCATATTTGGCACATAGCATCATGTTCAGGTCCTCTACTAAAGTTATATAAATTATGGCCCTGGGGTCAAAATTGGCCCCGCCCCAGGGTAGGGCAGTTTTCAATAGAAACATATTGAGAAAACTTAGGAAATCTCCTCTGAAACTGGAAGGTTCTCAGTTTATATTTGTCTCATAGCATCATGTTCAGGTCCCCCACAATTTTTTTTTAAATTATGCCCCTGGGGTCAAAATTGGCCGCCCCAGGGCCTGCTAGTTTTCTATAGAAACATGTAGTGAAAACTTTGAAAATCTTCTCCTGATTGTCTGGTGAGCGCTTCAGGGCCATTCTGGCCCTCTTGTTTGACTTACAATTTTCATTGTTGGGGTAGTTTTATGTTCAGGTCCATGTCTCAGAAACTGTCAGAGATATTTGGTTCAACTTTGGTATACATGTTAACTATTGCAAGGGGGGATCATTTAACAAGGGCAGGTAACCCTAAAATTAATTTTGCCATAGTTATGCCCCTTTTTAGCCCACCAGAGCACTTTTGTGCTCAGGGTGAGCTTTTGTGATCGCCTGATGTCCGTCGTCGTCCGTCGTCGGGCGTCAACAATTTGAACCTTTAAAATCTTCTCCTCTGAATCTACAGGGTTCTCAGCTTTCATCTTTGGTACATAGCATCATCTGTAGGTCCCCTACAAAAGTTATATAAATTATGCCCCTAGAGTCAAAATTGGTCCCGCCCCAAGGGTGCCTTGTTTTCTATTGAAATATATAGTAAAACTTTGAAAATCTTCTTCTCTGAAACTGGAAGGTTCTCTCTGATTAATTTATTCTTTCTGAAATTCAACCATTTTGCCCAGGGAGATGCAATACATACTTTTTTATACGACCTTCTTTAGATTTACATTGTTATAATATGTTTACATTTACATTTTTCTTTAATTTCTATTCACTTGAGGTCCTCTACAAAAGCTATATAAATTATTCCCTTGGGGTCAAAATTGGCACACCTCAGGGCCGGCTAGTTTTCTATAGAAACATAATAGTGAAAACTTTGAAAATCTTCTCCTCTGATTGTCTGGTGAGCGATGTCAGGGCCATTCTGGCCCTCTTGTTTCAACTATTGTCATTGTTGGTTAAGTTTTATGTTCAGGTCCATGTCTCAGAAACTGTCAGAAATATTTGGTTCAGCTTTGGGGACCCATATCACAAGTACAGGTAACCCTAAAATTAAATTTGCTGTTGTTATCTCCCCTTTCTGACTTAGACTTCCACTATACTATCCAGCATTAAAGAAAGTGGAGCGCGCTGTCTGCAGACAGCTCTTGTTAAGAAATGTTTTTGCTTTGACATAAACTGTAGAATCATATCTATATCATGTAATAAGCAAACGGAGCATACCCTGATCAGACGGCTCCTATAGGAGCTGTCTGATCTGGGTCTACTCTGTTTGCAAATGTGAGAAAAAGCATTTATATGTTGACAAATATCTCGGCACTTTTGTTGGGATGCGCTTGCGATTGTGCTACATTACTCAGGCTGCGACTACGATACTGCTGCATTCATGAATTTCTTACTACACTTTTGCGGCGATTCGAGTCCATGGCAATGCCGCTACGATTGTTTTGAGCGAGATCAAAACAATCGCCATGAAGTGGCGATGAAGAAGCTTCTGTTACGCTTCTACTACGATCAGGACATTTCTACTACGCTGTTGGCGTTCCTGCTACGATTCGCGACGTTTTTACCAAAATTTGGAAGCCACTCAGTGGAATGGGGGTATAAAAGGATACATGAAAATCAGGTCAAGTTCACTATTTCCAAAACTTCTGTCATTAACAAAACTTTAACATTGCTTATAACTTCCTAATAGCTTAAGCTAGACCATTCATATTTGGTATGCAGATAGCTTGGGTGAAGGTCTTTCATGTGATACAAGGATACATGACATCAGGTCAAGGTAACTATTTGAAAACTTTGCCGTTTTTAACAAACTTTAACATTGCTATAACTTCTCCACTACAATGCTAGGCAATGCATCTTTGGTATACAAATGGCTTTGGTAAAGGCCTTTCAGTTGATATAAAGATATTTGAAATTAGGTCAAGGTCACTATTTAGACAAGTTGACCATCATTGAAAAACATTTTTTCTTAACTTCTGAACCTCATATGCTGGACAATTCATATATGATACGGAGATAACTTTGGTGAAGGCCATTCAGTTGATACAAGGATACATGAAATTGGGTCAAGGTCACTTTTTGGAAAACTTGGCTGTTTTTAACAAACTTTAACATTTTGCTGTAACTTCTGATCCACGAGTGCTAGGCAATTCACCTTTGGTATTCAGATAGTTTTGATAAGGATCTTACAGATGACATGAAGATACCTGAAATCAGGTCAAGGTCACTATTTTGAAACAATGGTTGTCATTAAAAATGTTGTTATAACTTCTGAACTACATGGGCTACACAATTTATGTTTGGTTTTCAGATAGCTTGGGTGAAGGCCTTTCAGTTGATACAAGGATACATGAAATTGGTTCAAGGTCAACACAAAAAAAATTCCGCATTTTTGGCTTGTATAAGTTAATACTATGACTGCAACGGTTCACCGAATTTCGGTTATTTTTAGTTCATTTGTCTGGATTCGATTTTTGGTGTGGCGCTGCAAATTTCTGTTCGGTGCGTCGATGTATGGTGAGTAAGACTAGACGGCAATTTTGACCAAATCAGCCTGCCTCTTTTCGTTGCAAAGTGAAAAATAGCTGAGACAGACTTGATTGATCCACCGGCAGCATTGAAGGCTCCTGTATGGAAGCATTTTCACTTTATGAACAAGAATGTTGTCGTGGATAAAACCTCTACGATATGCTGTATATGTAGCATTTCTATTTCATATAAAACCAATGCAACAGCAAACATGATACAGCATATGAAGTGTAAACATGACATTATGCTACTGTTTCAAAGAAACTTGACATGGCGACTGCTTCTGGTCAGTCACGCCTGACAGATGTGTTTCATTCAAAATCTAAATATGCTTGGTCATCAGATAAACATCAGAACATTACAAGATCTATTGGTATTTTTATAGCCAAAGATATGCACCTGTACTCGATTGTAGAAAATGAAGGGTTCAAGAGAATGGTCAATGTTTCGGATCCTAGGTATGACATTCCGAACATTTTGATCTTTTTGAAAAATAACTTAATCTTAATCCTAAAGATCTAGCAGTACTGTAGTGGACGTATGTATGAGTAAAATTGGGTTTGATAATGGATATGTACCAGTAAATGAGAAGTCTATTAAGTTTTTTTAAATCAAGTTCTTTACCCTATACCCGAATTGAATAATCGAAAACCAAGAGGGATATAATCGAAACCGAACAGAATCAAGAAGTACCTGAATCGTTGCAGCCCTATAAGTTATGCCCCTGTGATCAAAATTGGCCCAGCGCCAGGGGTGGCCAGTTTTCTGTAGAAACATTTAGTAAATCTTTTCCTCTGATTGTCTGGTGAGCGATATCAAGGCCATTATGGCCCTCTTGTTTCTCAGACAATGTGGTGGCGTGGGGTATGTGAGCTTGCTCTCTGACATTCTTTTATCATTTTTTGTTTTAAGGAAGGGAAGTGTAACAAAGCTTCAAAAGAAAGTGTGATATGTAAGACTCCAAGTGCCACAGCTAGTATGATAAAGCAAATTGGAAATAAAAATCAGTCCAGAAGAAGGAAGAGGGAGGAGTGTGATAGCTGTGCTGAGGCTGAAGTTGTCCTGAAATTGGATGGTGTCACCTATAAGTTCACATTGACGTTTTACCAGGATCCAAGTTTTGACCAATTTGGAGGAGGAGGAGGCACTGAGGTGTTCAGATCAGACACACAAAGGCTTATTCTGACTGTAAGTACTGCATTTAATTCACAGCCATTCATATACCCTTTACTCCATAAGTTTTAGTAGCAAAATACATTACCTGCTGTGAAATATGCTTAGGTTATTTGATTTAACCCTATGACCGGAATAAAAAAGTACCGCATATACCGTATGGCCCGCCCGTTAGCCATACCTCATTATAAATGCTCCCAGCATTCCACAATTAAGATCATTGGTTATTTCCGGTCGGCCATTAACGTCAACGTTTATTAGCCTCCTTAGTTTTCAACCTTGCTAGCTGTCTGGGTCTATTCGACTTTTTACAGTCCTTGCCTGCAGCTTCCTTACCAGATTCTGTATCCTACAATAATACTTTATACACAGATTATACTGCATATACTTTTGTGTTTTATTTTCTTTGTTCCTGTGTAATCGGTCTCCCTTGTGCCTTCACAATGGCTTCTCGGCACAAAGCTTCCTGCGGACACTTTACCACAGACTGGGATACACACTCCTCTGTGTGTTTCTCCTGCTGCGGGTGCTCTGCAGAGGACCCGTGTCAGTTTTCTTCTGCCTGGTCTTCTGAGACCTGGAGGTTAGCCTCTCGTCGAGGCTCTCAAGCTCGGCGTTCGTCTACCCCCGCCAGGTCGGACAGTGAATTTTCACGTAAACCAAAGAAACCTAAAAAGAATGTTTCTTCTTCCAGCGGCTCGTCTGGGTCTACGACTCCGCCCATCAATCTACTAGCTGCCGTGAAAGTCCCGACTTCGGTCCCGGGACGAGGGTCCCTTTTCCGACCAGGGAATATCCCTCTGCCAGTGGCTTCACCCGGCGGGGTCTCGCCAGGTTTACCTGGTCGACCTCTTCTAGGTCACCCGGTGCTTGCCACCGCTCTGGCTGGATCCGGGTTAGCTAAACAGGTCAGCCACCTATCTGGGTCAGCCACACCTGTTTTTAGTAGCATTTCAATGTCTGGCCTAAATAGGTCAACCAGCGTTGGGTTAACCAGTATAACTAGGTCAGCCACGCTTGCTACAACCAGTGCTATAGTAAATTCTTCCCCGGTGTTTTACACTGGTCAGACAAAGGCAACCGGTGTTAAGGTAAGTTGTTCCTCGGATGTTTCCTCTGTGAACACAAATAATTTCTTTGGCTCCATTTCGAGTGTGTCTGCCACTAATGAAACAAAATACCCTTTCTTGTCTATTGAACAAACTTCTTCGAATTTTGTTCCTGACTACACTCTTAGCTCTGCTGAGCTGAGTTGCCGAGCAGAATCTCCTTTGCCTATTAGACCCTCTAGGTCTCATAAATGGCGTCGGTATTCTTCTTCTTCTTCGTCCTCGGACTCTGCCTATCGTCACAGACGTCGGCACAGTTCCTCTTTTTCTTCGGACGACAGTCGCCGTTCGCGACGCTCTCGGCACAGGCGCCGATCTAGTTCTGAAACTAGACATCGGCGCCATAGGAGGCGTAGGTCTTTGTCCTTTGACTCTCCCCCGGCTCGCTCCCGCCCTCATCAGGGATCTCGTGTCCATCAGGATCTACCTATCCAGAAGCAGATCTCTGATAAGCAGGGGACGTCTTTTAACCAGACTTCTGATCCCCTCTTGAGCCGGTCCCCCTTCTTTTATGACCCTAGGGTCTATTCAACGGGGAATTATTCTTTGGACCCTCCTGTTCCAGTTACCTTGCAAGCTACTGTGTCGGGTCCTCCGGTCCCTAGAGTCCCGCCTACGGCTACGGCCACAAGGCCAGACCAGGATCAGGATGATGTTTTACCCATCCTTGCTAACCCAGAGGACCCTTTCTTTCAAGAATTGGGTACCCAGGGTAATTCTGAATTAGAAGACTCTCTCTCATCTTCTCTTGAAGAGCCTGAAAGTCACTCTAATTCTTTTGACAAGGCCTGTGAGGACTGCTTTGCCATCCTCCCGCCCTCTGTCTGCCCTAGACCCCAGCCTATGTGTCAAAGTGGAGTAGTTTCTTCGATCCTTTTCCTTCAGACACAAAGAGGTGAAACAGTTGGTCCGAATAAATCTCGATCGGCCCTCCCTCCTTGTCGGGGTCTAGCCACTTGCCTTCCTGACATTGACACGGACTTCCGTTCTAGGCCGAAGGCAGGTTGGTCAGTTTCTACTAAGGTTATGCGCTCCTTAGAACCTCCTTCTTCCCTGAGGCTTCCAGCTTCAGTAGATAATCACCCGGGACTCTTTGACCGAATTCCTCTTCTGGATTCTGATAGTCCCCGGGTATTAGACCTACCTCTCAACCCTCGCTCTCTATGAGTATGCTTGAGCGTTGGGAATTATGTCAGAGACAACAGATGGGGGTAGCATCCAACGTGGATCTTTTGTCGGTTGCCCTCTCTGAGGAGCTCCTGTCCGACACCCCTTCTCAAGAGAGAACCCGCCGTCTGGCTTTTCAATTGGGTCTCTCCTCTCAACTTTCTCTGCGTCTAGGTCTTGCCTCTGCAGCCGAGATGCTCCGCTGCAGCAGGGATGCTTTCCTTCAGTCTGCTTCCAGACTCCAGGACACGTCTAAAGACGAGCTTAGATCTCTTCCTTTCTCATCTGAGCCCCTTTTCGGTGGTCTCATCAGAGAGAAAGAAAAGGCGGATGAGACCACACTTCAAGCTCCTGCTTCAAGTGGTCCTCCCAATTTGCGGATTCCTAGAATGCCTAAGGCAAAATCCACCAAACAGTCGGGCAGGAAGCAGTCGGCTCAGCCAGCTCCTGCTCCCCGCCAGCGGGGCCCTGTTAGGGCCCGCCTAGGCCCTGCTCAAGCTTAGATCTCTTCCTTTCTCATCTGAGCCCCTTTTCGGTGGTCTCATCAGAGAGAAAGAAAAGGCGGATGAGACCACACTTCAAGCTCCTGCTTCAAGTGGTCCTCCCAATTTGCGGATTCCTAGAATGCCTAAGGCAAAATCCACCAAACAGTCGGGCAGGAAGCAGTCGGCTCAGCCAGCTCCTGCTCCCCGCCAGCGGGGCCCTGTTAGGGCCCGCCTAGGCCCTGCTCCTGTCTCTCCTCAGAATAGAGGCCCAGCACAGGGACAGAACCGGCCCTCTCACCCTTTCTCGAGAGGGTCTGGTCCTTCTAGGCACCAGCCCTAGGGACTCGCCCTTTCTACACCCCCCCCCCCCCCCCCCTCTGATCCGACCCCTTTTGCCAGTGGGCGCCAGGCTCCTGCACTTTGCCACGGCCTGGCGCAACATTACTCAGGAACCCTGGACTCTCTCCATTGTGGAATCGGGCTATCGTATCCCGCTGGATCGACAGCCCCCTCTTTCCAGGGTCCCCCTACATCTCTCGTCGGATCACCCTCATATGCAGAATGCAGTTATGTCACTTCTGCAAAAAGGGGCGGTAGAAAGGGTTCGGAACGAAAACACACCTGGATTTTACAGCCGCCTGTTTCTCGTTCCAAAGAAAAACGGCATGTTTCGGCCCATCATCGATCTTTCAACCCTAAATCGGTTCTTAAAGATCGATTCTTTCAAGATGGAGACGGTAGCTACCATTCGGTTGGCAATCAAACCAAACCAATGGGCCGTCTCCCTCGATCTGTCGGATGCTTACTTTCACGTACCTATTCATCCTTCAGACAGACATCTCCTTCGCTTTTGCCACAGGGGCACTGTCTATCAATTCCGGGCCCTGCCTTTCGGCCTTTCTACGGCACCCAGAGTCTTCACAAAACTCATGGGGACCGTAGCGGCCTTTCTCCGCCAGAGCGGAGTTGTTCTTATTCAATACTTCGACGATTGGCTGTTACACCTTCTCAATCGTCAAACCCTACTTCTCAATCTCCAATTCTGTTGGAAAATTGTCTCTCAGTTGGGTCTCGTATTGAATGCGGAAAAATCAGATCTGATCCCGTCTCAAGACTTTGTCTTCGTGGGATTAAATTTTCTGACGAACTCCAGCTTAGTCAGGATTTCTCTGCAACGTGTAGAGAATACCCTACACCTGCTTTCTCTGTTCAGTCAGAAGGATCGCTGCTCTGCTCGCTCTCTTCTGTCTCTACTGGGAGTTCTCAATTCCGCAGCAGATTTTGTGTCTCTAGGCAGGCTTCATTTACGCCCGCTCCAGTTTTACCTGCTGACACAATGGCGTCCTCGTCTAGACGCTCTGTCCGTTTCTCTTCCACTCCTACCTATTTTCCACACTGCTCTTCAGTGGTGGAAGGTGAATGATCGCTTCCTTCAAGGAGTGCCGATTGCTCCTCCGGATCCAGATCTTTTTCTGATCTCGGATGCCAGCAATCAGGGCTGGGGAGCCCATTTGGAGCCTCTCGGACTCATGACTTCGGGCCTTTGGTCGAATGCCGAGTCCCAGCTCCATATCAACAATCTCGAACTCCTGGCTGTTCTGAAAGCCTTGGAATTCTTCGAGATGAAGGTTCGCAACTTTTGTGTGTTAGTACAGACAGACAACACAACAGTTGTGTCTTACATCAAGAGACAAGGGGGGACACACTCCCTCTCCCTCTTCAAGGGCACGAGGAATCTACTCTTATTTTGTCACAACAGACAGATCACTCTGCTCGCCAAGCATCTGCCGGGCAGACTGAATGTCTTGGCGGACGGCCTCTCTCGCAGACGTCAAGTACTACCTGCCGAGTGGACCCTCCACAAAACTGTAGTGGCTCAGATCTTTCACATGTTCGGGTTTCCGTCAGTGGATCTCTTTGCCACCAGGTTCAATCATCGACTCCCGCTGTATGTGTCTCCAATCATGGATCCAGCAGCTTGGGCGGTCGATGCTCTGTCTTTTCCGTGGGACCGACTGTTCGGGTATGCTTTTCCCCCGTTCATTCTGATCCCCACGGTTCTCCGGAAGATCGCTCTGTCGGATTGCAGGATCCTCCTGATCGCCCCCCTGTGGCCTCAGCGAGCCTGGTTCAACGATCTTCTCAGTCTCCTATTAGAGTCTCCACGGTCGATCCCGCCCAGTCGGGATCTACTCTCTCAGAAGGGCGGGGTTCTTCACAGGGACCCCACTATCTTCCATCTTCACGTCTGGCGGTTATCAGGACGGGTCTCCGAAAGAGAAAGTTTTCTCAACCGGTTGCCAACCTCGTCGCCAAGGCCAGACGATCCTCCACTTCCATTGTTTACAATGCCAAGTGGAGAATCTTTTCGGATTGGTGTCGTTCAAAACAGATTAATCCAATCTGTCCCACTATCCAAGACATTGCGGACTTTCTAGTTTTCCTCTTTCTAGAGAAGAATCTAGCTGTCAGCACTATTAAAGGGTATAGAGCTATGTTATCTCATACCCTTAGTTTCAGAGATATTAAGGACATCGGTTCTCACCCAATCCTTTCTGAATTGGTTCGAGCCTTGGAGCTTCAGAGACCGGTTTCTCGCTCTCTTTTGCCTAAATGGGATCTGTCGTGTGTTCTCTGGTCACTTACTAAAGCGCCCTATGAGCCATTAGATAAAGCGACCTTGACTCATGTCACGTGGAAGACTGTGTTTCTCCTCACTTTTGCTGCGGCTAAACGCAGAAGCGAAATTCATGCCTTATCTGTAGAAGAAGGCTTTCTTCACTGGAATTCTGACGGGTCAGTTTCCTTAATGTGTCAGCCTGGTTTTTTAGCTAAAACCCAGCTTCCGTCAGTAGCTTCAGATCCGTTTGTTGTACCCAGTCTCTTGAAAGATTTTGATCATTCGGACCCTGATCGAACCCTCTGTCCTGTCAGAGCCCTTAAGTTCTATCTTAAGAGGGCTCAGTTCCTGAGGGGAAATAGAAAAAGGCTTTTTATCCCTATTGAAGGTCATAAAGAAATCTCAGCAACGTCTATTTCTCGCTGGATTGCTTCTGCCATCAAATTGGCTTACTCTGACCTATCTGATCTAGATCCCGGCTTTTTAAAGATCAGGCCACATGAGCTCAGAGCTCTGTCTACTTCTTGGGCTTTCATTAATCATGCGCCCTTGGATGAGATTCTCAGGGCTGCTTCTTGGAAGAATAGTTCTACTTTCTCTTCCTTTTATCTGCGCTCTTTTGCGACTCTTCAGAGCAATCTGCTCTCTCTAGGTCCTCTCGTGGCCTCTCAACGAGTTGTTTAACTCCTTGGCTTTCATTCCGTGTTCTTGGCCTACGGTGCGACCAATTACGGTTACTAGTAAAAGTTATGAAAGCAGTATATCTAAGAATATTTTCTCCTGAAACAATGTTTTCGAGAAATTTCTACAGCCGAGTCTTGGTGTTGTTCTGGTGAGTATACCTTCCCACCTTTGCGACAAAGTCAGCATATTTCACAGCAGGTAATGTATTTTGCTACTAAAATGAGATTTTTAAAGTAAAATCTGTTTTAGTTAGAAATACTTACCTGCTGTGAAAGGGATTGCCCTCCTCCCACCCCGCAATTAATTGTTGTTTTTGGGAGCAAATAACCAATGATCTTAATTGTGGAATGCTGGGAGCATTTATAATGAGGTATGGCTAACGGGCGGGCCATATGGTATATGCGGTACTTTTTTATTCCGGTCATAGGGTTAAATCAAATAACCTAAGCATATTTCACAGCAGGTAAGTATTTCTAACTAAAACAGATTTTACTTTAAAAATCTCATTTTAAGCCAAAATGTTGTAAGTTAAAATATGGTGAGAGAAGTTTCATGCATGCAGCTCCGAGACTTTGGAATACTCTACCGTCAAGCATTAGAGACGCGAGTTCACTGGCATGTTTCAAAAGGTGTCTGAAAACGCATTTTTAGCTCACCTGAGCTTGCTCAAGTGAGCTATTGTCATGGTGCTCCGTCCGGCGTCCGTCGTCGTGCGTCGTGCGTTGTGCGTCGTGCGTCGTCAACATTTGGCTTGTGAACACTCTAGAGGTCACATTTGTAGCCAAATCTTCATGAAACTTGGTCAGAATGATTGTCTTGAAAAAATCTCGGATGAGTTCGAAAGTGGGTCATGTGGGGTCAAAAACTAGGTCACTAGGTCAAATTATTCAAAATCTTTGTGAACACTCTAGAGGTCACATTTTTAGTCCAATCTTCATGAAACTTAGTCAGAATGATTGTCTTGATAGAAACTTGGATGAGTTTGAAAGTGGGTCACATACGGTTAAAAACTAGGTCACTGGGTCAAATTATTGAAAAACCTTGTGAACAATCTAGAGGTCACATTTTTAGTCCAATCTTGATCAGACTTGCTCAGGATGATATTATTGATGATATCTCGATCAAGTTCGATCATGGGTGGGGCAGGATTAAAAAGTAGGTCATTAGGTCAAATCTTAAAAAAATCTTGTTTACACTGTAGAAGCCACAATTTCTGCCTAATCTTCATCAAACTTGCTCAGAATGATAACCTTGATGATATCTTGATCGAGTTTGATCATATGTGGGCTTGGGTCAAAAAGTAGGTCACTAGGTCAAATCTTAGAAAAATCTTGTTTACACTCTAGAAGCCACATTTTCTGCCTATTCTTCATCAAACTTGCTCAGAATGATGACCTTGATGATATCTCAATTGAGATCCATCATGGGTGGGCTGGGGTCAAAATGTAGGTCACTAGGTCAAATCTTAGAAAAATCTTGTTTACACCCTAGAGGCCACATTTTCAGCCCAATCTTGATCAAACTTGCTCAGAATGATAACCTTGATGATCTCTCATTTGAGTTCGGTTGTGGGTGGTGTGGGGTGAAAAAGTAGGTCACTAGGTCAAATCTTAGAAAAATCTTGCCTACACTCTAGAAGCCACATTTTCTGCCTAATCTTGATCACGCTTGCTCAGAATGATAATCTTATGCCGTGTGATTCTTGCTCAGAATGATAACCTTATGCCGTGTGATTCTTTAGCCTATTGGAGGGGCTGTATTCGAATAAACTTTTCAAGCTACAATAGTAATGTGTACCTTGTCTGCATAAGCCTTTCAGATTGAATAACTCTCTGCACAATATGGATATTTTCAATGTTATCAAATGAAAATTAGAAATATTAATTTGTTTTCAACACAAGCCTCACCGATAGTCCATAAAATTAGCTCATTTAGGTATTTAACTATATAAGTAGCAAGCTTGCTGTTTATACAGCTAAATATCTAAATGAGCTAGTTTGGATTTGCAATGAAGAGAATTGGCAATCATAGACATGCGGTCAACTTTTCAAGCTACAATAGTAATGTGTACCTTGTCTGCATAAGCCTTTCAGATTGCATAACTCTCTGCACAATATGGATATTTTCAATGTTATCAAATGAAAATTAGAAATATTAATTTGTTTTCAACACAACCCTCACCATTAGTCCATAAAATTAGCTCATTTAGGTATTTAACTATATAAGTAGCAAGCTTGCTGTTTATACAGCTAAATATCTAAATGAGCTAGTTTGGATTTGCAATGAAGAGAATTGGCAATCATAGACATGCGGTCCGAGTTGGAAATGGGCCAAGTTGACCCCCATCCGAAAATCACAGTAGTGTTCTGACACACATTGTGACAATGCAGCAAATGAGTGTTGCAGAAAGCTCATGCAGGAGCTTTCCTCAACACTTGTTTGCTGCATAACGCAAGGTGCTGTGTAAAATTAGTCTGTATTGTGGACTTCTTTTTATTAGCTCACCTGAGCATGCTCAGGGTGAGCTATTGTGATCACTTGAATGTCTGTCGTCCGTCGTCCGTCGTGCGTCAACAATTTTCAACAATCTTCTTCTCTGAAACTACTCGTCAGATTTAAACGATATCTGGCAGGAATAGTCTTTAGGTGGCCCTCTTGCAAGTTTCTAAAATTTATGATGATATCTCAAAAAACATGGCTGCCAGGGGGCGGGGCCACTTTTCTTATATAGTTATATAGAAAACTTTAAAAATCTTCTTCTCTGAAACTACCAATCAGATTTAAACAATATTTGGCAGGAATGGTCTTTAGGTGGCCCTCTTGCAAGTTTCTAAAATTCATGATGATATCTCAAAAAACATGGCCGCCAGGGGGCGGGGCCACTTTCCTTATATAGTTATATAGAAAACTAAAAATCTTCTTCTCTGAAACTACCAATCAGATTTAAACAATATTTGGCAGGAATGGTCTTTAGGTGGCCCTCTTGCAAGTTTTTAAAATTCATTATGATATCTCAAAAAACATGGCCGCCAGGGGGCGGGTCACTTTCCTTATATAGTTATATAGAAAACTTTAAAAATCTTTTTCTCTGAAACTACCAATCAGATTTAAACAATATTTGGCAGGAATGGTCTTTAGGTGGCCCTCTTGCAAGTTTCTAAAATTCATGATGATATCTCAAAAAACATGGCCGCCAGGGGGCGGGGCCACTTTCCTTATATGTTTATATAGAAAACTTAAAAATCTTCTTCTCTGAAACTACCAATCAGATTTGAACGATATCTGGCAGGAATGGTCTTTAGGTGGCCCTCTTGCAAGTTTCTAAAATTCATGATGATATCTAAAAAAACATGGCCGTCAGGGGGCGGGGCCACTTTCCTTATTTATTTATATAGAAAACTTTAAAAACCTTCTTCTCTGAAACTACCAATCAGATTTGAATGATATCTGGCAGGAATGGTCTTTAGGTGGCCCTCTTGCAAGTTTCTAAAATTCTAAAATATGATGATATCTTGTATATTTTCAAATTTTAGAAAAATCTTGTCCATTACTTGTGTGTAACATTGTTGTAACCAACACTTAACAAATGTCAGGTGAGCGCCCCAGGACCCTCAGGGTCCTCTTGTTTCAACATTTGTTACTAGGACAGTTCAGTTCAGAATAGGAATGGCTTTCAGCCAACCTATTAAGCTTACAGGTGACCAAATATTCATGTACAGTGGCAACTAAGTTCAGGATAGGAATGGCTTTCAGCCAACCTTTTAAGCTAACAGTTGACCCAATAGTCATATAAATGGAATGATTTTCAGTCAGCCCATTTATTCTAATTTATGATATTGATGAGCATGACTTTCAGTCAACTTGTCTGTATCAAGTTTGTTAATACAGATTATTCTAATGTGTGATATTGATGAGCATGGCTTTCAGTCAA
The DNA here is from genome assembly GCA_963576725.1 of Azorinus chamasolen. NCBI lineage: Eukaryota > Metazoa > Mollusca > Bivalvia > Cardiida > Solecurtidae > Azorinus > Azorinus chamasolen. Next base: position 15,764,903 of record OY755244.1, on the reverse strand, counting down.
TTTATCTCTATCAAGTTTGTTAATACAGATTATTCTAATTTGTGATATTGATGAGCATGACTCTCAATCAACTTATCTGTATCAAGTTTGTTAGTACAGTTTATGTACAGTCTAATCGCGATATTACGAACCGGGACCAGGTCGGGCTGATTTTTCGTAGTTTCGCATTTTTAGCTCACCAGAGCACAAAGTGCTCAAGGTGAGCTTTTGTGATACCCCTGTGTCCGGCGTCCGGCGTCCGTCTGTCCGTCTGTCCGTCTGTCTGTCTGTCCGTCTGTCCGTCTGTCCGTCAACAATTTCAAACGACTTCTTCTTTGAAACCGACTGCCCAATTGTAACCAAACTTGGTCAGATACATACTGTTGGTGGGTGCTTCAAAAGTTGTTAAAAGATAGTGGGTGGGGCCATCGGTCTTGTTGCCATGGCAACCGTACACAATATCTAGAAAAATCTTCTTCTCCAGAATGACTTGTCCGATTTGAATATAGTTTTCACCAAAATGTTTCTCAGTTGATAGATTTCAAAAGTTGTTAAAAGAATTTTGATCCGGCAAAAAACATGGCCGCCAGAGGGCGTGGTCATTTTTTCCGTATATGGTAATATGGAATTTTCATAGGAAAATCTTTAAAAATCTTCTTCTCTGAAACTATAAAGCCTAGACCTTTGATATTTGGTATGTAGCATGATCTTATGGTCCTCTACAAAGATTGTTCAAATTATGGCCCCCAGGCCAAAAATGGCCCCGCCCAAGGGCTTATCAGTTTTTCATAGGAAAATCTTTAAAAATCTTCTTCTCTGAAACTGTAAGGCCTAGACCTTTGATATTTGGTATGTAGCATGATCTTATGTTCCTCTACAAATATTGTTCAAATTTTGACCCCCGGGCCAAAAATGGCCCCGCCCAAGGGCTTGTCAGTTTTTCATAGGAAAATCTTTAAAAATCTTCTGTTCTCTGAAACTGTAAGGCCTAGACCTTTGATATTTGGTATATAGCATGATCTTATGGTCCTCTACAAATATTGTTCAAATTATGACCCCCGGGCCAAAAATGGCCCCGCCCAAGGGCTTATCAGTTTTTCATAGGAAAATCTTTAAAAATCTTCTGTTCTCAAACTGTAAGGCTTACACCTTTGATATTTGGTATATAGCATGATCTTATAGTCCTCAACAAAAGTGGTTCAAATTATGACCCCCGGGCCTCAAATGGCCCCGCCCAAGGGCATATCAGTTTTTCATAGGAAAATCTTTAAAAATCTTCTGTTCTCCAACTGTAAAGCCTAGACCTTTGATATTTGGCATGTAGCATGATCTTATGGTCCTCTATAAATATTGTTCAAATTATGACCCCAGGGCCAAAAATGGCCCCGCCCAAGGGATTATCAGTTTTTCATAGGAAAATCTTTAAAAATCTTCTTCTCTGAAGCTGTAAGGCATAGACCTTTGATATTTAATATGTAGCATGATCTTATGGTCGTCTACAATTGTTGTTCAAATTCTGACCCCCGGACCAAAAATGGCCCGCCCAAGGGCTTATCAGTTTTCTATAGGAAAATCTTTAAAAATCTTCTCAAACTGTAAGGCCTAGACCTTTGATATTTGGTATATGTAACATGATCTTATGGTCCTCTACAAATATGTAGCTGTGGCTTGTGGTCCTCTGCCAAGAATGTTTAACTTACGACCCTGACCACTGGGCGAAACTTGGCCCTGCCTCAGGGCTTATCAGTTTTTCATGGGAAAAATATAAATATTATTTTTCTCTGAAACCATAAGGCTTTGACCTTTAATTAATGGCATATTGCTTTGCCTTGTGGTTCTCTACCAAGGGTGTACACATGATTTCTTGTGGTCAAAAATGGCCCCACCCCTGGGGTTATATCTGGTGAGCGCTTTAGGGCCTCATGGCCCTCTTGTCGTATTAATGCATCTTTAGGATACGAAATATTTTCCACAAACCTCTTCTTGGTTTCGTAATGAATGCATACACATACCATACATTGATCTCGTGTTGGTCATTATATGTAATAATATTGTTGCAATTTACTGTTGCATAATAAAGATATTTCTGTAATTGTTTGTGTTATATTTAATATATTGTATGCCTTGTTTGACAATCTACTCACATTCTCGCAGTAAACATTAATGATTTTGTATCCCACGCCTCATGCAAGAGGTGGTCAATTGATAATGCATAATGTCATATGCCAGTGCATAACTGGTTATGTAAAAAACACGAACCGCCCAATGCCAGCTAACAGAACTCTAGATAGGAGGGAGTCAACGAAATATTTCCAATGATTATGTTCATTCTTTTTCATCTTTTTCATCAATTCTGCGACTACTCTTTCGAATGTGAAGTGACAACCTAGAATTTGGTGACAGCATAAGGATTTTAGTATTTAAATGCTCAATTTAACTAGAGTCTAGAGACATCAACTCGACATTTCTAGTAATTCCATAAGGGATCAATACGTTCATATTTTTATTCAGGAATAAAAAAAACACCCAGAAGATTGTGATATCGTATATATGCGTATAGAAGCAGTGTAGACACAGGTTTGATGACCAGTGTAACTGTTGCAAGTTTTATATGCTATGGAACATTGACTACAAACAAACACGCCTGTATGCTAATCATTTTACCCCCACAAACAGAGTTTGAGGGGGGTATACTGGAATCAGCCTGTCGGTCAGGCGGTCGGTCGGTCGGTCTGTCTGCAAAATCTTGTACGGCGAACTCCTCCTTCAGTTTCAACCCGATTCACTTGACACTTGGCATAATTGTTAATCAGGAGTAGTAGATGTGCAAGACACAAATTTCAAGTCTCTGTGACCTTGACCTTGACCTTTGGCCTTGAAATTGGTCTTGAAATTGGCAGGCAAAAGCTTGTACTTTGAACTCCTCCTTCACATTCAACCTGATTCACTTGATACTTGGCATAAATGTTACTCAGGAGTAGTAGATGTGCAAGTCACAAATTTCAGGTCTCTGTGACCTTGACCTTGACCTTTGGCCTTGAAATTGGCAGGCAAAATCTTGTACTTTGAACTCCTCCTTCACTTTCAACCTGATTCACTTGATACTTGGCATAAATGTTACTCAGGAGTAGTAGATGTGCAAGACACAAATTTCAGGTCTCTGTGACCTTGACCTTGACCGTTGGCCTTGAAATTGGTCTTAAAATTGGCAGGCAAAATCTTGTACTTTGAACTCCTTCACTTTCAACCTGATTCACTTGATACTTGGCATAAATGTTACTCAGGAGTAGTAGATGTGCAAGACACAAATTTAAAATCTCTGTGACCTTGACCTTTGGCCTTGAAATTGGTCTTAAAATTGGCAGGCAAAATCTTGTACGGGGAACTCCTTTTTCACTTTCAATCTGATTTACTTGATACTTGGCATAAATGTTACTCAGGAGCAGTAGATGTGCAAGACACAAATTTCGGTCTCTGTGACCTTGACCTTGACCTTTGGCCTTGAAATTGGCAGGCAAATTCTTGTACTTTGAACTCCTCCTTCAATTTCAACCTCATTCACTTGATACTTGGCATAAATTACAAAATTTTCTCTATTTGAACTTCGGGTATTTTTGTTATTTGGTCGTGTTACATGTTCAAAACCTGGATTTGCAATCAAGGCTGCCGTGTGGGGGTATTCATCACCTTTAGTGATAGCTCTAGTTTATAACATGATGTGTGTGAAAACATAATTGTGCATAATTGCACAATACAAACTTTAATGATTTGCGACATTTGATATGTAGTTAGTCAAATCCTGTCACAAACAAACACGGGTGCTGATCATAACACGCTACGTGTTAAAGAGTATCAGGCAGGCCAGATGTGTCAACGATGGATAATTATGCTGACTGGAGCGACGAATGTCTCTCAGAAGTGTGAAAACATTGCACAGGTGAGATTCGTAAAAATGCATATTTTTGTCACTGCTTTTGTGTTTAAGGGACTACGAAAACCTCTCGCAATAACGTGTTTTTCATAGTATCGCATCTTCATACTTTTGCATCTTTTCGCAATTGAAACAAGAACAAAATCGGCCGGGACCTGCGGTGTTTTTCGTAACAAACCGGTATTTCATTTGTACGTGATCCGTAATATCGTGATTAGACTAGTTCCTTGCGGTAAGTGATTCCATAACTATTGTATATATTTTGCATATCTTCCATTGACCAGATAGACAATCATGCAGTTTCTTCTGGCTAGTGATATCATATATATTTATATATCTGTTGTATATCCTTCATTGTCTGGATAGATAATCATGCGGTTCATTCCAGTTAGTGATTTCATCCAGGTGAAGCGCTTTTGAACGCACATATCCTGTGTGAAAAGAGCGCCATATAACTGTGGTATAATAATAATACATGTAATAATAAGTTTTCATGTAAGAAATATTGACATACATGTAATGAATATTAATAAGATATTTTTATTCTAATGGTCCATGAACATAGGAAAGTTTGGGCTTGGCAGAAACTAGAATCAGAGATATACTTTTCAATAAGCAAACAGAGCAGACCCTGATCAGAAGGCTCCTACAGAAGCTGCATGATCTGGGTGTTCTTTGTTTGTGAAGGCGTTAAAAGTTGTTTTTATGGAGTAAAAGGTTAATGGATATTCATTCAATATATAAACTAAATGATTGGTTAGCTGAAATTTTGAAATGACATACAGGGTAAGAGGCAGAAACTGTTTAATCAGATAGGCATTATTCCACAATGAAACACTAATTATTCCACCAGCAAACTGAACAGACCTGGGTTTACACCTAACCCTTTACTCCGTAAATATTCATATAAGAAATAATGACCTCACAAATATTAATTAATAGTACATGGGCATGAGGTATTGACACTGGCAGAAACTGTAGAATCATACTATATTATAATTTCATGAGCAAACAGGGCAGACCCTATCACACTGCTCCTATATAATAGGAGCCATCTGATCTTTTTGCAAGTCAAAGTTAAATAGAGGGTAAAATATTAACCATCAAAACATTAGATCTATTGTAAAACTTGTCTTAACCCTTTCACTGTTTTATGTTTATTGAACCCCCGCTGCGGAGCTGGGGGTGGGGGGAGGTTATAGGAATGGCTTTTGTCCATCTGTGCCTCCGTCCAAGCAACTTAATAATTCATTATGAGCATTTTTCGTATTAATCAAACGACACCGGAAGTTGTACACATATATATATCATGAAAAAAAAAGCTTGCAACTCATTTACCAACAGGATAACATTTGTTAGCCTAATATTCTTACTATCTGAATACTGCTTAATCCATTAAAAGGAGCCTCTTTTTTAGGAGCGAAAATCAGCGGACATCTTCAGGAAAGTTCAGAATTACTCCGATTTTATTTTGGAAAAACGATTTGAATATTAATTAGGTTATTATCACATGTAACAATGACTGATACTGGTTGTTGACCTACATATACATCAAATGAATATCAAATACAGCCCATATCCCCAAGAAAGAAGCAATCTACAGAGTTTTGGAAGGGTCTCATGTAAAATATCTATTCCGATTTCGGAGACATTAATTTTTGCAACGAATATAGCAAATGGATCCTCTTCGTATAGCTCCCTCCAATTTTTTCTACAGTGAAATCTGTGTCTGAGTCTATTCTTGCGACAGTTGCCAGAACTGTACTACCACCTATATCTGTCTATATATGTGATTGTGTGCACTATATTCATTTGTAGGTATTTCTCACCCAGAACATTTAGTGGCCCAGGAAACAGATGCTACAATTTTCTGCGCTGCTCCACCAACCCCAGTTGTGCATGGAACTTTGCCATTTTTGCATGCGCAATCTTTTCTGGATATGTAGCCAAATACATACACATCTTTGGCGCTATATGACCTATTTAGTGTTGCAGTGCCGTAAAACCCAACTCACTCACTCACATACACATGGTCTACAAAAGTTAGGAGAGACCATACAGATAGTCTACCCTGGAAATGTTGGAGGCAAGATTATTCTCGTATGCATTTTCCAAGAGTAGGAGGGTTGCAACCGATTTTTGGTCGGATTGCTCGCAATCCAGGCTTATAGATCGGCGAATGTCGTCCATCCGGTTGACCTTCTTGTTTGAGTTGGTTATAGCCAAAGTATAATACCTACAGTAACCAAACTTGGCAGGTTGGTTCTGAATGAGGGTCACATTACATGTCATAGGTTAGCAGGTTACTATGACCCCTTTTTATACGCCCACCTAATAAAGGTGGCCGTATATTGGCGTGGCCCTGTCCATCCATCCGTTCAATCGTTCGTCAACATTTTGTTTGTCCGCAGTTTTTTCAGAAAACTGTTTGACAGATATTAATGAAACTTCACACAAATATTTAATGTATCAAGATCTGAAGCAGAGTTGATTCTGAGGTTCAGTTGATTTTTCGTTTCAGAGTTATGGCCCTTGTCCTTAAAAATGCAAATAGTTTATCCGCTGTTTTCTAGGAAAACTATATGAGAGATATTAATGGAACTTCACACAAATGTTTAATGCATCAAGATCTGAAGCTGAGTCGATTCTGAGGTTCATATGATTTGTCGTTTCGGAGTGATGGCCCTTTTACTTAAAAAATAATTTAAATACATGCAAATGATTTGTCTGCTGTTTTCTGGAAAAACTATTTGAGAGATATTAATGAAACTTCACACAAATGTTTAATGCATCAAGATCTGAAGCTGAGTTGAATCTGAGGATCATTGAAATTTTGTTTCAGTGTTATGGCCCTTTTACTTAAAAAATAATGCAAATACATGCAAATGATTTGTCTGCTGTTTTCTGGAAAAACTATTTGAGAGATATTAATGAAACTTCACACAAATGTTTAATGCATCAAGATCTGAAGCTGAGTCGATTCTGAGGTTCATTTGATTTGTCGTTTCAGAGTTATGGCCCTTTTACTGTAAATACATGCAAATAGTTTGTCCCCTGTTTTCTGGGAAAACTATTTGAGAGATATTAATGAAACTTCACACAAATGTTTAATGCATCAAGATCTGAAGCTGAGTTGAATCTGAGGATCATTGAAATTTTGTTTCAGTGTTATGGCCCTTTTACTTAAAAAATAATGCAAATATATGCATATAGTTTGTCCACCGTTTCCTGGGAAAACTGTTTGACAGATATTAATGAAACTTCACACACATGTTTAATGCATCAAGACCTGAAGCTAAGTCAATTCTGAGGTATATTTGATTTGTCGTTTCGGAGTTATGGCCCGTGCACTTAAAAGAAATAATGCAAATCTCTGCAAATATATATATGAGGATGGCCATTACTTTTTCATTTGAAATTATATATACTTCAATTTTTATGCCCCCCAGATCAGATCTGGGGGCATATTGTTTTTGCCCTGTCTGTCTGTTTGTTTGTCGGCAACTTTAACATTGGTCATAACTTTTGAGCCAGTACAGATAGAGACTTGATATTTGGTATGCATTTGTACCTCATAAAGCGGCACATTTTGAGGGATGACATGTCAAGGTCAAGGTCATCCTTCTAGGTCAGAGGTCAAATATATGGGTCAAATCACCAACTTTAACATTTGCCATAACTTTTGGACCAGTAGAGATAGAGACTTGATATTTAGCATGCTTGTGTATCTCATGAAGCTGCACATTTGGAGGGGTGACATGTCAAGGTCATCCTTCAGGGTCAAAGGTCAAATTGTCTTTTTTGTCTGTAACTTTAACGCAACTTTAACATTGGTCATAACTTTTGAGCCAGTACAGATAGAGACTTGATATTTGGCATGCATTTGTATCTCATAAAGCGGCACATTTTGAGGGGTGACATGTCAAGGTCATCCTTCAAGGTCAGAGGTCAAATATATGGGTCAAATAACCAACTTTAACATTTGCCATAACTTTTGGACCAGTAGAGATAGAGACTTGATCTCATGAAGCTGGATGTTTGGAGGGGTGAAATGTCAAGGTTAAGGTCATTCTTCAGGGTCGAAGGTCAAATTGTCTGTTTCTTTGTAACTTTAACATTGGTCATAACTTTTGAGCCAGTAAAGCTAGTGACTTGATATTTGGCATGCATATGTATCTCATAAAGCCGCACATTTTGAGGGGTGACATGTTAAGGTCAAGGTCATTCTTAAAGGTCAGAGGTCAAACATATGGGTCAAATCACTGACTTTAACATTGGCCATAACTTTTGAACCAGCACAGATAGAGACTTGATATGTGGCATGCTTGTGTATCTCTTGAAGCTGCACATTTTGGGGGTGACATTTCAAGGTCACGGTCATCTTTCAGGGTCAAAGGTCACCAACTTTAACATTGGCCATAACTTTTGAACTGGGAGAGTTACAGACTTGATAGTTGGTATACTTGTGTTTCTCATTTGGCTGCACAGTTTGAGGGGTAACATGTCAAGGTCAAGGTCATCCTTCATGGTCAAAGGTCACCAACTTTAACATTGGCTATAACTTTTGAACCAGTAGAGATACAGACTTGATATGTGGTATGCATGTGCACCCCATGAAGCTGCACAGTTTGAGGGGTGACGTGTCAAAATCAAGATCATCCTTTAGGGTCAAATATCATATCAAGTGTTTCATAGTGTTTCACAAACACAACTTATTTTTATATGGTTTAACCTTAATATGAATTTTCACATATATTGCGGGATGTTTGGTAAGTCATTTCATTCTAAAGTTATGGTCCTTGAACTTTGTGTGTTCGTTGCTTTGTTTGTCGGTCAGCTTTTAGTTTGTCTCTTGTTTTCTGGGAAAACTATTAAAATGATATAAATGAAAATTGAAATGTTTTAAGCAACAAAATCTGAAGCTGAGTTTGTTTTGATGATCATTCAGTTTGTTTTTACAGATTTATGGCCATTGCACTTTTTAAAAATCTGCAAATATGAGGATTAGCTCTAACTTTTTTATTTAATAAGTTACTCACTTCAATTTTTTTAAAAATAGTATCACCTTAATATGGAAATCAAGATCTGAAGCACAGATTAGAAAATTTCAACACTTATAAGGCATGTTGAATCAGAGCTTTTTGCAAGTTGGCGTTATATGTACCGTATGCGGTACTCTTGTTGACCTAGTTTTTACGCTTCATTGACTTAGAGAATTTCCAGGGTGACCTTTTTGTTTGTGTTAGTTATAGCCAAAGTGTAACACCTATGGTAACCAAACTTGGCATGTGGGTTCATATTGAGAATCACATTACATGTCATAGGTTAGTAGGTTATTATGACCCCTTTTTGACCTTGTTTTTACGCTTCATTGACGTAGAGAATTTCCAAGTTGACCTTTTTGTTTCCAATCGATAACTAATAAACGACTTGGCCTAGAATCTTCAAACTTGCTGTTGTGGTTTGTCATGACAACTAGATGACCCCTATTGTCTTTGAGGTCACTAGGTCAAAGGTCAAGGTCACAATGACCATAAATGGTGAAATAGTTTCCGACCAATAACTGCTCAAGGGTTTGGCTTGGGATCTTCAAACTTATTGTAATGGTTCATCGTGACCACTTGATGACCCATATAGTTTTTGAGGACACTAGGTCAAACGTCAAGGTCACCATGGCCTTAACTGGTTAAATGGTTTCCGATCAATAACTGCTCAAGGGTTTGGCTTAGGATCTTCATATTTGCTGTGGTGGTTGGTCATGACCACTGGATGACTCCTATTGTTTTTGAGGTCACTAGGACAAAGGTCAAGGTCACCATGACCGTAACTGGTAAAATGGTTTCTGATCATTAACTTCTCAAGGGTTTGGCTTAGGATCTTCAAATTTGCTGTGGTGGTTGGTCATGACAACTAGATGAGCCCTTTTGTTTTTGACGTCACTAGGTCAAAGATTAAGGTCACCATGACCTTAACTGATGAAGTGGTTTCCGATTAATAACTGCTCAATGGTTTGGTTGGGGATCTTCAAACTTGCTGTTGTGGTTGTTCGTGACCACTAGATGACCCCTATAGTTGTTGAGGTCACTAGGTCAAAGGTCAAGGTCACCATTACCTTAAATTGTGAAATGTTTTCAGATCAATAAATGATTAATGGTTTGGCTTAGGATCGTCAAAGTTGCTGTGGTGATTAGTCATGACCACTAGATGACCTCTATAGTGTTTTACAAAAAGTTAAGACAAAATGTTTAAGTTTTTCAATGATGGCCAACTTGTCAAAATAGTGACCTTGACCTAATTCTAAATACCTTTATATCAACTGCTCTGTTTGCTTATGGAATTTGAATATCCTACCTTCCATAATTCATTATAACTATTTTGTCTATGAATATTCAGTATGTATTGAAACTTGGAATAAAAAAGAACAGGGGAAGGAAGGGTTAAGGGAATGTAGTTTACTATAGGACAAAAGTTATGCAGAAAGCTCCTACATGAGCCTTCTGCATTTCTTTTACATTGCATTAAGCAACCATCTGCTTTTACAGACAGCCATGTTTACTCATAAAGTTGTCTCCTTAGTGGTTGTACTGTATATATCTATTTATAGCAAATGTATAACAATTGTTTTTTCAGGGCTCCAACCTGAATTTGGTTGCTACGAAAGAGGACATTAAAGTTACGATTGGACTGGAAAATTGTGCAATTGTTGAACTTACGGAGAACACTTTAGAGTGTGCAGCTCCTAAAGATCAGCCGCGATCTGGCACTGGATCAACGTATCCTGAAGTAAATGTAAGTACATATACAGTGAATACCCTAGTAACTAGACTTTCAAAGTAGTATGAGTGTCGTTTAGCAGGGTGAAAGTCATGCAGAAAGCTCCCAAACGAGCTTTCTGCTAGGCTTTCATCCTGCATGCAGAAAAGAACAAAATTCCAGTTTAGAGGGGTTTAACTTCCATTTTGTGTAGTCCATGCTAAGTAAATGTCCGTTACAATATTTTTTCTCTGCTACAAACATTAGCCCATTGAATGCAGGACAAATATACACTGACATTTGCAAACAGTACAGACTCAGATCAGTATGCTACTAAAGAAACCTCTGATCAAGATCTGCACAGTTTGTGCTTCAAAATCTTCTAGCAAGTTTAAACCTTTCACATTGAGTGGACTGTATAGTTAAACACTGAAAATCATGTCTCCCCCATTTATAATGGGGAGACATATTGTTTTTGGTCGAGTTGTCCGTCCGTCCGTCCGTCTGTCTGTCACACTCGTGTCGGCTCCATATCTCTCACAAACATGGAAGGATTTCAAAATGCTTTGGCAGAAATGTTTGACTCAACAAGAGGATGTGCAGAGCATTCAATTTAGGCATGTGGGTCAAAGGTCAAGGTCACGATTCAAGGTCAAATGTTTTTAGCCACCATACCCTTCGTGTCCGCTCCATATAGATCTCTTAAACCCTTGGGAGGATTTCAAAATACTGTGGCACAAATGAGATGCGCAGACAGCAGAATTCAGGCAAATTCTTCAAAGGTCAAGGTCACAATTCAAGGTCATGTTTACAATTCAAGGTCAATTATTCACTTTTTCTTGTCCTGACGATAACTCCTATATGGCTAAAGCCAATTGATTGAAACTTCATACATTGACAAAGCATGATGAGAGGAAGTGTCATGTATAAGGGTCATAACTGTAGCTTCAATACTTTTGGAGTTATTTCCCTTTGTTACATTTTTGTGCACTCCTGCTCTACTGATGCTATTGGAATGACAGTTCATGTATAGAAAGAGCATGATGGAAGGAAGTGTTATGCACAAGTATCATAACTCTAGCTCCAATGATATTGGTATTATTCCCATCCTTTTTCTGCAGAGTTATAGGACTTTGAAATTTTTACATGGAAATTTTGTTTGCAGGGTTTCTCCAAAACCTTTAATTGGATATTTTATTAAATTTCATTCAATTGATTAGCATCATGCCAAGTTTTGCATATCCTATTCCTTTTCCGGTTTGATGATTTTCTGCAGAGTTATGGGACTTTGAAATTTTTACATGGAAAAGTTTGTCTGCAAGACTAGTTTCCCCAAAAATCTTTTCTTGGATTTTCATAAAACTTCATAGGATTGATCAGCACCATGCCTAGTTGTGCATAGCTTAATTCCTTTTCTGGTTCTGTGATTTTCTGCAGAGTTATGGGACTTTGGAAAATTTTGTCCACACGCTGGGGGAGACATCGGTTTTTGTATCAAAAACAATTCTAGTTCAGCATTAAAAGGGTTAAAGTGGATTTTCTCCATGTTTTTTAACCCTTTCCTCCTTAATTATCAATATAAGATATAATGATGTCATGAATATTAATGAAATCAATTTGCTATACAGTAAAACTTGAACTTATGGTCACCTTAAATGAACCGTCACCTCGTCTTAACCGTCAGTTTGAAACCCTCCCAACGAAAATCAGTCTAAAATGCACCTGTTTTAGACGGTCACCTTTCTTCCGCGGCCAGTGGCCACCATATTTCACCCCAAAACCTATATTTCTACCCCATTAGACTGCCAGCAGACAGCCTGGCGGCCAGATTGAAATGTGTGAAAACCCAATACACAGCCAGCGAACACATGTCAAAATGGAAACTACGCATCGTAACTTTCAGGCATTAGGGAAATTGCCAATCGAAATATCGTGACCACTTTGGAAATTTCCGTTATGTCAGGAAAGTGCATAGACTGGCCGCTTCGATGTTTTTCGTTATGTTGGAAGTGAACGAAATAAACCAAGCGTTGACCTTGGCCTTAGGGCAAGATTATAATCGATGACTTGATAATCCTTTTAGCTCCTTTACCTGTAATTGTCCAAATATCGGGGTGTTGAGAAGTTTGTCTGCACGTTATCCAATCAAAAGAGATAACATCAAAACAAAATATTCATGCCTTTTTATACGCCCGAAGGGACGTATTATGGTATGGCGCATGTCGTCCGTCCGTCTGTCTGTCTGTCTGTCCGTCTGTCCGTCCATCCGTCCGTCCGTTAGCAATTTCTTGTGCAACTAACTCCTCCTTTATTTTTCAACATAATTTCTTCAAACTTTCAGGAATGATAGATACTGATGTGTAGTTGTGCATATCAGTGAGATAACTCTGATATCATTTTTCATTCTGGAGTTATTGCCCTTTGATAGTTTCGGGTAGCAATTTCTTGTGCAACTAACTCCTCCTTTATTTTTCAACATAATTTCTTCAAACTTTCAGGAATGATAGATACTGATGTGTAGTTGTGCATATCAGTGAGATAACTCTGATATCATTTTTCATTCTGGAGTTATTGCCCTTTGATAGTTTCGGGTAGCAATTTCTTGTGCAACTAACTCCTCCTTTATTTTTCAACATAATTTCTTCAAACTTTCAGGAATGATAGATACTGATGTGTAGTTGTGCATATCAGTGAGATAACTCTGATATCATTTTTCATTCTGGAGTTATTGCCCTTTGATAGTTTCGGGTAGCAATTTCTTGCGCAACTAACTCCTCCTTTATTTTTCAACATAATTTCTTCAAACTTTCAGGAATGATAGATATTGATGTGTAGTTGTGCATATCAGTGAGATAACTCTCATATCATTTTTCATTCTGGAGTTCTGGCCCTTTGATAGTTTCGGGTAGCAGTTTCTTGTGCAACTAACTCTCCTTTATTTTTCAACATAATTTTATAGAACAGCCTTCGGGCGTATATTGCCCCGTCTTGCGGTGCTCTTGTTCAAACATAAGTTCCTCACGTTAGAGAATTGAGTGAAGTGTAGACATGTACATTTGTATTTCCGGATGTGTGGAACGATTCTGCCTGATGTTTATTTATTGTTTTGTGCATGCTACTTACAGTACATGTTGTATTTTACCTGTATTTACAAGGATAAAATACATACTGTAATCTTTTGGATAAGGCATTAAATTACATGTAGATATATTTTGCGTTTGTCTGACCAAACAGAAAAATCACCCAAAATATCGACCCCTTGATTAAGTGGTCACCTCGCTTAAGCAGTCAATTTGGCCACTTCCCTTGGCTGGCCGCTTAACACAGGTTTTACTGTAATGGCACATGGACAAAGTAATTTATTTTTTGCCAGGGCAGAAACTGTAGAATCATAATTATCTACTGTATATTATATCATAAGCAAACAGAGTATACCTATAGGAGCTTCTGATCTTGATCTACTCTGTTTGCAAAGGCATAGAAAAGCGTATTTATGGAGTAAAGGGTTAAAAGCTTGCTAGTGTTAAATTTTTATGCCCCCAGATCAGGTCTGGGGGCATATTGTTTTTGACCAGTCTGTTTGTTTGTTTGTTTGTTTGTCAGCAACATTAACATTGGTCATAACTGTTGAGCCAGTACAGTTAGAGACTTGATATTTGGCATGCATATGTATCTCATAAAGCCCAACATTTTGAAGGGTGACATGTCAAGGTCATCCTTCAAGGTCAGAGGTCAAATATATAGCTCAAATCACTGACTTTAACATTGGCCATAACTTTTGAATCAATAGAGATAAGACTTGATATTTTGCATGCATGTGAATCTCTTAAAGCTGCACATTTTGAGGGGTGACATATGAAGGTCAAGGCCATCCTTCAGGGTCAAAGGTCAAATTGGATGGTGGCATAGTGTTTCACAAATACATCTTGTTCAAGCCTTAAAGCAGAATTGTTCAAATACAGAAAATTGAATAAACATCTTTGGAACTGATCAGATATCCTACCCCTGGATATACAATGGCACAATACATTTGATCTTTGCAGATTTTTACAAATTTCATTATGTTCACAGATCATAAAAAATCTGCATGATATGACCTTTATAGAGTCAACTACCCACGAGTTGTCACAATGTAAGGTTTGGAGAGAAATGTGAATGTTTGCATCTGAAATACACCCATAATCTAGAGCTGTGTGAAATTCACCCATAAACTAGAGCTTAGTGAAATACACCCATAATCTAGAGCTGTGTGAAGTACACCCATGATCTAGAGCTGTGTGAAATGCACCCGTAATTGGTGAAATACGCCCATAATCTAGGGCTGTGTGTAATACTGCCGTATTCTTGAGCTGTGTGAAATACACCCATAATCTAGAGCTGTGTGAAATACACCCATAATCAAGAGCTGTGTGAAATACACCCACAATCTAGAGCTGTGTGAAATACACCCATAATTCATGAAATACACCCATAATCTAGAGCTGTGTGTAATACTTCCGTAATCTTAAGCTATGTGAAGTACACCCATAATCTAGAACTGTGTGATTTTATACACCCGTAATCTAGAGCTATGTGTAATAAACAATGAAGATCCTGATAAGACACCATTTTCAAGGGCCCATTTTTGTACATTTTTAGCTCACCAGAGCACAAAGTGCTCAGGGTGAGCTTTTGTGATCGCCTGATGTCCGTCAGCGTGCGTCGTCCGTCGTCGAGCATCAACAATTTGAACCTTTAAAAATCTTCTCCTCTGAAACTACAGGGTTCTTAGCTTTCATCTTTGGTACATAGCATCATCTGTGGGTCCTCTACAAAAGTTCTATAAATTATGCCCTTGGTGTCAAAATTGGTCCGCTCCAGGGGTGCCTTGTTTTCAATAGAAACATATAGTAAAACTTTGAAAATCTTCTCCTCTGAAACTGGAAGGTTCTCAGCTTTCATAATTATTTGGCACATAGCATCATTTTCAGGTCCTCTACAAAAGTTGTATAAATTATGGCCCTGGGGTCAAAATTGGCCCCGCACCAGGGGTGGGCAGTTTTCAATGGAAACAAATAGTGAAATCTTTGAAAATCTTCTTCTCTGAAACTGGAAGGCTCTCAGCTTTCATATTTGGCACATAGCATCATGTAGGTCATCTACAAACATTATATAAATTAAGGCCCTTGGGTCAAAATTGGCCCCGCTCCAGGGTTGGGCAGTTTTCAATAGAAACATTTGTGAAATCTTCTAAAATCTTCTCGTCTGAAATTGGAAGGCTCTCAGCTTTCATATTTGGCACAGAGCATCTTCTTCAGGTCCTCTACTAAAGTTAGATCAATTATGGCCCGGGGGTCAAAATTGGCCCCGCCCCAGGGGTGGGCAGTTTTCAATAGAAACAAATAGTGAAATCTTTGAAAATCTTCTTCTGAAACTTGAAGGTTCCCAGCTTTCATATTTGGCACATAGCATCATGTTCAGGTCCTCTACAAACCTTATATAAATTATGGCCCGGGGTCAAAATTGACCCCGCCCCAGGGGTGGGCAGTTTCCAATAGAAACAAATTGTGAAATCTTTGAAAATCTTCCTCTCTGAAACTGGAAGGTGCTCTGTTTTCATATTTGGAACAGAGCATCATGTTCAGGTCCTCTGCAAAATTTATATAAGTTAAGGCCCTTGGGGTCAAAATTGGCCCAGCTCCAGGGGTGGGCAGTTGCCAATAGCAACATATGGTGAAAACTTTGAAAATCTTCTCGTCTGAAACTGTAATGTTCTCAGCTTTCATATTTGGCATATAGCATCATGTTCAGGTTATCTACAAAAGTTATATAATTTGTGCCGCATGGGTCAAAATTAGCCACGCCCCAGGGCAGGCTAGTTTTCTATAGAATCATATAGTGAAAACTTTGAAAATCTTCTCCTGATTGTCTGGTGAGGGCTTCAGGGCCATTCTGGCCCTCTTGTTCGCTAATCTGGCACAAAGTTCCAAGGTGAGCTATAGCAATTGCCTTTTCCATCACCTGTCATTAACAATTCTTTAACCCTGTCATTGTTGAATATTCATGCTGGAAATAATGACATCATGATTATTTATTATCTATCAGGGTGAGCTTTTGGGAGACTTGAATGTCTGGCATCCGTCATACGTCGTCAACAATTTGCTTGTGAACACTCTAGTGGTCATAATATTAGTCCAATCTTCATGAAACTTTGTCAGAATGAATGTCGTGATAAAATCTCGGACTAGTTTGAAAGTGGGTCAAGTTGGATTAAAAACTAGGTCACTAGGTCAAATAGTAGGAAAACCTTGTGAACCCTCTAGAGGTTACATTTTTAGCCCAATTTTCATGAAACTTGGTCAGAATGATCGTCTTCATAAAATAAGTGGGTTACGTGGGGTAAAAAACTAGGTCAAACAGTAGAAAAAGCTTGTGAAAACTCTAGTGGTCACAATTTTAGTCCAATCTTCATGAAACTTGGTCAGAATGAATGTCTTGATAAAATCTCGGACGAGTTCTAAAGTGGGTCATGTGGGGTTAAAAACTAGGTCACTATGTCAAACAGTAGAAAAACATTGTGAACACTCTAGTGGTCACATATTTTGTCCAATCTTCATGAAACGTAGCCAAAATGATTGTCTTAATAAAATCTCTAACGAGGTTGAAAGTGGGTTATGTGGGGTTAAAAATGAGGTCATTAGGTCATTAGGTCAAATAGTAGGAAAACCTTGTGAACAGTCTAGAGGTCACGTTTCTAGCCAAATCTTCATGAAAATTGGTCAGAATGATTGTCCTAATAAAATCTTGGACTAGTTTGAAAGTGGGTTATGTGTACTCAAAAAGTAGGTCACTGGGTCATATCTTAGAAAACTCTTATTTACACTCCAGCACCCTCATTTTTAGCCCATTCTTCCTCAAACTCGCTCAGAGTGTTTGTCTTGGTGATATCAAGGTTGAATGTGATAATAGGTGGGGTTTGAATAAAAAGTAGGTCACCAGGTCAAATCTTAGAAAAATTACTCTTGAGGGCACATTTTTAGCCCAATCTTCATTGGTCAGAATCTTCGAAAATCTTGTTTTGCAGAACCACTGCTCATGATCCACTATTAACATTGTTCAAATATGGTCCGTAATGTTAATATTGGCCCTACCCATGGGCCACCCAGAAAAATCTTAAATCTCTGGTAATCAGGTGAGCGATTATGGGCCATCTTGGCCCTCTTGTTTATAATGGAATATGTACAACAGATATAGAAACTTGAGAGTCAGATCTAGTATAATTTTATAAGCAAACAGAGTAGACCCTGATTAGTTGGCTCCTGGGTCTACACTGTGTGTAAAGATGTGAATTAAGTAGCTTGTGTTAAAGGCATGTGAAATCACGGACTTTAACATTGGCCATAACTTCTCATGAAGCTGCACATTTTGATCGATGATATGTCAAGGTCATCCTTCAAGGTCAAATTGACCGGGCATAGTGTTTCACAAACACATCTTGTTTATAAAAAGTTTTAGATGGTCACATGAGCTAAAAATACATTTTATAAAACAAATGCTTTAATTTAAATGACATCTAAGTCACAGACTGGATTATCTTCCTGTAACTCTCTACTGAAGTTATACGAGGAGTGTTTGAAAAGTACCAGTAGTGGCTTCACTGGCAGCTTTTCCATACTTCGCTCAATTTCCAAGAAATGACTGAGACTTTCAAAGTACTCTCCACCTGACTATACACACTTCCAGGTGCAAAATTCAGAAAATGTATATTGGAAGTATTGTTTAGGTATACTTGTTATACACTGGTATAGAGCTCTTCCAACTACGCTGCACCTTCTTAACCCATTACCTCATATGCTATTTTTAGATACAACCTCTTTGAATAAATCTACAGAAAAGGAGCATTAACTAGGGAAAAGGAAAATTTTAGAATTTTGTTGTTGAAACCATTGTGATAAATAGAGCATTTGCTCCTTTATCACAATGGTTTCACAAAGTGACTTCTACAGTCGTCAAAAGTCGTCAAAATCATGGGAACGGGTTAAGCATGATTTAATGTATGAGTTCAACCAAAAGTCATAATGGGTGAGATGAGGGCTATATGGTGGATGTGGTAAAACTTCCCTGTGATCTCCTTGAGGTATTGCTGTACTACAACTGAACAATGGACTGGTGCGTTGTCATGTAGCAGCTTGATGTCGTTTGCTTCTGACTGTGGGTGTTTAACTGTATAGTGGTCCAGAACAGCAGAGAGGACATTTTCTTTGCAAAATGTGCCAGTAACACTACCATGTTCAGGGACAGGGACTTTATCAGTTACATGGAAATTTGGCAAGGTGTACGGTCTGGTATGACTGGGTTAGATCTCATATTTCTTGAGGCTAACAGGAAATTTGGCAGAGTGGATGGGCTGGTATGACCGGGATAGATCCCGTATTTCCTGAGGCGTTACCCGTCAGAGATCCAATTTATCTAAATTAGAAACGAACAACTCTTATTTTTGCTGACATTAGATCTCTAACTATATGACGGCATGACAAGGAAAACATGATGTCATCACAGAGCAAATATGACGTTTCAGAGCAATTCCAAAAGAGGAATTCAAACGTCGCTGGTAAACAATTGACGGTTGTACAAGTTGTACTGAGATGTTGATAGTGTCAAATTGAGGAACATATAAGGTACAGATTTTTATCCCCCACCGCATAGCGGAGGGGGGTTATAGGAATGGCCTTCGTCTGTCCGTCTGTCTGTCTGTCTGTCTGTCCGTCTGTCTGTCCGTAACAATTTCGTGTCCGCTCCATATCTCCTATACCCCTTGAAGGATTTTCAATAAACTTGCCTCAAATGTTAACCAAGTTAAGACTATGTGCAGAACATATGTGGCAGATATGTCGGCTCAAGGTCAAGGTCACATTTCAAGGTCAAGGGTTTTAACCTTTAATTTCCATTGCATTTTTGTGTCCGCTCCATATCTTCTAAACCCTTAGAAGGATTTTCATAAAACTTGAGTCAAATATTAAATGAATTGAGACGATGTGCAGAACCCATGCGGCAGTCATGTTGACTCAAGTTCAAGGTCACGTTTGAAGGTCAAGTGTTCTAACCTTTAATTTCCGTTACATTTTCGTGTCCGCTCCATATCTTCTAAAGCCTTTGAAAGATTTTCATAAAAGTTTAGTTAAATGTTGGCTAAATTGAGACGATGTGCAGAACACATGTGCCAGTCATGTCGGCTCAAGGTCAAGGTCGCATTTGAAGATCAAGTGTTCTTACCTTCAATTTCCATTTTAGTTTCGTTATCTCCTATACCCCTTGAAGGATTTTCAAGAAACTTGCCTCAAATGTTAACCACGTTGAGACAATGTGCAGAACATATGTGGCAGTCATGTCGGCTCAAGGTCAAGGTCACATTTGAAGGCCAAGTGATTTAATCTTCAATTTCCATTACATTTCGTGTCCGCTCCATATCTTCTAAACCATTTGAAGGATTTTCATAAAACTTGAGTCAAATATTAACCGAATTGAGATGATGTGCAGAACACGTGTGGCAGTCATGTCGGCTCAAGGTCAAGGTCACATTTGAAAGTCGTGTTCTTACCTTCAGTTTCCATTATATTTGTTTCCGCGTCCTATTTTCTTAACAACTGGAAGGTTGAATGTCAACCACGTTAAGACCCATTGTATCACCTTAAGGTCAATGTCTTAATTTAGGTGGCGGCGGTGGGGGATATAGCTGTCCTTTGGACTGCCTTGTTACGTTTAATATCGATTATTTGGTCATAATCCATTCAGAATTAATGAAATTTTGAATCGACACTTAAAAACAAAAACAAAACGAATGACGTCACACATTAAACTTGAATTCTACATTCACCGTGTGGAATCCGCCGAATACGGTCCTGTACACCCCAGCAGACTTTGGTAAACTGACAAGGATTTACTCTGATGGGTAATAAAAGCAACAATTCCACCTGAGTCAAAGAACAGGACATGCATAACCTGCCTGACGCTTCTTCTCCGCCAAGCAATACAGTGTCTGTCATTATATCCACCCACCCACATTCTGTTTATTGTCAGACTCAAATAAGTACAACCACATCTCATCACCTGCTACAGTGTCTCTGATATGTCTAGAGTCCTTGTTTTTACATTTGACGAGCAGGGCAGAAGCTGCTTCTACCCTGTCCCTCTTTTGCTGAGAGGTTAATAAATGTGGTATCCAGTGGGCACAAACCTTCTGCAGATTTAACTTTTTCTTTTAAAATCAGAAAAGAACACTGACAAATTAAGGCCCAATATATTTTGCCCTCTGCTTGACTGTGCAGTCAAGAGGGTGCCTAGGCGAGCCTCATCTTTCGAGTTGATTCTTCCTCCATCTTTAAAGTGATATATCAATCAGACAATAGTATGGTGTGAAAGTGCAATGACCCCATACACTTTGTGCAAGTTGGCCTTAATTTCTGATGAATTGATGCCTGGCAAGCAGTCTGCGTATCTTACAATACGCCCTCTTGTCGTAACAAAAATTGCAGCCAGTTTCATTCATTTTTTCAGCCAGTATGACATACAAAAAATCAATAGTCTTTCCATTGATATGCCATACTTGTGACTGCCCATGCAAATCGTGAAAATACCAGACTTCCACTACACATACTTTCAAATGGCCCTCGTATAACTGTTTCGAATGTGCTATATAAGTAGATAACAGCAGCTAATAATAAACTGTAATTATACCCCCACAAACAGAGTTTGAGGGGGGTATACTGGAATCAGCCTGTTGGTCGGGCGGGCGGTCGGTCGGTCGGGCGGGCGGGCGGTCGGTCGGTCTGTCTGCAAAATCTTATACGGCGAACTCCTCCTTCACTTTCAACCCGATTCTCTTGACACTTGGCATAATTGTTAATCAGGAGTAGTAGATGTGCAAGACACAAATTTCAGGTCTCTGTGACCTTGACCTTGACCTTTGGCCTTGAAATTGGTCTTGAAATTGGCAGGCAAAAGCTTGTACTTTGAACTCCTCCTTTACATTCAACCTGATTCACTTGATACTTGGCATAAATGTTACTCAGGAGTAGTAGATGTGCAAGACACAAATTTCAGGTATCTGTGACCTTGACCTTGACCTTTGGCCTTGAAATTGGTCTTAAAATTGGCAAGCAAAATCTTGTACTTTGAACTCCTCCTTCTCTTTCAACCTGATTCACTTGGTACTTGCCATAAATGTTACTCAGGAATAGTAGATGTGCAAGACACAATTTTCAGGTCTCTGTGACCTTGACCTTTGGCCTTGAAATTGGTCTTGAAATTGGCAGGCAAAATCTTGTACTTTGAACTCCTCCTTCAATTTCAACCTGATTCACTTGATACTTGGCATAAATGTTACTCAGGAGTAGTTGATGTGCAAGACACAAATTTCATGTCTCTGTGACCTTGACCTTGACCTTTGTTCTTGAAATTGGCAAGCAAAATCTTGTACTTTGAACTCCTCCTTCAATTTCAACCTGATTCACTTGATACTTGGCATAAATGTTACTCAGGAGTAGTAGATGTGCAAGACACAAATTTAAAGTCTGTGTGACCTTGACCTTTGGCCTTGAAATTGGTCTTAAAATTGGCAAGCAAAATCTTGTACGGCAAATTTCAACCTGATTCATTTGATACTTGGCATAAATGTTACTCAGGAGTAGTAGATGTGCAAGACACAAATTTCAGGTCTCTGTGACCTTGACCTTGACCTTTGGCCGTGAAATTTGTCATGATATTGGCAGGCAAAATCTTGTACTTTGAACTCCTCCTTCAATTTCAACCTGATTCACTTGATACTTGGCATAAATGTTACTCAGGAGTAGTAGATGTGCAAGACACAAATTTAAAATATCTGTGACCTTGACCTTTGGCCTTGAAATTGGTCTTAAAATTGGCAGGCAAAATCTTGTATACGAACTCCTCCTTCACTTTCAACCTGATTTACTTGATACTTGGCATAAATGTTACTCAGGAGTAGTAGATGTGCAAGACACAAATTTCATGTCTCTCACTGTGACCTTGACCTTGACCTTTGGCCTTGAAATTGGCAGGCAAAATCTTATACTTTGAACTCCTCCTTCAATTTCAACCTGATTCACTTGATACTTGGCATAAATTACAGAATTTGCTCTATTTGAACTTTGGGTATTTTTGTTATTTGGTCCTGTTACATGTTCAAAACTTGGATTTGCAATCAAGGCTGCCGTGGGGGGGGGGGGGGGTATTCATCACCTTTAGTGATACATGTAGTTCTAGTTACTTTTAATTTCTTTAACCATTTCCTTCATAGAAACGCCATTTCACGTCTTTGCAAACTGAGTAGACTCAGATCTAAAGGCATCTGCAGGAGCTGCTTGATCAGAGTCTCCTCTGTTTGCTTTTGAAAGTATTTACATAATTATATAGATCTGATCCTTCAATGTTTGTCTAAGCCAACACTTCCCTTTTAATGTTTACCTTTATTAAAACTAAGTGAATTAATATTGATGAAATGATCAATTCATGCATTAATGTTCAACAGGGAAAGGGTTTGACAATATCTCCACTGATTGGGATTGGACTAAACTTTACAGGAAAGATGCTTGGATGGACTTCTATCAACATGAAGTTCTTATTTGCAGTTTCTTTAGCCATTTCCCAGTTGATATAATAGTTCTGATTTGCAAGTTATTTTTAACCCTCTCCCTGTTGAAGATCCTTGTAAGAATTTGTGTAATAATGACATCATGAATATTTATTAGTTGGTTTATTTATAATTGCACATGTACATTGGACTTCATTGGTATTGGTAGAAATTGTAGAGGCAAGTCTGTGTTAATTTCATAAGTAATCAGAGTAGACTCTGATCAGATGGTGAGCAATACATGGTGGTGGTGGTGTTGCATGGACATCACTGACAGACAGGGACAATTTGTATGTCATGTGCATGCTTCATCCAAAGATATAGGCACAGTAGTCTCAAAGAGATGATTCTATTGATCTGTGTCTAGTCATTAGAATAATCTTAAATAGACAATCTTAATTATTGGTTTAGTATATAAATTAATAAAGAACTGTCATAAAAAGGCCTTTTAGCTTAACCACTCTCATCTGAGTTCTGTTGAAATTGTTTAATGTTTGTGTTTTGTACTTTACAGGTTACTTTCGGGAATTATAAGATTCCAATAGGTTATCTGCAGTACGAGTTTGATAAAACAGTGCAACAGATTACTATCATAGCCGGAGCTGTAGGAGGCAGTCTAGTGGCCATTATAATCATTGGTATGTTTCTCTCTGCTACAAGCTAACTCTTAAGAGTTTATACAGCATTGTATATCATTCTACATACAGTAGAACATCTCCTAAGCGTCCATTTATTCATTGAACATAGGAGTCATAAAAAGCAGGTGGTTGCTTAATGCAGAGCAAAGAAAATGCAGAAAGCTCCTATATACCACCTGCCTTATGATCTCAAAATGAGACCTCGGAGCGCCGGGGGGGGGGGGGGGGGGGTATAGGAATGGCCTTCTTCCATCTATCTGTCTGTAACAATTTTGTATCTGTTCCATATCTCCCTTACCCCTTGACAGATTTTCATGAAACTTGCATCAAATGTTAAACAAGTTGAGACAATGTACAGAACACATGTGGCAGGCATGTCCACTCAAGGTAAAGGTCACATTTTAAGGTCAAATGTTCTAACCTTCAATTTCCATTACATTTTCATGTCTACTCCATATCTTCTGAACCCTTTGAAACATTTTAATAAAACTTGAGTCAAATGTTAACCAAATTGAGATGATTTGCAGGACACATGTGGCAGTCATGTCAGCTCAAGGTCAATGTCCCATTTGAAGGTCAAGTGTTTTAACCTTCAATTTCTATTATATTTTCATGTACGCTCAATATCTTTTATACCCATTGAAGGATTTTCATAAAACTTGAGTCAAATATTAGCTAGACTGAAACAATGTGCAAAACACATATTGCAGTCATGTCAAGTCAAGTTCACATTTGAAGGTCAACTGTTTGTCCAAAACTATTTTGTCACCACTCCATATCTCCTATAACCCAGGAAGGATTGTCATGAAACTTACGTCAAATGTTAACCAAGTTGAGACAATGTGTATAACACAATCATGATGCAGTCATGTCATATCAAGGTCAATGTCACATTTGAAGGTCAACTGTTTTTGTCCTAAACAATTTGAGTCTCAATCACAGAATCACCAACTGTGGTAAGCCAATCACAATGGAGTCTCAATCACAGAATCAACAATAGTAGTAAGCTAATCTCAGTGGAATCTCAATCACAGAATCACCAACTGTGGTAAGCCAATCACAACAGTGTCCCAGTCACAGAATCACCAACTGGTAAGCCAATCACAACAGTGTCCCAGTCACAGAATCACCAACTGTGGTAAGCCAATCACAACAGTGTCCCAGTCACAGAATCACCAACTGTAGTAAGCCAATTACAACAGTGTCCCAGTCACAGAATCACCAACTGTGGCAAGCCAATCACAACAGTGTCCCAGTCACAGAATCACCAACTGTGGCAAGCCAATCACAACAATGTCTCGGTCACAGAATCACCAACTGTGGTAAGCCAATCACAACAGTGTCTCAGTTACAGAATCACCAACTGTGGTAAGCCAATCACAATAGTGTCCCAGTCACAGAATCACCAACTGTGGTAAGCCAATCACAACAGTGTCTCAGTCACAGAATCACCAACTGTGGTAAGCCAATCACAACAGTGTCCCAGTCACAGAATCACCAACTGTGGTAAGCCAATCTCATTTCACTAATGCTGCCACATAATGTATTAACATAGGAATCTGTGAAAAAGCAGATAGTTGCTTAATGCAGGACAAAGGTGGTGTAAATAGCTCCTATGGGAGCTTTCTGCAAAACTTTCATCCTGCATTAAGCTACCACCTGTTTTAAAAACCCATAATTAGACCTGACTGGTCCTATGAGCAAGACTTTGCTGTAGTAACTTTACTTACATGATAAGATTTGGGGAAATAATTGCAAGCAGTTTGTCTCCAGGTTAGATGACAGTTTGTCTCCAGGAATTGTTTTGCATTACACTCTGAAAGTGTTTTTAGAAGAAATTGAAAACATGTATTTTCTGTAATTCAGTTGTCGTTTGTGCAGTCATGAAGTATAAGAAGCAGGGCAAGAAAGCCAGCCAGCTGAATGATAGACTGACTACCATGGAAATGGAAATTAAGAATGTTGCAAAGGAAGGTTTGTTGAATTCTAACCCATTACCATGTACTTGATAAACACACATATTTAGATACAGTAAAACCTTAATTATTTGAACACTAAAATACATATTATTATCGATCTCTTAGACAGGTGGCAGCTTAATGCATGGTGAAAGTCATGCTGAAAGCTCCTGCTATATAATGTACAATGCGCTCCCTGGTGTCTTCTATATAATGTAGGGTGTTCCCTAGTGTCTTCTATATAATGTAGGGTGTTCCCTGGTGTCTGCTATATAATGTCATTCTGTTCCTGGTGTCTGCTATATAAATTAATGTACAATGTATTCCCTGGCGTCTACTATATAATGTACGGTGTTTCCCCTGGTGTCTACTATATAATGTACAGTGTATTCCCTGGTGTCTACTATATAATTTACAGTGTATTCCCTGGTGTCTACTATATATTATACAGTGTATTTCCTGGTGTCTACTATATAATGTAGTGTATTTCCTGGTGTCTACTATATAATGTACAGTGTATTCCCTGGTGTCTACTATATATTATACAGTGTATTCCCTGGTGTCTGCTATATAATGTACTGTGTATTTCCTGGTGTCTACTATATATTATGCAGGGTGTTCTCTGGTGTCTACTATATATTATGCAGGGTGTTCCCTGATGTCTACTATATAATGTACAGTGTATTCCCTGGTGTCTACTATATATTATACAGTGTATTCCCTGGTGTCTACTATATATTATACAGGGTGTTCCCTGGTGTCTGCTATATAATGTACAGTGTATTTCCAGAAATCTACTATATAATGTACAGTGTATTCCCTGCTATATAATATACAGTGGTATTTACTGATGTCTGCTATATAATATACAATGTGTTTCCTGGTGTGTTTCCTACATATACATGTATAAGCCTCTAGTCTGTATGGGCCTTTATTCTATTTTCATACAAGAATTAATCAATATTCATAATGGATTTAGACTTGTATGAATATTCATGAAGTAAAGGGTTAAGGTCAGTTATTTGAACTGTCACTATTGTCATACTTAGGGTTACATCTATGGGACAGCCATCTTTCACTATATTTTACCTATGAAAACTATGAATTCAATGTGATACCAGGGGTCCCAGGTTCAATCCCCCTCCAGACCAAGTCCACCCGATGAGACATTATAAAGTGCTATACACTGAGAATCTAAAAGAACCAGAGAAACTGTCGATAAGAAGAATAGGGTTTTGCACACTGGTTTCTCAGTATCCACTCCCTTCTCTCTTGGGCATCCAATTAGCCAAAGGTTGACAGAAACAAGCAACCAATTTGATACAGTAGAACCTCACTTAAGTAGCTATCATGGGTCTGTAAGGTAGGTGGTAGCTTAATTCAGGTCAAAAATAATGCAGAAAGCTTCTATAGGAGCTTTCTACATCATTTTTGCCCAGCATTAAGCAACAACCTGCATTTTAACCCTTCCCCAATTCAATATTCATGCAAGAAATAATGACATCATGAATTTTGATTAGCTGTATTATTGTAATGTAAGATTTTCAAAGGAATGTCTTGCCTAGACAAAAACTGAAGATTCAGGTCTATATCATATCATAAGCAAACAGAGCAGACCCTGAACTGGGTCTACTCTGTGCGCAAATGCGTGAAAAGGAGTTGATATGAAGGAAAGGGTTAAGACTCCAGTGTTCAATAAGTGATAGACCGCTTAAGACATGTTCTACTGTATTAGCTGCCACTGAACCTTGTGATAGAGTCAGTCTCTTCCCACCCCTAGCAAATTTAGACTGCACTGCACAGTATGCAGCTAAGTAGAGGGATATTCCTTTACATATTTGCTAGTTGATTACATGAAATTTACTTGCAGCTTAGTAGAGTGATCTCCCTTTACATACTTGCATATTTATTACATGAAATTTACTTATGCCTAATGAAAAATATCAAGACAATCAAAATGGTTCAATTCTTAGATTGAAATGAACCAAATCAAATATGCAATCTTAGGTTTTTAATGCAAACAGGGTAGATACAGATCAGACAGCTCCTGTAGGTCAAGGTCCGCTTGGTTTGCTTATGGTACAACATAGACATTATTCTATAGTTTTGTAAGGGCTTAGAATGAAATTAATTAATATTCATGATGTGATTATTTCTTACATAAAATATGCAGTAAAGGGTTAACCTTAACTGTTTACTCATTCAAATAATGATGATGTATGGGTTACTACTTTTTTAGCTCACCTGAGCCAAAGGCTCAAGGTGAGCTATTGTGACCGCCTGTCGTCCGTCGTCCGTCTGTCCGTCTGTCCGTCTGTCCGTCTGTCCGTCTGTCCGTCTGTCCGTCTGTCCGCACTCACCAAAGGGTAGTTGTGTGACTTTTTCTAACTAGTCCCACAAGTAAAATCATTAACCTGGCCATCTCTTGTGACATTAACCTGGCCATTTCTTGTGACATTAACCTGGCCAGTTGTGGGACATAGGGTTAGGGTTAGGGTTAGCTTCCAGATCATTCTTTTCCAAAGTTAGAGCCAAAAATAGTTTTTCTTGTGGGACTAGTCACACAAGAAAAGATCAAAGGAAAAAGTCACACAACTACCCATTTGTTAGTACGTCCGTCTGTCCGTCCGTCTGTCCGTTCACTTTTATTTCAAATGACTTCTTCTCCTAAACCACTGGGAGGATTTCAACCAAATTTCACAGAAATGTACCTTAGGATGTCCTCTATCAGTTTTGTTAAAATCATGACCCCCGGGCAAAAAATGGCCCCGCCCCACTACTTTTACAGGTTTTTTTTTTAAATCTTTAAAAATCTTCTTCTCTGAAACCACAATTTCTAGAGCTTTGATATTTGGTATATAGCATCATCTAATGGTCCTTTACCAAGTTTGTTAAAATGATGACCCCCGGGCCAAAAATGGCCCTGCCCTGGGGCTTGTAGTTTTTACATAGACTTATATAGGGAAACCTTTAAAAATCTTTTTGTCTGAAACCACATAATCTAGAGCTAAGATATTTGGTATGAAGCATCACCTAATATACCACTACAAGGTGTGTTCAAATAATGACCCCTGGGCCATAAATGGTCTCACCCTGGGGTTTTATGCTACTTAACATCAGAATCTGTAACACTTAAAAGGTAATTTCCTCACAGTTATTTCCCTTGTCCCATCAGCATAGCCATAAGGGACAAAGGGAGATAACTGCATTGGATTGCTAGTATCATTCTATTTATAACTATTTATAATAAAATGTTGAAGGTGAATCAGTGTAGCTGTTTTAGAAGGCATAGAAACATCTATCAAATTCCATTAGCAAATAACAGACCTTGATCCTATAGGAGCCACCTTATCTGGGTCTACTCTGTTTGCAGATGCATGAAAACAAGTTTACATGAGAGAAATTAAGGGTTAAATAAACAACTCCAGATCTGCAGACCAGCAGCAGGTCAAAGTTACAGCTGCTTGGCAGTAAAATCTCTCCAGGTCAATGCTGACTCTTAACTCTTTGCATGCTAGTGGTGAAACTGTGATTACCTATGCAAACAGTTTGGATCCAGATGAGAGGCCGCATACTGCGGCGTCTCATCAGGATCCAAACTGTTTGTCATCTTAACCATATTTTTGCAAAAAAATGAAAGTAAGTTTATTTTAAGAATTGAAGCAGATGACAATAACTTTTTGTTGCAGACGAAACATTAAAGGCATTTTGACCCATTAACCCCAGTGTGTAGTGTGAGTGATTCCAATGTCTCTCAAATTAGATGTGAGAGATATAGGAAAGTAACAATTCAGGCAATCAAGGAAAATGATCACCATCTAGACTTTTGATCTGGGTCCAAACCCAACTGATGTAAGTCATGGTAATGTTTAAGAAAACTGTGAAAACATGATTATGAAATGGCCCAACTGATATAAGTCATGGTAATTCTTAAGAAAACATGATAATGCATTTGCCCCCCCCCCCCCCCCCCCCCTTTAACAATGATAGGTTAAACTTACTACTGTGGATTAAGTCTGCTGCCCCAAAAAGCATCTTAAATATTACTTTTTCATAAAATTTGATGACAACACATTAAAAAGTTCTAAAATGTCTGAATCTTGTATGATATTAATGAAATAACTAAGTAAATATAACTTCATTATAACAGTAGAGGTAACTCTTCTCAATTTCAATTGTTAAAAATACTAATGACCCGTTTAATTGAATTATCTTCAGATATTCACACCTAGAGCTAGAATTATTTCTAAACACCTATTAACCCTTAACCTGTTTGCTTTGACAAAAATTGATCTGGGACCACTCTTGTTTGCTAATGCTTAAAAAAAATTTATTGCCATAAATAGAAGTTTTAGCTTTGAAAAAAACTGTAAAATCAAATCTATATCTTGTCAAATGTAAAAAGAGCAGACCCTGATCAGACAGCTTCTATAGCAGCCGTCTGATCTAGTCTACTCTTATTTTTAATGTGTAAAACACATTATTTCTCTGAAGAGAAGTTTTTGCTTTGACAAAAACTGTAGAATCCGATCTATATTGTGTCAAAAGAAACAGAGAAGACCCAGATCAGACAGCTTCCGTAGGAGTCGTCTGATCTGAGTCTACTCTGTTTGCTAATGCATAAAAACAGCTTTATATGAGGGAAAGGGTTAAACGATTTTTAAAGATATTCTTATTGGTCATTTCACACAAAAACTGGCATTATGTACTGCCTAGCACTCTATTTGCCTATATACCTGGGTCAAGGTATAATTGCATAGCTTTATTGAAGTCATTTGAATTTCTCAAAGACCAGTTTTAGGCATTTTGAGCTAAGGCAAAAATGGCACAAGTTGTAAACAGTTTAGGTCTTGGTCAACCAGTCACTTGGTATTAGTTCTGAATTCAGTTCAAGTTTATTCAGCAGTTAAAGGGTGAAAGCAGTGCACTAAGCTTATTTCATCTGCTAGAAATGTTGTCCACTGAAAAATTAACATGTCAATATACATGTATTACTGTAACTCAGGTGAGCGATATAGGGCCAATGGCCCTCTTGTATATAAGCATGATACATGTACTGTTTAGTCATAAAAAAGAAGTTACTGATTGGATTATTTTGTTGTCACAGAATTTTTCCACATGCACAATACAATGTCTGGTGTGAACAAGAATCTGGTTGAGCAGGGTTTTCCATACCATAGCTACCAACAGTATGCCTTCAATACAATGTTTCCTACCGACTACATGGATAATCACCCTCTGTTACACGAGCCAGTTGTAAGTAAAGGAAAGGTACGCATGTAGTATCTAGTTGGCATGCTCTAATTCCTGGGCATTTGCAGATAGAAATACCATCATCATCTCCCAATAAAATATAACGGAAACTTGTACATAGTATTTATACTCATCTTAGTTATGATATGCGTAATAGTTGTGTTAAAATTTTAAGAAATATTGTAAATTTTGTTTGAGAACATTTAACCCTTTCCCTAATGAATATTAATGTGTGTATTGGTTGCTTAATGAATATTCATTAACTTTTATGATGGGAACTTTTCAAGGGAATGTTTTGCATTGACAAAAACTCTAGGATCAGATCTGTATAATTCCATGAGCAGAGCAGACCCTGATCAAATGGCTCCTACAGGAGCCATTTGATCTGGGTCTACTCTGATTGCAAGTCCTTCGGACGAGACTATAAACCGAGGTCCGATGTATCAGTGCTTTACACTGGGCATCTAAAAGAACCAGAGTAACTCAGTCGATAATAAGAGTAGGGCATCGCGCCCGGGTTTCTCTGTATACTCTCCCCTCTCTCTGGGGCGTCCAATTAGCCCATAGTGAGCAGAAACGGATGTAAATCAACACAAACTCTGTTTGCAAAGGAGTAAGAAAGCATGTATATGAGGGAAAGGGTTATCAACTGCTGTAAATATTCCTACTATAATCAGTTTCCAAATTTAAATTGCATTAAATGCATTCTTTTGTACATGTAGATCCAAGCAGAACGTTTTTGCAATGGGAAGAATAGAAATATCTTCCAGTAGAGATTATCCAAATTGGAGACTTTGAAAGCTTTCACAATGGTGTCATATTGAACAAACAGCAAATATTTGGATGACCTAAGCCTTTCAAACACTGAATGTTTTTAGTTAAATGGCCTACAAGTATATAAATAATTATAAAGTCCACTCTGACAGTATGAAAGGCTTAAACTTGTAGAGGAATTTGAATGAGAAACTGCTGACGCTTATCAGAGAACTACTCTAGGAGCCCTCTGATCTGGGTCTACAATTTGTTTCTCACATTTGATAGGTTAAAGATTGGTTTTACAGTACTAGAATGCAAGGTAGCAGTCAAGATTTATACATTTTGATTTGTATACATATTCATTCATTTATATCTGGATATGCCCTTGCTGTGTGTGTGTGTGTGCACCAAGAATGCATACAGGTGTCTTGTAAAAATCTTCTCTCTCAGTAAAGTTTATCATGTGCAGGAGGGGATCTGTATATCTCTCTGTACTTCTGTACTCAATGAATATTCATGTAAGAAATAATGGCATCATGAAAATCAATTAACATATTTTTTATAATGGAAATATGACCAAGGAAATGTGTTATCATGACAGAAACTGTCATTATTATGTCATGTTAAAAAAATATCTACTTAATATTCATAATTCCTTGTATGAATATTCATTGAGTAAAGGATTAACTGTTTAATGTTGAAAACAAAGAAAGAAGAGTAGCATTTATTGCAAGACTCCTGTCAAGTTCTTTAGTTATAACATCATATCTATTGATTGACATTCTAATGTACAAATGTATACAAGAGAATCCTACTGAATAACAGCTCCACATTACCTAAATACTGCATGACTATACATGCACATTGCAAACAGTGCAGATGGAGATCAGAGGTAGAGGATCTGTCTGATCAAGATCTGTACATTTTGTGTTCAAAAGTTCTCTAGCAAATAATACTGGTTAGACTATATGGTTAGACATGTATGATCCATTATAGTTAGACATGTATGATCCTATATAGTTAGACATGTATGATCCATTCCATTTTGAATATTAACCTTTCTCTTGATGATTTTTAAAATAATTGTCTCCTTCTTTACCCATGCCCAGTTGTATAATTACATATATCTTCACTGTGTACAAGTATTTTGCTGTGCAATCACTGCTGTGGAGTGCACTGGTTGCACAATCAACTTGTAAATAGTGCAGACCCTGATGAGACAGTTCCTGCAGGAGCTGTCTCATCTGGGTCTTCACTATTTACAAGTAACATAGGTATAATGACGTGAATAGCAAGCGAAGGGTAAGCATTCAAAGAGTAAGCTATTTTTACAGGAGAAAACCCTGATAAAATTAGTGTCATGGCTGTTTTGTTCAGTGGCGACCAATTGTATTTTTGTAATTCTCTCTGATTATGTTATCTGAGTCTATATTTATATTTTCAGGATTTTTTTCGTAACTGTTATGCAGAACATTTACTGTTATATCCATACTATAGATAATGTAAATCTGTTCTAGCACTAATTCTTTGCATGCTAACAGCACATTCATGATAAACTGTACAAACAGTTATGATCCAGAGTACAATGCTGAGCCACTGATCAGGAGTAAAACTGTTTAGACCTTTTACCCATGAATACATCATTTAACACCTTTGAAAAACAGGGCAGACTCAGATCAGATGGCTCCTATAGGATCCTATTTTTCTTATGGCATAATATAGATCGCATTGTATAGTTTTTGCAAGGGAAAAAAAATCCTGTGTTCACAAACCATTATATAAATTTATCTACTTAACCCTTTCCTCCATAAATACGCCTTTCTGCGCCTCTGTAACAACCACTTCTTGAAACCATTGTGATAAATAGAGCAAATTTATCACAATGGTTTCAAACTACAAAATTCTACAATTTTACTTTTCTCTAGTAAATGCTCCTTTTGGGTAGATTCATTCAAAGAGCTTGTATCTAAAAATAGCCTATGAGGTAATGGGTTAAAAAAAATCCTTTGAGAATTGTAGCAGATGAAAACATGTGCTGATTACAATTACTTTTAGTGCAAAGAGTTAACTCTTTCACTGATTTGCTAACAGAATAGACCCAGATCAGACAGCTCCTAAAGGAGCCGGCTTATCAGGGTCTACGCTGTTGCCATTGGCATGATATTGATATGATTCTGCAGTTTTTGTCCAAAACAAATAAATTACTTGAAATGTATACAATATAAAAATTCAACTAACAGATATTCATGAAATCATTATTTCTTACATGAATACTGAACAGGGAAAGGGTTAACCCATTCCCGCATATTGACGCCTTTTGGCGCCTCTGTAATAGTCACTTTTTGAAACCATTCTGAAAAATAGAGCATTTGCTCCATAGGAGCAAATGCTCTATTTATCAGAATGGTTTAAATACTACACAATTCTAAATATTTTGTTTTCTCTAGTAAATGCTCCTTTTGGGTGGACTTTTTCAAAGAGGTTAGGTCTAAAAATAGCCTAAGTGGGAAAGGGTTAATATGCTGATCTTTTCTCTGCAACCATTATAGGTGTAGTCCAGTAGGAATTATTTACTTTATAAACTTGGTCGTAAACGTTTTAGACGAAGAAACAGTCTATGCACAGAATTATGTCAGTATTATGATAGCATGAATTAGTATCTTGTGATATAATTATACAGTATATAAGATGAGGGGACAGAGCTACAGATAAAGGAGCGTACCCAAGTACTAAAATTGTCATTTCTCCATCAAACCCTATATTGTGACCACTCTTTAGAATTGTCTCTTTGAGACGATTCTAAAGAGTGATCACAAAATAGGGTTTGGTGGAGAAATAAAGAAAGTACTCTTGAAATGGTTTAATTTATGCATCTTATCTGGATCTCTGTGAGGGATGATGCATACAAAAATGTGACTTTATACACAGGACTATAGATAAAGGGACGTTTTTTAAGTCCTGAAATTGTCATTTCTCCCCAAAACCGTATGTTGGGACATGATGTCATGGCATTGTGCAGTGCTATATTGTGAACAAACAGGTGCTCATTCTTACTCATATCTCCACCAAACCCTACTTTGTGACATGATGTCATGGTATTGTGCAGTGCTATATTGTGAACAGACAGGTGCTCATTCTTCCTTGTTTCTCGACCAAACCTTATATTGTGACCTGATGTCTAGCATTGTGTAATGCTATATTGTGAATAAACATGCTAATTCTTACTCATTTCTCCACCAAACCCTAAGGTGTGACATGATGTCATGGCATTGTGCAGTGCTATATTGTGAACAGACAGGTGCTCATTCTTCCTTGTTTCTCCCCCAAACCTTATATTGTGACCTGATGTCTAGCATTGTGTAATGCTATATTGTGAATAAACATGCTAATTCTTACTCATTTCTCCACCAAACCCTAAGGTGTGACCTGATGTCATGGCATTGTGCAGTGCTATATTGTGAACAAATGGATGCTCATTCTTACCCATTGCTAAAATACACTCTATTAAACCCTTTACCTGATGAATGGATGTTCATTCTTACCCATTACCTGATGAATATTCCTTGAGATACACTCTATTAAACCCTTTACCTGATGAATATTCCTTGAGATACACTCTATTAAACCCTTTACCTGATGAATATTCCTTGAGATACACTCTATTAAACCCTTTACCTGATGAATATTCCTTGAGATACACTCTATTAAACCCTTTACCTGATGAATATTCCTTGAGATACACTCTATTAAACCCTTTACCTGATGAATATTCCTTGAGATCAAATGAGGCCATGAGTAATTATAAGTTGAATTTTTATAATGGGGCAGATGAAGACGGGCTATTTTTATAATGGGGCAGATGAAGACGGGCTATTTTTATAATGGGGCAGATGAAGACGGGCTATTTTTATAATGGGGCAGATGAAGACGGGCTATTTTTATAATGGGGCAGATGAAGACGGGCTATTTTTATAATGGGGCAGATGAAGACGGGCTATTTTTATAATGGGGCAGATGAAGACGGGCTATTTTTATAATGGGGCAGATGAAGACGGGCTATTTTTATAATGGGGCAGATGAAGACGGGCTATTTTTAGTTCGCCTTTTTAAAAGAAGTGGAGGTATTGTCATGATCCTCTCTTCGGCGTCGGTGTCTGCGTCGTCGTTGGTTAACCTTTTTGTTAAGGTCCATTTCTCAGAAACATTTAAGATATTTGGTTCACATTTGGTATGCGCATTCACTATCACAAGGGGAACCATTTCACAAGGATAGGTAACCCTAAAATTAATTTTGCCATAATTATGCCCTTTTTTGACTTAGAATTTTCATTGTTGGTTAAGTTTTATGTTAAGGTTCATGTCTCAGAATGAAACTGTCCAAAGTATTTGGTTCAGATTTGATATGCATCTTAACTATTATAAGGAGACCCATTTCACAAGGGCAGGTAACCCTAAACTTAATTTTGCTATAGTAATCTTCCCTTTCCGACTTAAACTTCCGCTACCTTATATCAAGTAAAGGGTGAACCTGTTTGTTTTTACAGATACAATAGTGCAATATTTTTTTATGCCCCCATAGACGATAGTCGGGGGGCATATTGTTTTTGCCCTGTCTGTCTGTCTGTCTGTTTGTCTGTTTGTCTGTTTGTTTGTCAGCAACTTTAACATTGGTCATAACTTTTGAGCCAGTATAGATAGAGACTTGATATTTGGCATACATATGTATCTCATGAAGCCGCACATTTTGAGGGGTGACGTGTCAAGGTCAAGGTCATCCTTCAAGGTCAGAGGTCAAATATATGGGTCAAATCGCCGACTTTAACATTGGCCATAACTTTTGGACCAGTAGAGATAGAAACTTGATATTTGGCATGCTTGTGTATCTCATGAGGCTGCACATTTTGAGGGGTGACATGTCAAGGTCAAGGTCAGAGGTCAAATATATGAGGGGGCATAGTGTTTCACAAACACATCTTGTTTTATTGGCCATCATGCAAAAGGTTGCATTTTTCACATGTTATTATGAAACAAGCATTTATAGATAGATATATTTATTTCAGTAAAAGGTGTACATAACATGGCAAAACATAATTAAGATTACATATAAAAAGCCATGTAATGCGCTCTAGAAACCAAGGATAACACGTTTGTCCTAAATTCATGAATGTTTTATAGGATCTAGATCAATACCTGAACTTGCTATGCTTTTGGTATTAACTTGGTAACACTAGAGTTATAGCCCTTGCCATAGATAATATCATTGCTACACAGATGTGTGTAGAGCATTCTGTGTCCTGTGGACATGCTTAACAGATGTGTGTAGGGCATTCTGTGTCCTGTGGACATGCTACACAGATGTGTGCAGGTTATTCTGTGTCCTGTGGACATGCTACATAGGTGTGTGTAGGGGATTCTGTGTCCCTTGGACATGTTTCTATTTTGATGAAGAATCTTGCATTCACATATTAGTGTACAGCCAAGCCTTGGCATCTGCATGCTGTGCTCTAATTTCTTCTTACTGCTGTATTGTCAGGGTAGTCACTATCGTGTATTTAGATATTTGCCATTTACCCCACTGCTGTTGCAACTATCTGTTTGAATACATGTACCGCTACAGCGTTTCCGTCCGTTTGTATATGTATACCTGCACAGCCTTTCCCATTCAGGCGTTTTGCTTAGTTAACCCTGTCAACACAGAAGTTTCAAATGGACTATTCCAAAATTCAAACAGATCAAGCTTACTGTGGATATTCAGGGATTTCTTTTAAAGCAAAATGTAACATGACAGACAGTACAAACCCAGATGAGAGGACTCCTGTTGGAGCTCTCTCATCTGGGTCTACACTTTTTGCAAATGACATTAGTAACTCCTTTCCCACACTGAAAGGGTTAAGAAAGGTTAAAGCTATGATAAAACTTTAGCAATTTGAAAGCTTTAGCAACTTGAAAGCTTTATACATCATATCAAGTATTGAGTAGCCTGCCACTTATCCCTTATATACCATGCCTTCTCCTTTTGTAAAATCTTTGGAGTTAGAACTGCAGGAATCTGCATTGTGTGCTATTTTAGTTCTCAGTAAAGATTAAAAGCACTGAGCGTAATGACAATGTTATATTGTATTGTGAAAAGAATGAAAGAATTAAACGGTAAAAAAATATCATTTAAGCGTCAGTTAGTCTGAAAACATCAAAAGCTTGCAAGCAGTGAGTTAACAAGCTAACATTTTCGAACATTGTAGACACAGAACACCCCCGCCCCCCCCCCCCCCCCCCACACACACACACACACACAAAATCAAATCATGCCAATGCTTACTAGTTTAGAATGAAATAAGTAGATCATAATAAATAGCATAGTCTGTAGTCCATACTGAAAATGCAATCAGTTTATTGGAGCCGCATTTTAACCCCAACTGGCTTTTGGAAATAATGAAATATGTCTTCGCAAAGAGGTCTTGTGTTCTAGTTCATATTTTCTACTAAGTGTAAAGCAAGAAGATTAAAATGTGGTTAAAGTTACTATTTGTTGAATAACATGGTGGAAAGTTTTTGTTTTCTGTTGTTATTCTT
This sequence comes from Azorinus chamasolen, assembly GCA_963576725.1. NCBI lineage: Eukaryota > Metazoa > Mollusca > Bivalvia > Cardiida > Solecurtidae > Azorinus > Azorinus chamasolen. The sequence continues at coordinate 15,726,437 of OY755244.1, read as the reverse complement.
TATGGAACAGCCTCTCAAGTTGTGATGACATCACTGTAACAAGCACCCCTGTATTAATCAAAGCTGTCTTTTAAAATCTATCTCTGGTATGTTGCTTTGTTGAAAATCACCTTATATTTGGACATGTTCAATATTCATGTAAGATATAATGAATATTTATTAGTTGAGATTTTATAATGGTATATAACCACATGAATATTGGCTATGGGAGAAACTGTAGAACTAATCTATATGATTATATAAGCAACAGTGCAGACCCTGATCAGACAGATCCTACGAGAGCCATCTGATCTGGGTCTGGGTTTACTTATCAAATAGTATAGAAATGAATCTACAGTTTCTGACATGGCTAATAAATCCTGTAGTCATATGGCATTATGAATTTTAATCTTATTGATATTCATGATGTCATTGTTTTTTGCATGAATATTCATGCATCAAAGGGTTAAATTACACACAAAATATAAAGCTAGCATTTGACTATTGCAAGGACCATTCTCTAATCAACTGTTGAACGTTTTTGATGAATAGTAACAGTGGACTGCCTCTCTGGGAAAGATTATGACAACAGCCTGCTTTTATTGCTTTAATTATGACATTTAATCATAATACCCCGGCAAACGAAGTTTGAGAGGGGGTGGGGTATATAGGAGTCAGTGTGTCAGTTGGTCCGTCTGTCTGTCCGTGGCACAACCTGGTTAAGTCCACTTATTTACATAATACTTTGAAATAAAGCTTTGAAACTTTACACACTTGTGAACCATCACAAGTTTCATCTGCAGGCATTGTTACAGAGTTATGGCCCTTTTTATCTTAACTGTATGCCTGTCTGTCCATGGCACAACCTGGTTAAGTTTTTGTTAAAGTCCACTCATTTACGTAACCTTTTGAGATAAAGCTTGTTAAACTTTACACACTTGCTTACTATCACAAGCTACATATTTAGGCAAGAGTGCTTAACTCTGTCAATCATTTTAACAGAATTATGGCCCATTTGATCTTAACTGTATGTCTGTCTGTCCGTGGCACAAACTGGTTAAGTTTGTTAAAAGTCCACTTATTAAGCCTTTGAGATAAAGCTTTGAAATTCTACACACTTGCTTACCATCACAAGCTTAATCTGCAGGCAAGAGTACATAACTCTGTCAAGCATTTTGACAGAATTATGGCCCTTTTTATCTTTCTTTTTTTGTTAAGGTTTTTGTTAAAGTCCAAATATCGACGTAACCATTTGGGATAAAGCTTTGAAACCTTACACACTTGTTCACCATCACAAGCTTCATAGGCAATAGTACATAACTCTGTAAAGTATTTTGACAGAATTATGGTCCTTTTTTAATTTAGAATGTTTGGCTACGGTTTTTGTTAAAGTACACTTATTTTCATAACTCTGTGAGATAAAGCTTTCAAACTTGGAACACTTGTTCACCATCACAAGCTTCATCTGTAGACAAGAGTACATAACGCTGTCAAGCATTTTGACAGAATTATGGCCCTTTTTAAATCAGAATATTTGGGTTAAGTAGAGATTTTGTTTCATTTGCGATCAAGGCAGCAGAGCGGGGTATTCCATCACCGTTAGTGATAGTTCTAATTAATAAAGTTTAGTCAAACAGTTGGTTCAAGTTTTTATCAGTTTTCTCATGTCTGGAGTTAAACCCTATACTCTATGAATAGTCATGTAAAAAATAATGACAGCATGAATACTAATTTGGTTAATTGCTACAACAGAACATCGACACAGGGCTTTTTGACCATGGCCGAAACTGCAGCATCAAAGCTTTATTATATCATAAGCTAACAGAGCAGACCCTGATCAGACAGCTCCTACAGGAGCCATCTGATCTGGGTCTACTCTGTTTGAAAAGTCATAGAAAGGCTTATTTATGAAGTAAAGGGTTAATTGCTATCCATGTCTTTGGCATGTATCATCTAGATGTAACACCTTTCTTATGTTACATTTTATGCACACAAGTTAACAATGCACTTCAGTTTTTGTCATTACTAAGAATTACTGAATGAATATGTGCATTTATATGCCCCCCAGATCAGATCTGGGGGGTAATTGTGTTTTCCCTGTCTGTTTGTCACCAGATAGAGACTTCATATTTAGCATGCATATGTATCTCATAAAGCAGCACATTTTGAGGGGTGGCATGTCAAGGTCAAATTACTGACTTTAACATTAGCAATAACTTTTGAACCAGTAGAGATAGAGACTTGATATTTGGCATGCCTGTGTATCTCATGAAGCTGCACATTTTCAAGGGTCATTCTTCAGGGTCAAAGATCAAATTGGGTGGGGGCATAGTGTTTCACAAACACATCTTGTTATCTCATGCATTTTGTGTACATTTTTTATTTCAAGCATTTTATGCAAATTTTTATTTCATGCAATTTACGTGCATTTTTATTCCATGCATTTAATGTGCATTTTCATTTCATGCAGTTTGAATAATTTGCAAGTTTTCTAAATTTGGGGAGAGATGAATTTTCAAGGTTATTAATTTGTGAAAATAAGTATACATACTATTCAAAACCAAGTAGTTTTAAATATATACATGTATTCCATATGAGCTTTAACCCTTAAAATGAATGAGTGTATAAGACCTTTACAAACAGATCCAGATCAAATTGCCCAGAGGGGCTGCACTGCTTGTCATAAAAAACCCAATATTTTCTTCAGTGATAAATTTTTATACAATGTTTTGTTTAATTAATTGATATTCAGAAAAGCAGGAGTCGGTTTTAATTATTCTGCAAGTGAGGTATATGATAATGCATGTAAGATTTTGAGTAATGCATTTACCTTAAATCTTTATTTCATATAAACACCATTTCACGCATTGCAAACAGAGAAGACCCAGCTCAGACGGCTCTATTTATCACATTGGTTTCAAAACTACACAATATTCAGTAGATTATTCAAAATGGTTGGATCTAAAAATAGCCTATGAGGGAATGGGTTAAAGGTACAGTTTATTTTATAGTCCTGAATAAATTGATATTAAAATGTTTTCTGTTTGTTGACGTAATAGGTGTCTGATGACACAAGGATCAGGATGAAGAAAGGCATGGAGACACTTGAACAGCTAATACTCAACAGATTCTTCCTTGTCTCCGTCCTCACCACCATGGAGGGACAGAAGAAATTCTTCCTTAAGGAAAAGTATGTACTTCTGCTTTTCTTGAAGACACAATGAGAGAATAGTATGTGTTCATTTGAGTTGATTATACCATGTAATCCATGTAAGATCTTGAGACATTTGCAATTGGTGATTAACTTTTTATACCCTCGCAAACGAAGTTTGAGAGGGGGTATATAGGGGTCAGTGTGTCAGTCAGTTGGTCTGTCTATCTGTCCTTGGCACAACCTGGTTAAGTCCACTTACTTACATAACCCTTTGAGATCAAGCCTAGAAACTTTACACACTTGTCTACCATCACAAGCTTCATCTGCAGGCAAGAGTACATAACTCTGTCAAGCATTTGTCCAATCCGCACTAAACTTTACACGCATGTTTGTGGCCATTATATCTTGGTCAAGTTTTATAGCCATGTAGATCGCTTAAGTCGTTTAGGAGTTGCGGCCCATTATTTGCAAAAATTACTTTAACAATATCTTGGCAGGACTCTTTCTTTAAAATTATTTGTCCAATCCTCACCAAATTTTACACACATGTTTGTGACCATTATTTCTTGGTCAAGTTCGATTGCATGTGTAAATTGCTTCAGTTGGTTAGAAGTCTGAAGTGGGGGCATCAGTGTCCTATGGACACATTTCTAGTTTAATTTGATCCTCAATAGACTTGGATTAATTGGCCTCACATCATTACTCAAACTGTATGACACTCTGACTGTAGTTTTGAAGATCATAAAATGTGATTTTAAGAAATACAGCTGACAATTTCTGCAAACAACAATTACTGTATGTGCAAAGACCCATGAAAAGTTGATGCTATAGTGCATTTCACAGTTAATCTGAAGTTTAAAAGACATTTTATCAAATAATCTGCCGTGTTGGAGTGCCAAAACAGAGTGCCATAAATCGCAGAAAAGCACTAGTGCATTTTTTATGCAAAATAGCAGTTTGGCTCCGGGTCAAAAATGAATCTTAAGGAGAATACGGCGAACCAATGCATGGCGTCATATAATCGTTAATCATTATAGCACTCATTTAATCATAAACCAATCATAGCGCTCCATGTGTGCATGTTACTATGCTGTTTGTTAACAATGGCCGAAACAGCCATCTGCTATAGCTTGTGTCATTTTCTATGGATATTTACGGCTAATATGATAAAAAGAATCTTGCACTACAATTTGTTTTCATGAAACTCATTTACTATAAGAATAAAACACCGGCTAAAGCTTGTGTTATATCATTATAGCCAGCATCCTTTATATACAGTATGCCTTTCTGAAGTTTCAAATTCTGTTACTGTCAATCTTCTGTTACAGGTCAAATCTGGCTGGGAATGTGTGTGCCATACTTCTTGGGAGGATGGAGTACCTACAGGAGTAAGTGGCTACAAGTCCTAAACACACTACTGACATGTGCAGTAAAACTTGCATTTTCACATAATGAAAAAACATGGGAGTCTATAAGAGAAAGTGATTGCTAAATGAGGGATGAAAGTAATGCAGAAATATCTGCATAACTTTCATCCAGCATTAAGCTACCACTAGTCTAAGGCCTTTACTCTTTAAATATGTCTTTTAACACCTTTGCAAACAGGGTAGTCCCAGATCAGAGGGATATTGTAGGAGCTGTCTTATTGTGAACTCGTATCCAGATCTGATTCTGCAGTTTCTGCCATGGCCAAAAATTCATGTGTTCATATGCCATTAGAAAAATCAAATAATCTTAATTAATAGACATGATGTCATATCTTAGATGAATATTCATGGTGTGAAGGGTTAAACTTACACATTTTAGACTTATTTTGGGTGGTCACTGTTTACATGTTTTACTGTATGTAAATGTCTAGCATCTTTGAACAAAACTTTTTGAGGATCTCAATAAATCCTAAATAAATAGATGTCTAATCAGTGTCTGCTCTATTTGCTGATGGTATAACTATAGATATGATTCAGCAGTTTGTGCCTTAGCCAAAACATCTTGGGTACATATATATCCATAATAAAAATCAGCTAATAAATATTCATGATGTCATTATTTTGTCATGAATGTTAAACAGGGAAAGAGTTAATATTGATGATGTAATGATTTTTTGTAATTTATCAGATAAGGGGGGGGTATTGTTTTTGGCCTGTCTGTTTGTTAGCATTGGTCATAACTTTTGAGCCAGTACAGAAAGAGACTTGATATTTGGCATGCGTATGTATCTCATAAGGCCGCACATTTTGAGGTCGAGGTCATGGTCATCTTTCAAGGTCAGAGGTCAAATATATATAGGTCAAATCACCAACTTTAACATTGGCCATAACTTCTGAACAAGTAGAGATAGAGACTTTATATTTGGCATGCATGTGCATCTCACGAAGTTGCATATTTTGGTGATATGTCAAGGTCATCCTTCAGGATCAAAGGTCATGTAGGGGCATAGTGTTTCACAAATACATCTTGTTTTACATATCATGAAAGACTAATTATCAGATCACTTTTTGAGTGGGCACCTTAGATAGGTGTTTCTGCACATGAGGAACAGATTACTGTATTTTGGTTTAATTGTGCCTCATTGTCTCAAATTGTCTCTAATTTTAGGGTACTTGGTGTGCTGATGACAAACCTTGTGACAGATTCCACAGGAAAAAGAACTCAGAAAGCACTCTTTAGAAGGTAAGCTCAGGCTTTTTTGCTTGAGTCTGGGTTCAGTCACAAGCATCCTCTAACATTTTGAGTCTAAATTTTTAGACTCAGGCTAAAACACAGCAGTTTTAAATATTAATGTAAGTTCACCATATTTTTAATTGTTTGTCTAAAAATGCCAAATTAAGCAACTTTTCAAAATTATACAATGTAGTGCAAATATTCAGAAACGATGAACTACCAATATATGAATTTACAGTTTTTCAGTCTAAGTCTCTAATTTAGACTCAAAAAGTCACTGAAAGTGGGCCTCAATGATCAGTCAGATTTTGACCAAAAATCTGACCAATCATATGCTTGAGAATGATCTCAGACTCGAGCTCAGAAAACACTTTATAATAAAATCATACTGATTTAGTAATGATGAGAACAAACAAGTATAAGAAGACTGATATATCATAGTTTTGTGAGCTATGGTCCGTGTAACATGTTTGTATCCCTATTCAGTGTCGGTGTGATCATGAGCAGGTGTAATTTCACATAGACATGAAACTAAAGAAGACTGGCACGTATGATTGCTTTGCCTCATACTCATTTACCCTTTCCCTGTTATAAATGCCTTTTCATGTCTTTGAAAACACAGTAGACCCAGATCAGGAGCAGTCTGATCAGAGTCTGCTTTGTTTACCTCTGAAATTATAATAGATCCGGTTCTACAGTATTTCTACCAATACTGAAAATTCCTGTGTACATGTGCTGTTATAAAACCTCCGCTATTAAAAATTGATAATGTCATTATTTCTTACATGAATATTCAACAGGGAAAGGGGTTAATTGGCTGCAGTACAGGACAAACTACCATCTTATTAGGTAGCTAGAATTATCTGCGGATGAGTTCAGATATACTTTCTTCGACATGAAGAGCAGTTTGGACATGTGTTGATATCCTTTCTGTACAAAGTCTGTCAGTGAACTGTCTTTTTCCATGAAGATAGCACAAAAGGACACATGGAATGTGCACAAAGTTTTCTGTGTTGAGAGATATTTTGCACATATGGAAAACTTATCATAGAACTATGGAATACCTGCCTAATTATAACTTAGATATTATTGGTAAGCTTTAAATATTATTGGTAAGCTTTATGATTAATATTTAAAGCAATTTCAAGCTGTATGAAAAATTACAAATACTCCTTGATGCTTTAATTTTAGCTAACCAGAGCATAAAGTGCTCAGGATGAGCTTTTGTGATTGCCTGATGTCCATCGTCCATCGGCGTGCGTCATCAACAATTTGAACCTTAAAAAATCTTCTCCTCTGAATCTGCAGGGTTCTCAGCTTTCATCTTTTGCACATAGCATCATGTTCAGATCCTCTACAAACTTTATATAAGTTATGCCCCTGGGGTCAAAATTGGCCCCGCCCCAGGGGTGCCTTGTTTTCTAAAGAAACATAGTAAAAATTTGAAATTCTTCTCCTGAACCTGGAAGGTTCTCAGCTTTCATATTTGGCACATAACATTATGTACTGTCTTCTACAAAGGTTATATAAATTATGCCCCTGGAGTCAAAATTGGCCCGCCCCAGGGATGGCAAGTTTTCAATAGAAACATACAGTGAAAACTTTGAAAATCTTCTCCTCTGAATCTACAGGGTTCTCAGCTTTCATCTTTGGCACATAGCATCATGTTTAGGTCCTCTACAAAAGTTGTATAAATCATTCCCCTGGGGTCAAAATTGGCCCCGCCCCAGAGGTGCTAGTTTTCAATAGAAACATATAGCGAAAACTTTGAAAATCTTCTCCTCTGAAACTGGAAGGTTCATAGCTTTCATATTAGGCATATAGCATCATGTTCGGGTTCTCTACAAAAATTATATAAATCATGTTCCTGCGGTCAAAATTGGCCCCACCCCAGGGGTGGCCAGTTTTTAATAGAAACATATTGTGAAATCTTTGAAAATCTTCTCCTGAATATACAGGGTTCTCAGCTTTCATATTTAGCTTATTGCATCATGTTCAGGTCCTCTACAAAATTTATATAAATTATGTCCCTGGGGTCAAAATTGGCCCCACCCCAGGGCAGGCTAGTTTTCAATAGAAACATAAAGTGACAAATTATTCTCTTCTGATTGTCTGGTGAGCGATATCAGGGCCATTCTGGCCCTCTTGTTCGTATAACATTTATATAAAAAGTACAGTTTTTGGTTTGAAAACATAATTATGCTTTGGAATGGTAGAATCATGGCAGTTTGATGGAATTATTTCCAAGAATTATCTGTTTCTCGACGTTAAAGATTATAAAATACATGTTTTCTTTTTTACAGGTGTGAGAGCATCACAGAAAAGTTACTGAGCAACTGGTTGTTTTTGTGCCAGTATCCACATATCGAAGTAAGTTTAAGTACAGTAAAAACCCTCTTAGTAAAAACTGGAATTTTAAATAAAAACATTTTAAATATTTTTAGGCAGGTGGCTGCTTAATGCAGAGTGAAAGTCATGCAGAAAGCTCCTATAGGCATGAAACCTGCAGCCATTTGGTGTTTTCCTAGTACATTATAATCATTTTCCTACAGAGTTTATAAAAGCTGGGAGGGTTTTTTGCAAGAAATAATGATGTCGTGATTATTAATTAGATTCATTTTATAATGTCATGTGAACACAGGATATTTTGGCCATGACAGAAACTGTAGAATCAGAACTACATTGTATTATAAGAAAATGGAGCAGACCCTGATCAGACAGCATACATAGGAGCCGTCAAATCTGGGTCTACTCTGTTTGCAAAGGCATAGAAAGGGGTATTTACCTTATATCAATTAGTTTATTTTTATAATGGCATATGAACACTTCTTAGCTCACCAGAGCACTTTTGTGCTCAGGGTGAGCTTTTGTGATCACTTGATGTTCCGTCGTTCGTCGTCGTCCGTCGTCGGGCGTCAACAATTTGAACCTTTAAAAATCTTCTCCTCTGAATCTACAGGGTTCTCAGCTTTCATCTTTGGTACATAGCATCATCTTTAGGTCCTCTACGAAAGTTATATAAATTTTGCCCCTGGTGTCAAAATTGGCCCCGCCCCAGGGGTGCCTTATTTTCTATTGAAATATATAGTAAAACTTTGAAAATCTTCTCCTCTGAATCTTCAGGGTTCTCAGCTTTCATATTTGGCACATAGCATCATGTTCAGGTCCTCTACAAAAGTCATATAAATAATGCCCCTGGGGTCAAAATTGGCCCAGCCCAAGGGGTAGCATGTTTTGAATAGAAACATAGAGTGACAACTTTGAAAATCTTCTCCTCTGAATCTACAGGGTTCTCAGCTTTCATATTTGGCACATAGCATCATGTTCAGGTCCTCTACAAAAGTTATATAAATTATGGCCCTAGGGTCAAAATTGGCCCCGCCCCAGGGGTAAACAGATTTCATTAGAAACATATAGTGACAACTTTGAAAATCTTCTCCTCTGAATCTACAGGGTTCTCAGCTTTCATATTTGGCACATAGCATCATGTTCAGGTCCTCTACAAGAGTTATGTAAATTATGTCCCTGGGGTCAAAATTGGCCCCGCCCTAGGGGTAGCCAGTTTTCAATTGAAATATATGGTAAAACTTTGAATATATTCTTCTCTGATACTGAAAGGTTCTCAGCTTTCATATTTGGCACATAGCATCATGTTCAGGTCCTCTACAAAATTTATATACATTATGCCCCTGGGGTCAAAATTGACCCTGTCCCAGGGGTGGCCAGTTTTCAATAGAAACATATAGTGAAAACTTTGAAAATCTTCTCCTCTAAATCTACAGGGTTCTTAGCTTTCATATTTGGCACATAGGATCTTATTCAGGTCCTCTACAAAAGTTATATAAATTATGCCCCAGGGGTCAAAATTGGCCCCGCCCCAGGGGTTGCCATATCTCAATAGAAACATATAGTGACAACTTTGAAAATCTTCTCCTCAGAAACTGGAAGGTTCTCAGCTTTCACATTTGACACATAACATCATGTTTAGGTCCTCTACAAGAGTTATATAAATTACGCCCCCGGTGTCAAAATTGGCCATGCCCCAGGGGTAGCCAGTTCGCAATAGAAACATATAGTGTCAAATTTGAAAATATTTTCCTCAGAAACTGGATGGTTCTCAGCTTTCGTATTTGGCTCATATCATCATGTTTAGGTCCTCTACAAAAATTGTATAAATTATGTCCCTTGGATCAAAATTGGCCCGCCCCAGGGGTGGCTAGTTTTCTCTAGAAACATATAGTGAAAACTTTGAACATCTCCTCCTCTGTGCCTGGTGAGCGATGTCAGGGCCATTCTGGCCCTCTTGTTATGGCATATGAACACTTTTTATAGTGGCATATGAACACTTTTTATGATGGCATATGAACACTTTTTATAGTGGCATATGAACACTTTATAATGACATATGAACACTTTTTATAATGGCATATGAACACTTTTTATAATGGCATATGAACACAGGACATTTTGGTTCTGGCAGAAACTGTACAATCTGTACAATCACATCCATATATAACAAAACAGAACAGACCCTGATCAGATGGCAGCTATAGGAGTGGTCGGATCTGTGTCTACTCTGTTTGCAAAGGCATGAAAATGCGTTTCTGTGATGGAAAGGTTTAACCCTTTACCTGATAGATTTTTACCTTTTTACACTGTGGCCAACAGATTAGACCTCGTCAGACAGCTCTTGTCCTTTATTGAGGAGCCCTCTCATCAGGGTCTGCATTGTTTGTCATGTTGCCATTTTCTTAAAATAGATCCAAAATTATTCGTGGTAAGCTTGACTTTTTAGCTCACCAGAACACTTTTGTGCTCAGGGTGAGCTTTTGTGATCACTTGATGTCCTTCGTTGTCCGTCGTCGTCCGTCGTGCGTCCTGCGTCCTGCGTCGTCGGGCGTCAACAATTTGAACCTTTAAAAATCTTCTCCTCTGAATCTAAAGGGTTCTCAGCTTTCATCTTTGGTACATAGCATCATCTTTAGGTCCTCTACAAAAGTTATATAAATTTTGCCCCTGGGGTCAAAATTGGCCCCGCCCCAGGGGTGGGAAGTTTTCAATAGAAACATATAGTAAAACTTTGAAAATCTTCTCCTCTGAAACCAGAAGGCTCTCAGCTTTCATATTTGGCACATAGCATCATGTTCAGGTCCTCTACAAAAGTTACATAAATTATGACCCTGGGGTCAAAATTGGCCCCGCCCCAGGGGTGGGCAGTTTTCAAAAGAAACAAATAATGAAATCTTTGAAAATCTTCTCCTCTGAAACTGAAAGGCTCTCATCTTTCATATTTGGCACAGAGCATCATGTTCAGGTCATCTACAAAAGTTATATAAATTATGCCCCTGGGGTCAAAATTGGCCCCGCCCCAGGGGTGGGAAGTTTTCAATAGAAACATATAGTAAAATTTTGAAAATCTTCTCCTCTGAAACCAGAAGGCTCTCAGCTTTCATATTTGGCACATAGCATCATGTTCAGGTTCTCTACAATAGTTATATAAATTATGACCCTGGGGTCAAAATTGCCCCCCCCCCCCCAGGGATGGGCAGTTTTCAATAGAAACAAATAATGAAATCTTTGAAAATCTTCTCCTCTGAAACTGAAAGGCTCTCATCTTTCATATTTGGCACAGAGCAGCATATTCAGGTCCTCTACAAAAGTTATATAAATTTAGGCCCTCGGGTTAAAATTGGCCCCGCCCAAGGGGTGGGCAGTTTTCAATAGAAACAAATAGTGAAAACTTTGAAAATCTTCTCCTCTGAAACTGAAAGGTTCTCAGCTTTAATATTTGGCGTATCGCATCATGTTCAGGTCCTCTACAAAAGTTATATAAATTATGCCCCTGGGGTCAAAATTGGCCCTGCCCCCAGGGGTGGGCAGTTTTCTATAGAAACAAATAGTGAAATCTTTGAAAATCTTCTCCTCTGAAACTGGAAGGCTTTCTGCTTTCATATTTGGCACAGAGCATCATGTTCAGGTCCTCTACAAAAGTTATATAAATTGTGGCCCTGTGATCAAAATTGGCCCCGCCCCAGGGTGGGCAGTTTTCAATAAAAACCAATAGTGAAATCTTTGAAAATCTTCTACTCTGAAACTGGAAAGCTCTCAGATTTCATATTTGGCACAGAGCATTATGTTCAGGTCCTGTACAAAAGTTATATAAATTATGGCACTGGGGTCAAAATTGGCCCCGCCCCAGGGGTGGGCAGTTTTCTATAGAAACAAATTGTGAAATCTTTGAAAATCTTCTCCTCTGAAACTGGAAGGCTCTCATCTTTCATATTTGGCACAGAGCATCATGTTCAGTTCCTCTACAAAAGTTATATAAATAATGGCGGTGAGGTCAAAATTGGCCCTGCCCCAGGGGTGGGCAGTTTTGAAGAGAAACAAATAGTGAAATCTTTGAAAATCTTTTCCTCTGAAACTGGAAGGCTCACAGCTTTCATATTTGGCACAGAGCATCATGTTCAGGTCCTCTACAAAAGTTTTTTAAATTATGTCCCTGGGGTCAAAATTGGCCCGCCCCAGGACTGGCTAGTTTTCTATAGAAACATATAGTGAAAACTTTGAAAATCTTCTACTCTGATTGTCTGGTGAGCGCTTCAGGGCCATTCTGGCCGTCTTGTTAATTTTAGGTCTTCTAGCATATGTCTTTGTATAAATCCAATGGTTGGCAATATTTGTCTGTTTTAAAATTTCAGAAAAGCTTTGGTTCTCCACTGTACCTGATGTATAAAGCCATGCAGCTGACTATGGAGTCTGGCCCCATAGATGCAGTCACCTCGGCCGCCTACTACACCCTCACAGAGGAGGGTATGCTCAGAAAGTTGGACACAAATGCAGAAGAAGACACCAAAGACCCCAAAGTAGAGGCGAAGCCTCTGGTGAGTGAGAAACAGAATGTTTTGTTCTTGACCCTTTCCTACATATAATTGCTTTTTGATGCCTTTGCAAACAAGGTGGACCCAAATCAGACAGCTCCTATAAATGAATAACCATTCAAAACAGGTTCTACTGTACTCAGCTGTAAAGAGGGTTGATTGGAATTGTGTTCTCTATCTGTCTGTTCTACTGTACCCAGCTGTATAGAGGGATGATTGGAATTGTGTTCTCCATCAGAATCTGTCTGTTCTACTGTACTCAGCCGTATAATAGGTTGATTGGAATTGTGTTCTCTATCTGTCTGTTCTACAGTACTCAGCCGTATAATAGGTTGATTGGAATTGTGTTCTCCATCTGTCTGTTCTATTGTACTCAGCTGTATAGAGGGTTGATTGGAATTGTGTTCTCCATCTGTCTGTTCTACTGTACTCAGCTGTATAGAGGGTTGATTGGAATTGTGTTCTCCATCTGTCTGTTCTACTGTACTCAGCTGTATAACAGGTTGATTGGAATTGTGTTCTCCATCTATCTGTTCTACTGTACTCAGCTGTATAGAAGGTTGATTGGAATTGTGTTCTCCATCTGTCTGTTCTACTATACTCAGCTGTATAGAGGGTTGATTGGAATTGTGTTCTCCATCTGTCTGTTCTACAGTACTCAGCCGTAAAATAGGTTGATTGGAATTGTGTTCTCCATCTGTCTGTTCTACTGTACTCAGCTGTAAAGAGGGATGATTGGAATTGTGTTCTCCATCTGTCTGTTCTACTATACTCAGCTGTATAATAGGTTGATTTGAATTGTGTTCTCTATCTGTCTGTTCTACTGTACTCAGCTGTATAGAGGGTTGATTGGAATTGTGTTCTCCATCTGTCTGTTCTACTATACTCAGCTGTATAGAGGGTTGACTGGAATTGTGTTCTCCATCTGTCTCTTTTACTGTACTCAGCTGTATAGAGGGTTGATTGGAATTGTGTTCTCTATCTGTCTGTTCTACTGTACTCAGCTGTATAGAGGGTTGATTGGAATTGTGTTCTCCATCTGTCTGTTCTACTATACTCAGCTGTATAGAGGGTTGATTGGAATTGTATTCTCCATCTGTCTGTTCTACTGTACTCAGCTGTATAGAGGGTTGATTGGAATTGTGTTCTCCATCTGTCTGTTCTACTGTACTCAGCTGTATAACAGGTTGATTGGAATTGTGTTCTCCATCTATCTGTTCTACTGTACTCGGCTGTATAGAAGGTTGATTGGAATTGTGTTCTCTATCTGTCTGTTCTACTGTACTCAGCTGTATAGAGGGTTGATAGGAATTGTGTTCTCCATCTGTCTGTTCTACAGTACTCAGCCGTATAATAGGTTGATTTGAATTGTGTTCTCCATCTATGTGTTCTACTGTACTCAGCTGTAAAGAGGGATGATTGGAATTGTGTTCTCCATCTGTCTGTTCTACTATACTCAGCTGTATAGAGGGTTGATTGGAATTGTATTCTCCATCTGTCTGTTCTACTGTACTCAGCTGTATAGAGGGTTGATTGGAATTGTGTTCTCCATCTGTCTGTTCTAATATACTCAGCTGTATAGAAGGTTGATTGGAATTGTGTTCTCCATCTGTCTGTTCTACTGTACTCAGCTGTATAGAGGGTTGATTGGAATTGTGTTCTCTATCTGTCTGTTCTACTGTACTCAGCTGTATAGAGGGTTGATTTGAATTGTGTTCTCTATCTGTCTGTTCTACTGTACTCAGCTGTATAGAGGGATGATTGGAATTGTGTTCTCTATCTGTTCAACTGTACCCCGCTGTATAGAGGGTTGATTTGAATTGTGTTCTCTATCTGTTCTACTGTACTCAGCTGTATAGAGGGATGATTGGAATTGCATTCTCTATCTGTCTGTTCTACTGTACTCAGCTGTATAGAAGGTTGATTGGAATTGTGTTCTCTATCTGTTCTACTGTACTCAGCTGTAAAGAGGGTTGATTGGAATTGTGTTCTCCATCTGTCTGTTCTACTGTACTCAGCTGTATAGAGGGTTGATTGGAATTGTGTTCTCTATCTGTAAGTTCAACTGTACCCAGTTGTATAGAAGTTTGATTGGAATTGTGTTCTCCATCTGTCTGTTCTACTGTACTCAGTTGTATAGAGGGTTGATTGGAATTGTGTTCTCCATCTGTCTGTTCTACTGTACTCAGTTGTATAGAGGGTTGATTGGAATTGTGTTATCCATCTGTCTGTTCTACTGTACTCAGCTGTATAATGGGTTGATTGGAATTGTGTTATCCACCAGTCTGTTCATTAATATCAGTATTTTATGGATCAAATACTATGAAGTCCTGCATACCTGTAATTATACCCCGGCATACAACGTTTGAGAGGGGGTATATCAGAGTCAGTGTGTTGGTCGGTCTGTCTGTCTGTCCATGGCACAACTTGATACAAATCAAGGCAGCTGAGCGGGATGGGGGGTATTCCATCACCTATAATGATAGTTCTAGTTTTCATTAGGATCATGCAGTAACAATAACCCTTTACTCCATGAATATTCATTAAACATTTACTCCATAATTACACCTTTCTACTAGTAGACCCAGATCAACTGGATCCTATTAACCCTTCTCTTGCTGAATTTTAGAAATACATTTCTCCTTCTTTACCCATGCCCAGTTGTATAATTACATATTTCTTCACTGTGTACAAGTATTTAGCTGTGCAATCACTGCTGTGGAGTACACTGGTTGTGATCACTGCTATGGAGTGCACTGGTTGCACAATCAACTTGTAAATAGTGCAGACCCTGATGAGACAGCTCCTGCAGGAGCTGTCTAATCTGGGTCTGCACTATTTACAGGTAGGTATATTGACCTGAATAGCAAGCGAAGGGTTAAGAAATAATGACTATATGTGTATTAACCCTTTCCTCCATAAATACGCCTTTCTACACCTCTGTAAAAGTCACTTTTTGCAACCATTGTAATAAATAGAGCAAATGCTCTGTTTATTACAATGGTTTCAGAACTACAAAATTCTAAAAAGAATTCCTTTCCTCTAGTGATTGCTCCTTTTTGGTAGATTTATTCAAAGAGGTTGGATCTAAAAATAGTCTATGAGGGAATAGGTTAATTAGTTGAATTTTTTATAATGGCATTTTGAGCAAGGAAATAATTGACCATGACTTTAGAGTCAGATCTATATCATAAACAAATAGAGCAGACCCTGATCATATGGTCTTACAAGAGTTGTCTTATCAATGGTCTACTCTGTTTGCAAAGACGTAAAGTATGGTTGTCCTGTATGCAAGTGGCAACAGGTTTAACAGAATTTTATATTTTCAGACTCTGAACGTTGTTGTCGACAATAGTCAGGACCTGTTCCCATGCAAAGTTCTAGAATGTGACACGATAACGCAGGTGAAGCGCAAGTGTATGACCCAGGTGTATGTCAACTACCCAGCCTCACAGCTCCATGTGGAGCCAGAAGAACTACATCTTGGTAAGTATAACTTTCAGCATGTCTCTGGTACTTTGTAAATGATTTAATGTAGACCAGCCCTTTGCCAGAGATACAAGATCTGATTAGGTTCTACACTGTATAAATATTTTCCTCATATGAATGCATTTTCATGCTTTTGCAAACAGAGTAGACCAGATGTGGTCTGCACTGTTGCTTATATGTACACCAGATAGTTTGATACTGGTAGAATCTAAAGTCAGATCTATTATATAATTTCATTAGCAGAGCAGACCCTAATCAGATTGGTCCTACAGGAGCCATCTGATCTTAATCTACTCTGCTTGCAAAGGCATGAAAAGACAACTCTTTCCCTGATCAATATTTATCTAAGAAATATTGACATCATGAATATTTATTAGCTGAAGTTTTGTAATGTAAAAATTTCAAGGGAATAGTTTGCTTTGACAAAACGTCAACTCTATATCATGTCAAAAGCAAACAGAGCAGATCCAGATCAGACAGTTCCTATAGGAGCTTTCTGATCTAGATCTACTCTGCAATGTTGTGAAGAGGCATTTATAGAGGAAAAGGGTTAGATTAATAAATAGTATTATCATTCTTTTTGTCTCGTAAATATTGTCCAATTTTTGGATGTGTTATAGTAATTTTTACATGCCAGTTGAAAGACTGGTCAGACTATGTGAAAACCTGTGGCAGGTGGCCTGCAAAACATGGCTGGGCTGCTCACTAAATTGGGCAGTTTTTATCTAATTGTCACCAAACTTGGGGAATATGTTTATGTTAATGGCCTTTGAATTTAAACAAAAAGTTGATTATAGCCTTGAATGCTACGGCCTTTGAATTAACAAAAAATGCCTATTCTAGCATTGTATGCTATGGACTTTGAATTAACAAAAAATGCTTTCTATACCATGACCTTAGAATAAACAAAAATTTCCTATAATAGCCTTGTATGCTATGGCCTTTGAATTTACTAAAATTGCCTACTATAGCATTGTATGCTATGGCTTTTGAATTAACAAAATTTGCCTATAATAGCCTTGTATGCTATGGCCTTTGAATTAATAAAAACTGCCTATAATAGCCTTGTATGCTATGACCTTTGAATTTACTAAAATTGCCTACTATAGCATTGTATGCTATGGCTTTTGAATTAATAAAAACTGCCTATAATAGCCTTGTATGCTATGCCCTTTGAATTTACTAAAATTACCTACTATAACATTGTATGCTATGGCTTTTGAAAAAACCAAAAAAGCCTGTAGTAGCATTGCATGACCTTTGAATTAACAAAAAAGCCTATAATAGCATTATATGCTAAATAAAGCTGTTTAAATCTTATCTTCATCAAACTTCCATGAAATTGTGTGTGGCTATAACATCTTGGCTAAGCAGCCAAATGGCATTAGACGGGAGAAGTTTTTGTCAGTTTGGCATTCTTGTTGGGCATTGTATTCAGCTGTAGAATCTGTTTTATTTGTGCATTCTCGCATTGACACACTCCTAGTGTCCTCTTTTCTCTCTAGAATGGCATGAGGGCTTTGGTGGCAGCCTGAAACTGCAGGATGAGGACAACACAAGCAAGAGGGAAGAAGAATGGATCCGCCTAAACACCCTTGCCCACTACACTGTGAAGGATATGAGCAACATGGCCCTTATTGATCCAAGGGCCACTGACCTGGGCCAAGAAAACTATGGTAAACCATTCACTTGAATTTTAGCCATTTACTCAACAAAGAAGCCTTTCTATGTCTTTGCACACAAAGTAGAACCAGATCAGACTGCTCATTTAGGAACTGTCTGATCAGGTTCTGCTGTGTTCGCTTATGAACATATCCACGTGTCAGTATAAATATTAATCTAATTTATATTCATTATGACATGAATATTCATGGAGGAAAAGTAACTACATTAACCCTTACAGTGCGGGACCCCAGTCACTAATGTCCTTTGCAAACAGTGTAGACCCAGATGAGAGGGCTCCTAGGGAAGCCCTCTCATAAGGGTCTGCACTGTTTGTCATGTTACACTTTTCTTTAGAAAACAACCATAAATATTCACTATAAGCTTGACCTATTTGAATTTTGGAATATTCCATTTGAAAATTCAGCGTTGTAAGGGTTAATGCTACTACCTTATAGATATAGATGAAACACAATAAAATACCTTATAGATATAGATGAAACACAATAAAATACCTTATAGATATAGATGAAACACAATAAAATACCTTATAGATATAGATGAAACACAATAAAATACCTTATAGATATAGATGAAACACAATAAAATACCTTATAGATATAGATGAAACACAGTAAAATACCTTATAGATATAGATGAAACACAATAAAATACCTTATAGATGAAACACAATAAAATACCTTATAGATATAGATGAAACACAATAAAATACCTTATAGATATAGATGAAACACAATAAAATACCTTATAGATATAGATGAAAAACAATAAAATACCTTATAGATATAGATGAAACACAACACAATAAAATACCTTATAGATATACATGTAGATGAAACACAATAAAATACCTTATATCTGCTGAAATTGTATTGTGACATCACATTATGACATCACATTATGAGCAAAGGATGGTTTGTTGATTGAAAAACCACATTTCCAATGCAAATTATTTCAAGATTGTTATGTTGTATGAGCCTATGAAAAAAAGATATAACTAAATTGACTGGATAAGTAGATTAATAGGTTAGTGCCGTAACAAACTCGGAGAGAAAACATTTGAGGCTCGTCAAGCCTCGCCTCAACGTCTTCTCCCCACGTCGGATAAAGGTGTCCCATCTACGGCACTAACCTATTATTCTCTATATAAAAACTCATCTAATTAATATTCATGATGTCATGAATTCTTTTGTAAATATTCATGAGGTAAAGGATTCATGTATCATATGAAAATATTGCTGTTGTAAAATTGTGTTTAGAAATGAGAATTTTTAGGTATCATCTGGACAAGGTCTGCTCTGTTTGCTTTTGAAATATAGTAGTTCTGACTCTACAGTTTCTACTGTTACCAAACAAAAAGTCTTATGTACAAAAAATTAAGTCCTTATAAAGTTTGACCCTTTCCTCCACAGGCTATTTTAAGACCCAACCTCTGAAGAATCTACTGAAAAGGAGCATTAACTAGAGAAAAGGATATTTTTTAGAATTTTGTAGTTTGACAAAGATTGTGATAAATAGAGCATTTGCTCCTATATGGGTGGTGCTTTGCAGAGATGTAGAAAGGTGTATTTATGGAGGAAAGGGTTAAGCTAATAAATATTCATGATATAAGTAGGTTTTACATGAATATTCAATAGTGAAAGTTTTAGATGATAGTAAGATTGTTTCTGTTTCAGTGAACCTTGCTCAGGTCCATTTAGATGATGACGGCGCCTGCAATGGCAGTGTAGACTCTACGGAGCCCTTGACACCTACCAATGATGAGGAGAACCCCAAGCCTTTACAGAGATGGCATCTAGTGAGTTATGTAGCTTTAGCCTTTTGACGCCTCTGTAAAAGTCATTATTTTGAAACTGTTGTAATCAATAGAGCATTTGGTTTGTCTGTTTGGCCCCAACTTTTTTATGTTGGTGATAACTTTGTTGCCATGGCATATACAGTAAAACTTATTTATAACAAACTCTGATAAAGCAAATTTCTGCTTATAGCGAACTAAATTTCGTTTCCTGGCCGATATCTTCATTAATTCTATACAGACTATAATGTTTAGTACGAAGTTGGTAGAGCGAATTTTCGCTTATAGCGAAATTATTTTCCAGTACCTTTATTCACAATAAACCTTAAAATTCCTTTGTTAAAGCGAAGCTTCACCTTGCTACTATTTTCAATCACCTGTGTATTTCGCACCATTAACACCATGTCGCATAGATGTTAAAACACACACTGGTGTTGGGGCGAACTGTGAAGCGATCCGTAAGCATGTATTCTTCATGGTGGTATGGTATAATTAATATCGTGTAGCAGTAAGGTATAATTAAACACGGGGCATATATGCACTTAAAAGTATGTGTAACAGCTAAACATCATTAAGATATGATGCTCATTTTTTTCATATTCAAAATAAATACTTGAAGTTTTTTGTTTTTGTTACTCCTTCCCTGTTCGCATATTATTTCAGTATTTTCCGCTAAAAATACCGCCGACTCCGATGGCAACACACAGATAAGGAATATTTGCCTGTGCCCACATACGCGGAGTCTTTGTCCGCTACATACAATTTGCACTGGGCATTGGAGCACCAAATACTCTGAGGATTTTTTTAAAACGTTGACATCTGTGAAACAATTTTTTGGCTAGCGTCAAGCAATAACGTGTGTTCAAAAGCACATGACTGATTTCTTCCGCAAATGAGTAAGCTGTACGATATATGATGTACATTTTGGGATTTTGATCGTTATGCATATTTGTTTGCTTGTCTGAATTACGGTTTAATAAAGTTTTGAACAGTCGTGTGCCAGAGTCATAATTTATAGTGAACTTCGTACTATCAATATAGTGAATAATGTTTATAGTGAAGTAAGTCCCTTGGAACCTGTTATAACCGAGTTTTACTGTACATGCTTTAAAGTTGGCATGTATGTGCAACTTATGGAGGCGAACATTTTTAGAGGTGACTTATTCAGGTGATGGTCAAACATTAAGGTCAGAGTTCATACCAGGAGCAAAGTGTTTCACAACACATATCTTGTTGGTAGATTTATTCAAAGAGGTTGGGTCTAAAAATAGCCATGGGGTAGTAGGTGAATTCTTTTTTCCGTGATTATTCCAAAGTTTTACCCAAAATGTAGCAAACAGTGCAGACCTTGATCAGAATAGATACATACATAGGTAAACCTGTGACAAAGTGGTGTAGTTTGTGCCAGTTTTTGTTTTGAAAGTTCTAACCATTTTACTTTGCAAATACGTTTCTATGTGTATTGCAAACAGTACTGATCCAGTTCTGACATGAATGTTGTTAGAGCTGGGTCTGCACTGTTTGCCTTCTGAATAAAGTTTTAGTTTCATAAGTTTAAGTGTCAAAGGTTTAACATATTACATTTTTTGCAATCAATGCAGCTTCTGCAAAAGCTTTCAAAGCTGTGAGCTGGATCTGCACTGTTTACTAAACAGTTGGATAATCAGTATAAACTCATGTTTTGCATAATTTATAATGATATTTGCATAATTTTCAGTGTTGAGGACTGATTTCAGAAAAATGTATTTAATTATCAGTATTTTCTTCTTAATACTGTATACTCCCATCTTTAGTAGAAACTGATGTTTGTGTCTTATTCTGATAAGATCAAAAGTAGAGAACGATATTACTGAAGATCAGACACATTCATCTCCTTCAGGTTTCAGGTGCAGAAAAATCTCTGAAAAAAGAACACCTCTGAAACTCGAACATTTTGTCCGGTCCAAAGGTGTTCAGTTTTCAGAGGTTTACCAATAATGTTATTTGTATTGAGTAGACAAATCCGAGGGCAGTTGATCCTCGGATGGATGGATCAGTCCACTTTGAAATATCATCATTCAAACAATCACCGGTAAGTGTCCACCATGGAGATATCCTAATCTACTTCAAATCTAGTAAGATGGACTTTTGAAACTTGTATTTTATCTTTTCAGGTGAAGCCAGAGACAGACACGAAAACACAGAAAGCCCTCATTAGAGAGCTGTACCTGCCGCGGCTGTTCACAACCAAGGTCAGTTGACAATTTTCTTGATATCCGGCCTTTAACACTTCTGCTTCATGAATGTTTATGTAAGAAATAATGGCATCATGAATATTAATTAGATAAATTGTTATAATAGCACATAGACACGAGAAAGTTGGCCAAGGCAGAAGCTGTATAATCTTATCTATATTATATCACAAGCAAACAGAACAGACCCTGATCAGGGTCTACTCTGTGTGCAAAGGCATAGAAAAGCATATTCATGGAGTACAGGGTTAACATGTCTGCTATTAACAGAATAGACCCATATTAGACAGCTCCCATTGGATCTGCACTGTGTGCCTATTTGTCGTGTATGGGATCACAGATGTTCATGGCTTAAGGAAAGATGGATTCTTTCTATTTACTCTTTCCCTGTTTTATGTTTATTTCAAATTTCAATACCCACTGAATATTCATGAACAAAATAGTTACAATGAAACCTTGAAGGTGGAACATTGTAGCCATTTCAGAAACAAAAGAAACAGAAATTTTCAAATTCCACTAGCAAACAGAGCAGACCCTGATCAGGCCTATTCTGTTTGCAAATGTGTGAAAACACGTTTATATGAGGGAAAGGGTTAACCATTTATCCTTACATTTTATTATCAAATAATATATGCTTTTAACACCTTCCGGAATTTTTTGGTGCCACCACCTGCCTATGCCCTGATTTTGTCATGACCCGGACACATGCGGTCCGCGATTTAGACCTAATCACAATAATCCTCATTCTATTTCCGGAAGGCTTACTGTACAGACGTGTATCGACAGTGATAAGGTCAGTCAGAACAAACACCACACTCTGGAAATTCGAAGACCAATTCGAAGACTACTTGGATACGCTCCAAATTATTATTGGAAATTAATCATATCGTATTCGATACTTGATATTTGATTTTACTCCAAAAGCTCTCGTAAATTGCAATGCCCCAAATACGAGGCGCGTGCAACCACAGGAAGGGAGACTGGGATTCACACAAGACCTGTCTCTCTTGCTGTGGTTGCAGAGCATCATCTCCGTGCGACACTTCTATTAAGTGGTCACAGGAGAAATGGAAGCAAGCAGCTTCCAGACGGACGCATGCGAGCCGGGCTGCTAAAAAGCGTGCATCGACAGATGCACGCTCGCAGCGGTCCGACTCGTCTGCGTCCAGTCGCAGCGTGGCGGGGGCCCGATCAAGGGATCGCTCGCCACTGCTGAGCGACTCGGCAGCCGAATTATCGGCTGCCAACCCTCCCAAATCACTTGGGAAAGGTGCCGACCTATTCGCACGTGGCACCGGGCAGAAATTGCCCGGTGACGTCATAGGCCCGGCCATTACCTCGCCAGGCACCGGGCAACATTTGCCCGGCGCCGGGTATAAATTGACTGGGCCCGGCTCCGGCCATGCCTCGCCGGGTCCCGGCTCCGGGCAAAATTTGCCCGGCCCGGGTTTACCTAATCCCGGCCCCGGCCAAAACTTACCGGGTGAATTACCCGGCCCGGTCTTACCTGGTCCCGGCTCCGGCCATGACTCGCCGGGTCCCGGCTCCGGGAATAATTTACCCGGCCCGGGTTTACACTCCGGTCATCCCGGGCAGATTAATTTGCCCGGCGATAATGAGACTGCGTCTTACGCAGACACTCGCCGGCCATCGGACTTTGTTTCCCTGCGATTGTACCGCACAGTGCATCAACCGAATGTAGACACTACAATGTCGGCTCTGCACAATAGCACTCGCGGATCTCCGGCTAAACCTTCAGGGCATGAAATGCCCCAGAAGCGAGAAAGCCGCGGTGATTCACGGAGACATTCAGTGAGCTCCCGAGGTTCATCCCGAACCGGAAGTAGTTCAAGCTCTTCCGGAAGTGGATCCTCCACAAGCCCTCACCATTATAGGAGAGGCCATCGGAGTAATTCTCGGCGGCGCAAACGCACTAGGAGTCCTTCCAGGCGTCGGCGCTCGCATTCGAGACACTCCCGGCGGCGCATGCGCACTCGGAGTTCTTCCAAGCGTCGGCGCTCGCATTCTAGAAGCCATTCTAGACGCCGTTCACGTTCAAGGAGCCCCTCGAGACGTCGGCGCTCCCGTTCTAGAAGTGATTCTAGACGGCGTACATCTAGAAGTCGATCGCGCTCTCATAGGAGGCATCGGTCTAGGCGAGTATCTCACACGAAATCATCTCGCCGACACCGCTCTCCATCCAAGAGTAGACATGAGTCTAAACGCTCTACACGTCCTACTCCTGTGCATAAACAGAGCGGTCGCCAGGCAACTCTTCCGGTGACACCGGAAAGAGAAATGCCCCCCCGGATGTACGCCCCCCCCCGGACATGCAATTGCCCCCCCGGTCAACTGCCCCCCCGGACATACAAATTTTGCCACCCCGGTCATCTGCCCCCCCGGTCATTCCTATTGTATCAATAGGACAACCGCTGGCGGCCCTGCACACCGGCAATCAGTTTGCACACCCACATAGGGTAGTGGCAAACCAAATTGAGCAAAATCAGTCAACCCAATTGACTTCGGCACACGGTTTGAGGCCTCATATGACTTCTACTAGAGTCACACAGAGCCTCCCGTCAAACGCCACACCTTCAAACCCAAATACTATTTGGATAAGAAACGAATCTGGCATTCTGGAGATGGCGAACATTGAGCCGTTGATACACAATCCGGTCTCTAGTTCGAGCCTCCCTGCGTTTCTGCCTAACAGGCCACCGTCGCCCCCCCTTTCTATAAGGGCACCGGTTGACGACTCTCTTGTGCTGGAAGGTGACAATGTCACTGTGGTACCCAGCAATAGAGACACTATGGCCCCCCCGGAACTACATCCGGACTTGTCCATGAGTAATGGCGATCGCCCTGATCCCCCCCCCCTCTGAACCAGATGGCTCAGAAGCGGGACAGGAGCTAGATCAATACTACCTGGCCCCAATCAACCAGGTGTATGAGGCCATGTTTAGTTCACTAGATGAGGAGAGTTGCCCTCGACCTCCTCAGACAGTTATCGGGGAACCGGTAACTGTCACCGAGAGGAGGGCCCGCAAGCGTGAGCCCGACAGAGTCGGCCGCTCCGCGCGGGCAGACTTACGTCTACCGATCGGTTCTGCCACCACGGCGGTTTTCCAGGCCTTGGAGCTGGCAAACAAAGTCAATGCCAATCAGGTCTGGAAAGCGCCAAAGGACTCTTCGGATCCTAAACCGGTGGAGGGTGGCAAGAGTTATAAACCTCCTGTGCCTGATCCCAAGACAGGGTTAGATCTGTCCAAGATCCCCCACCTAGACAATGACGCGGGGAAACTGAAGCAGATTTCAGTCCCCACAGCTTCATCAGTCGCTAGTATTCCATACTCCATGCTGGAGTCGTGGGAATTACGCGAGAGGAAGGCATTAGGGCTGGCCAATCAATTGGACCTGATGGCAGCCTCTGCCTTTGAGATGTCCTGTGAACTTACGGATGCAGTGCCCGAAGAACTTCGGGCACTTCTCATCCACCTGTCTCGCACGACGCAGGTGTTGTCCTACAACTCTGCGTCGTCGATGGCGGAAATGTTACGTTTCCGCCGAGACATGGTTCTCGAGACGGTCACACCCGGTTTCATGCTGGAACCGGGTATGACATCTCTCAGGACGGCCCCCTTTACAGCTGACACGCTGTTTGGGGGGCGCATCAACGCTGCGTTAGCTGCCGACAAGGACGACCAGCTGCACGCTTCGTTGGCACGGGGTAGCATTAACCAACGCTCGGGCGGAGTTTTTAAACAACCTGTTTCAAAATCCCCCGCAGCAGCCCCTCAGTCCAGGAAGGGAGGACGAAAAAGCACCTTTAATAGGCGCTCGATCATCCCCCCTCCTGGAGGCCAGAACCGGCAACCTTCAATTAAGAAGGGCCCCGGTAAAGGCCGTTTCTCGAAGGCCGAGTCTAAGGACTCCAAGCCTTCTCCCTACAAGGGCGGCCCTCCAAAGGGCCAGCCCTAGGGACTCGCCCTTTCTGCCGCCCCCGCCTCCGATGCCGGAGATACCAGTTGGAGCCAGGTTGGTGTTCTTCACCGAACGCTGGCTCCAAATAACAACAGACGCGTGGGTCCACTCCCTTGTGTCAAGCGGCCTCACCTTCCAATTCAAGGAAAGGCCGCCTCTCTCACGCGTTCCAATCGAACTGGTATCTTCGCATCCACATATCCCAGACGCCATTCTCGGTCTTCTGGGAAAACAGGCGGTGGAAAGGGTTCAAGACGTCCGGTCTCCAGGCTTTTACAGCCGTCTCTTTCTTGTACAAAGAAAAACGGCTCATGGAGACCCGTCATAGACCTGAAAGTGCTAAACAACTTCCTAGTGAAGCCCACTTTCAAAATGGAGACTCCGGCCCTCATCCGGAAATCCATCAGACCCATGCATTGGGGTGTGTCTCTGGACCTGGAAGATGCATTCTTTCATGTCCCAATCCACACCAGCTACCGGAAGTACCTACGGTTCGCATATCGCGGCCAGGTGTACCAGTTCCGTGCTATGCCGTTTGGGTTGGCAATAGCACCTCGAGTTTTCACAAAACTCATGGCTGCTGTAGGTGCACACCTACGTCTGCGAGGTGCCCTACTCCTTCAGTACTTCGACGATTGGTTACTACACCAACTGAACCGCGAAGTACTGTTGTCCAACCTACAATTCGCATGGAACGAGCTCCTTTCTTTAGGGCTCCTCCTCAACGCGAAGAAATCGGAACTATTTCCAACTCAAGACTTTACGTTTGTGGGAATGAATTTCCTCACACAAACGAACAGAGTCAGAGTTTCTCGGCAGAGAATCGCAGACCTTCTGACGCGGGTCAGATGGGTCCTGTCTCAACCTTTTCTCACTGCCAAACAGTTCCAATCTCTCAACGGTATCCTGAGCTCTGTCTCAGACTTCGTAGTTCTAGGGCGGCTTTACCTCCGCCCTCTACAGATCTACCTGTCAGATCGTTGGAAGTGGACAAGAGAAAATCAGCTAGCTCTGATTCCTATTCTCCCTTCCCTGGTTCCACACCTTCACTGGTGGCTCAACGAGCAAGTGTTGCTGGAGGGAGTTCCACTACTCCCTCCACAACCGTCCCTGCATCTCATCACGGATGCAAGCATGGTGGGCTGGGGAGCCCACCTGGAACCACTCAGCGTGACGGTGTCGGGCACATGGTCTCCACAGGAAACCAAGCTCCACATCAACAATCTGGAAATGAGGGCAGCTCATCTGTCTGTCCTCCACTTCCAAGAGCACATTCGAAACGAGTGCGTTTCACTGTCGACAGACAACACCTCGGTGGTGTCTTACATACAGTGCCAGGGGGGAACACACTCCCGCTCTCTGTTTCAAGAGACGAAGGTCCTCCTGGACTTGTGCAGGGCCCTCAACGTCTCAATATCAGCCAAACACATTCCGGGTCGCCTCAATCCATTGGCGGACGGTTTGTCTCGCAAACACCAGCTTCTTCCTTCGGAGTGGACACTCCATCAGGAAGTAGCGAATCTGATATTCTATCAGCTGGGAGAGCCAATGGTCGATCTGTTCGCAACAAGGAACAATCACCGCCTCCCCCTGTACGTAAGCCCAGTTTACGACCCAGCGGCTTGGGCAGTAGACGCGCTTTCGTTCGATTGGGACCGGCTGGAGGCTTACGCCTATCCCCCGCCAATCCTGATCCCTCAGATCCTAGCCAAGATCAGAGTGAGCAATTGCCAGATCCTCCTGGTGGCCCAGGAGATCATGGTTCAACGACCTCCTAGGTCTGCTCAGAGCCCTCCCCAGGAGTCTGCCCAGCAGGCCAGACCTCCTGTCACAGAGAGGCAACCGACACGCGGACCCAGACATGTTCCACCTACACGTCTGGCCGTTATCCAGCAATCTCTCCGTAAGAAACGCTTTTCTTCGAGAGCAGCAGCCCTCATTGCATCTGCAAGACGGCAATCCACCAGATCGGTATATGACTCCAGATGGAACATATTCACCGATTGGTGTGTTCGAAGGCAAATTGATCCACTCAATCCCTCTACTAGACGGATAGCGGATTTTCTTATTTACCTGTTCGATGAGAAAAAGCTGTCGCTTAGTTCCATCAAAGGTTATAGATCCATGCTTTCTCAAACCCTGGCCTTTCACAAATCTTCTAAGGTTTGTTCGGACCCTACGATTTCCGAGCTCATACGAGCAATGGAACTCAAACGTCCAGTTACCAGATCACTTGCTCCCAAGTGGGATCTAGCTTGTGTACTTTGGTCTCTGACTAAGGCCCCCTATGAGCCATTGGCTCAAGCGACCCTACAGTTGTTAACTTGGAAAACAGTGTTCCTTCTAGCCATGGCTTCAGCCAAGCGCAGAAGTCTCTGTAGAGGATCGCCATCTTCGTTTTGATTCCTCAGACGGCTCGGTTACATTGTTGTGTCAACCCGGCTTTTTAGCCAAAACCCAGCTTCCGTCTACGGCTCCTAAGCCGATTAAGATTCCCAGTCTTTCCCGCACCTGCGGCGAAAACGACGAGGATAGACTATTGTGCCCGGTGCGGGCTCTCAAATTCTATCTGAAAAGAGTGAAACCTTTTCGCGGCACACGCAAAAGGCTTTTTCTCCCTTTAAAAGGGGGGGGGGGGGACGTGTCTGCGGCCTCCATCTCTCGTTGGGTTTCTTCGACAATTAAGAAAGCTTACTCATCACTCTCTTCTAGAGATCTATCTCTATTCAAGATTAGAGCGCATGAAGTCAGAGCTTTGTCGACATCCTGGGCTTTTGTAAATCACACACCCCTAGCGGATGTGTTACAAGCGGCTTTTTGGAGGAATTCCACCACCTTTTCAACGTTCTATCTGCGTTCGTTCGAAAGTCAACATGATAATCTATACATGTTAGGCCCTTTAGTGGTGGCACAAACTGTGGTGACTGCGACGGAACATACTGACTAGTACACTATTCCGTGAAAGTTCATACCATAACTAACGAAGACTAGCTGAGAACCTTGGTTAATGGGTTTTGCTGTGATGGGGAGCAACACGCTAACCTTCCCGCCTCAGCTGCAAACTCAGCTAAACATAGCAGGTAAGGTATTTTTGATAATAAAACAAATTTTTTAAGTAAAATTCATTTTAATTATAAAATACTTACCTGCTATAGGTAACACCCACCTCCCACCCCGCTCTGCGTTCTGTTATATTATTGCGGAACTAGAATGAGGATTATTGTGATTAGGTCTAAATCGCGGACCGCATGTGTCCGGGTCATAACAAAATCAGGGCATAGGCAGGTGGTGGCACCAAAAAATTCCGGAAGGTGTTAAAAGCATACTGGTATAGTAGCTAAACATAGCAGGTAAATATTTTATAATTAAAATGAATTTTACTTAAAAAATTTGTTTACATGTGCTTCTATATCTGTGTTAGGCAGCTGCCTGCCACTATTTATTTTTTTAGTGCCTGCTTTAATCCTTTTCTCCATAGATATGTCTTTAAACAGAGTAGATCCAGGTCAGACACCTCCTGTAGGAGTCATCTGATCACAGTCTGCTCTGTTTGTTTAATCTAAATCATAGTAATTATGTCATTATTTCTTACATGAATATTCATCGGGTAAAGGTTTAATTAGTTTGTTGCTGGTGAGAAATTTTACTGTACATGTAACTAAACACAATTTCATATTTGTCTGGTTTTATAGCAAAGCATCATGGAGTATTTCCGGCCCCTGTTTGACATCTTGTTGGACAAGAATATGTGCCCGCCAACCACCAAGTTTCTGTACAACTTCCTCGATGATTTGGCAGAAAAGAACAAAGTAGATGCAGACACGCTATATCTTTGGAAAAGTCACAGGTAATACCGTAATTTCTTTATTTTATTCTCTCACAGAAGGTGTCCCTTGTTAACTCCCTTTATTATGCCCTCCATCATAAAAAGGCCAGTGGCATATAGAATTGCCCTTGGCTGAAATTCTGTCTTTTCATCATGCTGTTGTTCTGTACTTCTGTTAGTGTAGCTTCCTGGACAGTTTTCTCTGCAATGCTTGCAAATGTTGAGCTGAAACTTTGTATATAATTGAATAACAATGAATAACAGATCAAGATTGACTTTCTTTCAGAATGGCTCTTGGACTTAAATACTTTCTTCCTTCTGTCATAATTCAGTTTTATACAACTTTTCTCTGTAGTGATTGCTCATGACGAATTGAATTTTTGTGTATAAATGAGACACAATGAGTTGAAGTTTTGTGTATGAATGAGACACAATGAGTTGAAGTTTTGTGTATGAATGAGACACAATGAGTTGAAGTTTTGTGTATGAATGAGACACAATGAGTTGAAGTTTTATGTATAAATGAGACACAATGAGTTGAAGTTTTGTGTATGAATGAGACACAATGAGTTGGAGTTTTGTGTATGAATGAGACACAATGAGTTGAAGTTTTGTGTATGTATGAGACACAATGAGTTGGAGTTTTGTGTATAAATGAGACACAATGAGTTGAAGTTTTGTGTATGTATGAGACACAATGAGTTGAAGTTTTGTGTATGAATGAGACACAGTGAGTTGAAGTTTTGTGTATAAATGAGACACAATGAGTTGAAGTTTTGTGTATAAATGAGACACAATGAGTTGAAGTTTTGTGTATGAATGAGACACAATGAGTTGAAGTTTTGTGTATAAATGAGACACAATGAGTTGAAGTTTTGTGTATGAATGAGACACAATGAGTTGAAGTTTTATGTATAAATGAGACACAATGAGTTGGAGTTTTATGTATCAATGAGTTGGAGTTTTGTGTATGAATGAGACACAATGAGTTGAAGTTTTGTGTATGAATGAGTTGAAGGTTTGTGTATAAATGAGACACAATGAGTTGAAGTTTTGTGTATGAATGAGACACAATGAGTTGAAGTTTTATGTATGAATGAGACACAATGAGTTGAAGTTTTGTGTATGAATGAGACACAATGAGTTCTAGAGAGCAAGGTTAACATTCTTACTAGTTGACTTTATTTTCAAGAGTTATGGCCCTTTGGCTTCGATAAGTTCACATGTATTTAATACTTTATTTTACTGGACTTGTTTCTGTATTGCTTGTAGATATTGTGCTGTATTTTATGTATTTATTGGATAACAATGTCTAACAGAAAATGTTTGATGTTTGTTCCCTTTAACTTATACATTTTGTATTGAATAAAAGTATGACCCTTGAACTTTGAAAATTCATCTGTTCATTGTCATTTGGACTTTCTTCTACAGTGTTTGCAAATATAGATCTGAAATTTTATGTTTGGAAGAATGAGTTTTGAATTTCACAATGACATTTATTTTCATACAGTGTTACGTAATTTCAATTTTTCATGTATCTAAATCCTACATGTAGAAGACATTGTTGCCAGCAGGGACATTTGTGGCAAACTGATGACTCCTACATGGGCTGTCTGTTCTGGGTCTACTCTGTTTGATAGGTCATTAAAAGACATATCTAGGGAGTTAAAGGTTAAGAGCAGTTGTATAGTCTCTATATGTTGTGGTAATCCATTCTGTCATATTGATGCCTTTTGATGCCTCTTTGAAATTCACTTTTTGAAACCATTGTGATAAATAGAGCATTTGCTCCTATGGAGCATTTGGAGCAAATAATCTATTTATCACAATGTTTTCAAAACTGCACATTTCTGGAAAAAATCCGTTTCTCTAGTAAATGTTCCTTTTCGATAGAGTTATTCAAAGAAGTGGGACCTAAAAATAGGTAATGGGTTATGGGGTTAACTTATGCTTTGTTCGTATCATATTGACAGCTACATCATTCGAGTATGGGCCTGTCTGATCAAATCTCCATCCATGGTGTTTGACGTGGAGGTGCCAGAATATGTGGAGAGCAGTATGCAGGTGCTGGGACAGGTGTTGATTGACAGCTGTGCCTTGTCTCCTATGAAACACACCAAGGTAATTTGTTTATTTGTTGAAACACTCCTCATTACCGTATTCTTCCTAATAAACATCCCATTCAAAAAGATGCCCCCTTACTTTCTGGATGCACCTTTATACACCTTGGCAAACTGAGAAGCAGAGTAGACCCACCAGGAGCCGTCTGATGAGGGTCTGCTCTACTTGTTCATGGTATAATATAGATAGAATTCTACAGTATCTGCCTTAACTAAAACTTCCTTTGTCATTATAAGGAATAGTCTACTGGTAATTAAAATTCATGATTTCTTTATTAGTCCCCCACCGGTTACTGGTTGGGGGACTATAGGTTTGCTCGATTCCGTCTGTCTGTCTGTCCGTCCGTCATGCTTCGTGTCCGGGCCATATCTCCTACAAAGTTATGCCAAATTCATTATAACTTCACACATTGAAGAAGCATGATGAGGGATAGTGTCATGCACAAGGGTCATAACTCTAGCATCAATATTTTTGGAGTTATTCCCCTTTTACATATTTTTTTGTCCGGACAATAACTCTTTATCTACTGGTTCGATTGATTTGAAACTTCACATATGGAACAATCATGATGAGGGGTAGTGTCATACACAAGGGCCATAACTCTAGCATCTATATTTTTGGAGTTCTTCCCCTTTTTCATATTTTCTTGTCAGTCCGTCTGTCATACTTCGTGTCCGGGCAATATTTCCTACAAAGTTAGGCCTAATTCATTATAACTTCACACATTGAAGAAGCATGATCAGGAGTAGTGTTATGCACAAGGGCCATAATTCTAGCATCAATATTTTTGGAGTTATTCCCCTTCTTCATATTTTTTTGTCTGGACAATAACTCTTTATCTACTGAATCAATTGATTTGAAACTTCACATATGGAACACATATGATGAGGGATAGTGTCATGCACAAGGGCCATAACTCTAGCATCTATATTGTTGGAGTTATTCCCCTTCTCATATTTTCTTGTCCAGTTAATAACTCTTTATGTACTGGTTCAATTGATTTGAAACTTCTCATATGGAATAAGCATGATGAGATGTAGTGTCATGCACAAGGGCAATAACTCTAGCATCGATATTTTTGGCGTTACTCCCCTTTTTCATATTTTATTGTCGGGACAATAACTTTTTATTTACTGATTCAATGTATGAAAGTAGATACTAATACCATTCAGGTGGTCATGTATATACCATGGTCAACCACACCATGGGTGGATGGGGTGGGGAGAGTGCAGGTTTTTTTCAGTCCGGTGGGGGACTCATGTCTTGCATAGCAATACAACATGCCCTTGTTTCTTACATGAATATTCATGGAGTAAAGGGTGTAACAACTGATACCCGGTATAATAACCATATTTATAATGAAATAGGTTTTCAAAATAGCTTCATGCAGACTGAAAACAATGCAGAAAAGCTCCCATTTCCTGCATTGTTTTCATTATGCATTGGCGAACCACCTGTGTACAAAATGCAAGAAGCTCCTTATAAAAATTGAAACGCCCCAGGGAGCATTTATTAGAGATACTGCAGTATATCACAGGTCTGGTGATAAAAATTACTAGTGTGGCTAACAAATACTCATCTCTGATTTATGTAGTTTTTCTGATGCTACTGTTTGACTGTTACAATGCAATTTATTTTCAACGTTTGCCATGGATGTGTTGAAATGTGCACTAACATGGTTACTTTGTATTTTCTTCAGGATTCACCACCCCAGAAGCTCATTTTTATGAAGGAAGTGAACCAGTACAGAGAAAAGGTGCATGCTTTTTATCGAGACATAGAGGCTGCCAACCCAAGCCCAATGCAGGGCAACAGCCAGAGCCCAGACTTACGCCCGTATCTCGCTGATGTGAACAAGGTATATAATGTTCTAAGCCCAAGAAGGGCTATAGATCGAGGGCACAAACTTTTGTAAGACCATCTTTAATCCTTTACTCCAAAAATACATGTAAACAAAGTAGTAGCCATCTCATCAGGTCTGCTCTGTTTGCTTATAAAATAATATAGATCTTAGTGTAAAAAAAAATAAAGTATCTAGTTATAGTCTACTTTCAGTCCGAATGACCGCTCAGCCGACTGTACATTTACTTCCCTGGTCAATGAGTCATTGGCCTACAATATTGAGCACTGCTAACATATGGTGCAATCATGCAGCCGCAGTACCAGCGAGTCACCATCGCAGGTACCCATTTTAATCCCCTGGGTGGAGAGGAGGTGCGGGTGGGAGACATGGAAAAGCGTCTCTGAAATTTCCAGGAGGGACCAGGATTTGAACCCCAGACCTCTTGACTGATAGTCAAGCGTGTTACCACTAGACCACCGCACACCACAGTTTCTGCCATGAGCAAAACAAAATTCCTGTGCCCATGTGCTATTATAACAATTAATCTAATAAATATTCATGATGTCATTACAGGGTAGTTACGTAAAAAATCATGGAGTATAGGGTTAACTCTTTGAATGTGGGGACATTGCAGAGAGTGTAGACCCTGATCCATTGCAGAGAGTGTGTAGTACCTGATCAAAGGGTCTGCAGTGTTTGCCATCAGACTCCTGTAGCAAGTTCAAACCTTTCATACTGAATAGACTCTAGTTAACCCATTACCTCATAGGCTATTTTTAGATACAACCACTTTGAATAAATCTTCCGAAAAGGAGCATTAACTAAAGAAAAGGAATATTTTAGGTTTTTTTAGCTTGAAACCATTGTGATAAATAGAGCATTTGCTCCTATAGGAGCAAATGCTCTATTTATCACAAAGGTTTCACAAAGTGACATTTACATAGTCGTCAAAAGTCTTCAATATGAGGGAATGGGTTAAACACTGATTGATCATTCCAAGGGTAAACGTTCATAAGGGATTGTACCATGACAAACAGTGAAGACCCTGATGAGACAGCTCCTCTAGGTGCCCTGTCATCTGGGTCAAACAGTGAAGACCCTGATGAGACAGGTTTAGAATTGTGTAGTTATGAAACCATTGTGACATATATAGAGCATTTGCTCCACTAAGTGACTTATACAAAAGCGTCAAAAGGCGTCGATATGAGGGAATGGGTCAAGTGTCAAATTTTCTTTCATATCATGTAAATGTCAAACACTTTGGATCCTGAGTTACTTGGCATATGTTATGAATATTCCAAACAGCATAGACCCAGATGACAGGGCCCCTAGAGGAGCTGTCTCATCAGGGTCTTCACTGTTTGACCCAAATGACCCTATTCTTTTCTGAAACCACAAAGCCTACAATTTTGATATCTGGTATGTACCATGATCATGGTCCTTTACAAAAATTGTTCAAGTTATGACCAAAAGTTTAAAAATCTTCTCTGAAACTGTAAAGC
Organism: Azorinus chamasolen; assembly: GCA_963576725.1. Lineage (NCBI taxonomy): Eukaryota > Metazoa > Mollusca > Bivalvia > Cardiida > Solecurtidae > Azorinus > Azorinus chamasolen. The sequence goes on along the minus strand of OY755244.1, from coordinate 15,691,291 downwards.
CTAGACATTTGGTATGTATCATCCTTTAATAGTTCTTTTCCAAGATTGTTAAATTTATGACACCTTAACAAAAAGTGTCCCACACAAGATTACATGGAATCTGTCATTGAAATCATCAATCTCTTACAAACAGGTGAGCGATTAAGGGCCATCATGGTCCTCTTGTTTGTAGGAGGTTTTTGCTTTGACATAAACTGTAGAATCAGATCTATATCATGTCATAAGCAAACAGAGAAGACTCTGATCAGACGGCTCCTACAGGAGCCATTTGATCTGGGTCTACTCTGTTTGCAAAGGTGTGAAAAAGCATTTATATGATGGAAAGGGTTGATAGGCATCTAGTCAGGACTCCAAGCTAAAGTTTGCAGAGGTTATCAGGACTGTTCGTGTTTACTGTGACAAGGAGTTTATGAATTAATGTTTTGTTTGCAGCTCCAGAACCAGCAAACATCCTTCAACAAGATGTCGGCACTCTACAGATTCTATCAACAGCTGGAACCATACTTTGATGATGTAAGTGTTTTGATTCATCCGAGCACAAAGTATTTAAATCTTTCCCTGTTATGTACTTAGGCCAATTTTCAATACCTACTGAATATTCATTAACAAAATAGTTATAAAGAAATCTGGAAGGTTGAACATTATAGACATTTTAGAAAGTAAAGAAACAGATCTATAAAATTCTATTAGCAAACAGAGTAGACCCTGATCAGACGGCTCCTCTTGGAGCCGTCTGATCTGGGTCTACTCTGTTTGCAAATGCGTGAAAACACGTTTGTATGAGGGAAAGGGTTAACTCTTTGCACCATGAATATTCATGTAATAAATAATGATATAATGAATATTAAATTCCTTGAATATTTATAATGGCTTATGAACGAAGAAGTTTTGGCGATTGCAAAAATATGAATCAGATTTATATTAGTTCATAAACAACAGAGCAGACAGGACCTTTCTGATCTGGGTCTTCTCTGTTTGCAAAGGCATAAAAAGGTTTATCTGTGGAGTAAAGTGTTAAGATCAACTATTGTGATAGTCTAGCATTTGCTGTTACAAACTTACTTCAACCAACATATACTCATCAGAACCAGAAAAGCCATTTTTCAACTCACTTGTGCACAGTGTGTTCTTGGTAAGGCTTTAGGATCATTGACTGCTCATTATCAGACCTACTGTCCAACATCTGTTGGTCATACTTAATTGGCTTTTAACACACAAGCATCCACAACCCATGAGCAGTCTTCGCCCTTTCCTTCATATTAACGCTTTTTCATGTCTTTGCAAACAGAGAAGACCACGATAAGATGGCTCCTGTAGGAGTTGTCTGATTAGGGTCTACTCTGTTTATGAAAATGTTTAGAGCTTATACAGTTTCTGCCTGTACTGAAAATTCCTGTGTTCATCTGCCTTCATGTTATTACTATTAATGATGTTGTTATTTCTGACATGAATATTCATGGAGTAAAGGGTTATTGATTATGGACAAGTTTGAGGGGTTTGGTCGGTCTGTCCATCTGTTTATCAACATGGGTAGCTAGGGTCTGGAACTCCTCCTTCAGTGTCATGAATTAAAAAATAACCAGATTCCTATTTCAAAGGTCAAGGTCACAATAAGGGATCAAAGGTAAACATGGGGACATTTTGTTGTGTCCACTCTGTAACTCCTACATACTTGAGTGGATTTCAAAGTAACCTGGTACAAATGTTCACCACCTTGAGATGATGTTTTGTGAAAAAGCACAAGGTTCCTATCTCAAAGTTCAAGGTCACAATCAGGGGTCAAAGGTAAAAAAAAATTGTTGTGTCTGCTCTGTAACTCCTGCATACATGAGTTGATTTCAAAGTAACCTGGTACAAATGTTCACCACCTTAATACCATGTGTAATGAAGAAGAACCAGGTTCCTATTTCAAAGGTCAGGGTCACAAATGCGATATGGTCCAGGCATATACATGAGCGAGGCTTTACTGTTGGTGATATCACATGACTGTGAAGACTCTTGTTTTGTCATTTTGGCTTGAAACATGGGTATTTGGATTTGCTTACAGGGTAGATCTATATCAGAAAATTTCATTGGGAGCTGTCAGATGATGATCTGCTCTGATTGGTTATTAACATAAAAGTTTTGATTGTACAGTTCCTGTCATGACAATACATTTCATATGTAATTAACCCTTTCCTCCATAAATACACCTTTCTACGCCTCTGTAAAAGACACTTCTTGAAACCATTGTGATAAATAGAGCATTTGCTCCTGTGGAGCAAATGTTCTATTTATCACAATGGATTCAATACTACACTATTCTAAAGTTTTCCTTTTCTCCAGATAATGCTCCTTTTCGGTAGATTTATTCAAAATGGTTGGATCTAAAAATAGCCTATGAGGTAATGGGTTAAGAAATTCTGCCACTACATGATTCATTGATGATTTGTCACCTGTTTACTTGGTATAAATGCCTTTTCATTCCTTTACAAACAGAGTAGACCCAAATAAGACAGCTCCTGTAGAAACTGACTGATCAGGATCTGCTCTGTTTGCTTATGAAGACAGACTATACAGTATTCAACCCATTATATCCTTTCCTCCATAAATACACCTTTTTACGCCTCTGTAAAAGTCACTTCTTGAAATCATTGTGATAAATAGAGCATTTGCTCCGTTGGAATAAATGCTCTATTTATCACAATGGTTTCTATCTATCACAATGGTTTCAATGCTACACAATTCTAAAGTTTTCCTTTTCTCTAGTTATTAATGCTCCTGTAGAAACTGACTGATCAGGATTTGCTCTGTTTCCTTTTGAAGACAGACTATACAGTATTCACCCCTTTATACCCTTCCCCTGGTCAATATTCATGTAAGAAATACTGATATCATGAATACATGTATGTATATGCTGATTTTTATAATGGCAAGTATACAGAGGATGTTTTAGTATTAGCAGAAACCATAGAGTCAGATCTATTATAATTCCATTAGCAAACAGAGCAGACCCTGATCAGACAGCTACTATATGAGCTATCTGATCTGGGTCTACTCTGTTTACAAATGCATGAAAAGGTGATTATATGAAAGAAAGGGTAAAGCGGCTGCTGTAATGATGTTGTATCATAAATAAATGTGTCATATTCCACAGATCATTGAGGACCTTTCCACAAGTAAAGAGGCCAGTAGTCTACATCTAGACAAGAAGTTTGAGCAAGTGATAGAAGCCATGGATGAGAGTGATGTCTAATGACCAGGAGATGAATATCTAATGACCTTGACACCTGAATGTCAAATGGTCATGTTGCTTGTAACATAGTGATCACATATGATAACGGTTACATTAGTAGAATGAACTTTGATAAAGAAAAATATCAACTTTGTTTATATCTTCATTTTTTTCTGAGCTGTTCTTTCTAAATAGTGTGACAGTAAAACGACAGTTTTATTGAGTATCAAAGTGCCATGTATATGTATAATGTTTGGAGAAGGCTGGAAATTTGTAGCACTTGAGTTTCAATGAAAGAAGCCTATAAGCATGATGCATTTAACAGATTTGTCTTCCAGTTTCTTACAAATATTAGCATGTGGTACAATTATGCTGATTACTAATACATGTAGTATTGTAAATAAAATATTGTCATATGGAACATATATAATGTAAGTCAACTTATATCATCAAGATCAATATTTTTAATTAAATCGTCAAAGTGTATAACATTCTAAATCATCTAATGCCATCAAAATCATTCCCTTTTCATTCATATATCTAACCAGTATCTGTACAAATTTGATTGCATCATTTTGTAAATATTAGTTACATACAAGTCATCTGAATTCATTTAATCCTTTATCTCATAGAAAACCCTTTTCATGCCTTTGCAAACAAAGAAGACCCGAGTTCAGATGGCTCCTGTAGGAGTCGTCTGATCAGGATCTGCTGTTTACTTAAAAAGTAATATAAATATGATTTAACAGTTTCTTCCATGGCCAAAAATGTCTGTATTCATATGCCATTATAAAAATTAATCTAATTAATCTTCAAGATGTCTTTATTTCTTACATAAATATTCATGGGGTAAAGGGTTAATAATCTGTACCTTACTGTAAACATATTGCCAGTGATTATTTGCCTTGTGTCTGACATATAATTCTGGTATTGTAAACATATTGCCAGTGATTATTTGCCTTGTGTCTGACATATAATTCTGGTATATGTATTTTCAGTGATTATTATACCCCCCTTTTGAAAAAATGGGGGTATATTGCTTTGCACATGTCGGTCGGTCGGTCGGTCTGTCGGTCGGTCGGTCGGTCGGTCGGTAGATCGATGGTTTCCGAACGATAACTAATAAACGACTTGGCCTAGAATCTTCAAACTTGCTGTGGTGGTTGGTCATGACAAGTAGATGACCCCTATTGTTTTTGAGGTCACTAGGTCAAAGGTCAAGGTCACCATGACCTAAAATGGTGAAATAGTTTCCGATCAATAACTGCTCAAGGGTTTGGCTTGGGATCTTCAAACTTGCTGTGGTGGTTGGTCATGACCACTAGATGACCCCTATTGATTTTGATGTCACTAGGTCAAAGGTCAAGGTCACCATGACCTTAAATGGTTAAATGGTTTCCGATCAATAACTGCTCAAGGGTTTAGCTAAGAATCTTCAAACTTGCTGTGGTAGTTGGTCATGACCACTGGATGACCCCTATTGATTTTGAGGTCACTAGGTCAAAGGTCAAGGTCACCATGACCTTAACTGGTAAAATGGTTTCTGATCAATAACTGCTCAGGGGTTTGGCTTAGGATCTTCTAATTTGCTTAGGTGGTTGGTCATGACAACTAGATGAGTCCTATTGTTTTTTAGGTCACTAGGTCAAAGGTCAAGGTCACCGTGACCTTAAAGGGTGAAATGGTTTGCGATCAATAACTGCTCAAGGGTTTGGCCTAGGATCTTCAAATTTGCTGTGGTGGTTGGTAATGACCACTACATGACCCCTATTGGTTTTTAGGTCACTAGGTCAAAGGTCAAGGTCACCATGCTCTTAACTGGTCAAATGGTTTCCGATCAATAACTGCTCAAGGGTTTGGCTTAGAATCTTCAAACTTGCTGGGGTAGTTGGTCATGACAACTGGTTGACCCCTATTGTATTTGAGGTCACTAGGTCAAAGGTCAAGGTCACCATGACCTTAACTGGTGAAATGGTTTGCGACCAATAACTGCTCAAGGGTTTGGCTTAGGATCTTCAAACTTGCTGTGGTGGTTGGTCATGACCAATAGATAACCCCTATTATTTTTGAGGTCGCTAGGTCAAAGGTCAAGGTCATCATGACCTTAACTGATGAAATGGTTTCCAATTAATAACTGCTCAATGGTTTGTTTCGGGATCATCAAACTTGCTGTGGTAGTTGGTCGTGACCACTAGATGACCCCTATAGTTGTTGAGGTCACTAGGTCACAGGTCAAGGTCACCATGACCTTAATATGTGAAATGTTTTCAGATCAATAAATGATCAGTGGTTTGGCTTAGGATCTTCAAAGTTGCTGTGGTGATTAGTCATTGATGCTAGATGACCTCTATAGTTGAGGTCACTAGATCAAAGGTCAGGGGGTCTGGGGGGTATACATGTTTTACAAACATCTCTTGTTTGCCTTGTGTCTGACATATAATTCTGGTATTGTAAACATATTGCCAGTGATTATTTGCCTTGTGTCTGACATATAATTCTGGTATATGTATTTTCAGTGATTATTGGCCTTGTGTCTGACATAATTCTGGTATTGTAAACATATTGCCAGTGATTATTTGCCTTGTGTCTGACATAATTCTTGATCAAATGATTTTTATACTTACCTTGTTCCTTTTAGTCCATCATTGTTTGATGGGGTACATTCAGTATGAAAGAGTAGAACTTTTAATGTCAAACAATATAGAGCTTGACCAGAAGCTCCTCTATGGTGTCCTTTGGTCTGGGTCCACACTGTCAAGTGTAGGGTTAAAATGGTTTATATAAATCTATCATCAAGAATGGTCCTCATCTTATAAGTATTAGTAATAATTATATTGAAGTCTTCAGCTGTGTGGATCTTTCATTGTTAACATCAGACTATCAGGGCAGATTTTCTATGATAGCAAGCATACAGTGAACAAAACCACTATATAACAATGCTCAAATTCTGTATGTGCTAAAGAGATAAGCTATCTACATGTAGAAGTGTGTGGTCCATGTTGATGGTATCGTATACAAATGTCTTTCTGTTACTTTTGACATCATTCCTTGTTATTTTGCTATGTTTGTTGTTAACCTTTTACTCCATAGATACGCCTTTCCATACCTTTGTTAACAGAGTAGACCCAGATAGGATGGTTCCTTTGAGAGCTGTCTGATCTTGGTCTCCTCTGTTTGCTTGTGTTATAAAATAAAAATTTTACACAGTGTCGTTAAAAAAATTGAGTTTATTGATATCCATGTTGTCATTCTTTCTGGCCTGAATATTCATGGAGTAAAGGGTTGATGGGGTCTGTCCTGACACATTTTAGATGATGATATTAAAGTTCAAACATTTGCAAGGGTAGTGCCAAACCATTTGAAAATATTAACATTTATGTTCAGTTTCAAAATTGTCTTCTTATGTTACATTCTGAAAGCAATGTTTGCTATTATTAGGGCCCTGCATTGAAAATGGAAGAGCCCTATAGGAATCACATTTTCTGTCTGTCCGTCTGTCAACACGTTTGATGTGAAGTGATAACTCAAACAGTACTTCACATATTGGTTTCATATTAAGAGCATATGCTTAGTATCATCAGAGGAAGAAACCTATAGTTTTGGGGTTAAATCTGATCACTATGTCTAGAGTTATCTGCCCTTGATTACAGTGCCCCCTCTGACTGAGCCAGTTTTCTAGTTCCTTCTAAAATCATTAATACTGCATGTAGTGTTTCTATGGTTTGGGGATTAGCTCAATCACAAAATATTTCACTTCTTCACGTTTAATCAATGAATCGAGTTTTCTTTATCAATCAAAGATTTCAGTTGTTGTTTGGTCTAAAGGTTATTAACTTCTGCCATCTCTCTCGCTCTCTCATACACTTCCCAGATTCACCAGGGGTTGGACTAAGGGTCAGTCCTTCGTGGTATGATTGGTCGAAGCACATCAAAGGAGACTGACCATCAGTGAGCCATTACTCAATAAGCAATGGACAGCATGCCCATTACATCCGCCCCTCAAATTAAAAATCCAGACACCTGTCTGTACGAAACTGTTTTAATTAAAAGAAGTATCTTCAAATCCTGAAAATGCATTAATCTAACACAATTGTAGTTATCCTGCATTATCCTGCATTTTCAAGAAATGGTTTAATGAGCAGAAACATTCACACTACAATCACTATCATATAATCATGTGTACAACTCATTCATCATTTGTTTATAATGCAAATACATGTACATACAAAAGTAATTTTTCAATACAGTATCTAACAATTTTGATCCTGATGAGAAACTGAGTTACTCTGTGTCTCATCTTGATCCAAGCGGTTTACAATTTTTGTAATACTGGTCGGAATTTAGTTAAAAATCAGAAAACTTTAGCTGTGTTTCACATACAGTATAACCTGTAATGAATGCTCCTCCTCTGATGTGCACATCCCCTGGTAACCCTTTCCCTGTTTGCATAGTCATGTAAGAAATAATGACATCATGAACATTTATTAGCTGATTTAGTAATCGCACTGTCTGTGTCTAGTCTGTCAGCCAGCCAGTCAGTCAGTTCAGTCAGTCTGTCAGTCTGTCCTACATTATGTCCGCTATGTAACTCCTACATAGATGAGTGTATTTCAAATAACCTAGTACAAATGTTCACCACCATGAGACGATGCGTTGTGACAAAGAACCAAGTTCCTATCTCAAAGATCAAGGTCACAATCAGGGCTCAAAGTTAAAAAATGGGGACATTTTGTCATGTCGGCGATGTAAAACCTGATACTAAACCAAACCTGAATACAGAATTTTTTAGCCATGGCAGACACAATAGAATGATCTATATTATTTCATAAGCAAACAGAGCAGGAGCTGTCTGATCTGGGTCTCATCTGTTTGCAAAAGCATTAAGTGAATTAGTTTTTGCACTCAGTCAGCTGTAAATTGGCTTCTTATTAGATTTTGTATAGAAAATAACATAATTTTATGTTTTGTTTGCTCAAAAAGAAAACAGGTAAATATCTTAGAATAATCTAAATTTAGCATGAATATGTTTATGTTCTTGATTATTCTCCTCTGATATCAGCCTTGAATGTGACTGCTGTGTCATGTGCACCTTATTAGTCACTAGTTTTGTTTACTTACATTGAGCACAGATGTCATGTGACAATCACGTTACAGTAGCTCATTTGCATTTTTAGAGCATCGCAATTTGTTTTTGCTAGTGTTTTAAAACTTACTTTGGACAAAAAATTCTTTATGCAGTTTTTGACGAGGAAAAGTAATGCTAAATAGATTGGGACTATATAAGGGACAGCAGGGAGTCCCTTTGATGTTTGAACTTGCAAGGAAATCAAAGGGCTTGTATGATATCGACCTAAACACTTCTTTAATGTCTGGATGCAGAATTGGCCCATCTGCCATCATCAATGTACAATATTTGTTATGTAAAGTGTGTCTGCTTATTTATGGAGAGAAAAGGGAAATATTAAACAAATGCTTTTCATTTCAAACCTGTTAAATTTATTAGATTTTATGGTATATAAGTTTCAGTGCAGACTAGACCCCTTATGTATGTTCTGTACTGTGATATATTCATGTGTGTAAAATAATCAAACAGAATATGCTTTTATGTTTATATATAGATAACATATATTACCACATTTTGATATCATTTGTTAAATTGCCTCATCTATTCTATAGATTCTTACATATTTTTATGCAAATATCATGTAAAAACTATGAATTATATTTTGCTCCTTTTGCCAATTCCCACGTCCTTTAATGTTGGTATTGTCTATCTACATGATAATTATTTTTGTCTGAAAAGTAAATGTTTGAAAGAACAGTTTTATAGACATTCTTTCATTTGTCATCATCTTCCCTGTAATGAATGGTCATTTGTGATGAGGCCCATTCTACAGCATTACTAGCCAGTGAGCTAATAACCCTTATCATGCCAATCTTGACCTTACAACAGCAAATAGGCTGAATCCAGATCTTCAACTTGTCAGATTGTATACAGAGCATCTTCATATCAAATCAGGATCCAAGCTGTTTGGCCATAAGTTTCTTAAGATTTGGTTTAGAGTTGAAATGGTATTAAAATTAAAATAGGCACAAGTGGGCAGATGACCAGTTTATTGGCAGGATAAGGGAAACAGCGATCAGGGTCATGAATTATGCAGTGAAAAAATTCAACAGCCAATCAATGATGTCTATTTCTGTGTCTTTAAGGCAGTGATTAGCTTAAACCCTTTACTTGATGAATATTCATGTAAGAAATCATGACATGGATATTTGTTAACTGAGTTTTTATGATGGTTTATGAACTCGGAATATTTTCACTTTGGCAGAAACTGTAAAATCAGATCTATTATAATTTTATAAACAAACAGAGAAGACCCTGATAAGAGGGCTCCTATAGGAACTGTCTGTTCTGGGTCTACTCTGTTTTCAAATGCGTGAATTAGCGCTTATATGAGAGAAAGGGTTTAATGCAGGACGGACGCTAGGCAGAAAGCTGCTATAGGAGCTTTCTACATTACTTCCATTCTCCATTCTGCATTTAGCTGACACCTGCATTTAACGGTACAATAAAACCTCTCTATAACGACCAATAAATAGTGTAAATTATTTAGTATTTAGGGCAGGTGGCTGCTTAAAGCAAGGTGAAATTAAAACAGAATGCTCCTATAGGGGCTTTCTGTTTTACTTTCACCTTGCTTTAAGCACCCACCTGCCTTCAACACAAAATACTTGATGTAATTTAGTGGCCATTATAGAGAGGTTTTACTGTACCTAGTTTCACACAATGTACATTAAGTGTCCGATTTAGACACTTTCTATTTTATTATAAAAGTTATCTAAATGATTGCTCAGTGATTCTTTTTCTACTGTTTGTTTATTTTCTACCTTTTTTTAGCTCACCTGAGCAAAGCTCAAGGTGAGCTTTTGGGATACTTGAATGTCCGTCGTCTGTCGTCAACAATTTGCTTGTGAACACTCTAGTGGTTACAATTATAGTCCAATCTTCATGAAACTTGGTCAGAATGAATGTCATAATAAAATCTCGGACGAGTTCGAAATAGGGTCAAGTTGGGTAAAAAACTAGGTCACTAGGTCAAATAGTAGGAAAACCTTTTGAACCCTCTAGAGGTCACTTTTTTAGCCCAATTTTCATGAAACTTGGTCAGAATGGTTGTCTTGTTAAAATTTTGGAGGAGTTTGAAAAGTGGGTTATGTGGGGTAAAAAACTAGGTCACTAGGTCAAACAGTAAAAAAAACCTTGTGAACACTCTAGTGGTCACATTTTTAGTGCAATCTTTATGAAACTTGGTCAGACTGAATGTCTTGATAAAATCTCTGACTAGTTCGAAAGTGGGTCCAGTTGGGTTAAAAAATAGATCACTAGGTCAAACAGTAGTAAAAACCTTGTGAACAATCTAGTGGTCACATTTTTTGTCCAATCTTCATGAAACTTAGTCATAATGATTGTCTTGATAAAATCTCAAACAAGTTTGAAAAATGGGTTTTGTGGGGTTAAAAACTAGGTCACTAGGTCAAATAGGACAACCATGTGAACACTCTAGAGGTCACATTTATAGTCAAATCTTCATGAAAATTGGTCAGAATGATTATCCAAATAAAATCTTTGACAAGTTTGAAAGGGGGTTATTTGAGGTCAAAAATAGGTCACTGGGTCATATCTTAGAAAAATCTAGTTTGTCTTGGTGATATCAAGGTTGGGTGTGATCATGGGTTGGGTGGGAATAAAAAGTAGGTCACTAGGTAAAATCTTAAAAAAATTACTCTAGAGGGCACATTTTTCGCACAATCTTCATTCGTCAGAATCATTGTCTTGATAAATTCAATATACTAAAACTTTGAAATTCTTGTTCTGCAGAACCACTGCTCATGATCCACTATCAACATTGTTCAAATAATGTCCCTAAGGTCAGTATTGGCCCTACCCATGGGCTACCCAGCAAAATCTTAAATCTATGGTAATCAGGTGAGCGATTAAGGGCCATCTTGGCCCTCTTGTATCATAATGTGCCATCAATCTTGTTTGCTTGTAAATATTTCTTTGTAAAATATATATTATCCCAAATTACCCTAAGAATTCAGACACTCAGTCTATCATCTCCTCTGGCTTGTAAAGCTAAATAATTCAGTTTGGCACCATTTTGATAAAACTTTAAATTAGACTGACATAGTAGCAAATAGTATAGACCCTGATCAAACACACATTGAGAAGCAGTTTGATCTGGTTCTTCACTATTTGCCTAAGTTTGTCCAAATACTTCGAGTACTTAGGGTAATAAATCAGAAGTTAAAAAGTTATTGAACATATTTCTTTGTAATTTGTACTCTTAATAGATATTTGTCACTTATGTATCAATATATACATGTGTATGTATATATATATTTTGTATCTCTTTACATTGTTAAGCTTATTGGAAAATTATATTTGGTCTCACACCTTTACTATATTTATGTATGGTCTCTCACCTATAATATCATATGTATGGTCTCTCACCTATTATATCATATGTATGGTCTCTCACCTATAATATCATATGTATGGTCTCATTATACCATGGTCTCATTAACCCCTTAGGGATGCCTCTGGACGCATTCCCAAAGAGAGAAGAGCCAGATCAGATGGCTCTTGTAGGAATGCCTTTGCAATCAGAGTAGACCCAGATAGATGGGTCCCATAGGAGCTGTCTGATAAGGATCTGCCCTGTGTGCTTGTTAAATGAAATAGATTTTACCATGGTCAAAAAATTGTCTTTATAAATCTAATATTCATGATATTGTTATTTCTTGGAAATGTGTATTGTCTATGTGGTATGTTATGTGGTATATTATCAAATCATTCATTGGAGTAAATAATGATATAGCATTCCTCAAATCTTATCATGTAAGCCTTATCACGGAAATTAGGGCACATACATATTTTCAAACAGTGTTCCTTTCTTAACATAAATACTAAAATTGTCCAGTCTCTCCATTCTACCAGTTTGTATAGCTGAGTAAGTCAGTTCTGTACTGTTTCGATGTCTTTACTCCATGAATATTCATGTAAGAAGTAATGACATCATAAATATATTAGTCAGATTAATTGTTATAATGGCATATGTACACATGGTGTTTTGGTATTAATAGAAACTGAAGGGTCATATCTATTAAAATTCCATAAGCAAACAGAGCAGACCCTGATCAGACAGTTCCTATAGGAGCCATCTGATCTGGGTCTACTCTGTTTGCAAAGGCATAGAAAGGCATGCTTATGGAGTCAGGGGTTAACTGTTTCCTTCGTACAAAAGATTTTTCACACTTTGCAAACAGAATAGACCCAGGTCAGACTCCTGTAGGAGCTGTCTGATAGTAACCTGCTCTGTTTGTTTACTAAATCACTATAGATCTGACTCTACAGTTTCAACCAATACGAAAACTAAATGTGCTTATATGCCATTATTAAAAAATCAGCTAATAAATATTCATGATATCATTATTTCTTACATGAATGTTGAAGAAGGAAAGGGTTCATCCAACAGGTAAATGGTTAACCCTTTTCCTGTCCTATGTTTATTGAAGATTTTAATACCTACTGAATATTCATGGATAAAATAGTTATAATGAAATATGGAAGGTGGAAAATTGTAGCCATTTTAGAAAGTAAAGACACAGATCTTTCAAATTCTGTCAACAAACAGAGCAGACCCTGATCAGACAGCTCCTATGGAAGCTGTCTAATCTGGGTCTTCTCCGTTTGTAAATGTGTGAAAACTTGTTTATATGAAGGAATGTGTTAAAGACACTAATGGAAAAGCTAGTAACACAGACCCTGAATAGAATTCTCCTTTGATGAGGGTTAAGACTGTTTGACTACTACAGTAGACCTCGGTCAGCTGGAGAGGTTTTACACAGCATTTGATTGCATTGGTTCCAAAATACTGTCAGTTTTTTTGTAATGGCAAATAGAGCAGCTAGGTGTACACTGTTTCTAACTATCTGTGTGCCCATGTCTCAGTTACAATGGTCAAGCATTGTGGCAGGTACCAAAGACAACAGTGAACATATTGTTTCCTATCATGAATGAATATTAGTGTTAATCACTTGATTGTATATTATGCTACTACATATATTTTCTCTATTATACCCGTTATAACATGTAAGAGCAGTACCGATTGGAGCCCAGTTTTATTTTGTCTGTTTTTCGGAAAAAATATGAGCTATTATCGTAACTCAGGTGTTCCAGTTGTCACCGTTGTCGTCCATTGGCTATTACTTCTTTACTTTTCATGCAAATCTTATGAAACTTCGCTCACTTGTTCACCATCAAAAGGACTACAATCGAACAGACGAACGTCGCCACCAGTATGCAGTGCTCTTGTTTTGTACTTTGATGTATATGTGGTAAACTTCTTTAGTGTTGACATGCAAATTTTACTGTTATTATTAGAACTTGGTGATGGTATTATTTAGGAGTCATTGAAAAGGTTCTATAGGTAGATTGGTCAGTTAACTCTTTCCCAGTTAAATATTCATGTTAGAAAGAATGAGATAATGAATATTTATTAGCTATTGTTTACATTGGTACATGTGCACAGGAATGTTCGGTACTGGTAGAAACAGTTGCATTGATTATAATTTCATAAGCAAACAGAGCAGACCCTGATCAGCCTGATCTTGGTCTACTCCATTTGCAAAGGGATGAAAGAGCGTTAATATATGAGGGAAAGGGTTAGCCTGATGACAGTTTAGTTTCTAGATAAGTTCATGAGTTTTTATGAAAAAAATGTACACTCAGATGTTGTATTTGTATAGGATTTCAAATAATTGCTTACAAATATCAGTTTTGAAAGATTGATGATTAACATGCACAGCTAGGGCCATGATACATATAGTACATATAGACCCCCATGGAGCGCTCCAGACCCCTGTGCATCTAGGGCCATGATACATATAGTACATATAGACCCCCATGGAGCGCTCCAGACCCCTGTGCATCTAGGGCCATGATACATATAGACCCCCGTGAAGCGGTCCAGACCCCTGTGCATCTAGGGCAATGCTACATATAGTACATATAGACCCCCGTGAAGCGGTCCAGACCCCTGTGCATCTAGGGCAATGCTACATATAGTACATATAGACCCCCATGAAGCGGTCCAGACCCCTGTGCATCTAGGGCAATGCTACATATAGTACATATAGAACCCCATGAAGCGGTCTAGACCTCTGTGCATCTAGGGCCATGATACATATAGTACATATAGAACCCCATGAAGCGGTCCAGACCCCTGTGCATCTAGGGCAATGCTACATATAGTACATATAGACCCCCATGGAGCGGTCTAGACCTCTGTGCATCTAGGGCCATGATACATATAGTACATATAGACCCCCATGGAGCACTCCAGACCCCTGTGCATCTAGGGCCATGATACATATAGTACATATAGACCCCCATGAAGCGGTCCAGACCCCTGTGCATCTAGGGCAATGCTACATATAGTACATATAGACCCCCGTGAAGCGGTCCAGACCCCTGTGCATCTAGGGCAATGCTACATATAGTACATATAGACCCCCGTGAAGCGGTCCAGACCCCTGTGCATCTAGGCCCATGATACATATAGTACATATAGACCCCCCATGAAGCGGTCCAGACCCCTGTGCATCTAGGGCCATGATACATATAGTGCATATAGACCCCCATGAAGCGGTCCAGACCACTGTGCATCTAGGGCCATGATACATATACATGTAGTACATATAGACCCCCATGAAGCGGTCCAGACCCCTGTGCATCTAGGGCCATGATACATATAGTACATATAGACCCCCATGAAGCGGTCCAGACCCCTGTGCATCTAGGGCCATGATACTTCTCCATCAGGCACATTTTAATATGTAGGAATGTTGCTGCATTTACCCTATACCAAAATGTACAATCCATCTTGATCCGATACGATGAAAATCTAAGCTCTTGATTCATAAAATTCTACAGGAACGTTCCTTCTGTGACTTTACTAAAATTACTCAAGCTAAAATTGTTGATTAGAAATAATGCATCACCATCAAGAATGAGGCTTAGTTTCTGTGTAGTATTCCAATATGGGATAGATTTGTAGGAATATTCCTTAGATTACCCTAAGCCAAGAGGCTAAATTTAATGAAATTCCTGAAAAAAATCGCTTCCTGGCATTAAGCTTATTGCTATATTTTAAACAATTGGAACAATATTCTTAAAGAGCATGACCTATTATTTCACATGAGCAATACAGGGTCATAATCATTCCCTTGTTATGTAAGATGACCACAATTAATTTTTAGCTCACCTGAGCAAAGCTCAGGGTGAACTTTTGGGAGACTTGAATGTCTGTCATCCATCGTGCGTCGTCAACAATTTGCTTGTGAACACTCTAGTGGTCACAATTTTAGTCCAATCTTCATGAAACTAGGTCAAAATGATTGTCTCAGATGCAAAAATCTCAGACGAGTTTGAAAGTTGGTCACGTAGGGTTAAAAACTAGGTCACTCGGCCAAATAGTCGAAAAACCTTGTAAACACACTAGAAGTCTTGTTTTTAGCACAATCTGCATGAAAATTGGTCAGAATGATTGACTTTATAAAATCTCAGATGAGTTTGAAAGTGGCTCATGTGTGGGTCAAAAATTAGGTCAGATAGTAGAGAAACCTTTTGAACACCTTAGAGGTCACATTTGTAGCCGAATCTTCATGAAACTTTATCAGAATTATTGTTCTGATAAAATCTTGGACGAGTTTGAAAGTGGGTCATGTTGGGTGAAAAACTAGGTCACTTTGTCAAATAGTAGGAAAACCTTGTGAACACTCTAGATGTTACAATTTTAGCCCAATCTTCATGAAACTTGGTCACAATGGTTTTCTTAATAAAATCTCAGACGAGTTTAAAAGTGGATGTGAGGTTATAAACTAGGTCACAAGGTCAAATAGTAGGAAAACCTTGCGAACACTCTATAGAGGTCACATTTTTAGCCAAATCTTCATGAAATATTGACAGAATGATTGTAGTTGTCAATAGGGTCAATGGGTCATATAGAAAAATATTGTTTACACTCCAGCGGCCACATTTTTTTGCCCAATATTCCTCAGACTTGCTCAGAATGATCTATCATATCAAACTTGAGTTTGATCATGGGTGAGGTGGGATCAAAAAGTAGGTCACTAGGTCAAATATTAGAAAAATCACTCTAGAGGGCTTATTTTTAGCCCAATCTTGGTCAGAATGATTGTCTTGATAAAAATCAATATTCTAAATCTTGAAATTCTTGTTCCCCAGAACAACTGCTCATGATCCACTATCAATAATGTTCAAATATTGTCCCTAAGGTCAATATTTGCCTACTCCGGGGGCTACCCAGCTATAATCTTAAATCTATGGTAATCAGGCGAGCGATTAAGAGCCATCTTGGCCCTCTTGTTCTATGTAAAATGACCACAGTGAGTTTTTACTGTAAAATGACAAGTAGATGGTTCAATGATAATTTGAACAAGAACAATAATGAACAAGTATGCAAGTAGGATTATGCACATGTACGCAATTAGGATTAAGAACAATTAAGCAAGTAGGGTTATGAACAATGATGCAAGTAGTGTTATGAACAGGTACATGTATGCTAGTGTGATTATGAACAAGTATGCAGATAGGGTTATGAACAGGTAAGCAAGTAGGTTATGCACAGGTACGTGTACTTGAGTAGGATTATGGACATGTAAACAAGAAGAATTATGAACCATGATGCAATTATGAACAGATAGATCTATATGTACACAAACAGGATTATGAACAGTTACGCAAGTGGGATCATGAACAATTATGCAAGTAATATAATGAAGAGATACATATACACCAGTAGGATTATGAACATGTACCCAAGTAGGATTATGATTCACAAGTACAACAGTACATTTAATTTGATTTGTTTATATATTCACCATTATGTAGAGAAAAATGCAGTACTAATAACATCTTTTGCTTTGTAAAAATGTTTGTTCTTATTTATTTACCACTAGGTGTAATTCAAGATGACTTTCACACTGTACTCGATATCCCCAATTTGCACGCTACTCAATCTTGCATCAGCAACACTTGTTGTCTGTCTCAGTTCTTAAAATAACATTTCTCTCATTTCTTTGGAAAAGTATGGTAAAAGTGTTTGGATCCTGATGAGACACCGCATTATACTGGTGGAGTTTCATCTGGGTGCACACTGTTTTCATAGGTAATCACAGTTTCACTGCAAACATGCAAAGAGTTAAAATGGGCAGATTCTTGCTTTAGATAAAAGGTTAGATAATCCCACCAAAAGAGTCTGCCAGAAGCATTTATTCTCAAAATACCCCGATCTGAGATAATGGAAAGAAAGCAGTCTCATGCAGAACGCTACGTTAAATCTTATTCTCCGAACAAGTATTTATTCACTAGACTACATGCAAGTCACTTACTAGAGGATTTTGAATGACAAACAGTGTAGACCCTGGTCAATGGGGTTCTCTACGGGCCCTCTGATTTGGGTCTGAAATGGTTGCATACTCACAATCCGCCTAAAGTACATCCGCAAAAGCAGAAACAATCGATATTACTCCTATTTTTAGCTCACCTGAGCCAAAGGCTCAGGATGAGCTATTATGACCGCGATCCGTCCTCCGTCCAGTGTCAGTCCAAATTTTCAAAACGACATCTTTGAAATTTTGTCAGAAGCATCATTGGCAATGGGGGACGAAATATTGTTCACACTATGATCCCCAGACCGAAATGGCCCCATCCAAGTGCTTATCAGTTTTTCATAGGAAAATCTCTAAAACATATTTTTCTCTGAAACTATAAGGCCTAGACTTTTGATTTTTGGTATGTAGCATGATCTAATGGTCCTCTACAAAGATTGTTCAAATTATGACCCGGGCCAAAAATTGGCCCCGCTCAAGGGCTTATCAGTTTTTCATAGGAATTTTTTAAAAGTCGTCTTCTCTGAAACTGTATGGCCTAGACCTTTGATGTTTAGCATGTAACATGATCTAATGGTCCTCTACAAAGATCGTTCAACTTATGACCCTTGGGTTGAAAATGGCCCTGCCCTAGGGCTTTTCATAGGTAAATCTTAAAAAAGCCTTTTCTCTGAAACTAAAATGCCCAGACCTTTGATATGTGTATATATCATTATTTGATGGTCTTCTACCAAGATTGTTCAAATTATTACCCCCAGGCCAAAATGGCCCCACCCAGGGGTTTATCAGTTTTACGTAGACTTATATAGGAAAACCTTTAAAGATCTTTTCTGAAACCATAATGCCAATATATTTATTATTCGACGTGCATTTTAACCATATAGTCCTCTACCAAGATTGTACAAATTATGACCCTTTGGTAAAGAATGGCCCCGCTCTGGGGCATATTAATTTTTATGTTGCCTGCGAAGCATGGCAAACATATAGGGATCACGTTGTCTGCCGTCGGCGTCACACTCTTCTTGTCCTGCCCGTACCTCCTACTATACTGATACCATTGAATTCAAACTTCATATATGGAACAGGCTTGATGAGAGGAAGTGTCATGCACCAGGTCCGTAACCCTAGCTTCAGTATATTTAGCTCACCTGAGCACAAAGTGCTCGGGTGAGCTTTTGTGATAGTAATATATAGTAAAACTTTGAAAATCTTCTTCTCTGAAACTGGAAATTTCTCAGCTGTCATATTTCGCACATAACATTATGTTAAGGGCCTCTACAAAAGTTATATAAATTATGCCCCTGGGGTCAAAATTGGCCTTGCCCCAGGGGTGGGCAGTTTTCAATAGAAACATATAATGAAAACTTTGAAAATCCTCTCTGAAACCGGAAGATTCTCAGCTTTCATATTTGGCAAAAAGCATCATGTTCAGATTGTCTAAAAAAGTTATATAAATAATGGCCCTGGGGTCAAATTTGGTCCCATCCCAGGGGTGGCTTGTTTTCAGTAGAAACATAGTGAAAACTTTGAAAATCTTCTCCTCTGAAACTGGATGTGTCTCAGCTTTCATATCTGGCATATTGCATCATGTTCAGGTGCTCTACTAAATTTAAATAAATAACGCCACTGGGGTCAAAATTGGCCCCGCCCCAGGGGTGCCTTGTTTTCTACAGAAACATATAGTGAAAACTTTGAAAATCTTCTCCTCTGAAACCGGAAGGTTCTCAGCTTTCATATTTGGCACATAGCATCATGTTCAGGTCCTCTACGAAAGTTATATAAATTATACCCCTGGGGTCAAAATTGACCCCGCCCCAGGGGTAGCCAGTTTTCAATAGAAACATATAGAGTCTATATATATATGAAAATCTTCTCCTCTGAAACTGGAAGGTTCTCAGCTTTCATATTTGGCCGATAGCATCATGTTCAGGGCCTCTACAAAAGTTATATAAAGTATGCCCCTTGGGTCAAAATTGGCCCCGTCCCAGGAAAGGTCAGTTTTCAATAGAAACATTGCCTAGTTTTCTATACAAACATATAGTGAAAACTTTGAAAATCTTCTCCTCTGAAACTGGATGGTTCTTATCTTTCATATTTGGCACAAAGCATCATGTTCAGGTCCTCTACAAAAGTTATATAAAATATGCCCCTTGGGTCAAAATTGGCCCCGTCCCAGGAAAGGGTCATTTTTCAATAGAAACATATAGTTTAAACTTTGAAAATCTTCTCCTCTGAAACTAGAAGGTTTTTAGCTTTCATATTTGGCACATATCATCATGTTCAGGTCCTCTACAAAATTTGTACACATTATGCCCCTTGGGTCAAAATTGGCCCCGCCCCAGGGGTGGTCAGTTTTCAAAAGAACTATATAGTTTAAACTTTGAAAATCTTCTTCTCTGAAACTGGAAGCATAGCATCATGTTCAAGAGCTCTATAAAAGTTATATAAATAATGCCCCTGGGGTCAAAATCGGCCCTTTCCCAGTACCGGCTAGTTTTCTCTGATTGTCTGATGATCGATGTCAGGGCAATTCTGACCCTCTTGTTTCATTTATTTGGTCCGGCCAATACGTCCTGTTCTACTGATGCTATTGAATTCAAACATCACACACGGTGAGAGGAAGTGTTGTGCACAAGGTCCATAACTCTTTCATTAGCATTGTTGGAGTTATTCCCCTTTTTACATTTTTGTCCGGTCAATAAGTCCTGTTCTACTGATGAACTACATACATAGAACAGGCTTGATGAGAGGAATTGTCATGCACAATGCCCATAGCTCTAGCTTCAGTATTCTTGGAGTTATTCCCCTTTTAAGCTTACCAGAGCACTTTTGTGCTCAGTGCGAGCTTTTGTGATCGCCTGGTGTCCGTCGCATTGTCCGTTGTCCGCCGCGCGTCGTCAGTCGTCAACAATTTGAACCTTTAAAAATCTTCTCCTCTGAATCTACAGGATTCTCAGCTTTCATATTTGATACATACCATCATCCTTAGGTCCTCTACAAAAGTTATATAAATTATGCCCCTGTGGTCAAAATTGACCCTGCCCCAGGACCGGCTAGTTTTCTATAGAAACATAGAGTAAAACTTTGAAAATCTCCTCTGAAACTGGAAGGTTCTCAGCTCTCATATGTGGCACACAGAATCATGTTCAGGTCCTCTACAAATGTTATATGAATTATGCCCATGAGATCAAATTGACCCTGCCCCAGGGCCGGCTAGTTTTCTGTAGAAACATATAGTGAAAACTTTGAAAATCTTCTTCTCTGAGTGTCTGGTGAGCGATTTCAAGGCCTTTCAGGCCCCCTTGTTTCAATTTTTGGCCGGCCAATAAGTCTTGTTCTACTGATGCAAAATTTAAACTTTAAACATATTACACATTGATCATTATTATCATTATTGTTTTGTCTTAGTTTCACACTTCTTACATATATCATATCATGTTCCAAGTACCATAGCTGGAATTATGTTATACCCATTTACATGTATACATGTACTACAATTGTGTCAAGTTTAAAATTGGTGGGAGGAGGGTCAGTACACAGGCAGGGCGCCATAAAGTGTTCCGAGATACACCTTTCTAGTTCATAGACTTACTCCAGAAAAACCTTAAAAGGCTTAGTCCCTGAAACCATATACCCATACCTTCCCTGTTTGGTAAGTAGCTTTGCCTTGTGATCCTCTGCCAAGAATGTTCAACTTACGACCCCAATCACCGGGCGAAACTTGGCCCTGCCCTGGGGCTTATCAGTTTTTCATGGGGAAAATAATTACAAAATATTATTTTCTCTGAGACCGTAAGGCTTAGACCTTTAATTAATGGCATGCAGCTTTGTCTTATGGTTCTTTACCAAGGTTATACAACTGATGACTTTTTGGTTGAAAAATGACCCCATCCCAGGGGTTATCTCAGGTGGGCGCTTCAGGGTATCGTGGTCCTCTTGTCTAGAGCAGAACTAGAAAGTCTCAAAATACGGTTTGCAGTGCCCAAGAAGGTCCATTATAAATAGTTTTGACTTGGTTCTGTCTGTTTCATTAAATAGTCACTATTGGCAATGAATGTAGTACTTATGAGAAATACGCAGTGCAGGTCCAGATCAGTCTCAATGTAGAAGCCAATCTGGATATGTACAGTTTGCAATGCTGAAGAATAGTCAGTGTTTTTCTTCCAGAGACGTTATTTAGCCCTTTCACCAAAGATGTTTTTTAGCCCTTTAACCAGAGATGTTCTTTAGCCCTTTAACCAGAGATGTTCTTTAACCAGAGATGTTATTTAGCCCTTTAACCAGAGATCTTCTTTAACCCCTTAAAAGGAGATGTTCTTTAATCCTTTATCCAGAGATGTTCTTTAGCCCTTCAACCAGAGATGTTCTTTAACCCTTTAACAGGAGATGTTCTTTAGCCCTTTAACATGTTCTTTAACCCTTTAACCAGACATGTTATTTAGCCCTTTAACAAGAGAGGTTCTTTAGACCTTTAACGGGAGATGTTCTTAGCCCTTTGACCGGAGATGTTCTTAGCACTTTAACCAGAGACGTTCTTTAGCCCTTTAACCGGAGATGGTCTTAGCCCTTTAACCGGATATGTTCTTTAGCCTTTTAACCGGAGATGTTCTTAGCCCTTTAACCATATATGTTTTAGCCCTTTAACCGGAGGTGTTATTTAACCCTTTAACCGGAGATGTTCTTTAACCCTTAACCGGAGATGTTCTTAGCCCTTTAACCAGAGATGTCCTTTTACCCGAGATTTTCTTTATCCTTCAATCGGAGATTTTCTTTAACCCTTTAACCGGAGATGTTCTTAGTCCTTTAACCGTAAATGTTCTTTAACCGATGTTCTTATCCCTTTAACCAGAGATGTTATTTAGCCCGTTAACAGATGTTCTTAGCCCTTTAACTGGTGATGTTATTTCGCCCCTTAACAGATGTTCTTAGCCCTTTAACCGGAGATGTTCTTTAGCCATTTAACCAGAGATGTTCTTTAGCCTTTTAACCAGAGATGTTCTTTAACCGGAGATGTTCTTTAGCCCTTTAACCGGAGATGTTCTTTAACCCTTTAATCGATGTTCTTATCCCTTTAACCAGAGAGGTTATTTAGCCCCTTAACAGATGTTCCTAGCCCTTTAACTGGAGATGTTATTTCGCCCCTTAACAGATGTTCTTAGCCCTTTAACCGGAGATGTTCTTTAGCCCTTTAACCAGAGATGTTCTTTATCCTTTTAACCGGAGATGTTCTTTAACCGGAGATGCCCATTCCCTCATATTGACGACTTTTGACGACTCTGGAAAAGTCACTTTGTGAAACAATTGTGATAAATAGAGCATTTGCTCCTATTGGAGCGAATGCTCTATTTATCACAATGGTTTCAAACTACAAAATTCTAAAATTGTCCTTTTCTCTAGTTAATGCTCCTTTTCGGTGGATTTATTGAAAGAGGTTGTATCTAAAACATAGCCTATGAGGTAATGGGTTAACCGGAGATGTTCTTTAGCCCTTTAACAGGTGTTCTTTAGCCCTTTAACATGTGTTCTTTAGACCTTTAACATGTGTTCTTTAGCCAGATATTTTCTATAACCAGAGGTGTTCTTTAGCCCTTCAACTCCCATGTTATATTAGGTAAAGGGTTGGGTCCTGCAAAAGAAATATGCCCTGGTGACAATCATTGATTGGTATAGCGGATTACAATAAAACCTGTCCTAAGCGATAATTCATTTATTGAACATAGGTGTGTTAAAAGCAGAGGATTACTTAATGCAGTACAACAGTATACTGAAAGATGCTATACAAACTTTCTGCATTACTTTTGACCTGCATTAAGCTACCACTCACCTTGCAGGTCCATAACTAGACCCTTTTAAGCTCACCAGAGCACGAAAAGCTCACGGTGAGCTTTTGTGATCACCAGATGTGCAGCGGCGTCCGTCGTGCGTCGTCCGTCTTCAGTCGTCAACAATTTGAACCTTTCAAAATATTCTCCTCTGAATCTACAGGGTTGTCAACTTTCATCTTTGGCACATAGCATCATATGTAGGTCCTCTACAAAAGTTATATAAATTATGCCCCTGGGGTCAAAATTGGCCCCATCCCATGGGTGACCATTTTTGTATAGCAGCCTGCAGACTTAAAAAATCAGATCCTTTGCTGGTCACTGATAACTAGGTCAAGCACTATACTGCAGACATCATGAATATTAATTAATATTATTTCTATTGTGATGAATGGACCAGCAAAAACTTTGTAGAAAGTAGAAAGTCGTATTTATGGAGAAAGGGTGTTAACAACACCATTAACACCCCCTATCGGTGCCTTGTTTTGTAAAAACATATTGTGAAATCTTCTCCTGAAACTGGTAGGGTCTCAGCTTTCATATTTGGTACATCGCACCATATTGAAGTCTTCTACAAAAGTTAAATGAATTATGCCCCTGGGGTCAAATGAGGCCCCGGCACAGGGATGGACAGTTTTCTATAGAAATTTTGTGAAAACTGTGAAAATCCTCTCTGATTGTCTGGTGAGCGATATCAGGGCCATCATGGTCACCATGGCCCTCTTGTTTTGATGACCGCTTAAGACAGGTTCTACTGTTTTTCTATGGCCAAATCTGTAAGTCATATCGCTACAGACGGAGTCCAATTTGAAAAGGATTGCAAAAATATATTTAGTGCAAAGTGTCGAGAATCCTATGCTAGTACTCTCAGAAACAAAACTTGATCCAGCGATTTCTGGAAACCACTACATGTAGATCATAGAGTTGTTGTACAGTGTGTGGTACAGTCAATAACCTCACCCCACTACATGTAGATGATTGAGTGTGGTACAGTCAATAACCCTAACCACTATATGTAGATCATTGGGTGTAGTACCGTCAATAACCCTCACCACTACATGTAGATGATTGACTGTGGTACAGTCAATAACCCTCACCACTACATGAAGATCATGGAGTGTTGTATAGTCAATAACCCTTACCCCACTACATGTAGATCATTGAGCGTTGTACAGTCAATAACCCTCACCACTACATGTAGATCATGGAGTGTTGTATAGTCAATAACCCTTACCCCACTACATGTAGATCATTGAGCGCTGTACAGTCAATAACCCTCACCACTACATGTAGATCATGGAGTGTTGTATAGTCAATAACCCTTACCCCACTACATGTAGATCCTTGAGCGTTGTACGGTCAATAACCCTCACCACTACATGTAGATCATGGAGTGTTGTATAGTCAATAACCCTTACCCCACTACATGTAGATCATTGAGTGTTGTACAGTCAATAACCCTCACCACTACATGTAGATAATTGGGTGTTGTACAGTCAATAACCCTCACCACTACATGTAGATCACTGAGCGTTGTACAGTCAATAACCCTCACCACTACATGTAGATCACTGAGAGTTGTACAGTCAATAACCCTCACCACTACATGTAGATCACTGAGCGTTGTACAGTCAATAACCCTCACCACTACATGTAGATCACTGAGCGTTGTACAGTCAATAACCATCACCACTACATGTAGATCATGGAGTGTTGTATAGGCAATAACCTTCACCACTACATGTAGATCATTGAGTGTTGTGCAGTCAATAACCCTTACCCCACTGCATGTAGATCATTGAGTAACCCTCCCCACTACATGTAAATCATTGAGTGTTGTACAGTCAATAACCCTCACCCCATTGAGTGCGGTACAGTCAATAACACTCACCCCGCTGAGACAACAAAGTGTCTTCTGTGTAATTAAGAGTAGTTTCGGTTCGATCAAGCTTTGTTGAAACAATTAACCGAATTTCAAACAATTTGGATCCTGATGAGACGCCGAAACAAACAAAACAAATGAAGTAATAATCATGATCCAAAATAGATTAGAAATCAAAGGTTGTGGGGAGGGGACACCTTGATAGGTTTTTAAAAATCTTAATTACTTAATGATATGGTTGATATTATGTTATATTATGCATATATTCCTCTAGTGCCGTCTTCGCTATTTTATTTGGGAAATGAATTGGCTATGATACGCAAACAGTAGACATAGATCAAATGGTTCCTATAGGAGCCCTCTGATCAGGGTCTGCACTGTTTGTCATTCGAGATCATCTCACAGATAAATTCTACACAACACTGATGGACTGCATGTATTCCACTTTAAAAAATCATCATACAAAGAGTTAACCCTTCTCTTGCTGAATTTTAAAAAAGTTACTCTTTACCCATGCCCTGTTGTATACATGTAATTACATATATCTTCACTATCTGCAATTATTTCTCTGTGCAAATCACTGCTGTGGGGTGCGCTGGTTGCACAATCAATTTGTAAATAGTGCAGACCCTGATGAGACAGCTCCTGCAGGAGCTGTCTCATCTGGGTCTTCACTATTTACATGTAGGTATATTGACGTGAATAGCAAGCGAAGGGTTAATTAATTGTTCCAATTTTAGACGTCCATTTAGATATCTATGAGACTACTATTTCGGGTACTAAATTTGCTTGAGACAAGGAACTGAAAGGTAAGCATGTTTACAACATAAAATAGTCTAGCTGTCAGTCTACAGAGTCGTGGTTCGTGACAAGT